>JAOTOL010001639.1:135000-735000 GCA_034440575.1 Imbricaverruca yamaguchii | reverse complement strand
CAAGGCACAGAAACTATTGAGGAGACTGAAGCTATGGAAGTTCAAGAGGTAACACTAGCTGAGGAGTCTTCTGAAAAGACAACCGACGAAGTGGGAACTGCACAGGGTTTGGTTAGACTAGCTGAGCCGCATAAGGCTGCTACAGTGAATATTGTGACAAGTGATGATATGGAAAGTGATATGACTGACACTGTACGACCTGATGTGCATGTTGCTGATAGCTCTGTTAGCAGCGTTCAGCCTGTTGATGTATTCGAGGTCAAACCAGCGGATAGCGAGGAAATCTTTGACTCTGACGTCTTCCCCTCTACCCACGCCCGTGCCACACTGAGTCCACAGAACACTCTTGAAATTTCAGAATTTCCCACCGAGTCCTGTCCCGAAGATTTCACACCCGAATCCAGGCGTGAGGCGAGCGCGAAGACTGGAGTCATCGAGATGCAGGCGCTCATCACGGACGAGGCTAGACCGGAGGACGTGCACGGCACTATCGAAAAGGACACAGCAGCGCCCGCGACTGCCTCCACCGAGGTTCTCGAACAGCACTCCTTGATTCGATCTGAGGTTCGCAGCGACGAGAAGGAAGAGTTGGTGGCGCCGTTCCAGACGACGGAGCACATGCCAGAGTCTGGCACAGAGTTAGTGACTAGGTACACAGCTCTGTCGACCAACATTAACATTGGCGAGAGCGCCGGCGAGTACGCGCCGGACCGGCCAATCACAGCTCAGTCCAGGGAAGAATTCGTCCACTTCGAGGCGCCTGTGCGGGAGCACTTCGAATTCGGTGAGGTTGAGTCTGACTTGGAGCAACACGAAATTCCACACAAGTGGCATGCTACTGAAAGATCCCAGCTGACCGTAAGCAAGGTGGCAGAGTCCGAGGATGTCACCAGCTTTGAAGCAGAAGATACATACCGACCGGCAGAAGCAGTACTACCAGAAAGAACGCCTAACGTAAGTTTGGTTGAACAAATCGGTGTTCAAGGAACTGAAGATATCGCAAACATTAGGGAAGGCATCGTTGAAGAGCAAGTGTCTCCCGAGCAGCAAACAGCCGATGAGGACATTGTTCTACAGCAAACTATCATTACATCAGAGGTCAAGCCCTCTGAAGAAGGAACCGCTTACGAGACCACCAGTGCGACGACAGCTACTGCCTCAACAAGTGTTCTAGAGCTGCAGGCTACTCAGAATCTGGAGACACAATCTGGAGATTTTGAAGCCGAATTTTCACCTCTGGAGCTCAACCTGAAGAAGCCAAGAATACGGCTGAACATTGTTGAAAAAAGGTCTGCGCAAACAGAAGACCTTCTAATCACTGAAGCAGAGTCCACGTTTACTTCTGAAAAATCGAACCAGGTGCAACCAATCAGCTCATACATGGAACAAACCTCCGTCATGGTAACAGAAATTGCACCTGATGCCCAAACTGCCGAGTATGTCCCCGGTGACCAACCAGGAATGAGAAATGCGGATATTTGCATGTCACCAATAGAACCTGTCGTCACAGAAGATACGAAATCAGAAGAAACCGAACGCGATTTCGACAAATTTGTATATCCCACCGAGTCTGCAAAGCAAACCATTCCAGAACAAAGAGGAACTACCGTTTCAGAGATTCAGGCCGGTGAAGTCGAATCTGGCTACTCCCCCTTGCCTGTTCCAGACTCGCAGGAAATAATGTCTGTTGTAGAGATGAAGCAACGTAGAGCAGCTGTTGCCCAGAATATCGTCACTCAGGAGTGCGAAGGGGAAGAAGATGCGTTTGTGATCGATTCAGTAAAACCAGAAGGGCGTATCTCACCGATGGACAGTCTTGTAGTTTTCCAGACCCAACCAGATTCTAAGGAAAGCACTTTTGACGAAGAAACGATCCCAAGCAAAGCTGATGCGCAGGTTGGTTATATGACAGAACAGGCGTACGACGTAACGCAAGTGACTGCTGAAGAGAAGGAGGAAAATTTCGAAAGCAAGCCAGAGAAGAAACGAACAGCGGAGGGGTCAATGATGCCACACGACTTTGTCATTACCCGTGAGATCATCACAAACGAGTTTGAACAGCCATACAAGTCTAATGAGCACCCGAAATCGGCATCTATTGCTCCGTTCACCAATATCGTGTCTCAAAAGGCGGCAACAACGTTAGAGATCGAAGTAGACGATAAAGAGGAATGGTACGACATACAAGAGGAGAAGCCAAAGCAGCCAACTCAGACTATTCTGGACCAGGCTTCTTTGCTAGTTTCTGAGGTCATGACGAATCAAAACGAGACAGATCTAAGACTAGATGCCATTCCTGGTGCAACGACGGCTATGCTCGATATTTCCCTGCTGAACTCATTGGAAACAACCACCACACTGACCTCTGACAAAACTGACGACTGGTCTGCAACTGAGACAACGATGCAGACTGCTATGAAAACGGTACTGGAACAGAGGTCTGTTGACGTGTCACAAGTGGTACAAAATGAAAGTGCAGACGAATTTCCACAAGGCGCATTGCCAATCACATCTTCAGCTACTACACACCTTATCCTTAACGAGCATACAGTTCCACAGGTTTGCCAACCAAATGCAGATGAAAAAGAAGAGTGGTACGATGCCGAGGAGCTTAGCACAAGCCGGCCGAAGGTCGAAGTGGTAGAGCAACGCACTGCACAGGTATTCCAAATTGTCACCGATGACAAAGAGGCCCAGTTTGTCCCTGATCAGGCTCCGGCAGATAAACGAGCCTCCCTGAAATTGGCACCTGTGGAGTCCACTTCGGTGACCGAGGCTGTGCCGAGTGAAAAGGAGCAGCCGTTTGATCGCAAGCCGGAGCTGGGTGTTACTGCCGATGTTGACATCACGGAGCAGGTGCCGCTGGTGACGGAACAGACAGACACTGCCGATAAAGAAGATCAGTTTGAAGGGCAACTAGCTCCACGTGGGGCCACTGTGTCTGTGGACACGATGGCACCTTGGAAACGAGCGCCAATGATTGATCAGGTAGAACAATCAGAAACTACCGTTGACTACGAAGTTCAAGATGTGAAAGGGGAAGAGCGGAAACCGGACATATCAATGTTAGAGCAAGGTTCAGTCGTGGTATCAGAATCTCTCATTGAAGAAAAAGAGGGAAATGCTGAGGATTTCAGCAAGCCAAAAGGACAGCAGGCTAATGTATATTTTTCGCTTCAAGAGCCCATATCGACATCACAGACTCTAGTGGATGAGCAAGAGAAAACATTGCTAAGTAAACTTGATCTTGGAGTTTTCGCGAGCGGTAGCATAACTGGTCAGCTTGTAGCAACAACTACTGAAGCACAAGTATCCGAAGGAAGCGACATTCAGCAAGATTTTGTTCTGGACACAACGAAGGCAACTGAATCAACAACCATAGTGAATATGCGTTCAGCTGTATCGGAACAGCATATCATTGACGAGAAAGAAGAAACTTTTGCACCATCAGAGGTTACTGAAGCAACTTCAACACAAAGTTTCTTGGGGCACGACACGATTGTAATCACTGAGGTAGCCACGGAAACCAAGGAGGCCACATTTGAACCTGGAGAGCTCCCAGAAGGAAGGGCTGCCAATGTTGTCGTTGATGCTCAAGTTCCCCTAACTCACGATGAGGTACGAACAACCGAGAAGGAAGAGGAGTTCACACCCTCTATAGTAACCGAGCGAACTGCTAAGCTTCATATCGATGAGCAAACGACCACTGTTGTGATGGAAATCCAGCCAGAGGAGGACATAGCAGAAACGAGTGCTACTTTACCGTCTGGTGAAACTGCACAGACACAGAAAACTATGCCATCCAGAACCGTTACTACGGTTTCTGAGGTTACACTTGATGACTCTATCACAGACTACGATGTTGTGGAATTGCCACTAAAAACAGCAAAGTCATTTGTTGATGAGCAGCATGGCATGGAAATCAGTGAATTAAGAATTCCAGATGCTGAGGAACCTCTAGATGAGTTCAGTTTTGATACCAGAATGGCTTCTGTTGACTTTGAAGCCCAAAGGGCTCCAGTAACTGATGAAACCACCGTTCAGGAAGTTGAGGGTGCGCTTACCACCGATGCCGCCAAGACGGCAATTGCGCAAAGCTACTTTATGGAGAATAAAACTGTCACTGTTAAGCAAACCATTCCCGAGGACAAGGAGGAAGACCTTCAAACTCCAGCTGTCAATGTCGCTACTCCAAGCGAATCTATGGTACCCGAGGACCGTGGAGCTCCTGTGCTTTTCCAGCAGCAACCAGAGGAGAAGGAAAGTATTTTCCACGACAAATATGAAGGAATCACAGTGAAACCTAAGCCTGTGCTCACTGAGAGAGCGACTGCTACTACAGCCGACAGTAATGTTGATGAAAAGGAGCAAACATTTGAAGTCGACACTCCAAGAGACAGACAGGCTAAACCATCTGTAGGCGAACTCCAAGGTTTGATTATCTCCGAAACAAACCCAACTGACACAGAAGAGAATCTTCACGATTTTGACTTCCAGACAAAAGAAGCTGCAGTTGATTTTGAGCTACAGTTAGCACCAACGTCTGGCCTGACAACAGTAGATGAATCGGAGGACTCATTTACAGCAGCACAATTAAAAACATATACTGCTATTGGTACAATAATCACATCAACTGAAACACTAAGTGTATGTCAAACGATCACTGGAGATTCTGAGGAGGCATATGACGTATCCTTACCAACAGGCAAAATTCCTTCGGTTTCGATGACTCCGGAGGATCGCCAAGCCCTACTCGGATTCGGTGTTCAACCCGCAGAGAAGGAGACGACCTTCACAGAGACTACGGAGGAGTTCTCCATTGCACCTGTTACAACATTGACGGAGCGTGCATTGGCTGTCAGTACGAAACCGATAACTGAAGATCGCGAGGAACTAATGGAATACGAGAAGCCAAAAGACAAGAAGGCAAAGCTGTCTGCAGATGAGATTCGCGGCGTCGAGGTGACGGAAGTAACGACCGAAGATGTAGAAGGTTCCCTTGATGCGTTTATCCCTATCGAAAGAAAGGCTATTGCTGGGTTCGAAGTTCAACAAGCACCTTTGCATACGGAAACGAAACCGGAAGAGTCTGAAGGTGTTTACAAGTCTGAGACTGTCAGAACAGAAACTGCAGACGATAAGCTGATTTTGCAGCAGACTGTTACTGTCAGTCACACTGTATGCAATGAGACAGAATCAGATTTCACAGTTCACTTGACAAAAGATGCTACGCCTGGTCACACAATGGTGTCACAGGATAAGCAGACCGCCGCTACACTCGTTGTAACTCCGGGAGAAAAAGAAGATGAGTTTACAGAGACCACTGAAGAATTCACCATCACCGCCAAGCCGGTAAAGCTAGAGCGGAGGACAGCCACTAAGACGGATCAGCATGTTGAAGAACTCGCGGCTGAACTTAGCGTGCCAAAACCATTCAGTGTGAGAGCCAGGCGATCATCCATTGAAGAATTAGTCACTGCATATGATAGTACTATTCAAGAAGAGCAATCTGTTGTTGTAGAACAAGAAGATGTAGACTCCAAAGATACCAAGCGAAAATATCGTCAGGAAGTCCGTCGAGAATCTTTTGAAGAGATCAGACGTGGTTCTGTAACAGAGATTCGACGAGGGTCTCTAGATATGACCATTCAAGAAGTTCATGATGAAGACATCAGCATTTCCGATGAAGTCACCATACAGCCGACCATCACGGAGGAAGAAGATTTCGTTACTACCAAGGGTGATGATATGGATACCACTACTCAAATAATAACTGAAGAAACTGGAGGAAAACAAAGGAAAGTAGTGATTCAGACATTTAGTAGCAAACCATCGGAAAGCACCAACATTGAAGAGATTGACTCAATAGCGCACAAACCTGAGGAGTTGACTGTTGATGAATCCTTCAATGTTCAGTTGGAAGAGGAAGAATCTGATGAAACCATCACTGAATTCACTATTAAAAAGAAACCCAAGGAAAAGGCTTCCACTGAAGATACGGAAGAAGTAACATTGAAACCACAACCAACGGAAAAAATAGAAGAGGAACCTGCCACAAAGAAGAAGAAGCCAAAGAGGAAACCTAGAAAAGATATGCCAGATACACACGACGAAGAAGCGACAACAGTAACCATAAAGAAACCCAAGAAGCCAACATTTGATATGGATTCCGATGAGGAAGTCTCTTTTGTCATACAATCTGTACCTCAACGGTCGGACTTGACAGTAACTGAGATAGTTGATACAACTACAACTCAGTCATTTGAATCGGCTGACATCACTCTTGAGTCCATGGATCAAGAAGAACAACAGGGTGAGCGAACGATAAAACTTAAACGAGGAAAGAAACCTAAGCCTTCCAAGCCCAAAGAGCCGGAGGATACCACCAGCGCAGAAGATGATGCGGTGGAATTCTGGGTGACGTGGGAAAAACAGGTTGCACGAATGACGATTCACCAAGAATATCTTCAATGGGCAACACCCACCGGAGACGCTCCCGAAGTTCTCGATGCTGATGATGATCATCTTGTGGAAACAGAAAGGCCGCACAAGGACGACCGAAAGAAAGTCAAGAAATTAAGAAAACCGAAGCAGTCCCAGGAAGTTGAAGAAACACAATTAGATGAAATTGAACAGTTCGATATAGATATAGGTCAGAAACATTCGACCGTTACTGAAGACGATACTTCCGAAGCGATGGTGACTGTAACTGTCGATGAAAAGTTAGTTTCCCATGATGGATACGATGCCGAAGCTATGACAGAGTTTTTGGTGGAAAAGCCCGATGAAAAGAAATTGAAGCCCTCCGAAGTAAATGCGGCCGTAGCGGACAAGATTGATGAGATTACCGAAGTGGATACGTCTACAGTTACCGTTAAAAAGAAGCGAAAGCCAAAGAGTAAAGATGTGGTGTCAGAAGATGTTAGCATCAAAACTGAGGACAAGACTGTTGAAGATGTAGATGAGTCAATTACTGTTACATTGGAAGAACGTCCGGATGAAAGCACGGAAGAAACAATGACAAGAATTATGCTGAAAAAGAAATCGAAAAGGAAAGAGCTTCCAAAAGATATTAGCATCGATGAAAGGGAAGGTAAAGAAACAATCGACGACGCCGTAGAATTTTGGGTCACATGGGACTACGCAAAGGCTGTGGAGCGGACACACCAAGAAGAACTGCAATGGGCTAGAGTCTCAGGAATCGATTTTTCAGAGACACCGGAACAGATGGTCACTCCAAGGAGAAAGAAGGTTCAGTTTATACAGCAAGGATCACAGGAACAGATAGAAATTGTCGATGAAATTGTAGAGGTCATTGATGAAAGGACTTTGCCCACTGATTTAGATGACGACACACTCACGAAACAATCAAGCTCAGATGCCATGAAACACAAACCGCAATCTGTTTCAGATCTCCTATCACATGAGGAGGCAGATAAATCTCACAAGAAACCCAAGAAACAATCTGTGCAGCCTTCCACGGTGGTGCAGGAATCACTGCAAAGTGAACAAGTTGTGCCGGACGAGTATCCTGGTACGGAAAGCACATTTGAGCTACCAACAGCAGTTGCTGAGTCCCACGTTGAATCAACAGACGGCGTTATCGCAGCATTGGAACCCGAAGTGCAAGATGCTACAATATTATTGTCGGCCAAAAAAGAGGTTACAAAAGATACTGGACCTGCAGATGACAAACCAGACGATACAAAAACCGTTCCGTCCAAGAAGGCAAAACGTCCCAAAAAACGACCAGTGGATGAACCAGCGTCTGAAGAACCTTGTCAGCCTGTGGATTTACCTGAAGAGACAGTAAGGAACAAGGACGACATTTTAGATCAACCAGATGGTATGAAGCAAGACACAGAAGAAGCGGCCAAAACAAAGAAAACGAAGCGTCCTAAAAGACGTCCAGCAAAGGACGAAATCACAGAAGTGCCGTTAGCAACTACAGAATCACCTCAAGAAATGTCAAGCGATAAGGATGTCCCCGTAGTAGATGAAGCAATGCAAAAACCGTCTGATGAACTACAGGTCTCGCAGGATGGCATTGATATGGTGGAAGGTGAGGAGGTGCATGACATTATTCTGAAGTCTACTGAAACAGCACTTGGCGCAGAGGTCGATGACGATCATACCTTTGACACAGCTCTACGCCTCGCGAGGCCAGAGATGGAAAAGATTGAAGAGACCATCACAGTGGAAACAAAGCGTCTAAAGATATCTCGTCCTCAAATGCAGCCGGAGGATATCGATGAAGTAACTGATGAAAGGCCGGATGACACTCAAGATAGCATCGTGCTTCCTATTCGGAAACGACCCAAACCCTCTACGACCGAGGAGACCGAAGAGTCTACAGTTCTGAGTCTTCGCAAGCCCGCTGAAGCCCAAGATGTTTCGTTGAAGTTGCCTTACGTGTCGGGTGCTGAAGACGAGGAATTGGAGCAAATGGGAGAATTCACACTGGTGCCAACTGGTGAAGAAAGTACCAAAGACGTTACCGAAGCGCAAACAGTAGTAGTAAAAAAGACAAAGAGAAAAAAGAAACTGCCAGACGCTTCTGAGACAGAGGAAGTCATAACACTTCATCGTCAGCCAGTACTACGAAAGACAGAGGGTGAGGATGAAACCGTAACCACCGAAACACAAGTTACTGTGCAACAACAGTCTCTTGACGAAGGGCAGAGCGACAAAGGTTTGGAAGATGGCGACGTTTGTCTTGAGTTTGTAATTGATTCCGGAAAATCAAAGACAGTACAAATATCTGAAGAACCTGAAGATAGCAGTAGACTTGTTGAGACAACTACAATTATTCAGAAGAAGAAAAAGCCAAAAAAGCGCAGACAGGAAGAGATCGGTAGTGAAGCACAAATACCAGATGAGGGCATCCTGCCTAGATCTACCTCATCGGATGAGGACATTCCAGAAGAAGTGTCCGTGAAGCGTGGGAAAAAGAAGCCTATCATCACGGAGGAAGATGACGAGCAAGTTACGCTGCATAAAAGAAAGCCAAAAACCGTTCCGGATGATCAACCGAATGACTCACTTCTATCAGCAACGACATTAACAATAAGAAAGCCAGAGGATGAGGCTGCAGAAGCCGAAATTTCCCTGACAGAAGACCAAGATACTGAATTCATCCTACCACGATTAAAGGAAGAGGCTTCACGTCCCCAGGATAGTGCCGACGATGCTAGTGCCGAAGCTGCCATAATCATCAAAAAGTTGGTTGTCGAGGAGGTTGTCCACGAGGTCCTTGAGGAATCCGAGAATATTATAGAAAAGAAGACACCAAAGAAAAAGAAAAAGACTCGAAAGGGGCAACTAGATGAAACCGATGCTCCTGAAGCACATCTTGCACCCAGCAAGGGCAAAAAGCCGCAGTCTCCTGATGAAGTCGATGAAGCTAAGCGAAAAGGACCCATGGAAACCGACGACAAAGTAGACGTGATTATTCCAAAACCGGGACGCACAGATGTTAAGTCACAAGACGATATTACGATAAAGGAGACAGACGAAGAAACAGAAGATGCGGATCAATCATTCGTCATCAAAAAACCCAAGAAAAAGCCCATCAAAACGGATGCTGGGGAAGAAGTCTTTACACTTACGACCAAAGGAACTGATGTATCATCTTCTGAAACTTCTGAACAGTTGACAGTAGTTTCTCAGATAACTGTTAAAGGTGTCGAGGAAGCCGGAGAAGAAACGTTCCAGCACGTCGATGAGCAAGATGCTGAATTTCAATTTAAACCCAGGAGTGTTGAAGGGCTCGACGATGCACTCAAGCATGATGATGAAAATGCAGAAGCCAGGGTTTCCATTAAAAAATCAGCATCATCTGACAGCGCAGACAAGCCGCATAAAAGAAGACACATTCCATTCGCATCCATGGATGACGACGAACAGGTACGCATTGAGCTGAGCAAAACAGCCAGTGGAACTGACCTTGCGGATAACATCCAAACAGTTTACTTCCATGACCAGCCATCGGTAGCTGACGACCTGGATGAAGGTGAGGATGTCGAGCTGGCATTGCCGCGTCGCCGGAAGCCTGAGTACAAGGTGGAAGACGTGGAGGAAGCAGAGTTCGGGGTGCACGTTTCACGCAAAAAGCGTGAGTCGCATGAGAAGACCGTTGCCAGTAGCCAAGCGGTCGCACAGTCATTCCAGATGAAGCTGCGGCAGGACAGCACGGACGCAATTCCCAGGTCGCCCAGTTCGGTGGGCGAAGAGTTTGATTTCAGACCGACCCCGATGCCGGAGAACGCAGCTCCAGTGTGGACTGAGGACGGTGACGATGCCACATTGAAGCTACAGCTGCGCCCCAAGAAGCCAGGTCAGAACGTGTTCTGGCATACGTCGCATTGCGACTCTGCTAACGATATGGCTGTGGGGTGTCTGTGTCTCTATTTTTCCACTGTTTCCTGTCGCTCTAACCCCTGCTGATGCTTTCTAATGTGTCTGACATATTTCTGCTCGACTTGTTTCAGTGTGCGGCTAACAGACGATGCGATTTGGAGGATATCTCTGCGATTTCTTTTTCTCCGCTTGCTTGTCGGTGTGGCAACTGGGTCTGTGAGTGGTAACTAACTATCATCTTGCGATGATGTTCTGGCTCTTTTTTCAGGAAACTGAAAATCCATGACGCCATGATATGAACGTTATGTCTGTGGTTGTAAGCTGCATCTTGAGCAGCAGGGGCGCATCGAGGGCTCCCCACATTCAACCGAAAATAAACTACATCGAACAAGAACTTTTGATATTTTTACCATGCAAAAACAAACTTTTCTTTCGCCGCGTTTCGCGTGCCGAAAGTGTTTGTTTTCAATGGCATTGTAGGAGTGCTTTGCAATCGTCTACCGAATATTCCATGTTCGGGTAAGTGGGCAATGCTAAGGCTTGCTTTGCCACCCGTCTGCTTGCTCCTTTTCTGGAGTGTTGACGTAGCCTGGAATCCAAAGGAACGAAAGGGCCTGTGAATGCTTCTACCTTGCACGTGCACACTGTTAGACATGCTTTGGTTGCTCAATGCCCAATTTCAGTGATGTCTACGTCGTTAATCGCTGTCATGATGGTACTTCGACTGAGTCTGGAGGCGCTATCTTGGTCCGAGATGGCCTACTCGCGCTTCATTGTCCGCTTGAAGGATGGCGTTGATACGTGAGCACGACGCGATGGTCAGCGTCTTGGAAAGTGAGACGTGGCCGTGGTGCCAAGCTTCTGCGAATCGTGTCGCTTCAGTATCTCCCCAGCCAACTGCCTCTCTTCATTGCCGGCTCGGGAGCAAGCTTGGGCCGATCTGTGTCCAAATGCGTGGCGAAGGCGTGTGGCGTTGTCGAAGTCGGTTCTGACGTACCTCTGCCGTGTCGCATGCTTCCGTTCTCCTGACCGTTCCTCCCATCCCAGCCGTATGGGATGTCTCACGTGACGTCAGGGTTTCTCACGTCCATTACGTGTGGGTGTCTCACGTGACGTGCCTGTGTCTCACGTGACGTGCGGCTGGACTCACGGGACGTGCGGCTGGACTCACGGGACTCGTGCCGTCGCAGTGGCAGATGTGTCTCACGCGACGTGCGGCTGTACTCACGGGACTCGTGTCGTCGCAGTGGCAGAGGTGGTGGTCGCTCCGGACGTCGCCGAGGGCGATGTGTTCTACGCCGTCTCGACGTACGTGGCGGAGTCTGCGGAGACCATGCACCTGGTGGAAGGAGAACGGGTGTATGTGCTCGGTAAGCGCTGGCACCAGATGCTCTTTGTCGGAACTATGTTTGCAGACTTGACTTTTGGAGTTGAAGTGTAAAGTTCGAGAAATACTATTGGAACATCGTGCATCATAGGCTCCTTATTTAACATAACCATTAACTAATTATCGCAGGAAGTAAGCGGTAGTTTAATTGACAATATGGACGAACGCAATCTATAGAAATAGCGAACGAAAATGTTTTTAAACGAAACAAGTGTTTTGTTGTTTGTACGGTATGGTTTTTGGATGCTAATAAAAAGTCGATCAATTGTTTCTTTCCTCAGAAACTCCTCAGTGCTTGTTCACTCTTTCTACCCATCTCCGTCTCATCCTTTGTCTGTGTTACCTTGTCGCATGCAAAGCAGACACGAAATGTCACTTGTAGCATTGTTCTGGAAGATGGAATAAAATATATTGATAGTATATATGGGACCCCATATATATATACAAAAATCATATCCGTAAGTTTTTCGTACTTGAAGTATTTAATGTGGAGATTTGTAATAAATAGCAGTCAATTAAGAGTCATAATTGCGTAGTAGTACTCAAGATAAATTGTTTCCCATTGTCCCCGTTTATCGAATGAAGCCAGTGTTATGGGGAGGCGCCTCAGCGTATTGGTGCGCTACACTGTCAGTGCCGCCCTTCCGGTGTCTGCTGGGATGGGGGCGGGGGTGCTCGGGGAATTTCTGGAACATCACTGCAGAGAAGGCTACGCTACAGGACCATCGGGGCAAATTGCATGTAAACAGAATGCTGTCGTTTGAGGAACAGCAATGCACACGCGATGCCGACGCGCGTGTCTCTGTGCACAGCGAAGCCGAACGAGCAACGCGATATAGTACATAAAAATGAACACATTTTGAGAGGGACATGCGCGTTGTACCACCGTCCGGGGGTGCCCCTGGCGCTGAGCGTGCTGCTCCCTCTGGCAGAGTGCCAGAACAGCGACTGGTGGTTCGTCCGGAAACACCTCACGGAGGAGGCCGGCTGGGTGCCCGCCTCCTACCTGAAGAACAAGGACGACTACAGCACCTACGTGCAGCGCAAGCTTAGCGAAAAGATCAGCAAGCTGCCCGTGTTCCAGGGTGAGTGTTCACGCATGTCTGCCGGGTTTGTCGTCGCTGTAGCGGAGGTCGGTATGGCAGTCCTGTTGCTGCCAGTTACAGGTTACGTTTTAAGTAGATCGACTAGGACTGTTGAACCATTTTCTCAACCGTTTAAAATATGTTTACCTACTTCAAAGCGGAATGGATATCAAGCGACTCACATTCCTCGTCAGAATGTGCAATTTTTTCGATTTATTATGAACTACCCTCGCTATCATAATACAGAATGAAAGAGACATGGAGCACAAGTCTCGACATTTGGCAGTTCTCCATGCCTGTACTTCCACCTCGATCCGAGCTAGCCGACGCCCGAGCTCGGGCCGCGTCCGAACTGTCTTTCTCTCGCCAACAGCGCCGAAGACGAGCAAGAGGCCGCGGGCGCCGCGCTTCACCGAGAAGCTGCACTCTGTGCACGTGGTGGACGGCTCGCTGGTGCAGCTCGAGTGTCGCGTGAACGGCGTGCCGCGGCCCACCATCACCTGGTTCCGCCAGACGGCCATCATCAAGCCTTCCGCCGACTTCCAGGTAGGCCGGCGCGTGTCGACTTCGAGCGCGCGCCCACCGCAGTGCGAGTGCGTGGATGCACATCTCGGCGCAGGGCACATGTCATCTCATGTCGCAGGGGGCATGTATGGGATGATGTCAGCCTATTCCTCCTCGATAGAAATGTTTAGCTATGCAAAGTCTCCATCTGCAATCTACGGACAGGCATCGTAAATGTGCAATTATTTGAAATAATAAGACAATTTTGCTTCCGCTAGTAAAATCTATTTTTATTCTACAGCCAAGATTTATGTTACGTGGTATCAACATCACAAGAATGTTGGGACGAGGAAGGGAATGGATTTGGCGGAGAGCGGACAAAAATTATTGCTGGTCTTGTGCAACCATCTTTTCGACGAAATTGCAAAACCTTCAATGCAGGATAATTCATCGCTATTTCCCATTGCAACGATTTTATGCATTAGGAAAATACTCGATAGCCTTTCATGCGAAAATTGTGGTGAGATTGAAATAATAGAACACCTACTTTTTAGTATCACACAGTGAGGATATTTTGGCAGAAATTGTATGATGAGATAGGCCAAGTAAAGCCCGAAAATGAGGTGATCAAGTTTGAACTTAACATCAAGTATAATGGGTACAACCAACCCATTATACAAATTCAACAAATCCCGTCACATTTTTGGCAAAGAGTGCATCGTTTATCAGCGCAGCATGGGGACAATTTTTTCACATCATCATTGGAAAACCGAGTAATTAAAATTACAAACATTGAAAAGACCACAGCTAGGAAAAATGAACGGTGGAAAAGCTTAATCAGAAATGGGGATGATTTGACAATCTATCTGTGTGATGTCAGTTGTCCATATTTGCACGATGAGATGGTAATGCGGTTCGTCCTAATTTGAATCATGCTTAGTGAACTCATATAAAATAGTCGTATTTGGTGACAAGGGATAAGCAGGTGAGAGCCAGGGTATGACGATATTGCTTCAAGATTTGGGAATCTGTTGAACATGTATAACGCTGTGGGCTGACTCGCGATATGTAAACCGCTTTGGACGAAAATGCGAGGATATGGTCTTCAGATATGATGAGTATGGGTAGTAGAGACTCGTCAATAGAACTGCATTTACAAGTATCCACCTCTACCCGCCCGCCAACTCTGAGCCGGACTATGGTCAGAAGGTGTGTTCTGAGTCAGTTATCTGAGCCAACTCCAAGCCAGACGCTAACTCTGAGTCAGTCGGTGGTCAGAGGGCGATGCTGACCACCGACTCTGAGCTAGACGGTTGTCAGAGGGTGGTACTGACCCACCAACTCTGAGCCCAACTGTGCTGGGCTCAGCACTCGGCGGGCGGTGCTGACCGGCTTCCGCCCGCGCAGATGTTCTACGACGACGACAACGTGGCGACACTCATCATTAAGGAGGTGTTCCCGGAGGACGCCGGCACGTTCACGTGCGTGGCCAAGAACGAGGCGGGCTTCAGCAGCTGCACGGCTGAGCTGGTGGTGGAGGCGCCGCTGTCTGACCATGGTTCTGACGTGGCCTGTCTCAGCCGCCGCAGCCTCAGCAGGTACGGCGGGTCAAGAAATAGGTGGCGAGCATGGCGTCCTCGCCGTCGTGCTTGGTGGTTGGGTCTGTTTCAGATGTCATGTTCAGCGGGTGGGGGTAGTCATTTACGTTGCGAACAGTGTGCTCTGTAAACAAGCATTAAAGCCTGTTCTCGTGTAAGATTGATACCACAGCACTTGTACGTGATGAGAGGAGTAGAAAGTGACGAAGGTGAAATCCTTATGTTTCAGCTCCCCATGCAGTGTGGATTTAACTATCCACATGATTTAGCAAGCGCGCCGCAAGGCACCTCACATGATGCGCACCACAGGAGAGGGGGTGGTGGGTGGTGGGTGAGGGAGCAGATCCTCGTCCCCTAAGGTGTTGGAAACTACTGGAGCTTGAAGCACAACACTTGGGGGGTAGATTAAGGTTGTAGTCAACTCGCTTCAGTATACATTTCCTGATCCGATTCGATTGAATTTCATGAGCCGATTCTATTTATATTTTTGCTGCATGGGATGCGCTATCAATTTGAAGCAAAATCACGATATTTAATCACAATATCCTTGCCCATTGATGAGATGTCTTCGAAAAATAGGAGGGGTGGGCGGATTCCGCCTCGGCGTGATGTCATGCACATGCTCTTGGAACACTCTGGTAGATGAAGTTGATCACGTCGAACAGGCTGATGGACCTTCGTACCGTGTACCTGCTGTATCTGGGACGGGCTGCCATTGCTGTGGCTGTTCTCCCGCCTCCACCGACCTCTGCGACACCGACAGGGAGTCGTCGCTGTGCGACATACTGGAGGGCATACCGCCCACGTTCAGCCAGCGGCCCAAGACGCGCACGGTGCCCGAGAGTGACGACGTGGAGCTCGAGTGTCGGCTGGTGGCCGTGCCAGAGCCCGAGGTGCGGTGGCTGCTGAACGGCAGGCCGCTCAAGGAGACCAAGCGCGTGACCATCTCGACGCAGAGCGACATGCACATGTACTGCCACTTCGTGCGCATCAGCGGCGTGCGGCGCAAGGACGAGGGCCTGTACGAGATCGTCGCCACCAACCGCGAGGGCGAGGCGACCAACACCATCTCGCTGACGGTGGAGGAGCGCGGCGAGAAGCAGCCGCCGGCGCTGGTGCAGCCGCTGGAGCCGTTGATCGTGGCCGAGGGCAGTCGCGCCACGTTCGTGGCGCGCGTGTCCGGCCAGCCGCAGCCGCACGCCACGTGGTTCACCGGCAAGCACCCGCTCACCGCCGAGATGCTGGCCAACAGCGACGTCACCGTCACGCAGGAGGGCGACGTCTACTCGCTCAACATCCCCAAGTCTCACCGCAGCGACGCCGGCGAGTACACGCTGCTGGCGGAGAACGCGTCCGGCACCGCCAAGACGTCCGCTACCCTGCTCGTGCAAGGTGAGGCCCGCTGGGGTCCGGTGTAAGGCTGCGGTGACAAGCCACTGTGGCGGTGTTGGGGTTCTTGTTAGCTGACAGGCACTTGTGTTTTGGGGAATGAAAGTGTTTGAGGTATTTTGTGAATGTGAGAGGTCAAAGAGCTTGATTCCAAACTTCGAAATATGATTTATTCATGACGTTGCCACGGTGTGCCATGTTTCTTGCCCACCAATCATAAGTTTTATCTGAGTTGGTGCTCTTGTACATTTGATTTGCAACACTCCATGAGTCGGCACCGCTGAATTGCAGTTTGTTCGAAAGAGTAAAAAGCATCCTCATTTTCTTTTTATTTCTTTAAGTAAACTTTGCACCTTACCCGGCCGAACGTGCAGGAGGATTGCTTATTGGGCATATAGCCACAAATTGGACGTTCGTCGGAGTCCGCCCGGTGGCGAATGTCCGTCAGCAACACCCTGGAGGAAGCGCGGGTCAGAGGCGCGTCTCCTGCACCTCGTGCGTCAGAGTCCTAGCTGTGTTGCTTGCCACCCTTCTCCACCTTGCCGTTCGGTACCCTGACCTGCCGTGTCACTGCCGCAGAGTCCCAACTGGAGCCGCCCATGTTCATCGAGCGCTTCGTCGACGTCAGAGTGGCTGAGAAGGAGCGCATCAGACTAACGGCCAGGGTGGTGGGCAATCCACGCCCGGAGGTCATCTGGTACAGGTAAGTCGGCCGCCGCAGCCGAATCCAACGGCTGAGTGGTGAACCATGATAAACGGGTGCGGAAATACGTGGCCTAAGGCAATTATATATTGGACAGTGGGATCTCCCAATATGAAACTGGTTTATCTCGTGGAAATTTGGCATGCTGTTGCGTGTGTATTCTGATAATTTCCCGAATGCGTCTGGTTTTTACTTAAAGATATGCCTTCAAAGTCGGTGTAGTCCTTGGGAATTTAGAGGAAAACAGGCGTGACTAACATTCCGAAAGCTTGGTCACGATCCATGCGGAGCACGTGCACTGTTATTCATATCAGAAACAACGACTAAGCATTGGAAGGCACTGTGACTGTGATTGTGGGACTGTGCCAGGAAGGAAGGACTGCCACATAATCTGTGAAATCTCTTCCATTTGTACTTCCTACACGAGTGATCCTACAATACCCCAATAAAGTTATAGGAAAAGCAAACGTGACTAACGTTCCAAAAGCTCGGCCACGATCAAAGCAGAACACTTGCACTGTTTATTCATATCAGAAACAATAACTAGACATCATAAAGCACCTGTAACTGCGGCATATAAACTGCGAAATACCCCTCCCATTTGTACCTGTTACATATGTGATCCTGCAATATCCCAATGCAAGTAGAGGAAAAACTGACGTTACTCACATTCCGCGACCTTGGTCACATTTATTCACATAAGAAACAACAACTAGGCATTACGAAGCAATAGTGACTGTGGCACATAATCTGCGAAATATCCCTCCCACTTGCACCCCATACACAAGAGATCCTACAATGCCCCTCCGTCATCTGAGCTCAGAAACGGCAAGAAGCTGAAGACGGGCAAGACGATGTCGATCGCGATGATCGGAGAGGAGGCCACGCTGGAGGTGCACGAGAGTCGGGTGGAGAAGGATGCCGGAGAGTACAAGTGTGTCGCCGTCAACGTGAACGGCAAAGCTACTCACCAGGCGCGCGTGGACGTGGACGCCGACGTCGTGTGAGTGGAATGGGGAGGGTAGGGGGAAGCGCGTGATAGATGCCGTGGAGAAGTGGTGGGTGTGTTGTGCAGCTGGTGTTGTGTAGGGAGGTTGTTTTGTGTGGGTAGCGCGGGACCGTCGTTGAGCTGTGGTGTGTGTTGGTTAGAATACATGTGTTACCACAGTGTGTCACTCGAAGACGAGTTGAAGTCGCGTATGTTGCTTATGGTTGGTGGGTGTGGGATTTTGCTTGGTGTGTTTTGATGTGCCAGCTGAAAGAACGCTCTTAGAAAGAAAGAAGAAAGAACGTGCTTAATTGTCGGCAAGAGCAGTTGACTGAGCTGGTGTGATTTATCTGAAAGGGCTAAAATATTAATTGAAAATATGGTAACGGACAGTGTCCTCGTCCATAGTGTATGTGATGAATGCGCTTTGCAGGCGGTTTGTCAAAGACCTGGAGGACTTCGATATCGAGGAGCGGTCAACTGTCGCTCTGGAATGTCAAACGTCTCAGGAGGTGAAGGTCACCTGGAAACGGAAATCAGAGGTCATCGAACCGTCTAAGAGACATGAGGTCAGCTCACCGCTCCGCATTTGAACCACATTTTGTGATATATATTACCAATGAAAAATAAATGTGTCGTCCAACTTTTTAGTAGAAATGTTCCTTCAACTACAAGTACCTTGATTTTTATAAGCGGATGTATTCAACTACATATAGACACACTTGAAAGGATGAATGCCCTAAGAAGCTGCGAGGACCCATATTTCTCCTCGATAGCGATTTCTCGGCGTCCTGGGCCACAGCAGGTGCTGATCTGACCCCTGACCTGACCTGACCTGACCACAGATCACGCACGTCGGCAAGACGCACCGTCTGATCGTGCACGAGGTGGTGATGTCGGACGCCGGCCGCTACTCGTGCATTGCCGACGGCGTCGAGACTCAGTGCACTGTCACCGTCAAAGGTACGTCCCCGGTCGGCTGCCGTGGGTGCCACTCGAACAATACCCGCACCCAGGCGGCTGCCGTGGGTGCCACTCAGACAGTGCGTGTCACTCGAACAATACCCGCACCCAGGCGGCTGGCATGGGTGCCACTCAGACAGTGCGTGTCACTCGAACAATACCCACACCCAGGCGGCCGCTGTAGATGCCACTCAGACAGTGCGTGTCACTCGAACAATACCCGCACCCAGGCGGCTGCCGTGGGTGCCACTCAGACAGTGCGTGTCACTCGAACAATACCCGCACCCAGGCGGCTGCCGTGGGTGCCACTCAGACAGTGCGTGTCACTCGAACAATACCCGCACCCAGGCGGCCGCTGCAGATGTCACTCAGACAGTGCGTGTCACTCGAACAATACCCGCACCCAGGCGGCCGCTGCAGATGTCACTAAGTCAATACCCGTACCCCAACGGCTTCCGTAGATGTCATTCAGACAATGCCTTCACCCTGGTTCCCGTCAATGATGTCATTCAGACAATATCCGTCCCCTGGCGCCACCGTAGATGTCATTCAGACAATATCCGTACCTTGGCTCCTGCCGTAGATGACACTCAGACAATACCAGTACCCCAGCGGCTGCCAAGATGTCATTCAGATATTCAGACAATGTCCAGCAATAATCACCGTACTGTCCGGCTAGTGCGGGGCGACTAGCTCCCTCGGTGCAAGGCGAACGTGAGGGTAGAACTTCGGCTATGTTTCTTTGACATTTCCTATCCTTGAGCTGTATGATGTGACTGGGAGGAGTGGATAAAGTGGGTGCCGAGCTGCATTCGGTCCAGCTGAGCTGAGAGCCCCGTGGTTGGGTCCTGTGTCACCACTGAGCCACTATTAACCACACTACTCGGAACAGGATTTGTCACAACTCTATTGGTAGTGACATAATGCGGCCGCTTTGCCGAGTGATTCTATTGATAATACGACCAATATTGGTCATGCGTTCCTCTCTCACGTTTTCTATTCTGATATGTGAACTGCATTTTCAACGGGTGCATGAAGAAGCTATTTCTTACAGCATCGACTTATTTTCATCAGTTGACCATGTTCCTCACACATTTTGTATATGCATGTGTATGCGTGGCGCGGTTAACCAACTGGTGAGTGCCGCCTGCATCTGTGGTTGTGTGCTTGGCCACCTGACGGCGCTGTCGTTGCAGAGGGCGGCGCGTTCTTCGTGGAGAAGCTGACGGACGTGGAGGTGAAGGAGCAGGACACGGCGGCTATCAGTGTCACGGTCAGCTCACCGGCGGCCCGAGTCGTCTGGCACAAGGACGGCGCCGCCATCAGCGAGGACAACGACCAGTACCAGGTGCGTGACGTCACCGCGGGAGTAACGGCCAGTACCAGGTGAGGGGCATCACCGCGGGAGTAACGGTCAGTAACAGGTAAGTGACGTCACCGCTGCACACTGTGATAACTCGAGGGAAAACTGGCCATAAATCATAGCGGACAAAGTATGCTAGTTACCGGGGCGATTTTGGTCTTAGTCGAAAGAGCTGAAAATTTGGATCACTATTGTCTTAAATATTGCCTAACCCAGGAATGTCAGAGGTTATACCTGCTAGAGGGAAGGGAGCATTCCGCTCCACTCATTTTGCTTCCGCGAAATATCTCGGGAACCAATTGAGATAGATAGCTCAAATTGTGCACACACCTGCATACGTATCTCGTGTACCTTGTATTAAACTATTGACGTCCGGTCATTCATGATGACATCATGATGACGTCTTAAGTGAAGTCCGTTGGCGCTCATATATTGCATGAAATATGAAATATGAAATATAAAAACATGAGCATAATAGTTCCCACGCCCAGGCGCTTTTGCACTGCTTAACAAGTCAACCAATTCCTCTGCTGACACGCACCTCCATGTTCACTGTACGCAAAATAGAACCACAATGACCCGAACCTTGCAGACAAAGACAGCTTCCCTGTCATGGGAGACGCTGTGCGTGACCTATTTTGACTCAGTCGCCTCGTCAGTTAGGGGACTTTTTGGCATAGCAACCACTAGATCAGGTTACCCGGTCAAGACACCACAGACGCGTCGCGGCGTCCGGCTCGGGCTTCCCCGTGCCGCCAGGGCTGGCCACCGCACCGCACCGCGGCCTGTCGGGATACAATTGATCACTAGGTGTTGGAAAAACTAGGTGCAGCTGTTGCAACTAGGTGCAGCTGAAACTTGCGGCACATATAGCCAAAGGATCGCTGATTTCATTGGGATTGGTCTCTTGCTGTGCGCTGTTGTGCGTTTTTCAAACCTTACTTGAACTTCGAGGTACTAAAAAGTTGAATGACTATTGCAATTACTGATTGTTTGACAATAAGTAGCATATTGTTAATTGGTGTATGCATTTTTGAATTGCTTAACGCAATGAGAATGTTCTCAGCTATCATTTCATATCTCACTTGTCCAGGTTTTCAGAATGCAGCTTACAAATCAATCGCCATACTGCGACAACATTTGTGAACGTGTGCGTCGTTTTTTTCCACACGAAACGATCTTATGTTCCACATGTTCATTGACTTATTTCGATATCAAATCTTGTGAAAATTTTCATAGAAAGTATGACTTCGTCTGCTACAACCATTTGCTGATACAATGGCGACAGAAATACGGCATAACAAAATAGTCGAGAAATACAATGGCCAGATTTTCCTTGAAGATATCACACTATGCGCTGGAATAACGACCAGTGCCAGGTAAGTGACGTCACAGCGGGAGTAACGGCCCGTACCAGGTATGTAACGTCGCCACGGGTGTAACGGTCAGTACCAGCTAAGGTGCGTCACCGCTGGGATAGCGACGAGCACTAGGTCATTGGTGTCATTGTAGGAACGCTTGCGGCAAAACTACAGATCGTACCTTCAAAGCTTACTATGTGCGCAGAAGCGCACTAGCAGTCAATTTTCCTTTTCTTAGTCATTTGTCAGGCTGCATCGTGGGGCTACGAATATTGAAGACAATGTGTGAACTTCGACGTTTCGCACATGCCTCAATACTCTTCAAATAATGTGTGCCTACTCATGTGTCAGAAATATAGGCACTTGTAGTCGGCTCTATTTATTATGGACTTTGGCAGTTGTTTTTGTATTTCAGTTTACCGAATATATTTCCTTGCTGTATCATATTACATTATTGTCTTTTGCTGGGATTGCATGTTGACGCTTGTATTAATGGATGAAATTAAATGGAGTTTCGATGAACATTGGAACTTGATGTTTCCTCACACATCTCCATTTGGTTCATTGGTGAGGTATCCAGTTCGAAATTTTATCCCCACCCCTGTGCTTCAGAGAAACACATATTCTGACGTTCTACCCCCCCCCTCCTCAGTTCATCAGCGACGGGGTGTCTCGCCGGCTGATGTTACGCTCGGCCAACGTGCACCACGAGGGCGAGTACACGTGCTCGCTGGACGACCAGGAGTGCACGTGCGAAGTGACCGTGGTCGAGAAGTCGCCCGAGCTAATCAAGAAGATGACCGACGCCACAGTCACTCGCGGCGAGAGGGCCACCTTCGAGGTGGCGCTCACCAAGGTGCAGTGCGATGTGCGGCTGCCAGAGCTGGCTGCAACGTTTGTAGCGACTTGTAGTAGAGTAGTGTTTGATCGCCGCTGGCGGAGATTGGTGTTGTAGCCCATCAACTGGGACTTGTTAGTTGTTGATGGAGCGCCGACTTGCATTGGTTTCGTCTGTTCTGACAAGACGCTCGCAATTTGCTTTAAGAGCTCGTATTCTGTCCATGCTGGGTGAAGTCGAAGAAGCGGCTTGTGGTGAGGTAAAGCCGAAGAAACGGCAGTGGCTGGCAAGTGACGTAGTATTGACGACATGCAAGCCTTACATATATGTTGTCCTTTAATTGTAGTTGCCATATCGGGTGGTCCAGTCACGGTCCACGCAACAAGCTTTGTGTAGCACAATACTCTGCTCCTTTAAGTCAGCCAAGCAAATTTTCGAGTTAGAAGTTTTAGACAAACTACAAGCTAGAGGTTTAGATAAATCGGTGCGATGCTTGGTTTAGTTGTTGACTTCAGGTCAACTTATGGATGGTCACGGAACTGTGGGTGATATCACTTGCCCGCTCCACCGTATGTTGGCCAGTGTCACTGCCCTGACCAGCCGTGTGTCAGCCGGTGTCACTGCTCTGTCCAGCCGTGTGTCGGCCGGTGTCACTGCCCCGCCCCGGCGTGTGTCGGCTGGTGTCACTGCCCCGCCCCACCGTGTATCTGCCGGTGTCACTGCCCCGCCCCGCCTGTGGCGCCAATGATCAACCTGGTCGATGCGCCCTAAGTCGCTATACCTAACCCTCGTTGTCACTAACTACCTCACCCCGCCCCGGTGTGTCGGCCGTTGTCACTGCCCCGCCCCGCCGTGTGTCGGGTAATGTCACTGCCCCGCACCACCGTGTGTCAGCTGATGACGCTGCCCCGCCCCGGCGTGTGTCAGCTGATGACGCTGCCCCGCCCAGCCGTGTGTCGGCCAGTGTCACTGCCCCGCACCATCGACACGCCGCCGTGTATCTGGCAGGGCGACGCCATGGTGCAGTGGTTCTGCAACGACAAGGAGATCAAGTTCTCCGAGCACATCCAGCTGGGCATCGACGGCAAGCGCCAGCGGTTGATGGTGTACCAGGCGACGGCCGACGACGCCGGAGTCTACACCTGCCGTATCGGCAACCAGACCTGCTCCGCCCAGCTTACTGTCGAGGGTGAGCGGCGGCTCCTCTGCCCGCCCCGGGCGACGAGGCGAGGACGAGGACGAGACGAGACGAGGCTGAGGACGAATTCAGGACGAGCTGAGGTCGAGCTCAGGACGAGCTGGGGACGAGCTGAGGACCAGCTGGAACTCGCTGTTGTTGCCGGCCAATCTGTTGATAGGAATGCGAGTTAGGCACTGATTGTCATCTAACATGCTTTTAGTTATCCCTGTAGAAATTATCCGAGATTATGAAGAGCTGTGTGATATTACAGTTAGGTAGATGCAAAATATCACAGCGCCCATGATTCACAAACCAATATTTTGTTTTTGTCGTGTCTTCATTCAAAGCGTCATTATGACGGTTCCATACCGCATTGGTACAATTTCGCTAGCAGGGCCTGACGGCAATCCCTTATCCACATGCACCATTCCACAGAGGACTGACTGCCGCTGTGGCACATTACATAAAACAACCGATATCGCCAATAGATGGCTGCTATTCACCCCCACCATTGTACGGAGTAGCAGACGCGAGTGTGTTATATTCCAGGCATTATACAGGACCACTGATGGGTGTAGCTGATGACTCACTTTTGCGGCAGATTTCATTGCCCACTTCAACCTTTTCACGGGTCCACTGCTCACTTGGCGGGAGTGCCCGCCATTTCATCTAACTCGCTTTCTACTTCTGCCAGTCTAGGTGCAATAAGACCATAGTAGTCGAGGCGTCTTTGAGCCCAAATAACCAACTACTACCCGCCAGTCAACATACGTCACCGTTCGCTCCCGCCATTCGGCAGAGCCGACGGTGCAGTTCGTGGCGCGCCTGCCCGAGAAGGTGGAGGCGCCCAAGGACACGACCGCCTCGTTCACGGTGGAGCTGAGCGACGCCTCTGTGCCGGTCACGTGGCTGCGCAACGGGCAGCCGGTGACCGAGTCCGACTCGTGCTCGCTGCTGGTGGACGGCGCGCGGCGCACCCTGCTGCTGCGCGAGGTCCAGTGCGCAGACGACCGCACCGAGGTCACGTGCGCCGCCGGCAACGTCAGGTGCTCGTCCAAACTGCGCGTCACAGGTCAGCTGCAGGTCGGCGTGGCCAGAGCGAGTGGCAGGATGGAGCGAGATGGGTGGTCGGCGGGGTAGTCACGTGAAATGAGTATTGAAGGAAGTGTAAAATGACACGGTGATGATTCAAATGGGGATGTAATTGATGCTGTAGTGCAGTGTGTGCTATCTTCATATGTCATACGATTGGCAGTATGTATGTGTGTACTTGCCAGGCTACGGTATATATGTGTGAACATGTGAGACTGCTGTATGCATGTGTGGATTTGCGGGGCCACTGCATATGTTTTTTACATGAGAGGCTTCTGTATACCTGTGTGGACATGCGAAACCACGGTATATGGTTGGTTATTGGAATTTAGGGGCGCGTCGACTGCGTTGGTCATGCAGCGCCAAAACCACGGTATATATGTGTGGACATGTGATACTGCTGTATATGTGTCGACATGCGAGGCTGCTGTATATATGTGTAGACGTGCGAGGCCCCTCTATATATGTGTAGATACGCGAGGATACTGGATACGTGTATGGACTTGCGCAGCTACTGTATATGTGTAGACATCAGTTGGATAATGTGTACCTGACATAGTAGCGGAGTCTAGCAGCAGTGGGGAGCGGGGTGGGTGAAGGAAATGTCCGTGAATGTTCATGATTCAAGCAGTGCAATATCTCGGACATTATTGACAATGCGTTGACGTACGTCTGCATTCCAACACCAAGTGAGGCACTTGGTAGTGGAGATCAAACGTGAAGCCTCCATCTGATGTCCCACCCCCTCGCCCGCACACAGTGGTGCAGATGCAGCCCAAGATCCGCGAGGACCTGCTGCAGACAGAGTACCTGGTGCGGCGCGGAGAGGACGTCAAGATCACCGTGCCGTTCCGCGCCGCGCCGCCGCCCAAGGCCGAATGGCACCACAACAGAAAGTCTCTCAAGAAATCCAGGAAGGTTAGCTGACAGTCCTACTCACCTTCCGCGGTATTGCCGGCTTCGAAAAGTCCATTTGAGTGTCGTGATTTAAAAAATTGTTCATCAATTATAGGCAGAACAAGCTGCATTTTTATGATATCAAGTTCCTCAAGTTTACCTATATGGGATTCCTGTCGGATGATTTTTTTCTCTCGATTTTATCCTTATTTACTCTATGCATAATTTTGCGAGGAGCTATGCGTCAAATTGATGCAGTATTGTCGCGCAATCATTCCAGATCAGTCGTCATGTCCGCACTGCTGTCATGTTGACTTTCAGACGATGAGCCCAGGAGGGTTGTTCTTACTTCTTGTCAGTAACTCCACTAATGGTAATATATTCGTACTCTTTTACAGTCCGAAGTTGCTTCGTGCCAAGTCCAAATTCAAGCAAAAGTCGATGAAATGTTTTGCAGCAACATACATGACCCGTATTGTTTGTAGGAACAAGCATGTGAATCCTCATCGGTTGACCAATCCAATTGTCTGCCATTCATCACTCCTGGATATGGCTCGCTGCCCTGTCCCCACCACCGTACGTTTGACGAGTCGTCTGCACGGGTTGCGTCACCAGGCCATGTCCCTGCCACAGCTGCTGCCGACCATCACCGAGTCGGAGGCCAACATCACCGTCCGACAGGTGGAGGACTCAGAGTGCGGCATATACACGCTCAAGCTGAGCAACGACGTCGGAGACATCTTCGTAAACATCGCACTGAAAATAATGGGTGAGTGTGCTGCATGACAGTCTTTTGTTCATGAACTAAAGATATTCTCGCAATAGCCTGCGAGTTGTGTCCAGCAATGTTGGACACACAGCCTTGGTATAACTGGAGCCTACGAAACCACTAATAAAGGGCGTATTCCCCTGTGAATATGTGTAACTCTTTTGATTGATGGTGTTCATCAATAGGGAGCATTAGCACTGTGATTATGTCGCTGTGATCAGATCATCACCGGCAGGAAGTCGGTGTTGTCTGTGTTTCGGCACAACTGCCGCTGCACTGTTCAAAGGCGTCATCATAGGTTGACCGACCTCAGCTGGTACAGTCTGAGGAACTGCTGACACTGACGCGACCTTCCACAATCTCCAGAGACGCCGTCGCCGCCGGGCCTACCCGAGCCGGTGTCGTGTGTGTTTGAGCACCACTGACACTGACCTGACCCTCTCCAGAGACGCTGTCGCCGCCGGGCCGACCCGAGCCGGTGTTGTCTGTGTTTGAGCACCACTGACACTGACCTGACCCTCTCCAGAGACGCTGTCGGCGCCGGGCCTACCCGAGCCGGTGTCGTTTTTTTAACACCCATCACCCTTACCCTACCCCCTTCAGAAACGCCGTCGCCGCTACCCGAGCCGGTGTTTTTTGAGCACCACTGACACTGACCTGACCCTCTCCAGAGACGCTGTCGCCGCCGGGCCGACCCGAGCCGGTGTTGTCTGTGTTTGAGCACCACTGACACTGACCTGACCCTCTCCAGAGACGCCGTCGCCGCCGGGTCGACCCGAGCCGGTGTCGTGTGTGTTTGAGCACCACTGACACTGACCTGACCCTCTCCAGAGACGCCGTCGGCGCCGGGCCGACCCGAGCCGGTGCAGGTGACCGACTCGTCCGTCACGCTGCACTGGACCCCGCCCCCCACAGACGGCTGCTCGCCCATCACCAACTACGTCATTGAGACCCAACTGAAGCTCAAGGACAAGTAAGTGACCCCGGCGTCTTCTACATGCGCGCCACTTTATCTGCCGCTCTACCCGACACCAGTGTGTCTCGTGTTAGCTCACACCACTGCTTGTCTGTACGTTTTGGCTGTCAGTATTTTTATTTTATTACTAAGCTTGCCGTCTGATGTGTGATGGAATATCCGGAGGAAGGCGACGTCTGATGCTGGATCAGTCGGTGAATGGTGGCAATTGATAAAATTGGTGAAAGTTAATAGTCGTAATTGATAAATTTTACGGAAGTGGATAGTGTTAATTGATGAAATTGGTAGGAGCCGAATGGTAGTTGATGAAATTTGATGCCAGTAATTAGTAATAATTGATGACCTCGATGAATGTGGCTAGTGGAAAAATACGTAAATATATATAAACCGTGAGAACGTAAAGATGAAATGGTGACTGAGATCGCCAGCAACAGAATAATAAGGTCTAGGTTGAATTCGTGTGCAGTGTCGCATTTGCTTTGCACTGGTACCGTAATGCAGCTCTATTCCGTGTTTTGTTTCCCATCACGTCCTTTTAGCTTGAGCGGTTCGCATATTTCGTGACTTCGAAATTAAATGTTGAGCTTTTTGTACTTTTTTCCGCGAATCAGTTTCTTGTATTTGTATTTCAGCTCATCCCCAGTAACGACTACATGCGCCAGCTCCATTATCAGGGGACTATCTGGGACGGTTAATTAGGGGAGGCTAACTGACCACATGCAGCGACCTCACTGCATTGGCGTCATTGGGAGCTCACTCTACGTCAAGTGTTGTGAATTTGACGAACAGCTTGCACATCTGGTGGTCGATCAGTGTTGTCTGAATGCTGTAACAGTCTGCACACAGAGCCCTCTCCTCAGGCTAACACACGCACCGAGAAGGGGCCGGAATCCGCCCACCCCTCCCATTGTCGACGGCATCTCATAAATGAGCGGGTATTTTGTAATGAAATCTGTTGAATTTGTTCCAAATTGATAAGCGCACCTATGCAAAAGCAAATTGCAAAACCCGTTCGCAAATATTGGAACTGTAGGGTGCGAAGTCCTCCGACCGGGCGGCGGCCGACCGCCTACCAGCCGCTCAGATGCCGAACGTCCAAGGTGGCCAAAGTTTTGTCGGTGTAGTGGAGCAGCGGCGTGGTGCGGCGGCCGATTTCGACCTTATTCGACCCTGAAGACATTGACCGTGGATCATGAAATATGTACTGAAACGAGTTTAGTTCAGGCGTAATCTATCTGCCAAAGTGTGTACTTCTAACTTAACTAGGTTGCGAGATCTTTAGGGGGCCGAATCCGCCCTAATCCTTTATACGCATGTCATGCGAGAGGTCCCTGGCGCCCGTGTTAAGCCGGAATTTATCTTAAAAACAAACACAAAGCAACAAAACAAAAATTGTTTACACAATAAAACCGCTTGCTTAACAATGATAGTGTCTTTGGTTCATAGATAGAGTCTCGCGGAGCGTCACCAAGTTTTTGAAATTCTGCCACTTGACCTGTGATGTTGCATAGTTAAAAGTATGTAAATGCACTGTGTGGGATTTTTGGAAGTTGCAATAGTGTTCTGGCTCAAATATCACCGGTTGGCTGGGATTTCTGCTTCTTCGCGGCAATTCGACACGAGATGATGACGATCCTACACGGCCTCCATGTGTGGTTAAATAATCCATGGCCCCTTTTCTTCTCCCCGCGCTCCATACGGGTGGTGATGAGACGGCTCGGTGACCCTGTGTTGCAGGTGGATCAAGTACGAGGAGACCCGCGTGGTGAAGGAGACCACTCGGGTGGTGACGACGCTGACCAAAGGCGCCGAGTACCGCTTCCGGGTGTTCGCCCTGAACGAGATCGGCGCCAGCGAGCCCTCTGACGAGTCGGACTTCATCAAAGTGACACGTGAGTGCACGGTGACGTCCCCTTCACCACCCCCTGGCGCTCGGACGAGGGTCACTGTCGGCACTGCCAGCGCAGCTGGAATTGCTCTGGAAAAAAATCACGTAGGCAGTGATGGTGGTGACGGCGGTGGTGGTCGTGGTGACAGCGGTGATCAGCACGCCACTGCATTGTAGTCGGCTCATGTCGGCATTGAGTGTGCTCAATGATTGCCCACCAGCTCAGCGCATGGTCTAGCGTTTTATTATTATTTAATACAAAAAATGTAATCCGAGTTTTTCCTGGGCTGGCTTTATGAACCAGGGTCCTATTGCTAAGCAAAGCTTATTGCGTGAACCCTGGCTCCGCCACCCGATTAATGAATTCCAGTTCTTCGGCATAATCTTGACCGAAAGTTTACCGTGCCATCAATGCACCGACATGGCCGTTCGGTAGCTCGCCCCCAGCATTGTCGGTCCAGCCGCCAACTGACCCTCCCAGCTGGGGGGTAAATGCGAGCGCGTGAAGCGACCCGAACCCTGTGTTGCCTAGACAGGGGAGAGCAATACAGGCCAGCTCTCTAACCAACTGAACTACCGTGGCGGCAAGCATTGCAAAGGGTGGGAGAGCCGGTGGCGAGCCACGCCGGCAGCCTGGATGTTCGACGGGTCGGCGATCTGGGAGCGCAAAAGAGCGTGCGATCTGGCAGCGTAACGAACATTGACCTGGGACCGCAATGAGCATTGGCCTGGGGGCATAACGAACATTGACCTGGGAGCGTAACGAGTATTGACCTGAGAGTGTAACGAGCATTGATCTAGAAGCTTACGCGAATGATCAACCCTGGTCGATACGCCCTAAAGCCCCCCCCCCCAGATCTAGAAGCTTAGCGAGCATTGACCTGGCAGCATGACGATCATTGACCTGGCAGCGTACCGAGCAGTGACCTGGCGACGTGACGAATGTCTGCCGGTGTTCCAGTGCCGGTATCCCCGGAACGGCCGGCTGTGGTGGAGGACCTGAAGGATCAGGTAGCCGGCCTGAACGAGCGCATCTCGCTGCGCTGTATCATCACCGGCGTGCCACAGCCGGATATCAGATGGTGGGTGGCGTCTGCGGACTGGCAGAAGCGAGTGGAAACAACTACACAGCTGCACAGACGCGGGTGGTGTAGTGCCTGAAATTATCACATGTCACATGTGTTTCAGCGAAGCGTTAGAAGCCGTAGAAGAGTGGTGTGCGAGAGATGATCTTCTTTTGTCGTTCTTCAAACACGAACACGATACTTTATCATTGGGAAGATTATCGCTGATCGATTGATGGAATGCCAACATTGCTGTTCATGTTTTCGTTCACGACTTGCCAGTTTTGGAGTAGCAAGTTCTGACAAATGTAACCGTACCACAGAACGTATCATGGACCTGGTCTGATTTTGTCAGCATGGTCAACACGACTTTGGTTGTCACCATCCCTTCTACTTTTGCCAAGATCCTCTCGCCCTCTCTGGTAATCTGGCGTCTTCCATATGCGTCTTCCATATCTGGCGTCGTACGCTTCATTTTCTGTCTTCCCATTATTCACGGTATCAGTTTCGCGCTCCCTATATGTCTCGTTCTCTTTCTCTGTCATCACCTTTCCTATTTATTCCCCCTCTCTCTCTCTCTCTCTTTCTCTTCCCCACCCCACCTTCTGCGGAGGACCGAACAGTCGACACGTTGACGACATGTGCCCCACATCCGGACAGGACCCGTAACGGGAAGCCCGTCAAGACACGCAAGATCAGCTACGAACAGCATGTGGCCGAACTGACGGTCGAGGGGACGACCGAGAAGACGGCCGGCACCTACACGTGCCACGCCGCAAACGCCGCCGGCGAGGTCGAGACCAGTTGTATGGTCAAGATCCAGGGTACGACTGCCGTGGCAGTGGTGGTGGCGGTGGAGTTCTGGGTGATTTTGGTGTTGTAGGTGATGCTGGTGTGCTTCGGATGAAAGACGCCTTTATTGAGCGCCTGGGAGCCCAATCTGTTGAAAAGATGCTGCGAAGAAGCGAGTGATGTGTGCTGTTGACAGTTAACTGCAAGATTATACTGGATGTTGCCTACGCTTAAATTGATTTAGATATTAGCGTGCAAATATTCAATGGCGTGGCGTATTTCATTGATGTCATGTTAGCGTATCAAACGCGATTTGGATTGGCGCAGGCATGCATCCCTGTCTCCTGCCAGAAAATAGCGGTCCATGTTAAGTTCTTAATGCATTTAGAACTCAGCAACGCCAATTATCTTGGGCGCCACGATTGGATGGTCTGATCGGCTAATTTGTGTTTATGATTGTGAACATTGTTTTATTCATCAGGAGGGTGGTGCACAGCCATGTACGGTAGTGATGGCCTACAACATTGTGCTATCCAGACGTCGTCTGTGCGGTAGACTGAGGTGGTTCCCTCGCCCTTGCCAGCTGACCCCATGCCGTCGCACGACCCCCGATCTTCACGATGGTTTACCGCCTGCCTCCTCTGTCGGTGCAGAGCCGCCGGCTCTCGAGTACGACAGGGCGCTCAGGGACCAGCGACTGGAGGTCAACTCCACCTGGACGGTGCGCGCCAGGGCGTCGGGCATTCCCAGGCCGTGCCTGCAGTGGTACAGGGGCGACTCGCCGCTGACCACCTCCGACCGGGTCGAGGTGCGCACGGCGGCCGACACGACCGAGCTGACCGTGCGCCAGCTGACGCGGCTCGACACCGCCACCTACCGGCTGACGGCCACCAACGACGTGCGCGCCGTATCCGAGGAGTTCTCGCTGCGCGTGCTCGGTGAGTGTCGCGCTGTCTCCGAGGATTTCTCGCTGCGCGTGCCCGGTGAGTGTCGCGCCGTATCGGAGGAGTTCTCGCTGCGCGTGCTCGGTGAGTGTCGCTCCGTCCCCGAGGAGTTCTCGCTGCGCGTGCTCGGTGAGTGTCGCGCCGTCTCCGAGGATTTCTCGCTGCGCGTGCCCGGTAAGTGTCGCGCCGTCTCCGAGGAGTTCTCGCTGCGCGTGGTCTGTTAGTGTCGCGCCGTCTCCGAGGAGTTCTCGCTGCGCGTGCTCGGTGAGTGTCGCGCCGTCCCCGAGGAGTTCTCGCTGCGCGTGCCCGGTGAGTGTCGCGCCGTCTCCGAGGAGTTCTCGCTGCGCGTGCTCGGTGAGTGTCGCGCCGTCTCCGAGGAGTTCTCGCTGCGCGTGCTCGGTGAGTGTCGCTCCGTCCCCGAGGAGTTCTCGCTGCGCGTGGTCGGTTAGTGTCGCTCTGGTCGCCGTCGACGGTGGCGGGCGCGGACAGCTGGAGACCCGCGCGGCGCACGGCCGTGCTGGTGTTGGTGCTCGTACGTTGGGACTCTCGGGGTGCACAGTTATGCGGGGGGGGGGAGATTGCCTCTCGTACGGCCACCCGCTGTGGACGGTGAGGAGTCGGAGACTGGAGGCTCTCTGGCGTGCTTTCGATGGCTGGCTTTGTGGAATGTCTTGCCAGTGATACCTGCCATGTGATGAAAAGAGGATGGGGTATTTCTGTGTAAGCCCGTTTCCTTGGAATGCTAGCTGAACTGTGCCTGGGAGTGGTGTTGCTGCCTTCTCGAAGAAAGCGCGGAAGGTGGTCGTGTTTTCCTTCATCTTATGCCCGGATATCTCAATGAGATGCTATTCGCTTTTGTCAATGTAAGCTACAGGAAGTCGGAACGCAGTTTCTATTTTCGCAATTCAGTTTCCAAACAATGTTCCATCAATCGTTTATTGTCTCGCTGGTGCCCATATGGCAAGGCTGGCTGACTGAAAATGTCACACTAGTTTATTAGTTTCATATTGTTCCCTCTTTTGTAGACTACAGCAAGCGCAGCATGAGCCGAACACGCTCCAGTAGCCCAGAGATGATCGGTAATCTGTCAATGTGTACTGTGTCGGTTGTTCTTGTTCGCTGTACTCTGTTCGTGGGACTACCGTCCGCCAGGTGTTTGTAACCCAGGCCCTCCAGCTCTATGTGACACCCCGGCCTGCCGGCTGTCTGTGATACCCCGGCCTTCCGATATGCAGGCTGTTTGTGTTACCCCGCTCTGTGCTCTATCTGTGAGACCCCGGTCCGTCAGCTGTTTGCGAGACTTCGGTCCGCCATCTGTGCGTAAAGCAAACAGTTGATTTGATGCAGTGATCGCTTCCCTGCGCTCGGTGTCACCCCCCCCCCCCCTCCCAATACCAGGTCAGACGCAAACTGCCAGGCCGGTACCCGCCTCCCCTCCCCACATGTGGTATGTAGTAACTGTTGTGAACGGTCGCCTTGTACGGTGACCGATCAGTCACCATGCATGCATGCCCAGCTGTTCAACTGTAGCGATAACTCCAGAACTCCGCTACCCTGAGCGTGGGGACCATGTCTGTACCATACCATGGAAGGACTCGAGCTCACGAAGCCAGGTCCGGAGACGTCAGACTACGTTTTAGGCATCTAGACATGTGCCAGATATGCTTTAAGCATAGTTTCTTGCATTGACAAAAGCAACTCACTGAAGTGGAAACAACCAAAAAAAGGCGTACCACGACGTGATCGTCGATCATAGAGTTGAGGTTTGGTTGGAAGCTTCTGTGGCCGTCCCAGCATGTAATTCGAAACATGTTAATGACATGCTAAGTCGTTGTAAAGAAATTAACTGTTCTATGGACACGCAATCAACCCTCATCAGCCTTGAACGCGCGTGAATAATTTCAACATGTGCGTTCATTGTACAGAAAGTAGTAGGTCAGATTTAACTGTTCACTGCTCATTGTCGGCGATCGGAGCGACGCAAAAGCACCAAGATCACCAGCGCATCAAGAAGTTCAGCGCCGTGACTGGACTGGCCACGTTCGCATGTTATCAGAGTTGAGAGGCCCGACTTCGATATGATGTTCCATTGAATTGTTAGCACTAAAACTTTACCAGTGGCTCTCCGACTTGATGTAAACCGTCCTTTGACCGCTGTACTTCGATCCGGCCTCATAGACATGGATGTCATGGTGACTAAGTGTGCACCAATGTTCTCGCTCTGCTTTCTATGTAATTCCTCGTGTTTTGAGCTAATGCCAACATCATGTGGTCACTGCAGTAATGTTGGCTGCTTGTTACTCACCTAAGTATAAAAGTTATACTATTCACGTACAACTGCGAGTGCAGTTCCTTCCGTGCCTTTGAAGTTGATGAGTTAGTATTTCCATATTTGTGATGAGCTGTCATTTCCGCTTTACACATGTTGAACTTGAATTGTATCTTTAATTATGTCTAGTAATTATAATCAAGTGATCGATTAATGTAATTCGACACAGTTTACAGTCAATGTGTTAAATACAAGAAAAAAATATAGGAGCTGCTGAGGCTATGCAGGGGTACTACGTAGGGCTACTCCTGCTGGATACCGTTTGAAATAAATTTGTTTATGCTTCGATTACGCTTAGTGCACTGACGCCAAACTCATCATCGTGGTCGGAATGCAAATGAATATTACCGCCCCTCTTTCCTCAGCCCTCTCCATTAAGCTTGGTTTACGTAGCTTAGTTTATGATACGTTTTCATGACTATGGATCATGTCATTAATTCACTCGCGTATGTTCAGCATAACCAGGCATATTCAGTATATGCGTGCCGTGTCAGCCTGCATGACATCTCCAACAGAGCCTGAAAACGTATCCATCAAGTGCTCTTTGTTCTCACAAAATTCAAGTCAATTCAAACAAGTGCAAACAAATACATCGGCATGCAAGGAGATTTGCTTCGAGTTGGTTTGGTTTCCAACGCGAAAACATGCGTATCCTCTTGCAAGGTGCCACGTTCTCTCTCGACAGCCTCCTGGTTCTGTTCATACGTGTGTCGTCCACTAGTGGACGAGGCAGTCGACTTTTCGAGAACTCCATATATTTTCGGGACTTTTGGCCAAAAATTGTCTCGGCTGACGGTCAGAACTGGAAAAACGACCCCGTCCTGGATCCTGCCGTCCAGAAGATTATAATCTTCGGAAAATTATCCTATCATATTTTTGACCAAAGGACCGAATGGAACTCTTTCTCAAGCTGCAAACCTATTCTTCTTCAATACAAATGTTTTAAAATGCACTGTGTAAGGTACAAGAAAAATAGTTATCGATGTCAAATACTGATTTATATTGTTCTCTCCAAACCTGAGTGCCTCGAACCTTCCTCTCCACAACCAGGACTCCCAAAATATGGTTCCCACCCCGCTGACGGTCGATGTGGCGGTGCCCGCAGACAAGCCGAGCCGGCCCGAAGGTCCGCTCGAAGCGCGCCTGGGCGAGAAGGAGAGCGTCACGCTCGAATGGCGGGCGCCGACCGACGACGGCGGCTGCGACATCGCCGGCTACTTCATCGAGAAGCTCGACACCAAAAAACAAGTCTGGATGAAGGTCGGTGGCGGGAGGCGCGACCGTGTTCCGCAGGAAGGTGTCCAGGTCGCGGTGGATCGAAAGCTTGAAGACATTCACACCGTGTTTGAGCACTCCGTGTATTCCGGACCGTAGCGCACTTGCACTTGCACCGAAAAAATGTGTACGGGAAAGCGAGAATAGTATCTGGAATCATCAACGCCGCGTCGCATTATTGAAGTTTACCACGTTTGGTATTGAAACATACGCATTTAGTTAAGTGTCACATATTAAATGGGAAGGGTTAATTGCTGCCTGCGATCTTTCCCTCCAAATATGTATGCAACCGATCAACCACTAGGAGAATCTTCTCCACTTAAACTATTCGCTTTGTTGGTGGACGATGGCTGTCGCTTCCAGCAACACTCTTGGGTGAATTCGCACACGTACATACGGTGCGCTTCACATATAAAATGACATTATAATGACGTGTCAGGTGGCCGACATCGTGGGCGACATTCTGACGCACCCGGTGCACTTGACGTGTGTAATGACGTCATAATGACGTGTCAGGTGGCCGACATCGTGGGCGACATCCTGACGTACTCAGTACAAGATCTGCTCGAGGGTCACGAGTACTTCTTCCGAGTGTACGCGTTCAACGTGCTGGGCAGCTCGGAGCCGCTCGAGACCCCCGACCCCGTGCTCGTCCTGCAGCCGTTCGGTACGTCAGTCGGAGTGTCAACACGATCACCACTGTGGAGGGGGGGGTCGTGTTGGCACGGCACCACTGTGCCGTGACGTGGACGTGCTGCAGCGGACACGTGCTACGGCGGGGACGTGCTGCAGCGGGGATGTAGCGTAGCATCCCTGTAGCATCTCTGTAGCGAGGATGGGTTATGGTAGGAACGCGCTGTAGCGAAGATGTGAAATTGGGGTGGAGGTGCTGTAGCGTGGACGTGCTGTGGCGGGGACATGCTGTAGCGTGGACGTGCTGTGGCGGGGACATGCTGTAGCGTGGACGTGCTGTGGCGGGGACATGCTGTAGCGTGTACGTGCTGTGGCGGGGACATGCTGTAGTGTGGGCGTGCTGTAGCAGAGATGTGCTATGGGTGAAAAGCGCTGTGGCGAAGATGTGCCTTGGCGGATTGTGTGTCGGTCGATTTGCGTCGTGGAGTAGCCAGCTCTGGTGGTGAGTTGTGCGAGATGCTCTTGATTGCTGGAGTTGAGTGTAGCTGTCAACAGAGGGGGTGCCATCAATTACATTTACCTGTCAAATGTGCATGCTGATCCTATTCGGCTGATGCGATTTTTCCATCCTAATGGTTTGAAACTGTGTTCGAAAATATTTTGTATTCTACTGTTTTCTAAATTGTATTGGTTTTGTTTTCAATGAGTCCCTGAAAATCTGTTAATTAGGTTAATTTGTCTCAGAACTCAAATGTACTATCATGCTCTTTCATTGTTTTGAATTGAATGCTTCGGCCACTCAATATGCACATGCGGTTGCGGATGCCCATACAAAGTTCAACAGACATTTGAGAACATCTAGCCCAAAAGCAAAGAACTGGGACGTTGCAAGATACTCAAAATTCCAAGAGCCGTGGTTCCTTGAGCTTAGCAGGAACTCATGCACATGGGCTCATAAGTGTGGTTTCAACGGGGATGTATATGCAGAGGGAATCTTTTTCATGTGCTCTTCTGAACAACCTTTGCCCTCTCTCTGCTGATATCCACCTTTCAGCCTGCATTTGCCGGATGCTCAACTCCAACCTCCGCCGGCCTTCCCTGCCGAGTCACAACTGGTACCAACTGCAGCTGTGACAGATACTGGATCTTGACCTGGCATTACTCTGTGGCAAACCTGCCGTCAGCACCCTCAGGCCGTGACCTTAGCTGTGTGCCATGAGTGAACACGGCTTGTGACCTGACCTCCTTCTCTAACAGACCTGCCGTTGGCGTCGTTCCGTCCGTAACCTTACCTGTGTAACCTGCGTGACCTTACCTGTGTAACCTGCGTGACCCCGGCCCGTGACCTGACCTCTCTGTCTGGCAGATCTTCCGTCGGCACCGCTCAGACCGTGACCTTACATGTGTAACCTGCGTGACCCCGGCCCGTGACCTGACCTCTCTGTCTGGCAGATCTTCCGTCGGCACCGCTCAGACCGTGACCTTACATGTGTAACCTGCGTGACCCCGGCCCGTGACCTGACCTCTCTGTCTGGCAGACCTACCGTCGGCGCCGCTCGGACCGTTTGAGGTGACCAACATGGGCGACACCTGGCTGACGGTCAGCTGGCAGGAGCCAGAGAAGGACGGCGGCGCCCCCATCGTCGAGTACCTGGTGGAGAGGCGAAACGTCGGCAAGAAGGCCTGGCAGAAGGTGGGATACTGTCAACGTCTGAGGAAGGGAGCGGTAGTGGCCGCCTGTTTGTGCCTGGCCGGCCTGATTCCTTGGTTCAGCACTATCCAAATGGATTGCAATCTCTTATGCATGCAATAGTTGGGAAAGCCTTCAACTGATCTCGAATTATGAATGCGTCTTCATCAATCCACGTGACAATATCAGGTATCAGATAAAAATTAAAGATGCTCAAGCATTCCATATGCATATTTCACTTAGCCATTAGGCATTTCGTGCCATTCCAGCAAACACCATCCGTTCTCGGTGTTTCTCAGCGGCTCGGCGGCTGTGGTTGTTTGTGTTCCGTTTGTGGTTGTTTGTGTCTGGTTGTGGTTGTTTGTGTTCATGTTGTGGATGTCTGTGTTCAGGCCATGGTTGCTGGTGTTCAGGCCATGGCTGCTGGTGTTCAGGTTGTTGCCGTCTGTGTTCAGGCCATGGCTGCTGGTGTTCAGGCCATGGTTGCTGGTGTTCAGGCCATGGCTGCTGGTGTTCAGGCTGTTGCCGTCTGTGTTCAGGCCATGGCTGCTGGTGTTCAGGTTGTTGCCGTCTGTGTTCAGGCCATGGTTGCTGGTGTTCAGGCCATGGCTGCTGGTGTTCAGGCCATGGCTGCTGGTGTTCAGGCCATGGCTGCTGGTGTTCAGGCCATGGCTGCTGGTGTTCAGGCCATGGTTGCTGGTGTTCAGGCCATGGCTGCTGGTGTTCAGGCTGTTGCCGTCTGTGTTCAGGTCGGCACCACGGACAGCGAGACGCTTCAGATGGACGTGACGGGGCTGAAGAAGAACATGCAGTACAGGTTCCGCGTGACGGCGCGTAACGCCGTGGGCGCCGGACCGCCGCTCGCCCCTGACGACTCCATCACCGTCGGAAAACGGCTCAGTGAGTCACGCAGATGACGTAAATGAACGATGAATTGAAAACGGCTCAGTAGGTGACGTAAAAGGCGTGAGGAGTAGCGTACGTCATATATTGTACTGCCGATGTCATATGCTGTGCTACGCCACCTTGGTATGTCGGCTGTTTCCGGTGTTTCGTATTTTGTTGCTGTTTGTTAAGGCCCTGCTATAGTCGCCGGCCAGGACTGCAGCGAGCGAACTACTCACGCAGGTGTCGTACAGCACGGTACTGTCCGTGCTACTACTGGAAGCCGGTATTGTGCTGAGTGCCAGTACCACTGGGGACAAACGGTGTTGAACTGAGTTCCCCTTGTCCTGAACACTCAGTACAGTTGAGCCTGTACCTAGTGTTGCAACAGATGTCCGAAGCGGCATGCTGTCAGTAAGTGCAAATGTGTTGTAGCAGGGAAAAAGAAACGGTCGGCCATGAATTATATATCCCCACATACAGCGGCGCCTGATATATAGACATAACGTATTGGGACAATCAGACCGCACACTGTCGATGTTAATGTGACTTGACCGCGTCATTTCTTCAGCGCCGCCGTCGCCGCCGACTCAGCTGACTGTGACTGACGTCACTAGTCGTAGTGTGACGCTACAGTGGGCTCCTCCCACCAACATGGGCGGAGCTAATCTCACAGGTGAGAATTATGAGTGGCTGGTGCAGTACACCACCGGGTACCGTTCCAGTACTGCAAGGACAGTGCTTTTTTATATGACTCTTGTATGTGTGTGACTTTTGCAAGGCTGTGTTTTGTGAGCCACATTGGAGATCATCTGTAAAGCACCGTTCCATAATAGAAGCAGCACATATTCTGTTTGTCTCCCATCACGGCCCATCGACCCTCAGGAGGTACACGCAGTTTCCAAAAATAGACCAAGCTGGTTTTCGGGTTAACACCACATACTCCACCAACTATCAGTTCGCGCGTTAAACAGACGAGCCACACGTATCTACGGAAGGTCCTGACAAAAGGCCGGCTACAATCCGTCCCCGGATGCCCGTACACCTCCGTCAGCTGACTGACCCCCGCCGTGCCGGCTGAGCCGTGGATGACATGGGGTGACACTGACCGCGCGCCTGTCCGCCGCGCCCGCAGGCTACATCATCGAGCGACAGTCGGCGGGCGACTCGCGCTGGGAGAAGGTCATCACGCTGGACAGCTCGGTGACGCTGCACTGCGTGTCCAACCTGCGCGACAAGTCGTCCTTCTTCTTCCGCGTGTCGGCCGAGAACCCGATCGGCGCCGGCGAGGCGGCCGACACCGACCTGGTGTCGCTCAAGACACACGCAAGTGCGTGCCGGCGCCGCGCGGCCGCCGCACACCGGGTCCCGGGCGTGACGTGTCGTGCTCAGGGGCCGCGGATTAGGGGGCAAGGAGCAGCCTCCCCCAAGAAGTTATTTTTAGCGTTGCTTTACGACGTTGCATGGCAAATAATGAGTTTAAGATGAGTGTTTCCCCTTGGCGAAGTGAGGTGCCACCGCCCTTAGTCGTCATTACCACCAACCACCGCAGCTATTACTATCGACATCACCCATTACCATCAGTCACCGCTGCTATCACTATCAACATCATCCATTACCATCAGTCACCGCTGCTATCACCATCTACAACACCAGATCACCACAGAGCCGTACTGACACCTGTGTCTACACCCAGCGCGCGACCACAAATTACTGAGCGGCTGGAGAAACGATCGAACGATTTCGAAGTAGTTGGTGCGGATTCTGAATAGTCGATTGAACACGGGGAGGAATTCACGGAAGAATCACAGCAATTTTTGAGGACCAAAATGCCGGGTGTTTAGCCCAATTACAAAATTGATTGAATTACACTGTGAAACCAGAGTACGGGATAGCGATTCAAAACGTGCTCAGTAATGTTTGATTGGTTGGTTGCTTTGATCGAATGTCTCACCTCCCGAAGTGTGCAGCACAGCGACGAAGCGTTCTGGCTCAGCTGGCCGTCACCAGCCGTGTTGTCTGCCGGCGGTCGTGCTGACGTCACTGGCGGCGTGGCGACGTCACGTGACCGGTGACGGTGTTCCGTTGCAGCGCCACCTTCGCCGCCGACGGCGCCGCTCGAGATGCGATCCACCGGACCCAACTCGCTGCTGGTCGAGTGGGGCATCCCAGAGTCGGACGGAGGTGCGTGCAGGGGCTGTATCCGACGGCGTTAGGGACTGTGTCGGCCGGCGTCAGGGGTTGTGTCAGCCAGCGTCAGAATCCGTGTCAGTCGGCGTCAGGGGCTGTGTCCGACGGCGTTAGGGGCTGTGTCAGCCAGCCGGCGTTAGGGTCTGTATCGGCCGGCGGGGGCTGCAGGGGCTGTGTCAGCCGGCAAGGTCTGCATGAGTTCTGTCAATCAGTGCCAGTGGCTGTGTCAGCCGGTGTCAGGGGCTGTGTCAGCCGGCGAGGTCTGCATGAGTTCTGTCAATCGGTGTAAGTGGCTGTGTCAGCCGGTGTCAGTGGCTGTGTCAGCCGGTGCCAGGGTCTGTGTCAGCCGGCGAGGTCTGCAGGGGCTGTGTCAGTCGGTGTCAGGGACTGTGTCGGCCGGCGTCAGAGTCTGTGTCAGCCGGCGTCAGTGGCTGTGTCAGTCGGCGTCAGAGGCTGTGTCCGTCGGCGTCAGGGACTGTGTCGGCCGGCGAGGTCTGCAGGGGCTGTGTCAGTCGGTGTCAGGGGCTGTGTCACCCGGCGCTGGGCACCGGTACGTGCGCCGTGAACACGTCAGAGGCAGAGGTTGTAAGATTGGTAGTGTGAGCTTGGTAGTGAGTATATCCGCTATGCGATATGCGTGCATTGAAGAGCGCCTTTGGAGGTATTTCTTTACGAGCATTCAGCGTACAAACCGGTATTTTTATCTGGCAAGTGAAGGCACACATCTACCTGTCCCTCGCTATGTACCTGTTGGTTCACACCACTCGAGGTTGAGAGTATGCGTGCCCTGAAATCCTCCGCTGTCACCCTCCGCTGACTCTCTGCGGTATCGCCCTTATCTGATACCCTCCGTGTCCTCCACTAATTCCCGCTCCTGTCACCCTCCCCTAACACTCTCCGCTGACGCTCTTCCCTAACGCTCTCCCCTGAAGCTTTTCCCTCGTAATACACAGTTGATATCAATGTTATCCCATTTGAACGACATCTCAGAAAACGTTTGGGACGGTGAGGTATGTTTCATTTGCTTCTTAACTTGCGCAGCCGATGACAATCAACGTCAAGTGAAGGCACACACCTTCACTTGGTGTGAAGTTGAAGTGAAGTGAAATGAAGCTTCCACAGAGTCCCGCCAGCGTTGAGTGCGGCTGACTCTGTAACTTGTGCTTGTCAGGTGCGCCGTTGGAGGGCTATCACGTGGCGATACGAGACACGCGCCGCACCATGTGGATCCAGGTCGGCATGGTGGGCGCTGACGTGACACGTCTGCAGATCAAGGAGCTGCACGTGAGTCCCCCTGCCGACCGCTCTGTTCCACTGCTGCCGGCCGCCCTGGTCCACTGCTGCCGGCTGTGTTATATTGCAGCTGTCGTTCCCTGCAGTACAGCTATCAGCTCGGCTACACATAACGCAGGCTTCGGTTGTCGCATTCTACCTCGGCTTCGGCTGCAATATCAGTGCTGCAGTCGGATTTGCTATAGGTCATATGACCGCTGTGCTATAGAACAGCTGACCGCTGTGCTGTGGAGCAGCTGACGGCTGCGTTATAGAGGAGCTGACCGCTGCGTTATACAAGCCGCTGTAGTATGTAGCATGCCATCGAGAGACGTTTGATTTAGTCAGCAGATGCTCTGCAAATCGAATACTGGTAGGCTTAAGCCTGATTTGGCAATTATTTGGGAGGAAAGCTAATGTCATTATTATCTGTTTTCTTCTTATTCTGATAACTCGATAATACATGAAATAGCGCATGTAGGCACTCGGTACTTCCCCCACTCATCCGGGCACTAAATGAGCACCTTGTGTCAGATCAACTCCTCAGAGGTCGTCTCCGATAGTTGTGATGTTATCAATTGGACTATGCTTCTCGTTGTGATGCTCTGGATTTCATTTTCCAGTCTGCATTGATCACATTTGTCACTCAGGTTCATGCACCAACATGTAAGCATGCTGCAGCTGTGGTCCCCTAACCGGAGCCAATGTAGAATTAATGTAGAATTAGTGTAGGGTCAGTGTAGAATCAATGTAGAATCAATGTAGAATCATTGTCGAATCAATGTAGAATTAACGTAGACAACTCTGGACCTTATCCCATGTTATCATATGTCTCTTAACTTCACTCAAAACTGTGAGTGGAAAGCATAGTAAATTCAATTGCATTCAAATACCACCTGTCACAAACGAAAATAACATGATTTTCATGTGAGGAGATGTACGTATGGACACGCTATCTGTTCCAGGCCAATTAGTATTACGTTGAAATAACAATATCAGATATATTTGCTACGAAGATTAAGCCAAGGTACCCTTGGGTGTTGAGCGAAGTTGGGTAGATGGTGGTTGCCAAGTTCGAAAATTATTCCATGATCTGACCACGACGTGAACCATATGACGTCAAGCATGGTCCCGAAATGCAGACTTGTGTGCTCATGTGACGTGCGAGATCTAAGGCTGTCACTTCATCCGGGCTATTTTGTGTTTGCGGATGTACCTTGGTGGGATCGTGCGGCGGTCGAAAATTCCCCCTCCGTAACCTGCCCAGACCTGTGAAGATATCTATGGGCCAAGGTCATCCCTGGGCCAGGGTCAAAATGTTGCGCGCCCCAACTCGCATGGTGCAAGGGGATCGTTTTCCGCTTGCAACAGCTTGATCGGATGCTGAGATGAAGGGAAGACGCTGTTATGCACCCTCCCCATATTAAATGGCGCTCGGAGAAGATCACAATCATTGTCTGGTTGGCAAATATATTCTTTGCAAAGAGATAAACATTTGCCAGATGCTTGCTTCTACTCGCTCATATTCTATAAACGTATTTAGGGCGTGCAAGTCAAGGGAGATTGGCATAATTAATGCTTGTCTTAACTATTTGTAGTACGAAGGGTTCAATGAATAAATTGAATAAAAGTAAAACCAAGAAGGGCCCTTGTGATTCATAGCTTCACTTATCTTGTATGTCTTTATGTCTTTATGTCTTTAAATTGGTCTGATGTGCCACTGATATAAGCTTGAGTCGGGCGTCACTCCGGGCGACATGGGCCGAGCTGCAGCTGAGACGGCAGATCAGCCAGCTACTGACCGGCCAACTGACCCTTCCGTTGACAGGAGGGACACGAATACCACGTGCGGATCTTCGCGAAAAACGAAGTGGGGACAAGCGAACCCCTGGAGAGTGAAGAGGCCCACCAGGTGGTCAGACCGGCTGGTAAGACCGCATCTGGAGCGCACTGAGCGATCATCCTGACTAGTTCCTGCCGGCTGCTGATGTAGTTCGAATATGATATGCGACAGAAATAGACCCATGACGTCGTATGCACTCTACGATGAGCTCTGGCAATTTCTGCTTTATTGCTTTGAAATGCCGGTTTACCAGAGGATATAAGGCGGTGCGATAAAAAGAACGCAGCACTATTGAGAAGGTTATATTTGCTGTGGCATGTGCGTAGCACTGCTCACACCTTATAAATTTAATGTGGTATGTGTGGAGCGCCACATACACCTGATTCATCTGGTGTAGTATGTGTGGATCGCTGTACAAACCTGGCTCATCTGGTGTGGTATGTGCGGAGCGCTACACACACCTGATTCACCTGGTGTGGTATGTGTGAAGCACTGTGCACACCTGTTTCACCTGGTGTGGTATGTGTGAAGCACTGTGCACACCTGTTTCACCCGGCATGGTATGCGTGGAGCGCTGTGCACACACCTGATTCACTTGATGTAGCATATGTGGAGCGGTACACACACCTCGCTACACGCACCCGATTCACCTGGTGTGGTATGTATGGAGCTACACACACACACGGATTCTTCTCAGCCGACCTGACGGCTTGTCTGCGTGTTCTGAATGCTCGTTCAGCAGCTCCACACCTCGCACACGTTCGGTATTCATGCGCGTCGTGACGTGACGTGACGTGACGTGACGCGACTGTGGCCGTGTCGCCAGACTACCTGGAGGCGGAGACGGTCGACTTGGTGGACCTGGACCGGACGCCGTCTCTGAGCGCCACCACCGAGACGTCCTCGTGGATGCGCGAGGCCGGCATGGACGCCGACATCCACTCCTACAGCCGCGTGGCACTGCTGCGACTCGACGAGTACTTCTTCCGCATCTGGTACTACTCGCAGGAGCTGTTCCAGTGAGCGCGCTCCGGCTCGCCCGCGGCTGTCTAGTCGGAACGGTCGGGTCTGTACCGTGCGCCGGTGCCGCGCGGCGAGACGCGCCGGCCTCGGCGGCCCGCCGTCACGTGGTGTGACGTGACTCGGCCGCGGTGTCCCGAGCGAGCGTTCTCATCAGCCGGCGGCGGTGGCTGCCGTTGGTGTGTGCGCACCAGCCGGTGGTGTGTGCGGTGTACATAGTCGTTACGGAGGGATCCGGTACGGTGCCGCGAGACGCGACAGAGGTCGGCTGGGGTGTGTCGCAGTGCAGACAGTCACGCCGCCGGCCCGTCCGTCGGCACGGCCGGCCGCTGCGGGCTGACCCCCTGACCACCTGCGGTCGGCCGCGCTGACGGGCCGGGCCGCGGCGGACCTGACCCGACCTGACCTGACCGCGGCCGGCCGCCCTCCCCTGCTGACCCTCCACCTGGAGCGGTGGCCGCCGCGGTCGGTGCCGATCGGTGCGGCAGGGTATGACGAGGATCAGATGAGACGGGCTGCGAGGTGCAGCTCGAAAGCCGGCCACACGTGTTACTTGTTATTGTGCGAAAGCATAGACTCATTAGAATAAAGCGGTGCTTCGGTATGTGCTGCCTCTCAGTGCCGGTATGGCGCCGCTCTCGCCAGGGTGCAGCTCTCTATTAGAACACAATTAGAGCCATGCTCTTGTAGAATAGCATTTGTGTTATCGTCGGTTTGTGTGGGTTATTCTTACGTCGTATATGCTGCGATCGGTTTATTTTCAGTATATATGTATTACACTTTTGCGAAAGAGCTATAGAAAGCCTAACCTCCGATTAAAAATTAATTCCTCTAAATTTTTACCACGCTTATATACTAGTAGATGTATCTTCAGCAGTTTCAGACACGGTAATATCGATGCGCCCTTAAGCCCTAATAACTAACTCACACGGTAATACAAAAATATAATAGCAGTGCTGCTACTACTACCACCACTGCTACTACTAATAACAATGATAACACTAGTGGTTGAAGGAGTAGTAATGGCAGTAGTGGTTGTGGTGGCAGTAGTTGTAGTAAGATAGTAGTAGTAGTAGTAATAGTAGTAGCAGTTGTAGTTATGGTAATAGCAGTAGCAGTATTAATTTTAGAAATATTCTGAATACTTTTCTCTAGTCGGTATGAAACACGTTTTAATCAGGTGTTTCTCATATTATCTTTCGGTGCAGCCTCAGCAGGACATGCGCTGATGCACATTTCTGCTGACTCGTGCATATCAGAGCCTTTTTGTCCTAGTGGTGATCCAAATCTTGGTCTCTCGATTAGAAAGCAGACTGCTTTCCTACTTGCGCTACTCAGAACCTTCCAACCTGATGATAGACGTGTACACTATTCATGTCCCCTTATGCTTTTCCGGATTACCCACAGCCATATCCTGCTGATACCAATGCTTGAATTGCTTGTGGAATCAGCTAAATTATATCCAGTTCTAATGTGTAGCGTCTACAGATGATTCGAAGTTTATTTAACATGTATGTGCTGTATGGATCATTCCTGTCCCTGTCGAAGGCTTAAAAGTTTCGTCGGTCGCTTGATGAACCGCTTTGGGTAGGTAAGCCTTTGCCCGGATGGCGGCCACCCATGGGAAGACGCCACCATCCTGGAAATAGAGCTCCGCTGGAAGCTACACAAAACCAGAGGCGGCACGCAGGTTTGACCATCAATCCTATCACCGAGCCAAGCATAAGCGTCAGCCCAGTATTGTTGCGCGTGCTCTGAAAAAAAAAGTTAATGGATCCGAGTCTAGGTCTGGGCAAAGGCTGGCGATCCACGTGGCCCTGTGCCCCTTAAGCCCCATGGAAAGTAACATCCCTTTGATTGGAAAAAGATTATCTCCAGGGACGCTCCAGTTCACCCAAGTTTTTTTTTCAGCCGAAGGCGTCCCTCTAGTAAGTGCTCTGCCGGTTTAAATTTTTACAAATTAGTGACTTCGACCCGAGAAGATTGTGCTCCACCAGATAAGTTTACCCCTCCGATTATAATTTCTGGATCTGCCCCTGAATCGAATGGCATGCACTTCTCACACAGCGTTGTTGATCGGCCGGAGAAGTGCACATGGTAAGTAGCAGGGATGCGAAGCCGGGAAAATTTTGGACGGCTCCGGCTCCGACTCCGGCTCCGGCTCCGGGGAAGTATCCCGGCTCTGTCTCCGACTCCGGCTCCGAGCAAAATGTCCCGGCGGCTCCGGCTCAGACGCCGGCCCCGGGCAAAATGTACCGGCTTCGCCGGCTCCGGCTCCGGCTCCGTACATCCCAAACGTGATAGATCCATTAAGCAAGAGCTAGGGGATGTAAAAAAAAGTTAGCCGCGACCATTTAGGGGCGCAATCTTCAGACAATTATAAGTAACTTTCCCACATAAACCATATATCTATCTTTATACCAGGTATAATGTGTTCATTTCACGTTTGCTAATTTTGTTTAATTTACACCTATTTCGGAGTCGGAGCCGCCATGCTTTTGACGGCTCCGGTTCAGACTCCGGCTCCGAGTAAAATGCCCCGGCGGCTCCGGCTCCGGCTCCAGCTCCGGGCAAAATGTTCCGGCTACGGCGGCTCCGGATCCCTGGTAAGTAGGGTTTCTCCCTTTTACCCAGACCCCAGTTCTAGTCGCACCAGCGCCAAAAGGCACGTACACGGCTGCGAAGAAACGTTTGCCAATACACCTTCCAGCAGTAAGACATCAGACGAAGATAATAATTAAGATGTGCCGTTTCGCCTAGTGTGCGCGACGAGTACAGCAGTGCGAGCATTGCTAACATCACATCCGCTGACGTCACCCAGGTTTAGATTATCAATCAGTTTCGGAAGGTAGCGCCGGCCGCAACATAGGTACTCGAAGTGTCGTCGAGCGCCGGGAGATGGCGTCGAAGGTCTCGAGTGGTGCCGGGGACACCACGGCTACTCGGTCTGGTAAGGTTGATGAGTCATGAGTATATTTCACATCACATTATTCGCATAGCACACAATGCACAGCACTAACACATAGATGATGGCAGCATTGGATCCATATAGGCGACTTGGATCCATCTAACATGCACGAAGTTACATCATTTGGTACGAAGCCCATCACTGCCCAGCCGGCTACCGACAGCCACTCACTGTTCGGGTGCACGGCGCGTTGGAGGAGCTCCGACTGCTTAGCAGATGCGGCGCGTGCTCATCAAAAGCTGAACACGTCCCGATTACAATTTTCGTTGTTGGAATCCATCGATCGCTTCTTAGCGTATGCTTGTCCAGTTTCGCAACTGGTTCAATTCACCGAGTGGCGTTGTGATATAGTTGTCTTACTCAGTATCAATGATCATTTAAAATCGTGAATAACGAGGCCAATCAGGTAGCACTGTTTTGGACCTCTCGGTGGGTGCAATAATACCTAAAATCCTGATGTTCTATGTACCGTCATTCAGTTTTGCTTTAGGCCACGTATGCGCATGGAACTGCTAGTAGCCACGCCCCGACTAAAAATTAATAACGCGGGGCGATGGTTGATCAATGATTTGACACATGGTAAAACTCAGGCACATAACTTCCATTAAGTGAGCCAAACTAGTCAGTCACGAAGGCCTTCAGAACGATCCCACGGCAAGGGAACACCATTTGTCGCATGTTGTATGTATATGTGTGCTGTCACATTGTTTCCTCATAGTTTGTGGCATCTAGCCATTGTCCGGGGGCTTCCATAAAACATGTGACAGGAGTGGCAATGCCAGAGAGCACACGCTGAACCGACACCGAGCAGTCATCGCCTGCCTTTCAATCAGCGACGTAGCCAGGGGTAATAGGGGTCCTGCACCACAAATTTCGTCAGGGACAATCCACACATAATTGGCTTTTAGTAAAAGGATACTCATTGATAAAAGGGCCCGTCTTCCAACGATGAACACCCCGTCCAATGCGGCTTGTTCAGATGCTGGAATAGTGCGAAATGTGGAAAATGGTTGTGTAATAATGGCAGTCTAGCATTTGTGATAGTGGTAGTCATAACGAGCAGATGAGGCTGAAAGTAAGGCATAATGCAAATGCGTGGGATACCGGGGTTCCGCGTATTTTCCGCCGCTGCTGGGGGTACAAATCAGCGTAATCTTCTGGGTAGCGTTGCTTGGATGGTAGGAGTTGACACGCACCAAATAAAGTCGACGGCACCAAGATGTGATAGACACCTTGTAACGACAACCTACGCGGCCGACCCGGTGAGTTGAAACCATTGCGAAGTCGGAGAACGGTGCGCTTTTCAAAACAGCGATCGACAGTTAAAATGTAAAAATGTCGTATCTGTAATAAGCGCAGCCTCCTTTCAATTTGCACGTGCATCGTCTGTTGAACATTTGGAGCTCTTCCAGCGAGCCGTGCGGCGACGACGAAGAGAACGACTGGCCACTCCCTAATTTGCGAACATTGAGAACTCTCCCAACGAACCGCGTGGCGACTACGAAGAGGATCACTGGCGGCTCCCTACTTGGCGAGCACTCCGAGCTCTTCCAACGAGCGGTGTGGCGACTACGAAGAGGATGACTGGCCACTCACTAATTGGCGAGTGATGCGGTCGGACGTGCGCAGCAGGCCCAGGCCGTGACGCCGCCGTCGAGCTCCGTCACGCCTCACCACGTGACGCCGGCCACGCCCAACTGGAGCACGGCAGCCGTGGCATCTCTGGCCGCCCGGCGCCGGGGACTGCTCGCCCGTAGCAGAGCCCGTACCGGCACCGGCACCGGTGACAGAAACCGAACCGCACCCTCAGCCGCACACGCACACACTTTCCGGCAGGCCCGTCACGCCGCCGCAGCTGACGTCGGCGATGACGTCTCAGGTGTGACGTCACGGCCACACCGCCTGAGCGATGACCCGGGGCCGCGGCCGGCCCCACCGTCACCAGACATGGCACGGCGCCGACACCTGTCCGCCTCGAGACAGCGGTGCGGCCGACTCGGCTCAGCCGGCCAGGCGCAGCATGCCGAAGAAGCTGCGGTCGGGCAGCATCAGAGAGTGTCGCATCGGCTCCAGGTCTCGGATGCTGATCGCGTCGCCTGCGGCACAGGTCACATGGTGTCAACTGAGACGCGGTAACCGGTCTGCCGGTGATGACAGCTCACTTCAGCTGAGGAAGCTGACGGCCAGGTGTAGCAGGTTTTGGCCTTTTGATGAGAGCTCACCCGAACTGAGGAAGGTGACTGACCCGGTGTAACAGGTGCTGGTCTTTTGATGAGAGCTCACCTGAGCTGAGGAAGGTGACGGCCCCGGTGTAGCAGGTACTGGTCTTTTGCCGCACGTCGCCGATCTCCATGGTGATGCATTTAATCAAAGAGCGGGCGTTCACCTGGATCTCGAAACCATTCACATCGTTGTCTTCAAGGTAGTTAATCTGGAAAATGGCAGCGAGGCATGAGACAAATAATATGACTTCGTTCTGCTCGTGTTTGGTTTGATATTGTTCACCCGCCCATATCTGCGCTATTTTGTTCCATCATCGAATTCGAAACAAGGAGCAACCGGCAAGTTGCACTGGTTATCATGAACGCATAATGATATAAACAAGGCTGGAGATCTTTCGCCATACCAGGAGGGTCAGAGTCCTTATTTTCAGCATATATTTTCAGATTGAATAAGGAAAACGACAACTTAACATGAGCAGGGTAGTAAGCCAATGGTCCTGACCCCCACTCGTCCGGTGTCTACCCATAGTGATATAAAGATGGCATGAATGCATTCACGGGATGGCTGAATTATGAATTTAGGTTGGCATTTTAACCATGAAGCTTGAATGATAGGCCAACGCTGTATTGCCTACCTAATGCAGCACAACTACCAACATCATGGCGCTCGGGTTTCAACAAAATACGAGCAAGTACTGTAAGCAACTAACCAAACGCTGTGAGCAACCACAACGACCAAACTGCGCGGAGTGCAGCATGTAGCGGAAGTTTTGTGGCGTGCATCGTTACATGTGCCGAACACAGCGCCAGTGTTCGGCTCGGGACCGGATGGGTATCGCGCTGACGGGAGGACGGGGCATCCGGGCATGCGACAGGATGGTTCGGCTGGCGCCCAGCAGATGGCACGCAGTCCGCTTCTGTGTGCAGTGGCGCACCAGCTGAGCAGCATGTCAATGTTGCTGAGCTCTACATGTTACTATCTGGACGGACGGGAAATTGTAGGGCGATGTCATGGGTATGCGACTGGAAAAACAGCACCGTTCAGGATATCTATCCTCCAGAAGATCGAGTTGTGCTGCCCGACAATTACCTAATCGAAGCTTAAGCTTGCATCAGGCGAATACCTGCAATAAACAAATACGCTTATCCAAATATGGAATATTCGGTGGACGATTGCAAGGCACTTCTACAACTCCACATACGTAATCATCACAAGAACACATGGACACAACACAGCTCTACACCTCACCGCCCCAACTACACCTAGAGTACCAACCAACGCCAGGTACATGGAATACATCAAACTAATCACGACGCCAAAAGGAAGTCATCCTCACTAAGCTTAGAACTGGTTGCACATGACTAACGGTCTCAACCAGTTTGATGCTCAAAAACAATCACCTAAGGCCTGTTGCAAAAAAGAGGGCATCATCCTCCGCGTCCATCTCTTCCAGACATCACACCACCAACCACACTGCTCGCCCGCGTATACGCCCATAGCAATAATGTAAATAACCATCCACGAATGGCATCGGACGAATATCAGTCAACTCGCTTCCCTATTCGAAATAAATGACTACCAAGCGGTGCCGTCAGATATAGATGAGCCGATTTGCATTGCAATTCACAACGTAAGACGACCACCTAGAGGCATTGTCACAAATAGCTTGGCAGTCAGACTGGGCGTCCTGGCGCCTGAATCTCCCACATACATATAGGCCTTGTGGGAAGCAGTTTATCTCTGAAGGACAGTCAGATGTCGGGATGCTGAGCCTGACTGTCAAGCTCTTTGGGACGCAGTTGGTACCCAGGTGTGGTTGGAAAAGGTGGGTATAATTGACGTCACAAATAAGTTGACAGTCAGGCTGGGCGACCTGGCACCTGAATATCCTGCATATGTGTGGTGGGAAACAAGAAATACCTAAGCCGGACATTCAGGTGCCAGGACACCAAGCCCGATTGCCAAGCTATATGCGACACCAGTGATACAACGGACATAGATGAACCGAATTGCAAAACACCGCACCAGCCCCCACAAACAAGCCTGCGTGAAACATGCTGCAACAAATCATTGCTAACGAATAACACGCGGCAGCCGGCATGATAGGCCGTGTCGATAGTTACCTCCCTGCATGCATGACAAAGATCTATCGGTGCTTTTCGACAAGAGTAGGCTGCTGCCGGCACACTACCAAGATCGGCTCCCTCGTCAACCCTCCCCCAGCCCAAGTGTAAATTATCTTGCGGGGGAGTAAAGTAAACTAAAACATTAAACATCCAACAAGCTAACGTCTTCAGCACCTTAACATCACATGCACCACGATGTAGGACTTCTTTGAAGTAAATGCACACTTGCCTTAGACTTGCTTGCAAAACACACTCGCTTCAAATGCGGCGCAAATGACCTCTAAGGCCTGACATGCCTCTAAACACGCTCCCCCATAAAAATTGTTGATAACCACTTACTCTTTAACGAAGAGAACATACTAATTTTCTAATTAATCAAAAATGATCTATTAGAAATACAATGTGCAAGAACTTTATTTTAATTTGTAAAAAATATATATAATTTACATATATGCATACATATATTTATGTATATATATATATATATTATATATATATATATATATATTTCATCATCACGATCGGTAACTTAGCTGGAACGCAAGATAAGATACTTTAATCCAGGAGAAACTGCATTCGCTGTTTCACCCTCGATCTAACACGTCATATATCAAGGAGAGAAGGGTTATGCGACGCACTCACAAAAACATGTAAACATGCTACAATTTAAAGCAAACTCATTTCAAACAGACAATTTCCTCTTAAAATACTGACGTCCGCTGACGCTGGGCTCTCCGAGTAACGGCCATACGACAGGCTTTGGGATAGGTAATGGTCGTGACAACAGACTAACCAGACGTCGGCATAACCGCGCGATATACAAACGGCCACATCTGAGATACATTGCAAGTACAACAACCCGCGGCGTTGCCAAACCAAAACACCGCAAACTACGTCTCACTCGCGCACCAGACGCACACTTGGGCGTACACACATGCGCACACACATACACATTGGCAACGTAAACATCTGGCTTTCTTCAGGGAAGGCCTGCATTTTGCTCTTGACATTGGAGCGCGTACCAAGCGCTCCGATGTTCGCCATAAACACGCTGTCGTCGCCGGCGTATCTCCAGTGCTGACGAGACTGCCAGGGTCACCGGGCCAACATCGGGAAATTCGCTCATCTTTCGTCGGAGTGGACGAGAGGAGAAGCAGAGCAATTTCGCTGTGGAAGAGGTCGGGCACGGCGAGGACATGGATCAATGGGTGAAGAATGCCACGTCGCAGATGTTGCGGCTGTAGCACCAGCTTCCTCAAAAACGTAAATTGTTTAGTTCAGTTTTCAACACAGAGATGCCACCTGGCAGCATTGGTGCTGCATTGCAACTTCATGATTTGCAATAGCAGCCTAGCTAGTGATCCTCCAAAAACGTCACCCTTTGGGTGACGTTTTTGCCTGAGATAGGTAAGAAGGACGGGAGGCTTTTAGTGGATGGTAGGAGGGATGAGAGGCTTTGGGTGGGACGTTAGTGGGAAGGCTGATTTTAGGCGAGACTGGAGGCTTTGGGTGGAACGATAGGGGACGGAAGGCTTAATGTGGGACGGATAGAGATGACATGGAGACGGCAGGCTTTAGATGTTTTTTTTTTTTTTGGTGGAATACTAGGAGATAAAAGATCTTGGGTGGGATGGGAGGCTCTGGGTGGGACGGTAGGGGGACGGCAGGTTATAGGTGAGAGGGCATGCTTTGATTGAGACGTCAGGCTTTGAGTGGGACGGAAGGGGACGGCAGGCTTCGGGCGGAACGGTAGGGCGGTAAGCTTCAGGTGGGATAGGAGGCTTCGGGTGGGACGGAAGGGGACGGCAGGCTTCGGATGGGATATGCAGGAGAAAGGGGAAACTCGGAGGAGCCAGGAAGTCATTGGTGGCGCCCGAGGGCGGATATAATCCAGTGTTGGTGGAGCAGATGGGGAGGGGGAAGCTGGTGACTTCGCCGGGACGACAGTCTAGTTGAGCTTGCGTCAGCCCACCCTGCAGCATGAGTTTCACTGAAACGGTGGCGGGCTTCCTGCCGAATCTGCACGCTGCAGAGACATGCGACAGTGTTTCCGGTGTCTGGCTCGGTCGGCGAGATAACAGCTGTCGGATGAAGGTTATCAGCGTAATACACCAGCAGATTATCGCCGATCCGATGTGTGTGGAAGGGACATGTTGACCACTTCGTCTTCTCTCGCCGCGGCAACATCTTGATAATGCGGAAGTACAAAAACATAGCCGATCCTGAGATACTGGCCACCGGGGTTGGAGCTTTAAAGAAATATTATTGGGGGGAGGTGCTAGCATCGCTGAAGCAGAATAACTGAAGACGCGCTGGGTGGGTTGGCTCACAAAGATAACCGGGAAATTGTACGTATGACAGATGTACGTATGACAATTGTACGTAAGAGCAGATGTACGTATGGCTAATGTACGTAAGCGCAAATGTACGTATGGAAAAATGTGTGTATAGGCAAAAGTACGTATGCGCATATGTACGTAAGCGTAAATGTACGTAAGCGTAAATGTGCGTAAGCGCAAATGTGCGTAAGCGCAAAAGTACCTATGCGCAAAAATACGTATGCGCAAAAATACGTATGCGCAAATGTAAGTACATTGGCTCATACGTACCTTTGCTCTTGCATTCTTTTATGTTTACGTACTGTTGTGCTTCGGTATATTTGCGTATACATACACTTGCGCATACGCATCTGCGGCTACGCACATTTGCTTACGTACATTCGTCAGGTTACTGCAAACGCACGTATGGTATATGTACTGAACCAAATGTACGTAAACCCAAAGGTACACATGCGTAAATTGTCGTACATTTGCGCTAACGTACAAATGTATATACGTACATTTGCGCATGCGTACTTTTGCACTTACGTACATTTGCGCTTGGGTACATTTGCACTTCCGCACTTTTGCGCATACGTACTTTTACGCATACGTACATTTGCGCTTACGTACATTTGCGCATACATGCCTTTGCGCATACGTACTTTTGCGCATACGTACATTTTCCATACGTATATTTGTGCTTCCGTACATTAGCCATACGTACATCTGCGCTTACGTGCAATTCCCGTACGTACATTTGTCCTTACGTACATTTGTCCTAGAATCCTCACAAGATACTAGGTTAAGCGTAATTGACTGTTGGGAGGGAGGATGCTCGGCGAAACATTTGAGACTTGTGCCTCGTTCGTTCTTTGGGTTTCACCAGACTTGGGCATTCGTGGAGACTTGTTCCTATCCAGAGAGATTGGAACTTCAGTTATCAAAAGCAAAATGGGAATCCAAAAACAGTCACAGACTGCTTCTTGATGACCAGGCACTACGTATGCACTTCCAGCGAAACCAAAATATAGACACTCTGGTCCCGAGGCGCCTTGGTGGCACCAATTATCAGGTGCGAGGACAGGGCTGAAGCAGAGGTGGATCGAGAAATTGTCGGGCGGAGCACATCTACTCGAATGAGCGCATTCGGCGGAAAATTTCATTCAGCGGATGGGGCACATGAACTCAATGCGGGTGCCCGCTCTGCACTAGTCACTGGGCGGTTGCCACCGGGCCTTAGCACGTTACCTGAGCGTACAGGTAGTAGAGGCCCGGCTGTCGGACGGACACCTGCCCGCCGTACAGCTGGAAGTCGGCGACGCACCTCCGCCGTTCCATCCAGTCGGCCGGCCGCCAGTCGGAGAACATCGCGTCAGGATTGGTGTTCCGCAGACGGCCGTTGCCTGCGGCAGCCAATCAGAATGCAGTTCAGGTACCAGATTGGCTTGCGGACGGGAAGGTGTGAGTGTGTATGCGTGCGATGCTTACAGGGGTCTGCTTGGGTGCGTGGAGGGGCATCTCGCATGCCTGGCTGGGTTGCGCAAGCACTGGATGGTGATGACATGCGGTTGTAGAGTGTTCGTAAAGTGTAGATGAAATTTGTTCATAAAACACGACCTACATTAGTTTAGTTTGAAATGCGCCCAACCATTTCGGTGAACAAATGAATCACAAATCTGTTGAAAATAGTTTCGCCAAAACAATTCAAAACATCTCGCCAGGCTGAAATTCGTGCCAAATCCAATCTGAAAAGAAATAATGAAAATGATGTGGAAAAGTAAATTGGACCTGAGGAGGGACATGACATGATGGCCTTCGGGTCCCGCGCACCTGCAGGGTAGATTGTGCATGGTGACGTGCGAGTGCATGCCCGCCCATTAAGCATACACCATGTGTGCGGGTGCAACAGGACAACTCTTCGAGAAAACTGCCAAGGTTCGCTCCCGGCGGCGGCCGCTAGCGACTTTGTTATGCGCTAAGAAAGCGCGTAGCGATTGTCCTTTATCAACTCTAGCTAATCAGCCGCATAGCCAATTGATTATGCAGCAGCTGCAAGAAGGCCATCAGGTTCTACAAAACGTGGAGGTTGGGTTGCTCAGCTCAGCTCTGAAGATAGGTGTATTATTGGTGTGGAGTTGAAGACGATGTTGTCAATACCAAAGACAGTCTATGACGTGCAGGCTACGTTTTCCCCGGCATTCATAGGTACAGCCGAGGCGCTACGTTATGAATGTGTGTCCCTTGCGGTGTGCAAGCTTGCGTGCATGTGAATATGCATGCGGACCATAATTGTTGACGCATACAAATGTGCCCGTTCGAGATGAGCGTTATTATCCATGTACAAGATTGACACTGATGTACAGAATAGCGTTGGCTTTCCGTCAACATATTGAAGGAGTAATTATTAACATATTTAAGAAAACATGTCTAGACTATGCGAGTATATTTCCATTACATGCGAGGTTACATGTAATATTCTGATTACGGGTATATGTCTGTATTAATTGAATACAGGCGCGTAGCCAGATGGGAAATTGTGCTGTCTTGATGGAAGCCTTTTTAAGTTGATGAATCCTAGGAAGTGTGCAAATCAAATTACGAGCCATTCAATACATGGAGTAGTGAATATGTACAAAGAACCCGATGCGATCGCTGTATCCTCTTGTTTGCAGGCAACGGCCAGCAGGTGTTTTTCTGATGTCATGACACCTGTACAATCCTGACAGCTGCAGTTTATTTGGCATCATGCAGGCTTACGGGAACTGATGCACAAACCAATTATTGGTGTCAGTCGCGAGATCTTGCAACAAGCTGCACGCTACCTGTTTTTTTCTCTAGCCTGCTCCGTTTGGAAATGGCATGGGGTCATTCAAGCTCTTTTCTGCGACATTCAAATTTGATCAGTTGTACAATGCCGGCGAGAGCAAGAACCTTGCATGATCAGGACTTGCTGATGGATTCTCGTGAGCATAAAGGAAACACACGCGATGTCCTCGAGGTTCGTCTCTAAAGTGCGTGAATAGTATGCATTTGCGCATGGTTGCGTGCATTTGCCGAATATTATAGCATAGTTTAATGACCTTGAAAGCATTAATGATCTTGGTCGTATGAATAAAGTCAAGATCCTACCGCCTAGTCATATTTAAATAACAAAGCACCAACAATTCACTGAATTCACTGAATCAAACAATTCGCTGAAGAATGCAATATCATCCCCGTCTGAGCACAAATTCGCCTGTCATGCCCTCAAAAGCCACGACATATCTAGGTGATACAAAAAGGCTCATATTTGTGTCTTGTACCAACATCAGATCTAACATAAGATGAACATAAGATCTATCATCACATATGGGAAATTTCAGACCGCTATATAACACTGGCGCCCATATGTGCATAACTGACTGGGAAAGGGGGGATGACAGGTGCAGTCAAGAGGAACTCGCCCTCCTCCCCGCAGCGACCAAAATACACTAGATTAAACGAGACATTGATATTTTCACCAGGTAAAACCATGACTTTTCCTTGAAATCCTCGCCGTTAGGTAAGGGTTTCAAGAATCAAGCATTGGATACTTCGCGCAGTAAAAACACGGCAAGGTCTATGCATCTCACAACACTATTCTCCGACTCACCCATGCTTAACAATAATAGCCCCGAAGATGCGTTGGCAACTTGGCCACGATAGCCAACTACCCATGACGTCATGCCCACCAGCATATCAGTGCTCTACCGTGCCGACAAAGAAGTCATAAAAACCTTCACTACCGCCATAGGAGGTCGACTTCCGGCTGATGTTGGAGACGTGCGCTTCAAAGTGGGCGGCCGCACAGCGCTGTCGTCGACCTTGGTGACCTTGATGACCCGAGCTGGCGCCGCCGAGCGAGGGGCGCGGCACGAACGCCGGCGGGGACCCACGTGCCTCCAGCACGGGTGCCGCCTGACCATGTAGGCACACGGGATACAGTTAAACAGTGGCAAGTGTGGACTTGCGGCGCGGAATGTCATAGTTATAGTGATATTTTCATGAGCGTGCGGGCACGGACATTAAACATGGGCGCTGTTGCACATACTCTGCGGTTGAAAATGTGAGTCAACTTACAATGCTAGATGTTTATATCGATATATGCATCGATCTCAAAAAGTAGGTGTTTTTGTTATTCAGGTTGCGATACCATTTGCCAAAACACCACCATTGTCCGGAAGCACGAGTCGTGAGCGACTGGCAAGAATAGTGACGGCAAAAACAAGTTGTCACGATACTAACAGGATAATGGGAGACGCCACAAGCGCATTTCGTCTACATACATGGACTTCATATGCTCTCCTTAGACTAGACAACATAACCATACACATTTCCATTCTCAGCATGGTAGAGAAGTCATGCGTGTCAATGCTGCAACTCATGCTGTGCTCCAATTCATTGCAAGCAACAGTTTCTGAAAACTATGTTGTGCAATGCTTTGAATGTGATACTTGGAAAGAAGCCCGAAAACGTCATGCAGAAAGCATTCGTGATGGTTGTGCTACAGTGGTGAGACATGTGTCGACCTTCATGCTGTTAACGTTGCATGACTTTCGATTAATTTGCGTGCAGTAATTTTAGGGTGATTTCGGTGGGGCGAAGGATACCTTCCCATAAAATCTTCAGTGGTAACCCTACGATTATCTTTCATGAAAGAGGACATGAAATGTAACCGACATGGAAATTCACAAGTTGCATGCACTTATGCAATTGTTCTCTATTTAACGTTTCATTCATTGCGGAAGCAATGTGTATATTTGAAGTGCATAAATCAAATTAGTCACACAATGGGGGAATCCACTTCAATATCTACCAAAGCCTAACTGATTTCTCCCAAAACTGTCGCTCGCTGAAGTTCAATATTATGTGAATGCAATAGGAGCATTGTAGTGCAATTTATCAATATTCTAAGGCATATATATCATGCCCAGGTAGTTACAGTTACCTGCAGTTTTACATAGTTCCAAAATTTTGCATACCCGAGCATTGTTGTGATCATTAAAGCAACACTTGAAGCCACACAAACAGTAGTTTAGGATGATTTTGTAATGTCGAAGATAAGAGTCCTATAACGTCGAAGACTGCGTGTAATACAAAACGGATATTTGTTTGAAAACTCATCTCAACAATCGATATATATTCGGGCGCAGTTGCGCAAATGGCTTAGAAATGATTGCGAGCTTTTGAATTGTTACTCTAGGCGTATTTGATCATGCACATTTGCATGTATAGTGCACTTACAAATGCACAGTACACCTCTCACACCCCATAGTACACATGTCAGACCGAGTCGATCCGTATCTCTCACTGGAGTGGGGTATTCGCCTCACGATTGGGACATTCGGCGGGTAAGAAGCATCAACGAAATGGATGTCGTATCATCCATTATATAAATCCCACTTTCAAATGGGACGCGCCGATTATCTCTTTGCCATCCATCTTACCTTGCAGCAAACACGGCTCGACTAAAATCCATGCTAACAGCAATGCATCTCCCCACAAAGTTACGTGTTGCCCCTATGGTTTTTCTTCAATATGCCACTGGCCACCGAAGCTGTTCCATATGCTTCACGTGTGGATCAACACCATCTTAGTCGGAATGCAGCGATGCAGGACTGTTAGACCCTGCGGCGACGGCCGGCGGCGACTGGTCTGGTGGTTACCCGGCGTGCCTCCATGCTGCGTTAGGCGGTTACTGGAGGGTCAGCGCGCTGCCCCAGTCTCCTGCTGCTGCTGACCTGGTGTCTGCGGCCCGCGGACCCGGTCCCGGTCCCGGTCCCGGTCCCGGTCCCAGTCCCGGTCCCGGTCGCGGTCCCGGTCAGCGCCGACGCTTGGCTGCGGCGAGGCGGCGCGCGCGGTATGTGGCTTACCCGCGAGCGGCGGTGCAGCTCGCTGGGCGGCGCCGGCGCCGACGCGGCGGCACGCGCGTAGTCGTCGCCGGCGATCACCGCGTTGGTGTTCACCCGGCCGAACCGCCTCGGCGAGTGGAACACGGCGCTGCTCCTGCGCGACGCCGGCCGGGTCAGAGGTCACAGGCGGGGCGGGGCGGGGCGGGCGGTGACGGCCGGAGGGCTTACACTCCTGGTCTCGCGGCGTCACGACACACGAAGCCGTCGGCAGCGTGAAGCGCTGCATCCTTCCGCCGTGTTCTCAGTTTCTTAGGTCCACCACGCTGACTTGACTGATCGGGCGGGTGGATAAATGGTCGAAGTCGGCTGAGTCTCGAATCGTGATCATTCGGAGAGATGAGGAGATCTTGTCAAGTACAAACGTGCTTCCAACGTCAGATGATGTGAATTTGGTAATTTGCATTACTTCTTGAAGAAACTGGGCATCCAATTTTACATCAGTGCACCTATCAAGAGATTGCGGGAGCTTTTATGCATTGCATTAATTTGACTGTACTGCATCAAATAAATGGCGCTTGGTCGTCTCATGTCTTTCCAACCATGACTCATAGATGCCTCAGAGCAGTCTCTAGCAAGCATTAAAATGTATTCTTTTGAAGAATCAAGACAAATAAAAAACATATCGAACCAGGAAGGTTGTCTGCACAAAAACATTCTGGTTTAAAATTGAAGAATTAATTAGAAACTAACATTTACTTTCCTGAAACGATTATTTTCGACATCAGACAAACCTGCATTAATGCAAAAAAAATTAACTTGTGTCGACAAACCAAACAGACGACGTAGGCATTTCCGGAGTTCCGTTCCTCTAAATTTGATTGTATGCATTTATACCGAGGGATGAGTGAGACTATTGAGCTGTGGTGTGGTTGGATACGGTTGAGTGAGTACCCCTGACATGTGGTGGGGCTGGACAGAAGGGTGAGTGAGACTACTGACCTGTGGCGGGGCTGGATAAGGATGAGTGAGTACCACTGACCTGGGTCGGGGCTGGAGAAGGGTGAGTGAAACCACCGACCTGTGGTGGTCAAATACACACCGTGGTGGGGCGATCAGAGTGTGGAAGGGGTGAGTACCACTGACCTGTGGTGGGGCTGGACAGAAGGGCGAGTGAGTACCACTGACATGTGGTGGGGCTGGACAGAAGGGTGAGTGAGTACCACTGACCTGTGGCGGGGCTGGATAAGGGTGAACGAGTACCACGGACCTGCAGCGGGGCTGGACAGAAGGGTGAGTGGGTACCACTGACCTGTGGTGGGGCTGGATAGACGGGTCGTCGGTCTCATAGTTGACGCTCGGCGCCGTCGGCTGAGTACTGGCGTCGGCCAAGAACGTCTCGTAAATCCTAAGACCCTGACTGGGCGGCCGTCGGCCCGAGCCGTACGGCCGCTGCAAGATCGGCACGCCGTCGACGGTGCGTAACACGCTCGTCTCGACGTCACGACGCGACCGAACGAGCTCCTGCAATATGGCGGATCGTCAGCGGCCTGCGCAGTGCTTACCACAGCCCTTCTTCCTTTGATCCCCCACACAAATTGGGTCGGATCGGCGACGATGTGCACATTGTGACCCGCTCCCCTCTTCCTTTCATCCCCCTCTCATCAACTATGGCGGATCGTCAGCTATCTGCTTAGTGCCCGTACTTGTTGAACCCCACTCCGATAAATATAGCGAACTGGCAGCGACCTGCGCAGTATTTATCACCTCCCCTTCATATTTTTGGCCCCCTCACAAATGTGGCGGACCTCAGCGACCTGCACAATGCCTACTACTCCCACCCTCTTCCTCTGATCCCAGACATATGTGGCGGATCGTCAGTCCTCTCCCGACCCCCAGCCACAATAATTATTAGGTTGAAACACAGGGCAGCGAAAACGCCAATGACATGAGGTGTAGTGAGAATGGGTTCGTTTTGTTTGCATGCAGTGTCAATATGCGCCATAGCTACTGGTGACTATCAGCTGTGAGATGCTGATGCCAGAAATGCCCCAGGGTAACACCACCCAAAGCTGCTGTTCGAGCGAACACTGGGACAAAACGACAGGAACTGCGGCTGACAGCTGGCATTCGGACAGCTGTAGCTTCCTCGTTAGACAGCTCGTGGCTGGAGGCGCAGTACACCACACCGAGAAGCTGCCGAGAGCCAGACCGGTCACAACGAAACTAAGATGTTGCCGTCTGACCTCGACAGGGGATAACCCTCCCTACTTCGCTCAGACAGCCTGACCGACAGTCCTGGAGGCTACTCCTCGCCTCGGCGGGCGAGATCCCTCCCCACCTCGCTCAGACAGTCTGGCGGACAGTCCTGGAGGCTGCCCCTCGTCTCCGGAGGACGTCATGTTCTCTGAATCAGACCTCTCCCTCCCCTCTGGGAGGATATGCGCGGCACTGTCGATCATACTGAGCGGAACCGTGCCTCGGTTCGTGGAATCGGTGTCGTAAGATGACGTCACTGTTATATTTGTGCACCGGGGGTCACGTGCAGAGATTGAACTCTGTGACGGGAGGTACCAGGCCACAGGGCACTTCGCTCTGCAAACATCGGTGCCGTGCTTTTCCGCCTCTGTTTTGGTAGTGGTATTCGAAGCATGCTTGTGGGGATTTAGGGGTGGCCTATCTGGCGATAATTCCAGTACAACCGAATGCAGATGCGACATCGTAAGAGCAGCGTTTCTTCATCTGGGGTGCTTGCACCACCACCCATGTGGTGTCAATAGGGTGCTAACCTGAAACTATCAATTTCATTGGCGCAAAACTAAATAATCGATTACGAATCCGTCGCAACTGCCTCCTGATAGTTCCCGTAGAGATAATGTCGATATCTTTCCCCGTGAACGTCGGCCAGGCAATACAGTTATTGCGATGCGATATGGGTCAACGGCGACAACAGACAAATCATTTCTGGACCTGTCCAAACAAGTCCCGACCGTTTGGCGGCTGCTCCCACATCCGCCGACTGTGGGAACCTCATTCGTGCAGCCACGTGTGGTGGGGGTCAATGCACCGACAAATCCTTGCACCAGAGGTGGGAGCTTTTGTATTCAGCTAAGAGGTGATAGATTATACCTTGGTGAGCCGTTTTCAACGACCCTATCCTTTGTTGAGTAATTGTGGGCAATATATAGTACAGGTTACAAACCAAACTCAGGGGCGAGCACGCACCTGAAGCTCAATAAGCAATTTCTTCTTACTCATCGGCTCGGAATCCATAGGGAGGGGGAGGGAGATGAGAGATGCCGGCCTGGGCCAGCAATGTCGATCAAATTCAGCTTACGGTTATCATGGCTAGGACACAACAATGTACCGTATTCTACATTATTACACCCTTCATTCAATGCTACCACAGATCATTCGAATAAGACTTTACGCTTTTCTTTTTACGTTCAACAGGCACGAAAAAACCTACTCATTATGAACTCAACGGTAGCTACAGCAAGAATTAATCATACTTGTATTTATGTCCATACAACCGTAGAGCTGAACTGAGACGATTCTGGTCATGAAATGTGTTTGAAATTGAAGACAATAGCTAACAACTAGCCTGCTTTCAAATTGAGCCATCATTCGGAGGTGATGCCGTGATTCTCTTGCTGCTCATCCCCCTTCAACCCCGAACATATATCCGAAGTTCCAGATTATGCATTTTGATAGTGAATTGCATATATCGTTGCATATATGGAATTATTTGCGGTTATACAATTCCGTTAAGAATCGGAAATACCACCATGACCACAAGAAATTTATACTATTAACTAATGAACATAATTTGTAGCTGGTCTCCTGGGTAAAGTCTAGCAAAAAAAAAACCATGACTTACATAAGAAATTCTTTGCGTTTACCCGTCAGCATATGCCACTATTAATGTTCGCTTTGCGCTGATAAGACAATTTTGTCACCCCTGTGTCATCGCGAATGCAACGTCGTAATATCCCCCGCGGCCAATATATATAGGAATTGGCACATGCCGGTTAACATACCATTGCATGCACCATTGCAGAAATAAGTTTAGGTAGGCGCATCAAGTTACGTGGGCCATTTGAAACAAACGGAGCCCTTGCTCGCAAGGTAATCTTTGTGCCAGGAGATCATTTATTGAGACAGCTCGGATTCACAGATGAGAAATAATACGAGTCCCAGACCGGTCAGTGTTCAATGGTAGCCATTTATCGGGCAGATGGTCATTATGTTGACAACCTGCTTCGACCATGTTGCTCTTGGCCGCGTAGTCGCGTAGCAAATCTAAGTAACACAAATCGCAACAAATGTTTCGAAATAGAACCAAGAAAAGGTTGCTATGGATCCATGTGTTACCGACGTCGAGCAAAACATGATGGCTATTAAATGCTTTGTATTCATATAATTATTATCCACAGGCCTATCGACATAGCCATCTTGTGTCTAGTGGACTAACGGATATTTATGCATATTGCGCGTATACGATAAGTCCTCTATCGCGAATGCAAAACCATAATATCAGCATATTATGAGCAACATATTAACATGCGTGTCAGTAGTAATTTCCTAGTGGTAGTCGCCAAGACGATTACCATAATTTGCCCAATACATCACAAGCCCCTCATCCTTCCACTCCTAGCTGGTCTAGATTAGTAACGTGACATGCAAAGTGAGCTTATCTGTTAGGTCGCTTGTAAAAGTGCTTTTTAACACATGGCAACCGTTCGAATTTCACGGCAAATGAGCACCGACCTGACCTGTACAATGGTCTCAGTCTGTGGAAAGCTCGGCAGCTAAGTATCTTTCATCACACACCGTTCGCTGATGGCACGAGATAATATATTGAGCTTGAGAACACAATGCTCTGCATCAGGAATACAACTGAAATAGTGGCATCATGCCGTGCGCGTTGAGGAGCACGGGCATGCGGCACGTGCACGCGGCACGCGCACGCGGCACGTTCTGCATCAGGAATATAACTGAGACAGTGTCGTCATGCCGTGCACGTTGAGGGGCACGGGCGGGGTGCGCGCGGCACGTGCAGGCCACCGGGCGATACGGACATGACGGAGGCGTGCCCAGCGTGAGCCTCAGTTCGAGTTCATGCTCCACTGCCGTGTTTACACTACGTATCCGTCGGCTGCAATTTGTGACGCACAAGGCAGGAGCCGACAGATCTCTGCTTCGGCAGTGACCGGTCAGGGTGCACGTCCTCGTGTTGGGCATCTGTTTACCGGCCGTCACGGGCGGCTATGTTCGCCCCGGGGCAGGCGTGGGCCGATGCACGCGACGATGCGCGCCGGGAACGCTCGGACGATTATCGCCGCACGGAGCCGAGTGACGTGCCGGAGACGCACGGTGCCTTCCAGAGCTTTTCAGAGGCGCCGTGCGTCTGAAAAGCCCTGCTGGCTCCGTCGGACACCTGCCACTGGTGGTAAAATCAAGCGGCATCCTGCGGAGATTCGTAGCACGGGACGCGTGGCCCGCTTGTGTGACCTTAGCTGGGTCGGCGGTGTCGGCGCCGACGTCACGACACTCTCGTCGCGAACCTCCGAAACGTATTTTCTCGGTAAACACGAGCCATCCAGAGGCTTCCGAAAAGCACCGCTTCGGTGTAGACATCCGAGCGACGCCAAGGACATGGAGACGCTGATACGAGCATACCAATCGCCATCTGAATGGAATGCTATGCCGATAATATTACAACGTGCTACCCCAGCGAAATCCAGGTTTGTGGATAATTTAGGAACATCAACTGTTACATAAATTGTTGGAGGTCGCCTGACCCTACAGCTAGCTTACAGTACAGACTGCTCACCGAGTCATGAATTGTCCAACGAAGCCACATAGGCAATCAGAAAGGGCATGATGCTCCAGAAACACTTACATATTCACAACTTGGCTATTCTCGTACAAGTGAGAAGTATTATTCCAAAACCTCTCGACTTTGCTTGTGTAGTACGTTGGTCCTATTATCTGTACTTTGAGGCATGACATGCCATTTAAACGGCCATTGCTATGCTCATCGCAACGGTAGCTGATATTAACCCGCGCCGTCTTTCCGGTGAAATCCTCACACCCCGTCTCGGGGGGGGGCGGTTGAAGACCCCCTCTAATATCCAAACTAAGCATCACACGAAAACGAAAGAGGTGTCATCGGAAAGCGCTCGACGAGTAGGGTCCGAGTCCACCCTCTAAAACAATTTCTCACCAAAAGTGACGTCACCAGGGGGCTAGATTTTCACGACTTTTCACGACCTACATTATGTTTTTGACTCTGGGGAGTTTATTTTAGAGGATATATGAAAAACAAAATTTATTTGGAATGAGAAAAGGACAGGGAAATGGACGAGCTAAAATTATTTTGCCCCCCCTCCCATTTTTTTTTTAAATTTCAAATTTCAAATTTTGAGTTCAAGTTTTCTTTAATTTTCCTTTTCTCATGGGTAGAGCAGACCGAGAAACGTTGTTGGAAGTCAACTTGCCCTAATATAAATGCTTACTTTAGCCAGAATCCTGTATTTGAACTGCAATTTGGCAAATACGCAAAATTTATATATAGTCAAAAACGAAAAAAATGAAAAATTCCACTCGTACGTTTTGTTGCATCCGTAAAGATAAGCAAACGCTGAAAGTTTCATTAAAATATCTATCCGTTAAAGCGTGACGACTGGTTGAACTTTTTGGACGTGACCTCACTTGACCTTGACTAACTCGTTGACCCTAGGCGACCTGACCTAAAAATTTTGAATCAGCATGTCAAATTGATGTGGGAAAAGGTATGCCAAATTTGGGCGCGCTGCCGCGCATCGCTCGTCCGCTATCCGCGAAAAACCTGAGTGGGGGGGCGGTTGAAGACCCCCCCCCAGACGGGACGGGTTAACACGCGCCCTGGAGAGGGGGGGCGAAATCCGCCCACCTCTCCTGGTTTTCGTAGATAACTCCAGATTTTACCGGCCGATATACGTCATTGTTTGTGTACCTGCTTAGAAATGAACGGCACGCTGTTTAAAGTAAGAAAAACGAAAATTGACCGAAATTTGTCGAGTTACGGGTCGGTAAACTCAAAATATTTTCTCAGCGCCAGACCACAAATATCGGCGCTGATGCGCTTCCCGCATATCGGCAAAAGGAAGTGTTCTTGGCAACACTAGCGACTTGTTTGATGTATGTTGCTACGCTACATTGTTCCAAAGTCATGTCAGGTCACCGAGGTCATGTCAGGTCAAGTTTATGACAGGTTAATACACGCCCTGATGGGGTGGATGGTGAAATCCGCCCACCCCTCCCACTTTTTCGTACACAACTCCATATTGTACTGGCCGATATGCGCCATTTTTCCGTACCTGCTTAGAAATGACCGGCGCATTGTTTAAATCAAGACAAATTAAAATCGGCCAAAACGTTTTTAAGTTGTGGGCCGTTAAATGTATTTTTTGAATCGCAGCGGCAGACCACAAAAATCTGCGCTGATGCGCTTCCCGTATGTTGGCAAAAGGGAAGTGTTCTTGACAACACAAGCGGCTTGTTTGATGCATATTGTAATGCTATATCATTTAAAAGTCATGTTAGGTCGCCGAGGTCACCATGACAGGCTAATGGAACCAAGCATGGTCAACTGGAATGTTGTCATAAATGAAAATGACTGTCATGCGATTGACGTCACTTTGCATGTTACTCCCTACACATCCTACTGTTTGTCATTGTGTGCTTAAGTGTTTCTATATTTTATTCATGTATTTCACTCCTTTCTTTGCGAAGCCGATTGTGCCGAATCGCCCAACTGAGCAGTCAGGTGGGCAGCCCGGTTCCAGTAACTGGAGCAAGTAATGACCTGATAAAGTGCTTCTATATGGGTGACCTGAGGTCAAATGGCGGATCTGGCAAACGCATTACATCATTAGTAATGTCCAAAACATCATTAATGCCAATTTTGGAACATTTAAACACAATCACAGCGATCCATACCAACGACAAGCCAAGCCACGCAAAACCAGAAAATTGTGCTATTTTGACCTCATTTGACCTTGAAGATATTGACCTAAGGTCACGAAATTTGCACACAATAGAGTTTACTATCGTGCCCATCCACCTTGCGAATTTCGTTGCTCTAGCCTTAACGGGAGCCGTGATCTTAGGGGGCGGAATCCACCCCCCTCCAGTGCGCGTAATTTTCAGAGGCCCTCCAGGGCGCGTGTTAAGCTAATGGACAATATATTCCGCATTGAAATTCATCCTACAAATTGTGCGCGTATTTTGTTTCGGTTGTCATCTGCAGAGTCGTCAGGACCGGCTGCGCCAAGGCTTGTTTATTTATTAGGGTTTTTGGGCGCGTCAACCCTAATTGGGTTATTTTGCACCCATGGCTGCGCCAAGGCGGTCTGATTGTGACGTGAGAGCCGAGAGGCCCGCAGACAGACCGGCTAATAACCCTCGCTCCTGTCCTGTTCAGACGTATCGCAGACAGACCGATTAATAACATTCGCTCCTGCCCTGTTCAGACCTGTCGCAGACAGACCGGTCAGGAGCCCTCGCTCCTGTCCTGTTCAGACGTGTCGCAAACAAACCAGTCAGGAGCCCTCGCTCCTGTCCTGTTCAGACGTGTCGCAGACATAACGGTCAGGAGCCCTCGCTCCTGTCCTATTTAGTCGTGTCGCGGACAGACCAGTCAGGAGCCCTCGCTCCTGTCCTGTTCAGTCGTGTTTCAGACAGACCGGTCAGGAGCCCTCGCTCCTGTCCTGTTCAGACGTGTCGCAGACAGACCGGTCAGGAGCCCTCGCTCCTGTCCTGTTCAGACGTGTCGCAGACAGACCAGTCAGGAGCCCTCGCTCCTGTCCTGTTCAGACGTGTCGCAGACAGACCGGTCAGGAGCCCTCGCTCCTGTCCTGTTCAGTCGTGTCGCAGACAGACCGGTCAGGAGCCCTCGCTCCTGTCCTGTTCAGACGTGTCGCAGCACGCACCGATAGTCGATAGCCGGCGGCTCCGTGCGACCTTCACGCAGACACCGGATGGTACCCGGGTCGGGCGTATCCGTGAGGGAACCCGCGCACCGGTACCCTACTTCTCGCGTCTGACTCATAGCACAATAGCTGTGAGCAGTGGAGCGAGTGTGGTGATTCAGCCACCATTAGCCCCGTGTCCAGGAGTATTCCAGGGTGCTACACATCAGTGTGGTATACCACACTGATGGTAATGTTATGCGCAATGATGCCTGGTGGTAGTACTGCTATACATAATGACGCTTGGTGGTAGTTCTAGCGCAGTCATGATCAATCATTTTGGCCGACTAGCACTGCCTGCGGATTTGGTCAAGATACACTCACTTATGTATATTGGATTTAAAGAAAAATATGCATTACGGAATACGAAATGCAATACGTTACTCATTGCATGGTTATGGATAGCGGAGTGTAGCATTATTTGCGTCAATTCATCACCATGACGCCGATTACGCGTATGATTTATGCTGATGTTAACATGACTTGAGGCACATTGATTGTAAGCATAGTCGTTCTTGCACGATTATGCTAAGCATGGACCACGCAACTTGTTTATCAAATAAACAAATTGCTGGAAGTTAAACGCGAATTTCACTTCAGAACATTATGCAGTCAGTGAAGCTGGCACGACATATTGTACGGGCGCCGAATGTTGGTGCCCGATTGTGTCTTTTCCGATCTTTTCCGATCACAGCACGCCCCCGTAGTCAGGTCTGGGCAGCTCAACACATCCTTCATCTTGCCGCGGACCAGGGGGGATTCAGTCGTGCTTCATGAAGAAGGAGGAGGGGGTACTGGTCCGGGGGAGCGGCATTACCCGAAGGGGCGAGCCCATGTGAAAGCTCCTGGAGGGGCGTATCCGGCTGAAAACCTTTTTTGGGCGAAGAGATACACTTGACTATACGTAGCTCACCGTGGCCATGTCGGTCAACTTAGGATCTAACTGTAACCTGATGTTGACATATATTATGACACATTTATTGTAAGTGTTGCCGGTCTTAGTGACAGTGTTCGGGAGCCTTTTTCCCCTCAAGCTAAGGGCGCCTCGTCTCCCGAGAGGGTCGCCTCTGGCTGAAAAATCCGTTGAGCATGGGGGGAGTCAAGCTTCTTCCGTCAACGCAAGCCTCCAGATGGGCGCCTTCTTCCACGACGGGTACGCCATCTTCTCATGAATGGGCGTAGGTGCATGACTCCGTGCCCCCTCTATCCTCCCCAGTTGCAGACTACAGCTTCTGCACTACAATTGCAATACCACACTACACTACAAAATGTATAAGAGTGCTTGCAAAATTTTCATAATTAGCGAATAACATTTTGCATAAAACAGTTAAATGCTGGCTGTCCTTTTGGACGTCCCAATATTCGGCAATATTAAAAAAGAAAAACATTTTTTTAAAAAATACATTAAAGTGATATTTCCCACCCCCAGGGCAGGATTCAGAAATTTTCCCCAAGGGGCGCTCCTCTGGAGGGGCGCCATATCTCCCGAGGGGCATCGGAGATCCACTCGGGCGTTCTGCAGGAGCGCCTATCGTACTCAGAGGGACGCCACCGGCTGCAAAACTCGCCGACACTCGAGCGGCTCGGTGGGGCGCCTTTGTCCAGTCGGGGACCGCCACATCTCCAGGAGGACGGAGGGCACATGCTCCCAGAAGCGCTCTTCCCCTAGATATCCGACACCCTGTTACAGTGATAAATTATTCGCGAAATAGGGTGGACTATACCACTTTCTGAACACTCAATCGACATCCTTCACCGAGAAGTATCGACATCCTGCTCCTTGATAAATACTTATGAGGTCTTCATGTCTCCTTTCTGACAGTATCTCATTTATAAGTAGCATTATCTCATGTGCATTCTCTCGATAAGGAATGGTGGTACACGAAAATTTAGCAATGCAATTTCAGGTAAAGGAATTACCTAGAATGTGATATGGCATGCAATACCAGATTATAATCATAGTTATTATTCTCCCTATTCCGACTATAACTCTTCTTAATTTGTCAATATCAAAACGAATGATCAAAGGTGCCAGCATTTACACCTATACCATTGGATGAAATTTGAGTTTGAAGAGATCAAAAGCATTTTAAATGGCACTAATTCCATGGCAAATTTCGACATCCTACTGTGCTCGTTTCGACATCTCACACCTAACGAAAAACCAATATTTTAACCCTGCCCTGTTAGCATTACGACGCATTTGGTAAACTGACCTAACGCACCCCACTGTACATGACAGATGCCCTGTTCAGCACTTCTTCATTCAAATCGGCTTTAGCACACTTCAATGCCAATGCCAGTTGTTTTTGTGCACAAGATCATAATAGTTCAGTCAATTTGTATACAGAAATATGAGAAGAATAGGTCTATTAGTATCTACTCAATTCCAGCATTCCAACATTCTTCTTCTAATCAGATGGAGCGGCTAAAGCATTGCTGATGTAGCGGTATAAATATTAGAAACCTTAGGTCGATCCATATCGTTTGTATCGGAAGCAATTACTGAATGTCCGAGCTGGACGTGGGGAGGGGGAGTCAAAAGCATAGATTTGACCCCCCATAATTTTAATACGGAGCATGAGTGTCACCAGCCCGGGGAACGGAGGATGCATATCCAGGCTGCGCGATATTGAACATTACGTCTATAACTTTGGATAGCAACAATGTACTTCCAAGGTTCCCCTTTCCCCACTAATATAAAATCCTTGGCGATGCTCATCACATTGTGGTAGGGTAGCTTCCTGTCTCCTTAATTTGCCGTCCCTGCTAGTGGCAAAGACGTTGATTTCGTGAGAACAAAACGTCCAAACGTAATATAAGGTACTCTTTCGTGGAATGGTCAACTGACCTAACCTCATACCGTGGGAAGGGACTATGACTGTCTTGGATCCACTCCTCGCCCAGATCGCCGTCGTGACGGAAACCGACTCATGGACCCATGTCAGAGGCGAACCACGACTCAGATAATTGCTTGGATATTACTTCATATATATACATATATGAATAACCTATATATATATAAGTATATATATATGTGCATTCCATGTGCATATACATATATGGAGTAAGTCCAGAAACCATATAGAGAAATAGGTGCAAAACATTATCGCTAATGAAGTTAGCTTCAGACAGCAGCTTGGGTATTAAATTATGTAGTCAAATCGTAAATGTATATGCTCTAATTTGTTGGCCGTTGTGCGCCGCATCATGGCACCTGGCACGGCCCGGCAGCGTCTGTGTGCCGTCGGCCTCCCGCGACTTCCGCCGGGTGTGGCGGGTAATTTGTTACGGCCGCCGGGTGTGGCGGGTAATGTGTTACGGCCGCCGGCCAGTGAGGTGCGGTGGCCCCCGGCGCTGGCAAAGTCGCAGAACAGTAGTCCAAGAGGGTGGAGTGCCACGCTACCATGTGATAGAGACCTCAACGTTACTTTGAGTTTTCGTCGGGCAGTCTGGCGGGCCCGCCCGACTTCCGCTTGCTATGACGTTATTCATTGCCAGATGCAGCTAATATCAAGTAATTTGGCAGCAAACGGCACTTGCGAACCCAGTCCACAGCAGCTCTGCTGAAGAACCAAGTAACCGCGGTACACACGAGGCTACAATGGATGTTACAAGCTACAGAAGCCTGGTGCTCGCAGTTGGAGTAGAAATTATCTACGCACACACACAATATATATATATATATTAATAGGTCTGCGTCTATGTATATGCATGTGTGCGTGTGCACAGGTAGTAGCGATGCGGTTACGTACTTGTAAACATAACTAAATAAACTTTATGTCCATTGTTACGTAGAGATCGATGACCACAGTCATTAATGTATGGTTGCAGGCGTGTTCAAATAGAATCCGAAGCGAAACAAAAAGGAATGCCTGCACAGTGCAGAATACAGACCCTGCGACCGGGAGGAATAGTTCCGACATGAATTCCTGTGCGAACAGAAGAGGAAGCACACACCGAGAGACGAACAGAGAAGTGTGCGCAATAGCACGCACGTGCTATCATGCAGGAAGGAAGTGAAGACGTCGGGGCCATGCACGTGCGACGGCCACAGACAGGAGAGCCAGCACCTCCACAGTTTCCGTCGTAAAGCTGGCAGTCCGCCAATATCGTTGTTTGCTGAGAATACGTGCATTATAACGCTGCAGACATGTTCACGGGACTGAAATCGTCTAACACTACGCACGCGTTTGTAGTATATATACCTAATACCGCACAAGTCTTTACCGAGTATAATGCCCCAAGCACATTTATAGAAATACGGTACTTGCGATACCACACACGTGCTCGTATACGGAACACACACGTGCTCATGGTACTGCGCACGGACATTGGTGGAGCGCACGCACGTGTGAAGAACACCACACACGTGTTATTAGGTCGGTTGTGACCAGCCTGCTGGCCAGCGTGCCTCACCGGATCGCCGGAGTACGCTGTCTCCAGCAGTGCGACGCGCCGCTGCAGCACCACCAGCTGCCGCTGCAGCTGCACGCCCTGCCGCAGCCGGTGCAGCTCCAGCAGGCCGAGACACACACAGAAGGCGGCCACGCCGCTCAGCAGCAGGACGCGCACGAGCAGCGAGCACGCGCGCCGCCCGCCCGGCTCGGCGCCCTTCTGCTCGCTCGCACACAGGTCACGCATGCTCCGCGTGTGTGGCGCACTGTCGACGTGGCGCGGACCCGGGGAGCTGGTGAGGCCGCTGCTGCCGCTGCTGCCGCTGCTGTCGCCGCCGTGGTCGGGAGTCGTCTGCCAGCGGCGGCCGGCCGGCGGGCCGAGTGGGGCCGCGGCGGTGGCGCCACCTGCACGGCGGCGCACCTCGGCACCGCCAGGCGGCGGGCCGGAAGCGGCGCCGCCAGCGGTGGAGCTGGCTCTCCGCTGCGCCAAGGATGCCGTCGGCGAGCTGTTTGTTTGTCGTGCGTGCCCGCAGGTCTGGATTGACTACTGTCAGCTGACCACGGTGTCAGCTGACCCCCACTAGCAAACAGGAGCTGAGTTGTCAGCCGATCAAGTTTGCTTTCTCAGCAGACGACGTGTCGTGTCAGCCTTTGAATCAAGAAAATTATCGGCATTCGACCCTGGAGCTGCTCGTGTTTACACCCACACCACACTAGTGAATGGCCTAGGTCACGATTGAAAAAAGCAGAACTCGGCTGAAAAACCCAACTATGTAGCCTCGACAAGCAGGCTCCACACTGCGATGTGCGCCTGACACCTCATGTTCCGCCACGTTGGTGTCGGAGCGCCACACGCAGCCTGCCGTCGTCACCATGCAACAGGCGTCACGTGACAACACTCCACGTGACACCAGGGTTTGGGTTCCGTCTGTGCGACCGTTTTAGCTTGTGGTGGCTGATCCAGTTATTCATTCAACAGTTGAGGGACCGACAATCTCGGCGAAGTCGGCGGTGGCTGATCATCGTCAAGTCGATGCCGACTGCTTGACCTGTGTTCGGAGCGAATATCAAGAGAGACGGATGTATGCTTCCCTCGACTTGCGGGCGATCACCATGCGATGTGAATGGCTGGTGGATCGCGAACTTTGCCTCCAATGTGGAAACAGTGAGGCGAGGGACGGGGACCAAGGATCACTTTCAGGGGATCCAAGGAAGAAGAAATGTGTGTTGCATGGAGCCACAAATAACGACCTCGTAGTTTTTCGAATGCTACTACGTCCCTTGTGATCACAGTACATACTAAAGAAAACCTAACGCCGATAGGATGAAAACCTCATTACCGTATACTATAGATCATTGATCATCTAGCGCAGGAAAGTTGAATATTTGATCGCCATGCCATATCATGTAATGACCGAAAGCAGTACCACGAAACATCTATATACAAACTGCAGTTTACTTTCGTGGCCTTCGAACGAAACCTAGCCTCTGACAAGATGATAAATTGGTATCCCGTCCAACTGGAAACAACTGGGACCAACTTCCACAGGGCGATAAAGTGACTGCGTCACGACTATTCGTTGCTGGACGGTCGAGGGGTCAGTGTTCACGGGCCAGGTCAGACGGCCTCAAGCTGTCGGTAGCCCGGCAACAGAAGCGCCGCCCACGTGCCACCGCTGACCTGTCCGCCGGAACCTCCCCACCCTCCGCCCCCTCCCCTCCGTGATCGTGACGCCGGAACCGCCCGCAACGCGGCGCGCCAGCAAGGCTCAGAATTCGACCGGTGTGAATCACGCGTGGAACAATTGGTGCGCTCCACCGGGAGGTGAAGAACCGTCACGTGGTGCCGCTGGAATCCCAGCGATGCAGTATGGCACGGGCGGGGTCCGAATGCCAGCGCAGCGGCCGTTCCGCTGGAGTGGTCTCGCACTCCCTGATTCACACCCTTCACAGGCCGACGATGGTCACACGCAGTCCGCGAACAGCGTCCAGCTATAGACTGTCTTTTTAGTCTCGAAGGATGGGGTTGTGAACACATGGCGTAATTCATGCCATTCGAGCACATGAGCCGAGGCTCACTGATCACTCCTCGGTGCCAGTTTTGGCCTCACTGACTGCTGATTTTGCAGGTTTTTTTCATATTCTTCATTTTCGTATGGCGACACCAGTCGCGCTTTCCCACATCTCGTTTCTATTGGTGGGACACCCGTCACCCAACGTGGTTTTCGTTTTCGTCTTTCTTGCCTTCCCTGTCTTTCTGTACAACTTTCGTGTGCATTTATACTTCACTAGGCAGAATGTCTGCTCTCGATGGGAAAAAAGGGCCTTGAGCCCAGCCCGCCACCGCACTCCGAATCTGAATCTGCTCTACTGACCTGCTCACCATCGCTCTACTCCGGACTTTGTGCATCGTACTCCATCTCTCGATACAACCGTTGATGACCTTCGCCCGACTATTCGTTTGAATGAAGCCATGGCAACCCCTTGTGCCTCGCCGACCCCCGTCCGTCCCAAGACCACGACTTCGTCTCACAATCCGGGCCAAACCATCACGCTCCATGCCGCTAACCTATGCTCAAACCAGACCACGTCCTCTCATCCTGACTCAATCCATCCCACCGAACCCTACCTCGGCAGTGCTGGCTCTTCCATAGTTAGCATGCCTCTCGAGGGAACCGTTCTCTTCCGTCGTATCAACGTATTTTGACAAACGAGGCAACTCCTCATCATTTTCCCCTTAGCCAATTCTGGCATTGAAGCCCCTGCCAACGGAAACCTCGTCATTAAAACCCAAACTCACGCCCAGACCAGAGCCCCCTCCACACCATTTTGTGGTAGGTTCTTCAAAATCACTCTCCATTCCAATCGCAACACCATGTCATGTCTAAAGCAAATATCCAAGTGGAGCTCAGGCGGGAGGGGTGACCCACACCCGCCGCACCAAATCATTCAAAAATGACCGGGAACATGACACAGGTCTACTGTTCATTATATTCAATTCTCCCAAGACTCTCGCCGGTTACCTTCGCTGCTAAGTCCGGGTCTTAACCCAAAATCCTGTCCTCTGTTTTAACCACTAGCACCTTGGCCATCGCAACAAAACATGCCGCCAACAAGCCTGATGCCCCCATTGCGGCGAGCCATACCATCCTGACTCCACCTGCTTCAAACCAGCCAAATTCCTGAACTGCCACACCTCTGACTACTTCATCACTTTCCAATCAGTGTCCGGTCTGGCGAAAGGATGAGGAGATATGTGCCGTCAAGGCTACCACCTGCGTCTCGTACCGGTGTATATATATATATATATATATATATATATATATATATATATATATATATATATATATATATATATATATATATATATATATATATATATATATATAAATATATATATACTATATATATATATATATATATATATATATAAATATATACATATACATACATATATATATATATAAACATATATATATATAATATATATATATATATATATATATATATATATATATATATATATATATATATATAAATATGTATATCCTACTCTAGGTAAATCGAGTCACCCTCGAGCATGACCATGTGGAGAAAACATTCAATCACCGTCAACTCTCACTAGACCCTTTAACGAAGAGACGAAGGCTTCTTTAACACAGAAGCAGAAGTGCCAATCCTTCGCTTTCATCAACACTGGCTCTGCAGAACCATAAGCCTTCCCAGATAAGGGGACACTCATGCGCATATCCTCCCCTCCCAAAATATGCAGACGTTCACGACGGAGGACACTGTTCATCAACATGTAACTTTGTATACATTTTCAACGGTACACTACAAAAGCATGACTGAAATTAAGAGTGTACGTCATATTTACCATACTCGATGGTTCTTATCAAACTTGTGTGGCTGATTGCAATGGTGTCACTTTTTCCAACCTCAATTGGAGTAGACCATAAAGGCCTAGCAGGTCGGAAAGTTTGCTTTTTTCAGATGTCCACACATTCCCGTGCATTGCAATGTGTGCTTTCAGTAAGACAATGGCCACTAGTTACAAGTGATCTAAGCGAAGCGTCGCCCAATGCTGGGTGCAAATACGAGCGCATGCCTTCTTTTCCTCTGTCAGTCAATAACGCCCGGCCACCATAAAGCCAACGTTCGTGCACGTGTATATTTGCCTTGCGCATTCGGCGCGTTTGCCATACTAGTCGTGTGGTTCTGCTATGTCTGGGATCCCCACAACGCATTGCCAATTGCTGCCATGTGATAATATTGTACCATATTTGACGTCGTGGAATGCTTCATATGAGGGTTTCATTGGAAAATTTGATTCTGGGAACATATTTTTTTGTTGTCTGGGCCCTACGTGATTTGTGGTACTTCGGGGCAACGTTTCATGATCGGACTGATCTTACGGAATCTGCTTAATTTATCGAGGTGATGCGCTGGCTTGATTGTTTTTGGGCTTCGATGGGAATTATAGGACTCCAACGCGATTGTTTTGGGCCCCGGTTAAATTTCTCGAACCCCGGTGGGAGTTTTAGAGGCCCGACTTTCTATACTTGCGGCCTCCAATGCGACATTTGTGGGGTACCGACGAGAATGTTGTGTGCCACAACATGTTTTTTGTGGACCCCAACGCGATTTCGCGGGTTCCAGCATGAGTCTTGGAACTCCATTGTACTTAGTTTGGACCCCGGAGCGATTTTCGGGGCCTCGACATGAGTTTTCGAGCCACTCCTCTGCATATTTGTGCCACACACACACATGGATTTTGGGGGCCTCTAACTGAAGCTTTGGAGGGCCTAACACGATATTTTGTAAGCTCAGTGCGATTTGTTGGCCCCGGTGCGATTTTGTGCGGCTTTGGCGCGTTGTTGGCGGCCTTCGAGATATTTTTGCTCAACCCCGTTGCAATCCGTGGGGGCCAGCCAACACTTGGAGGATGTTCCTCCCCTTTGGTACGCCACTGATTCTTTTCTGTCCTTATCTCCTACCCCCGCTCCGCATCAGTTGCTCTTATAATCCCCTGCTACTCCTTTCCACTTCAGTTCTCGGTACAATGCTCTGCCACCTCTTCGTATCAGTGCCCTTATAATCCACTGACGCCTCTTCGTATTTGCTGCCCTTATAATCCTCCGTCACCTTTTCGTATCAGCTGCCCTTATAACCCCCTGCTTCCCCTCCGCATTAGTTGCCCATACAATCCCTTGCTCCCTCTCCAGATGAGTTGCCCTTATAATCCCCTGCTCTCTCTCCGTATGAGTTGCCCCCATCATCCCCTTCCTCCTCCCCGTAACAACTACTCTTACAATCCCCTGTCTCATATTCGTATCAGTTGCCTGCGTAATTACGATCTGGACTCCAGGCGCGCATGTCCAGTTTTGAATTGAAGAAAATGTATCGCAAAATCAAAAAGAGCATGTATTTGATGTGATCCACCTTTACTGTGCCAGCAGACGTGCGCGCTCAGGCTTCGTTCCACAAATCGTCATAAGCTGGCAGCAGCAAATCGTATAGCCGTTATACACCCAGCCAGCCGGAAACGGGAGTGTCATCGCGACGATACACGTGACCGGCGGTGCCTGCATCGGCCCCTCAGCTGCCAGCCAGCGCCGGCGGCAGTTCCCACGACACTCCCACGACACGTTTCTCCCACGAGGTCGGGCGTGGGCGCACCTGCGCCGCGGCTGCACCCGCCCAAGGCTTTGTGCCGACTGCTCCGGCAGCGGCCGCCGAGCTTTATCACCTGTGGTCGGGGGACGGCACCAGTGCAGGGCGGCGGCGGCGCCATTAGGTGCCGAGCGACTCCCGTTTCCGGTTTAATGAAGCTGCGCCGGCCCGGTGCAGGTGCTGGCAGTGACGACATGAGTCACGCCTTGTTTTCCAGCGGCAGCCGGAGCAGGCTGCGTGCCGTGCGGACCGGGGTGTGTGGGGGAGTGCTCGGAACCGGTCATCGTCATCTGGTGATGTCACGGAAGTTAAGGCACAGCACATCACTAAATCTATCGTGCCAGTCTGGCGCTATAAGTCGTTGATTTTATCTGGTTGGTTTCCTCGCAGGAAGGCTCAGTGAAATTGCATGACCGATACTTGCGAATGTGGCGCTTCATTTAGAGGCGTGGGATTCTGAGAGTTCTCGGTCCATCCTGGGCAAGAGCGCAGCACATAACCCTGACTTGGCTTTACTTCAACAAGCGGAAGCCATGGACGCGTGGTGAACCCGCCCTGCCGGTATGCCATCCATTGGCTAATTAACCCGTCCCGTCTCGGGGGTCTTCAACTGCCCCCCCAAGATTTTTTCGCGGATAGCGGACGAACGGCGCGCTGTAGCGCGCCCAAATTTGGCATACCTTTTCGCACATAAATTTGACATCCTGATTCAAAATGTTTAGGTCAGGTCATCTAGGGTCAACGAGTTAGTGAAGGTCAAGTGAGGTCACCTCCAAAAAAGTTCAACCAGTCGTCACGCTTTAACGGATACAGATATTTTAATAAATCTTTCAGCGTTTGCTTATCTTTACGGATGCAACAAAACGTAAGAGTGTAATGTTTTTTTACTACATATAACTTTTGCGTATTTGCCAAATTGCAGTTCAAATACAGGATTCTGGCTAAAGTAAACATTTTTTATTAGGGCAAGTTGACTTCCAACAACGTTTCTCGGTCTGCTCTACCCATTGGAAAAGGAAAATTAAAGACAAGTTGAAAACTCAAAATTTTGAAATTTCACCCCAATTTTTTTTTTAATTGGGGGCAAAGTTTTTTTTAGCCCTGGTCGATTTCGCTGTCCTCTTCTCATTCCAAACAAATTTTGTTTTTTCATATATCCCCAAAATGAACTCCCTAGAGTCAAAAACATAATGTAAGTCGTGAAAAGTCGTGAAAATCTAGCGCCCCTGGTGACGTCACTTTTGGGGGAAAATTGTTTTGGAGGGTAGACCCGGACCCTACTCGTCGAGCGCTTTCCGATGACACTTCTTTAGTTTTCGTGCGATGCTTAGTTTGGATTGTAGAGGGTGTCTTCAACCGCCCCCCCGAAACGGGGTGTGAGGATTTGACCGGAAAGACGGCGCGGGTTAAGATATTTGTTGTAGCCGGCCGACTTAGAGACAAAGACATTCTCTTCAACAGAGTCCATGATTTAGCGAGCTGTTCTCTTCGGTCAGATACATTGTCGGAGGTCTATGGTGTGTCGGGGGATGCGCACCCGACTAATGCTAATTTTTAAGCTTTGCTATTTAATCTGACATTATGTCTTGTAAACAAGGACTTTGTCAGCCATTTGACAGCTATATAAGATATTTCCGGCTCTGTTCAGATGAACTGTCGGCCCAGCACTCTGGACTCAGATAGCATGTCCCCGTGTCTCTGGAAATACTTTTAGAACTTCAGACATTGAATTTGATTGCGGAAAATGGCAAGACAAAAATATTGCGACCGTGCCACAATCATTGAATCGCATGCAAACACATATGTCGTCTGGGGTGCGAGCACAGGATGAACCTGGCGATCCATCAACATAATAACACCCGCGAAATTAATGGCAAAGCGTTTTATCGCTTCGAGGGGATTGCAGACCGCAAAACGTCCTTTGATCTGGTCTCGGAATATTATCTCCGAGCTACACCTATAATGTAGTGCAATATTCTCTGTAGTCATGTTTTTTTCAGTAAAGTTCTCTGCAGATGGAAATATTGGTGGAATGAGGGTAAAACGTGGCTGGTCTGCAAACCATTTATGTCTGTATGCATTTTATTATGAGAGTTATTTATACTCGTATTTTATTTGATTTATTTTCACATGGAATATTGACAACTGGCACTGTATGACACTGTAATTACCGTTGACACTGTAATAACGTTTGACAGTGCAATAACGCATCGGCGCAGCGAAGATCTTCTTAAGCGGCACCGACGAAAACATGTCATGAAGCAGACATCGGCGCGAAGCACCCCGAAACTAGTTTCACGTCGAGAAAGTCTCAAAATGTTTCGTTTGATCTAGTGTACTTCTGGTTGCTAAGGCAATCAAAAATACACTAAGGTTTGGTTGGTAAGGTCCGGACCTCAGCCCCTCCCCACTGGCTGCGCCTCTGATTGCGCCAGTTAATTGACGGGAAGTTCCGCTGCACCACTGGTGCAAAGTGAGGCGTTTCCAGTCAATCTATTCCTGTATCCTTATGAGATGGCGGCGACCATGGCTTGTCTCGAAAAGAAGTAGGTCGAGAGAAAGCAGATTCGAATGGAGTAAGGTCGAAACTGCGATTGGACCGAATGGATCAAGGTCGAAAGTGGAATAGCGTTGAATTAAATAAGGTAAAAAGTAGCTGGGGATAGGGACTAGCGTCGAGCGGAACGAAGTCGAAACCCGAATAAGGTCGAATGGAACGGGCTCAAAACGGATTAGCGCCGAATGTAATAAGGTCGAGAAGTCACTGGGGACAGGAGCGGCTAGACGAGTGTCGAATGGACCAATGTCGAAAGTGGAATAGACTGTAATGAGAGAAAAACGCCAAAAGTGGAATAGAGCCGAATGGAATAGTGACTGAAATCGGGGGCCTGAAACAGCGTTGAATGGAATAACGTCGAAAAGTGCCTATGATATGAGGGTGGGGAGGGGTGCTGAATTGGTGTGGAATGGAACAATGTCGAAAGTGCAATGGGGTCGAATGGAACACGGTGGATAGTGGAATAAAATTGGATGCACTGCTGGTATAGCACTGGAAATAGGAATAACTGGAAAAGCCTCGAATTGAATGGGTCGGAATCTAGTCCGGTGAGCACGATTGTGCACGAGGGGCGCAGAGTAGCACCTGCGTGACTGACCAGGACAGACCAGACAGCTGATTGGCTGCACTATCGTTGGGCGGAGTGTGACGTGACGTGGAGAAGCGTGGATCTGATGCCAGCCAGTGAGTGGGCGCGTACAGACGTAGTTATTGTCCCTGGGTGCCGCCACCATGACTCCAGGCTTGAATTGGTCGGGCATTCAATGACAACCGAATTATACCGAAATTCATGCTTCTCGGAAAATTTCTGATTCTCCACATTTCTGCAACATTTATGAAGACCAAAGATCGCATATCGGTAAGGCCAGGACCAGGCGCGCACCCAGGATTTTTTCCATGGGGGGCCCGGACCGAAAAGGGCACTCGGGCGGCTGCAAAAGGGCACTTGACCGGCTCCAAAAGGGCACTTTGGGGCCCGGGGCACCCTGGAAAGTTTGTTGACCGGGGATGGGGGGGTGGGAATTTTCCATGCCGTATAGGGCAGGAAAGGGAACAGGGGAATGTCATTGTTAGGCCAAAATGGCAGTTTTTGGCCCGAAGGGCACCTTTGGCACAGGCGGGGCACATCAGGCAGTGATTTTTTTGCTAAATTTGGGTATTCCGGCAAAGACGGCACTTTTCGGTCAAAAGGGCACTTTTAGCAAAAGGGTACTTTGGTCTCATGGGGGGGGGAGGGGCTCCTGGCCCTCCTCCGGTGCGCCACTGGGCAGGACGTTAGAAGGCCATTCGTTGCCTGCTGCCCGCCATGCAGGTGTGGCTGCCCACCCAAAAAGTGGTCGGCTGCCTGCATGGTGCGAAGCTGATTTGTTTTGGTACTGGTGACCTTTCGCGCAGAATCTATAGCATAGCATCTTATCTACCATAGCATCGCTCCAGCTTCCAGGTTTGGTTGGCCCAATATTTGCATTGTAAGTGGCTTTATGTGTGCCTTCTGGGCTAGTTCCGTAAGGCGAGAATAGTTTCTCTCAGGTGTGATACATGTTATCCCCACATTAGAAATACAACTGCAGTGTCCCAATCCATGCTGCGCCTACATGAGCCCACGTGACGCAGGACTGAGGGGCGTCATACCGGTCTGTTAGCCAGGCTTAGCACCTTCACGGCACTTGAGCTTGCTTGTACGGCAATTTATCGAAAATGCGCACACACCGTGCGAAATGTCGCCAAACAGTATACAAGAATGTATTAGTTTTGCCCAGGCATAGGATACATGAGCACTGGTTATGGAAAGGACGGCTTTCTATTTCGCTCCATATGACCCTATTCCGCTTTCAACATCGCTCCATCCGACGCGAGTCCAGCCCGCCCTATCCCCAGTTACTTTTAGACGCCATGCCATTCGACGTTATTCCATTCGGACGTTATTCTGGTTGCTCCGATTTTCGACATTACTTCATTCGATTCTATTTCCATTTTCAACGTTGTTCCACCGCATCCCATCCCGCTTTCGGCATTGTTCCATTCAATACTAGTCCGGCCCCTCCAAACTCAGGTTCTTTTCGACTTCATTATATTTGACGCTCTTCCAGTCCCCTATTCCACCTTCAGCGTTGCTACATCCGACGCTAGTGCAGCCCCTCTTATACCCAACTACTTTTCGACGTTATTTAGTTCGACGCCATTCCAGTCTCTCTGATTTTCAACATCATTTCATTCGACTCTTTTCCACTTTCGATGGTGTTCTATTCTATCTCATCCCGCTTTCAACACTAGTCCAGCCCCTCCAAGCACAGCTACTTTTCGACGTTATTCCATTCAAAGCTATTCAAGTCTTCCCATTTTAGTCCTTCTGATTTTCCTATTTTCGTCATTCCTTTCGGCTCTATTCAACTTTCGACATTGCTACATTCGACAGTAGTCTAGCCTCTCCTCTGTCCCAACGGCTTGTCGGCCTTATTCCATTCGACGCTATTACTTTTTCGATCTTGTTCCATTCAACCATATTCCACCCTCGACTTTGCTGCATTTGACGCTAGTTTTCCCCGTATAAGAGCAGCCCGACAATGTCTATCCGTCAGTGCACCGCTGGCTTGGCCCTCGCCAGGTCCACCCAGGACGTGCCACACGCCAGGGCACGAGGCGACGCCGACGGTGAGGACCACCCGTGTCTGCCCTGGCGGCACCGGTCTGACCGGCGCAGGTGGGACCACGTGCACGCGCGCGCACGTCTCGAACAGCACCGTTCCGATTTATTCCGCCGCGCAGCCGACGACCCCCGCGGCGTGCCAGGACATGTCTGCTGGAACGGTCGCACCGCCGCCGATGGGGTTGGGGGTCGAAGCGACGCTGGACATGGCCTTGGGAGGGACTGCGCGTGCTGTGACGTCACAGACGGCGGGTTCGCCGCGCGCGTACCGAGTATCGGCCCACCGTTCCGGCGGAGCGCGCCAAATCGAGCGGCGAGGCGGCGCGCCCTGGGCGGCCGCAGCCTCCGGAAATGGCTGGCCACGCGGCTCGGCGCGGCTCGGCGCGGCATAGCTCGCGCCGGCCAGGAATTTCCGCCGGATATCGGTCGTTGCCGGGCGGCCGCGCCGGCCCATCTCGTGCCGCCGTCCGGAAATCGGAGGATCGCCGCCCGTGCGGCCACCTCGGCGCACTAGACGCCGCGCGCCTGTGGTCCGTCGCGGGCGGTAGGAGCGTGCATCACGGCGGGCGGCGCTGGGTGGGCACACGGCAGACGCCCACTAATTTTCCAGACGGCCACGGCTGGCTTCGCGCGCATTGGGTTAGGTCGTTTAGCCGGCATGGCAATTTGGGAGGACGTCAATTGCCGACCTGTTATTTCCGCGGCGTACTAAGCTGGGCGTTAGAGCTCTGTAGGAATGCGTGCAGATCAAACGGCGAGGCTTCGATCGTCTGGAGCTGGACGCTGCGTCGGTGGAAGGTCTGCCAACGCTGGAGGTGCTGGTGTGGGTGCGAACAGTGGCACAGTCAGCATGTTTGTAAGGGAGGGTGGGGGTGCGAGGAAAATAAATGTGATGAAACAGAGAAAGCATCCGGTGCTCGAAGTGAGGCAAAAGTTTTTGGTTTTGCGTGGTGAAAATGTCAAAATTTTGGTTTGATCTAGTATTTTTTTGGGTGTTAAGGGTGGGGGGGGGAGGACCGGGAGACCGCCCCTTGGCCAGGTGCAATGACAGCACATGTACACTGCACAGACAGACTTGGGAATACTTCTTGTCCGGCACTTGTTTTTGTAGATCCTACACCATATCATAGCAGAGTGGAAGGTACGCTCGTACCGTTAGACCACTGAACATACATGTAGAACTGGTGACGGAAATACCGGCGCCGACAGGTGCAGCTCGACGTCTGGGCGACGATGAGCTGATCCCCTGCCATAATTTCACGGTCGACGAATTCTTGCGGGTGCTGTTTGGCCATGGTGTGGACAAGGAGTAAGTAGCATGCGGTGAGTCATCGAGTAACTGACGCAAGAACAGATGTCTGTGAACTTTGAATTGCAATCCTTCTGCGCACTTGCGATGCATTCAACTGATGACTGCATTGTCAAGTCAGCGTCGCACTGAACTATTGTTCGACGGTAGACAGCTCAAATTAGTGCAAGATGCCTTTTTGCTGTATTAGCTTGAATATTAAGATTATGACAAAATCTGATAACAACCATTCCCGATGTTTCCGTATTATGCATTCTTCGAAGAAAAACAGGCGAACGAGGTGTTCACGTGCTTACCTTCGAAGAATGTTAAATTCTGAAACGTCGGGCCTGTTATCAAATCATGTTCGAACCTGAATATGCAAACTAATGCAATTAACGGCGATGCGTGACAATGAGAGGATCCTTTTGGAATGTGCTGGAGTGGTTGCGGGAGATGGCGAAGTTCGTGCGGGTTTATATCCGTCCAAAATACCTTTGACACTGCCCGACCGTAACCCTTTTGACACCGCAATAGCCTTTGACACAGCAATAACCCTTGACATTGCAATATCCTATGACACTGTAATTACCTTTGCCACTGTAATAACGTTTGACAGTGTATATATCCTTTGACACCGTAATAACTTTCAGTTGCTACGGCGTTCTGAGATTTGGACTCAGCCAAATATAATTCTGTTATATTCTTTGCCGTATTTATCCCGCTATTCTTCATGAAGTGCTTTTGGTTTTGTCGAAAGAGCGAGGTTTGCGGAGGTATTTTCGCTCGCGGGAAACTTTAACAACAATGTATATAATACAGCAGTCGGAACATTTAGTTTCTCACGCAGTCAAATGTACTCTTTTGATTTTGAGATTTATCAGTTTATACAGAGAAAGTGGAAAAATGTATACCATGCTCATTGTACCTCAATTCGAAAAGGAGTTAGAAAGCCAGTACATTACTCCAATCGTGACTTTGTCGACTGCGTCAATTTTTTAAAGGGGAAAACAAGCTATGACAATATCACACATGACACCTTTCTCGATGAGTACCTGCAGTAATATTCCGCCTTTCCATTTCTACATCGTCAGCACTGCTCAACAAACGCCAGCTATTACTTTCTTAATTTTGTGGATGCCGACGCCAAAACGGCAAGACAGGAATATCCTGTCTGGCCTGGCAAGACAGGATATTGCTTAAAAACACTGCACGCTGCATCCGACTGCAGAATAATTTTTTGTCATATCATGAAATTGTTGCCTGAACGGATCGTAGCGAATATCATTGATGATGCGGCGGTGATGAGATACTGCTTTTTATGTTTTGCGGTTGTGAGAATGGGGTTGATATTTTAGTGGTAGGTAAATGATGGTTTTTTTGTTCGGGTCGATTATTGGAGATCATTTAGCATCATAGATTTGCATTGGAAATTTTGACATTTTGTTCGTGCTTCCTTTCTCATAATTTCTTCCCAGTGTTTTTCCGTTGGATATAAGTCCGGAAATTATAATTGGACCGACAATGCATGTTTGGTGTGTTTTAATTTAAACCCGAGGTGGCATTTCAAGAAAACAAAATCCAGAAATATAATTCCTCATGTGATTAAGACTATGTGAGCGTTCATTATCGTATGGAATACACGCAAATTGAAATATTTGCAACTGTATTTTATCTGAAGAGAGGATGTTAGGATAGGCTAGGTTTAAACAACAATGTTAGATTAGGTTACGTTAGGTTAGGCAAGGTTATGCAAAGTTTTTGGAGCAATAGTTCGTTGCCAGCTTCAAAGTACGCATTTGCCGCGGGAATAAATGGTCCCATTGTCTTAATCACGTTCAGAAACTGGCTTTGTGCGATTGTATTCAAAATGCAGCATCGGGGCGAAAGCACAACTTACCAAATTTTGCCACGGAGTTATGCTGGCACAAAATCAGTACCTTTCCAGCCTAATGTAGGTACCATATGGGCCCTACCTCAGTGGCGTAGAGGTATTTGTGGGTCATTGTTTGGCAACGGCTTATTGTCAATGATCTCTCCCAGAGATCTACGGTCAAACGGGTCAATGGTCTCTTCAGGGTCATCTGATTTAAATGATGTGAGACGAGATTTACTCCATGTCGTCTTGGAAGTGTCACGGAATAATTACTGACACCGATCCATGTGAAGACAAACATTTTGACCCATTTCCATCACAAGAATCGTGTCTTAGATCCTCTAGCAATGGTCGTAGTTCGCGTGGAAGACTGTAGTTGACTAGTTGACGTGAAGAGATCAACCCACCTGTGACTAGCTGATTCGTGGTTCCTTCTCCGATCCCCTGCCGCCGTGTCCGCCGACCATCTTCCGCATCGACAGCTGACGCTCTCTGTCTTCACCACGGCGTGAAGCAGGGTCGTCATCGGCACCAGTAAAGACGGAGTCGCTGTCTGACTGCATAACTGCAGCCCTGCGACACCTATGGCAGACGCGAGCACCGTTGCACTGGTATAAGGGCCCGACGCCACTGGCCGGGCTAGATCGGCCTCCACGGCCTCCGCGCCGTCATTCTCACCATTGACTGCTCACTGGGCCATGCTCGCCGCCGGCGAGGCATGGCCCGACCCGCCGTGGTCAAGGTCACAGTCTCATCTGGCTGCAAGTTAGTTGGTATGACGAGGTTGTGAACCACTGAAGACACATTTTAATCATGCATGCATGCAAAAAAAGGTGGTAAGGGATGCTCTATTTACTGTGCCAAGCAGCAAGCGGCACACTCTAACCAGATTTTCGTGGTCACGAAGAAAAGAACTTAGATCTACAGACCGCGGAACACGGGGTGGAGCGAGGGCAAGGATGGACACGCCTCACCTCCCCATTGTCATATTAGGGAGATGGCACATCTACATGAGGGAGGTCATGGGGCCAGAAAGACTCTTTCGTAGACATTTTGGCGCGTTGCTTATGCAGCGCAGATCACTTTTACCAGCAAAAATAAACCAACCCGAATATGAAACAAAGGCACCAGAGGATCCAGGCCCTTTCACTAAATGAGGATCCTTCGGACAAAAGCATATACAATTTCAGGAGGGATTTCTCTCGCAAACGGAGGCGTTTTTCATTGTCAACGGACGCCAGAAATGCTCGAACTGAAAAGAGGGTGTCTCCAGAGAGAACAGCAGGCTCCCAAGAAGGGAGATAAAGTCCCTCGAGACGAAAGAAGGGCCCCCTGAAGCCAGAAAGGAGGTCCATAGACTGGATATGAGGCCCCGAGACGGTATGGGAGACACTGAGACAGAAGAAGAGACCCCTAAGATGGCTAGCATGATGTAAGAGGCCACAAGATGGGATAGGACGGCCTCAAAACAAAAGCAGAAGAGACGAAGTCGGAGCCACTTTCAAGGAGGGAAGGCAGGCTACCAAGACGAGAGAACAGGCTCTTTTGGGTCACAAGAAATCTCCCACCTCAGTGCTCGAGGAGGTCCTTTGCGACATCAATCAATAACTCATAGACCTGTGGCGCGATCCTTGCTTAAACAATGGTGCACATCTTAGGAAGTTGGTTTAGCACATTTTTGTTCTAGTTTAGTCGGTTCGTTAAGTTTGACCCTCAAATCCTCGAAACGATAATCTCACAGAGAGGAGCGCCCACATAGAAAGACATTTTGTCCAGAGTTGCTCTCGACACCCGGTTCACGGCGCCACCTTCGCTCACAATACCGCTTGAACGTGGTCAAAAGTTGAAGGGGCAGGTGCATGCATGATACGCCGATGACTCATACGGATAATGTTCTGCTTCATACGCAGGCCGAGGCATACACATTACCGAATTCTGAGTGCAGTGAATACGAATGCATGGTGATTTGGGGAGAACCATCTGTGGCGTCAAGGTGAACTAGAGCTTAGGGCAACGGCCACCAGGGGCAGTAGCCTGGGGAATCCCGTACGATACTGGGAGACTAATCCAACGTTAACTGTCGATAATCATTGATGCATATATCTACGGGGCTGACAGGGACATGTGCCCTCCCCCCCCCCATTTTTGAAAAGTGGCGATTTGCTCCCCTCAAATTCTGTCTTGTCTCCAAGCCCGAGCTATTAACACGCGCCCTGGAGGGCCTCTAAAAATTACGCGCACTGGAGGGGTGGGTCGGATTCCGCTCCCAGAAGATCTCGGCTCCTATTAAAGCTGGAATAATGAAATTCGTAGAGTAGATGGGTACTGTAGTGAACTATATTCTGTGCAAAGTGCATGACCTTAGGTCAAAATCTTCAAGGTGAAATGAGGCCAAGATATCAAAATGTTCAGGTATTGCGTGGCTTAGCTTGTCATTGTTATGGATCGCTGTGATAGTGTTTAAATGCTCCAAAGTGGGCAACAATGTTTTGGACATTACTAATGATCCAATACAGATGCTAGACCCAGCATTTGACCTCAGGTCACCTATATAGCAGCATTTTATCAGGTCATTACCTGCTCCAGTTACCGGAACCGGGCCTCCCGCCCGACTACTCAGTTCGGCGGCTCGGCGCCATTGCCTTCGCAGAGAAAGTAATGAAGTATATGAATGAAGTATGGAAAGGCTTAGGGACACAATGACAAACAGTAGTTTTCAATATGTGTAGGGAGTAACATACAAAGTTAAATAAATCGCATGACAATCATTTGCATGTATGACAACATTCCAGTTGACCAAGTTTGGTTCAATTAACCTGTCATGAACTTGGCCTGACTTGAACTCGGTTACCTAACATGACTTTGAAACTATATAGCATAGCAATATACATCAAACAAGTCACTAGTGTTGCTAAGAACACTTTCCTTTTGCCAATATACGTGAAGCGCATCCGTGCCGATTATTTTGGTCCGGCGCTAGATTTTTGTTTACTTTAACGGCCCCTAACTCCAAAAAAATGTCGGCCGATTTCCGTTTTCTTGCTCTAAGCAACGCGCCGGTCATTTCGAAGCAGGTACGCAACAAGTGGTGTACATCTACTGGTAAAATCTGGAGTTATATACGAAAAACCGGACAGGTGGCGGATTTCGCCCCGCTCCACGGCGCATGTTACAATGCCGTTGTATGATCGCCGGAAAATTATAATAATCTTTCTATAGGGAAAATATACATAAGAGAAAAGCAACAAAAACACTACAAGCCGATCCGGCCGATCAACTGGCTTCAGTCTATCTGTTTTCACACAATCTTCGAGTGATAAAATGGCAAGTGCTAACATTTTGTTGCTTCGAGACCATTCTTGAATAACGTGACCCATCTTGTGTTTTCGCTTGGGTGAAGAATTGTGCTTTGCAGGATATCCAATTGCAAGTGATCCCATGGAAATTCCCGTGGAAAAACATGTAAATGCATTTGATTCATATAGGGACTGCGAAAAGTTACATTGGGAATGAGTCCTTATTAGAAATCCCATACGGAATCTCATGGGAACACATGGCACACCCACAGGGATGGTGTAAAATCGCATGGGGGATAACAAAGGGAACCGCATGATATTCCTGCATGATTTTCTCGCGTGTATTTTGTTTTACATCCTGACGAGGACAATCCCACGTCGTGTGATGGGGCAATCCTACGGGATTCTTTCACTGGGGCCCGTTGTGTTGAGTACCTATTAAGGGTGCAAGAACTTGGAAGGGTCATGACGAAAATGGTTAAGGGCAAGCTCCACCAAATGCATATGAAGTCTCAGCCACCTGGTCCTACCCTCATGACGCCCCCTCTTCGATAAGTTTAATTTTTCATTGCTAAGCATAGGTACCCGCTGCAGGACAATAAGCTCCAATTGCTGAAATTTATTGCTATTTGGAGTCAGTTCGAGTGCGCCCGTCCTTTCGCCCTCAATTTCTTGTTAAGCAAGACCCTGCTCCTGCCCATCAGTGTCAATTTATAGGCATGCTTTTGAGGGGTTTATCCTCCACCCCTAGGCGGTTTTTCTCCTTAACACTTTAAACTTTTTTATGCGGAACCGCCAGGAGCAGTCTACGAAATTTGAATATGAATGGGGGGAGGGGTGGATGAACATTGGCTGCTGCAGGGGCTATCATCACTGCCCAGGTGATTATAGCCGTCGCAATTATGCTAAAGTTTAATGAAGGTTCCTTGACTGAGGGGGTCAAGGTCGGGGCCGCTGGGCGCGGTCCCCGCAATTTAACATGCTAGACAAGTCCCGGCGGGAATCTATGGGTAGGTCCTCCAATCAATTCCAGGTAGTCCACAGCACCAGAATTTTCAGAATTAAACGTCTCTGGCCTCCGATCCAGACCCCTTGGCGTCGTTACCCATTTCGGCATTGCGCTGGCTTCGGAGCCATCAGGAGCGTGCCATATTGATTGGCCGAGGTCCCGGATGTACTAGGGACATGGCTCTAGTGCTGAACGTTCTACGAGGGTACGGGAATATTTAACACTTCTTATATTTCTGATCATTTATTTTACTTCAAGTCCTATTGTTGCCGACATCATATTAATATTTATATTTTAGCTATAAATATGGTTAGATGACACAAAATTGGTGCAAATGATACCGCTTGAAGATAGGACCGAAAAGCAGTGCTGTTATCGATAACTGAATGATGCCGTAAGCTGCCGCAAAAGCTGCGCGTCGGTGCCTGTGCGTCTGTGTTTTGGTGCGTCGGTGTTCCTGTCGAAGAATTGTAAATACAGGAGTTTAGAAAACATTCTCCGGTAAACGACGAAATGTAAGCATCTGACCGGTGGTCTGTGTATTTGTTTTACAGTTTATGGACTGGCAAGTGTTGGTACACCACCGTGAGGATGCGTCTCTTTTGCCTCGATTGTCTTTTACCTACCTAGGTACACTACAGTATGACTCACATGTATATGAGTACCTCATATGTGGGTATAACTCACCCTGGTACTATAGTTTAAGGGTGCAGAAGGAATAACACATTTATGATGATAGATGCTATTGGGCTCTGCTTCCTTTTGGATTCTTCAAGCACTAGCTGCTGCAAGTGGAATAGTTGGGCGAGCACCTACCCAGGTGCCTTGTGCACTTGCATTAAGTACCTACCTAGGAAGGTGCCTATGCAGTGTGAATCATCTAGTTACTGAATTATTGAATAAAAAGAATCTAAGTTGAGCATATCTAGGTTATGATAATCATATGTTCACATTTCTCACGCAGGGTAGGATTTGTATATTTTTTTCAGTTATCTCATCTCTATACATTTTTTTGCACTCCAGGTTAATACTGGATATGATGGGCTTCACATGTGCTCCAAAACAAATGTGGGAACAATTGTATTGATAAAAATAAACAGCATGATGCCCACAACAATTATTATTATTCTACTCATGATTGGTGATGTGTAGCTTAAGGGTAAGTTGCTCATCACAATCAAAATGTTGTGGGTTCGTGTCTCACCTGTCACTACTCTTTGTCCTCAACCAATTGCCATGAGATATTGGGAACACTACATGACTCAACAGTTGATGTGTTGCAAAGCCAATAACCAAACAACTACTTGTGATTGCCATTCAAACTAGCCACTTGTCATCTCAGTCAGCAGCTATTCCACAGCTTCACACACACTACTCTCAACCACAACCATTGGAAAGGCAGATAGTAGTATGCCAATAGCACCTGCAAGATGGCATGCCAGCAAACTGAGTACAATGTTCTCCAGTCACTCAAACTCCAGAGCTGTGCATCCCATTACCTGTGTTTCAGCCACCCATATAGTGGAAAATTTGAGTTTTAACAGACATCCTCCAGAGTTCCTGAGTGCACCAATCAGAATTGGCTGTGCTTGTATTCTCTGTTCTGAAATCTGTCAACCAATCAATACAAGGCATTTTTAAATGGTACATCCATTAACAACTTTGAACATATTGTTAGCAGTGGCATGCTGCAAACACAATTCCTTGACCAGGTTTTTTGTTCTGCACATCACTATCACATCTGCCCAAGTATGTGTGGTAGTGGAAGTAGGTTAGTATTTTGCAGGGAATTAGCTGCATAGGTAGGTATGTGTTCTAAGCTGAGGGTGAAGTGTGAAGTATTTTAGTTTCTTATTCATATGCCTAGCCTTATGCTGAAACCAATAGTGAAGGGAAAGTGCATCTCCTCTGTGGGTTATGAGAGACAAATGTGTGCTGATTGTCATGCTTTGCTGCCAGGCAGTGCCATCCATTGTTCACTTCTTTGTTCCTATGCATGTTTAATTTCACCAAAAATGACAGTGGATATTACTTATGCATATTATGTAGGTACTGACAACCTATATAGGCATTTCCTATCAGCTGCCACTAAACAAATGTAGTGCACATATATGATATGTACTTGAAAATGTACTCTGGATGACGTCAGTATGCACTCCAACTCCCAACCAAGAAAGTAAGTTTTGCATTATTTCTTGGGATGCCTTTTGGGGAATATTTGACCAGCCCTTGAACCACAATAACTAACTACCTAACTATTTGGGGAATATTGAGCTGGGTGTTATGAACAAGTATGCTGAAGGGACATCTTTTGTCTGAAAGGGACTCTTTCCTCTGAAAGGGGCATCTTGCCAACAAATCTACAATAAGGGTGCACTCAAGCTTTTCTGAGGGGGTGCTATCTTTACATGAGGGAGACATGTCAATGTGTGGGTAGTTTTGCACTTGGAAATTGTACAATTCTTGGAATTTCTTGCCCCAATGTAATCTCTATCACTTTGGTTAATGAGATGACTACTCAACTTTTTTGTAAATGTGGTTTCCAGTTAGCTGGCAAAATAGCACCAAAAGATGTGCTTGGTGTTAGGTACCTAATATAGCATAAAATGATGCTGAAATGAAATAAAAATGTGGCATAATCTAACCTAGTCTAGCCTAGTGTTTGATATCATAAAACACAATCTGAATTTTGTTTCCAAGTTGTAAAACATTTTTCTCTACATTTTTCAACTTTAAAAAAATATATAATCTAATCTATCCCAACTACCAAATTAAGTTAGGTAATAATGGCACTGCCACAGCTCAAAGCTACTCCAAAAGATGTGAGACTAACTTGAACCAAAGAGTAATGTGCCATTGCAAATTAGCATGAAGTTGCCATCTTCTTGACAATGAAGTCTTCTGAACAGTTGCCAACTTTTGATTGGCAACTGTAGGCCTGCTCTAAAATTCCCAGTTCCTAGTTTTGGCACAATGGAGGTGTTTTAATGTTTATGTTTCAAATGTTATGCAGTAATTCAGTGCAGGAGTTCCATAATTTTTTCTTGGTAGTGGAGTACAAAATGTTTTAGTTGGAGTATGAAATTTTAAGCTGGAGTACAAAAAAAAGTGAAAAAAATTATTGATTTCGCTGTTCTCAGTAAAGGACAGCAAAATCAACCAGGGCCATACAATTTTTTGCCCCCATACAAAAAAAAATGTTTTGTTGAAATTTCCAAATTTTGAGTTCAAGTTTTCTTCAATTTTCCTTTTATAATGGGTAGAGCAGACAAGTTGGAAGTCAACTTTCCCTAATAAAAAATGCTTACTTTAGTCAGAATGTTCGATTTTAACTCTAATAAGAAATATTCACACACAAAAATAAGTAGTCAAAAATGGAAACAAAAAATAAAAATATATCTGGTAAGTTTTGTTGCATCCTCTGATGAGCATACTCTGGAAGTTTTGTTAAAATATAAGTGGCCTCATTTGTCCCTGACTAACAGCAACAGCATGCCAAATTGATGTGGGAAAGGGTATGCCAAATTTTGGCGTGATGCCTCACGCCTTTCGTTCACTGTCCATGAAAAACCTGAGGGGGGGATTGAAGACCCCCCAAGATGGCACAGGTTAAATTGAATTGGTAATGTTCATTGGTCGAGAACATGTGTTTTTTTTATTCCTGACCGATGTCAGTAGGCCATTTGGAGTCGTGTCATATGAGCCCACTTGGATCGGGACTTATCAGGAAAATTCCACCAGTCCCACCTGTTGGTCGATATTGTGGCCTCACATCGCACTCAGAATCTGACATTGGCGCCACCCGCTTCTTACAGTGGCAGGGATGGTGGTGTTAAATAGAGCTGGTCAGATTCGCTTACGCCAGCACTAGAAGTACATCTGATCATGGGGCAGGTGAACAGCTGATGGCTCTGAGTAAATTTGGAACAAGTATTTCCGTCCATTCACTGACACTGATGAACCCGAATGCAGTTGTGTTTCAAGGCACATGATTTATCTTCACACACATTTACAAAAAAATATTTCTCAGTCATGCATAAGTGCACAAATGGCATTGGTTTCTTTGTGTAATCGCCTCGGAGAACTTGCTTGCTCCGGGGCCGATTTTCGTAAATTTGAAGTAATTTTCTTGCACTGAACAGGCTGATTGTGTCTAAAAGAAAGTTGTCTCTGCAACAAAATGACCTTCAATTACACATTCAAAACACCTTTATGGCCAAGCGAGGCTTCAAGTATTTACTCTGGCGATACCAAGTATCCCCAAATTTGCCAACCAGGGATTTCTGGTACTTCTTGGCAAGCACTCCAGCACAAGTATCTAAAAATAAATATTCAATATATATTGATTGATCTAAATATATCATATAAGAAGAAATATTGATAAATATTGAATTAATTATTGACTATATTGACACAAATATAGCGTCTTCACACATGTCATGAAGCATTGCTTGCACTAGACGTTTTTAGCGCAACACCGACGAGCATGCTTTGTACTGTCTTTCAAAGATGTATTGTGACGTTGACTAGTCAGCGTGCAGGGATTGCCGAAACTGCTAGTTGTTTTCAGGTATGGACTTTGAGTGGTAGCACTAGACCAAGCAATGTTGTTCTTCGTATTCCCTTCTGGAGTACAAAATATTTCATTAAGTCTGGTTACAATCCTGGAGTACATAATGTATTGGTATGCATGACACCAACAAATGTCAGTTTTTCCAACACTTAGTAATTTCTGCTCATTCCATTCTTTCTGCCTGGTTTTCCTAGCACCAACAATTACCTGAACATCACAGGTAACTTCACATTATTGTAGGACATCACATCATAAAAAGTAAGCTACATATAATGTCATTTTCTCATTGCAACCATCATATCTGCTAAGAAGTCAGGGACCACAGCTGTAAGAATGGAAACAGCCAATTTTCATGTCATTTTCATGCTCAGTTCAAAAAGGTGAGTGTGTTTGTTAGCCTAGGAAGTGCTGATCTGTCTACATTTGCTCCTTGATTTATTCAGTTGGTGAAGATAAAAATTGAAGGATTGGGTTAAAATCTGTTTGTATAAATTGTGGACTCATGATTTACTTGCAAAATTATTGTAAATATAGGAGTTTTAAATGCATTCTGCATCAACCAATGAAATATAACCATACTTTGTAGATTAATGTTCTTCCTTGATCATTGGCAACAACAGGATGCATCACATTGACATATTAGTTGTGAAATAGGGTGGCATATTCTACTTTCTGAGGACTGATGAGATATCCATTCCAAGGAAGTACCAACATCATGCTTGTTGATGTGTGCTTTTCAAGTCTCCATGACACATTTCTGAGAGTATTTCATGTATCACCTGTCACCCACCACCACCCTCTTCCCGAGCAGATTTGAACCAGGTTAACCCAAAATTAGCTAGCCTCATCTAAATTAAATCTGACAGCCTAACTTAATTTAATATGATCTGGCCTGATTTAAACAAAGCCCCCATCCTGAAGGAAAATGCCAAAAACGTGATGCACCGAACATAATGCCAGTGTAGCGCCACTTGCATAAGTGAGAGCGGCCGCCCTAAATGCGTCCGCTGAAAGGAACATGTGGCTGCCCTTAAGCATGGTGGTGCCGACACTTCTGCACTGACAGAACACTGGGCCCAGTGCGGCCAAGCGTTCGACCCGTCGAAGGCTCTGACTGGCGGTGGAGTCCATCTGGAGCAGACATGTAGTTGAGAAGCCCTTGCAATTAGGCTGCACTCACCATCTCTGAACTAGAGTGTTGAGAAGTTCTCCCCATGTCCGATATGGGTTTGTATGCTACACCCTGCCACAACTGTTAATTTACCGGTGCAAATGGGCTTGCATACTGGGAAGCCAAATACTTGTGCCATTTCAAATGTGGGACACGAAGTGAGGTGAGCGACCCGAATTTAATATCCTACAATTATATTTGAAGAAAAATGTCACCTATGTATGTCTCTATATATGTCATGCTATGATATTATGTCACTGCTCTTTTTGTATCAGTGTAGTCGATTAGTCGAAGCGCCCCTAAACCCCAATAACTAACTAGCGATTGCTGAAACAAAAGCTACCCGAATGAATTAGCGCGTGAAATAATTTAAATGGTGTCAACGCCCTTCAATTAAATCAGGCTTGCATCTCGGTTGTTTATGTTGTATTCCTAATCTTGGTTTGTTCTGAATGCATTCTTCAGAAGGCCTAATGAGACGAGCGGAATTACAGACCTTTTGAAACGTCTATCTTTATAATCAAGTGAAGTCCGAGTATCGTAAAAAACGTAAATTTTCCCGTTTCACATGCTAAATCAATCGACGACAGAAGATATCGGCGCAACCTGTCCTCTCATCACATCGGTGTTGTTCACGTGCAGCTATTTCACATCACACTGAAATTGTGCCCAAAGGGTAACCAACGCCGTGGGCTTTCACGTGGTGTCACACATCCCTTGTTCCGCGCGACGTGACCCGAACCGGGTACCAATATGTGGCAGTCGATATTTTCGTCGGAAGAAGCCCCATCCCAATGCTAAACAGGAGTTGAGGTATCGCGCGAATCTGAGTGCATGGCACGCACTACGGTTCGCCGGCCCCTACAAATTGTACATGTTCGTATGGCTCCGATGATTGGCTACGCGCTCATCAAATTTGATTGTTCTGGCACGCATCGCTCTCAGCTCGGAGGCGCCCCGCTGAAAACAGATGCACGCGCCTGACGGTCGCACGATACGGTGGACCCGGCCGCCGGCCACAAACTCGCGCAGTTCCCTATGAGGGCTTGTTTGCCTGCAGTTTCATATTCGTGCAACTTGTGATTTATGCTGTGGTCTTGGCTGAACTGATGTCGACATGACCCCAGTTAACAGCAAGTGGTACGTGCCCACGTGGTCCGCGCAACCCGAAGCCACGGCCGTGCTCTGTCCGCCGAACCGGCCCATCACGCATGCAAATTTGGACCAAATCCGGCATGCCGTTTTGGCACAGCATGCGCCGACGTGGCACATACGCACAGACGCGCATACAGACAGACAAACATTTCTCGACAACTTTGTAAAACCAACCGCCATGTATGAAATCTCCGATAGAGATTTGTCGTGGCATAGTCACTATAAATTATATCTACGATTTTGAAGTAGGCTTTTGCGGTTGACATATGAAAGGGCAGTTCCTCAATATTTGTTTCTATCTTCGATCACCGCCGACTGGTGGCAAAGTAGCGCGACTCGGGAGCATCGAACGTGCTCTTGGTGACATACGGCATCCAGTTGTCCTCCGCCAGTGATTTCTTCATCAGGAGCATCTCGCTACCCTGTGTGAATCATTTTGAGAGTGACCAGGCTCACTCTCTCCTAGCAGTTTTAGGTGACAAATCACAGGTCGTGGAATCCGGAAGGTTCTACAGCTTCCTATCTGATGTGAAGTTGTATGCTATTTTCCCGGGGCGTTAACATCAGAATGCACCAGGAAAGATAATACTTGTCGTACAAGTGCGTGGGGATGTCGGTCACGCTGGTCGGGCGGATGGCGGCTGTCGTGCACAGCTGCTGGCGGCCACCGGACACAGCTGTGGCGACGCACGACGAACTCGGGCGACTGACGACCGCCACCGGCCGAAGGAGCCGGCTGACGGCTAGCCACGGACGGTAGGCTGACGGCTGGCCAGGGACGGTCGGCTGACGGCTGGCCAGGGGCAGCCAGAGACAGCCGGCTGACGACTGGCCAGGGACGGTCGGCTGACGGCTGGCGAGGGACTCGGGACGGCCGGCTGACGGCTGACTAGGGACGGTCGGCTGACGGGTGGTCAGGGACAACCGACTGACCGCTGGCCATGGGCAGCCAGCTGGCGACTGGCCAGGGACGGACGGTTGATTGCTATCCAGGGTTAGCCAGCTGACGGCTGGCTAGGGAAGATAGGGTGGGGTGGCGAGGGATGGCCGGCTGATGACTGGCCAGGGACGGTCGGCTGACGGCTGATTAGGGACGGCTGACTAGGAACGGTCGGCTGACTGCTGGCCAGAGACAGCCGGCTGATGGCTGACCAGAGACAGCCGGCTGACGGCTGACCAGGGGCGGACGGTCCAAGCGCGTACGTGATGCGCTCAGCGACTATGTCGGTCCATGGCCACGGAATCCCAGTCGGCACACCAGGCGGCGCTATGTGGTGTCTGGATTGTGACTATTTTGCTCACGACCGCCCAACAGGCTCCTGGCGAGGTCAGCCCGACGTAGCTTGATACTGCTAGCGCTGAGTAACTTAGCAGTGGGTGCCAAAGGTGCTTCTCCGTCTGCTTGTTGGTTATTGTAGGCACGGTGTGCATTTCAGATGTACAGCTTCAGCTTAGCAAATTTGCTTCTGTAGCCTGTACTCACTTTTACCCGGGTGCAGGCCTGGATGCTGGTATGCAGACAATTTGTCAACTTATTGTGGCGAAAACTTTAAGTAAGAAAACCCTCAGAAAACTCTTCCAGTTACTCAGTTGCAAAGTGAAAGATTATTCAGTTAAATGCTTAGACGCCAGACTCACTCCATTAATAACAGCCATGCTCTCGCTAGGACGAGCACCGACCTAATCAGAGAACATTCTGCCGAATTCGTCGGAAACCGGACGATATATCCAAGCACGCCTCCATGTCAGAATCACTGGCTGGCATGTGAGAACGAGTCGGACACTAGCGTTCGTTTTCATCCAGTTTTGCTTCACCGAGTTTTTGGGTGGGAAAATGACATTTCGATGCCAGCAGCACTGACAATCGCTGCAGATGAAATGCACAGCCTTCTGGACTTCCAAGGCAAGGCTCTCAGGATCATGCGAATAGGAACACAAGTTTTCCGCAGTGCACCAGATAGCAGCCGCGTCTACCGCCTGCATGAGGCGAGATGGTGCTGGCAACGCACCAAGTTTTGGTGTTGCAGATCTGCGATTTGGAGGCGAGTAGTCCAGGGGTAAATTTTCCGTCTCGCAATCGAAAGATTGTGCGTTCGAACATCACCTATTGCCACTCCTTGCCCACAACCAATCGGGGTGAGCAAATGGCGACGCAACGTGACTCAATGGTCGACGTGTCGTGAAACCAATAACCACCACCACCAGATTTGCGATTTACCTAGGTGCGAAAGTGTCGCTCGACAATTCGGTGGCAAATCGGCTCTGCCATCGCCTTCCAGCATCATCCTGTTTCATCAGGGTGCGGATCACTGTGTCTGGTTGAGCATCATGTCCGGGTCAACAGTCTGTCGACTGTTGACCCGGACATGATGCTCCCAACAGTCAACAGACATGACCCGGACCGCAGTCAACAAACCGTCCCAACGGCGGCTCGCGGAGAACAGGTGGCATTTCGACATCCAGCCATCTCCCTTCCCACTTTCCACCATTGATTCTAGCTTGGAGACATTCACGGACGCCTGGCGCCGCTGAGCCGGGCTGCTCTGCTGCCGGTGACCTTCCTGTTTGTTACTGCTGGCATTGCTGCTCGAGAGCAAGTTAGCTCGTCTGCAGCCGCGCTTTGACTGGTCCAGACAGTGGCCATGCCCGGGGTCATGCCGCTGAGTTGTGTGGCGAGCTGGACGGGGCATCCCAGCAACTACGCGAGCGAATGTCCTAGCCACGAGCGCGTCGGTTTGTAAGTGGTCGCCAAGTTGCAAAGTGCACTTGGTTAATTTCGTTGCGGGCTCTGCAATGCAGCCAAGTGAGGGGTTTTGCTCGCTGCGCCGGTGTGCAGCCGAAGCTCAGGTGGTGCTGTCTCCGTTGGTGGTGGAGGCCCAGACTTATTGAGGGAGGCTCAAACTGGGACGACCAGTAATTGCTCATGTCAGATGCTGCTCTAGGGACAAGACATCGGAATTCTGATTTTTGCTCCGTACATTATAACACCTAAATTAAGCTACTTTTGATCTGCTGTGCAGTAAAACAAGTATGGTAATGCGGACAAAACAAGTATGGTAATGTCTTTCATTTCAAGGTTCTTCATTTCAAGGCCCACATGACCAATTTTGACTTTCATCAATCCCAGCAACATTGAGCCAAAATAGCAATTGCCAGTTTCACCACAACTCATTCGGAACTAGTTTTGCCTCGTACCATCTACTCTATGACTATGCGCGACTCATGTTAATGATTACTCCGGCACAACGATAACGAGTATATCATGATGTTCAGTTTAAAAGCATATAGTACATGCCAATGAGTCCTTTCATCCGCACCTAATGTGTAAACGCTGGGCGCTGTATAGGCACTGCAGTTGATGCGCCATAAATCCCTAATAACTAACTAACTAATGTATAAATGCATGAATCTCGCACCAATTTCGCCTCCAGTTCTACTCATGATGTTTTTCATGATCCGGAGAGGGATGAGCTGGGAGCTTAAGCAATACTTGGCTAACTACGAGCGGAAGTGAAAATTTTCAACCTGAAACAATACTTGAAGTCGTATTGCATGTTAGCTATATGAGTGATGTGCCATTGCAATTGCCATTAACAAACATGATAATATATTGAAAATGAGCACGTGTTAAGCTGGAATTGCACATTTTCTAGCCTTGTATAGTCGTGCATCCTTGAACTATGCATTTTTTCTATCCCTGCTCCGGCAACCAGATGTTGCTGCATCATGATGGATGGTATAGCCGACTACATCATGGTGGTGTAAAGCAATAATCTTGTTTACGTTCCAAAGTGCCGGCACCATTTCTCAAGCCGTCGTTGCTTCCTATTAATGTGTGTCCTCTGTTGCAGTGCTGAGCTGCAGGTGCTATCTGTGTGTAATGTGATCTTCTTTCAGAAGCATGCCTGGCGAACCTGAACACGCCGAAGTTGTAGACACTGTTGGTAATACCCAGTAAGAGATCAGACATCGTCATCAGCACTTGACAATCGATTTTCTCTACCTCCATGCACGACTTTGCAACACTCATTGAATGCTGAAATCTGCATTGGATTAATGCGAACGCACAACGACATTTGAACTAACAATTTGAACGCCAATTGTCTTATAATTTTCAATTTTCATCGTGCTGTTAAAATTATTATCGCTGTTCATTACACATTCAAAGCAGATACTGTCACTACCTTCGCCATATTTTCATAATAATTGGTTGTAATACAAGCAGAACATGCTGAATTAATAGTTCACTGATGCAAGTATGCATTGTCCTGCTGCATGGCTGCCATGCATGTATGGCTGGCAACAATGTGAACATTGCTGAATCATCCATGCTTATTATTCAACATTTGCCCGTGGTAATTATCCGATCTTTTTCTGTAGACGATTTTCTGGGGTTAGTAAAACGTTTTGCTGGTGAAGACTGAACGTATTTTTTTATAATCTAGCTCAGAATGCTGAACAAAAAGCCATAGCGCCTGTGTCATACGGTCTACTGTTTCCAACGATTGTACATATGTATGATGACTTGTGGGATTTGAGTAGACAAAATATTTCCTACATTGATTCACTGTATATGTTACTTATTATTATTATGCTGCCTGCACACGTGTATGCGAACATGTGCTATGGGTGTCATGTGAGACGCAATGAAGAAGTAAGCTGATGAGTCTTTGAATTCGACACGAATGTGTTCCAAAGCGAAACGTGTTCGTGGTACAGTAGGGTATCCACTGTGCGTCTGAGGCTACCATTATAAGTGTTGTGTGGGGAAAGTGTTGTGCCAGCTGCCTGCCACACGGGACGGCTGTCACTGGGATACAGCGGCGCCGCGTTACCCTCCGACCGTGTTACCGCCACACGTCTGCAAACTGTTTCTCAATTGCTGTGGCCAGTGCCGGCTATGTGGTCTGTGATTGGGCGCCGTCTGTTTGACGCGGGATTTTCTATTGTCCTTGTCCTTGACCCGGTCAGTGGCTGGTGCCGGGATCCCGTCAGTGTCCTTGTCCGTTATCACACGTGTGACTTCGTCCAGTAACGCGTCGTGGTCGGGCCCAGTGCGTCTGGCCTGCCGTTTACCAGTGTTCATCGCCTCCTCTCCTCATGTGCTTCGTATGATGGCCAGTGGTGCTGCGATGCTGGTGGTAAGCTGACCGGAGCTGCTGTGGTGTGTGAGGGTTTGGGCGGGCCGCTGGTGGGGATGCTGAGAAGTCGGTGCGACACAGGAAGCGTGTGGTGAAGACTGGAGAGCGAGCGTGATGGGGCTGGAGTGAGTGTATGGTGGAAGCTGGGGAGTGGGTGTGGCATAAGGGAGGGAGCGGGTGTGGTGGAGGCGGATGGAGCGGGTGTGGTAGAGGCTGATGCAGCAGGTGTGGTAGAGGCCGAGAGAGTGGGTGTGGTAGAGGCAGACTGAGCGGGTGTGGTTGAGGCTGATGGAGCGGGTGTTGTGGAAGCTGAGTGAGCGGGTGTAACAGAGGCTGGAGTGGCGAGTATGGTGGATGCTCGGAGGAACGGGCATGGGAGAGGCGGGAGATCGTGTTGTGCTAGCCTGACCTGACCTGACCTGACGCACGTCGGCTGGTGACGCAGGTCGACGGAGGGCGGTGTGCCGGGCGAGGGCGGCTCCGACGCCCCGGTGGGCGGGCCGCGCAACCCGCAGCAGATAGCCGCCCAGAAGCGCGTCCAGCAGTCGCAGGCGCAGGTGGACGAGGTGAGGTCGCAGTCTCGCCCGTGTTGTATGGACGATATGGACCACAGCCCCAGGATTTACTCAGTAACGCGCAAAACTCGTGTCTGCCTGATGTTTGCTTGTATTGCTTGGTGTCTGCAACATCGATACGTCTCACTTGCAGAGTTTCGTTGGAAAGTTTCCATTGCGAGATTTCGGTGGCGCCAGTTATGTCATACTCTTGGTCTTTATTCGACTGTGTTCTCTTAATTTTTAAATCAAATTATCTACTCTTACAACGATGCACATGTCAGGTATAAGCAACAGGTGTAGTTTTTATTCCGCGTGAAATTAAACTTTCTATCGATACATACTAGCTGTTGCAGTGGTTGTTGCTAGCTTGGAAGTTTGTGACAATGTGCCTTGTTTCTTGTGACGTTCTTGTATCGGTGCACTGCCAGAATGTAGACCTCGTTCGGACAATTTTGTATTCGTGGATGTTTTCTTTTAGTTCTACTCGTGTTTCATATGAAGCGATATCCTGCACCACCTCATGGTTTTGTTTTACTAAGTTGTTTTTGTTGTTGCCTGTTTGTAGGTTGTTGGAATCATGCGGGTGAACGTTGAGAAGGTGCTAGAGCGTGATCAGAAACTTTCAGAGCTGGATGACAGAGCAGGTAACGACATGGTGGTGTGGCGGCTGTCGGCGGCGGAACAAACCTCCGGCCAGACCACTGCTGCATTAATGACTGTACACAGACTGCCCGTCTCCTCTCAATGGCTACCGACTGGTCCCTGCCTAACTCTCCCACAATAATCGTACGGCCAGCCCCTCCCTATCTGCCCTCTCCCCACTGACTGCACGGTCAGCTCCCTCACTGTCCGCCCTCTCCCCAGTGACTGCACGGTCAGCTCTCTCACTGTTTAGTCCCCCAGTGACTGCATAGTCAGCCCCTCCCTGTCTACTCCCCAAGTGACTGCACGGTCAGCCCCCTTCTCTCTGCCCCTTCCCCAGTGACTACGATCAGCCCCATCTTTGTCTGGTCCACCAGTGACTGCACGGTCAGCCCCTTCCCTGTCTTCCCCCTCCACAGCGACTGCACGATTAGCCCCTACCTGTCTGCCCCTCCCCAGTGACTGCACGGTCAGCCCCATCCTTGTCTGGTCCCCTAGTGACTGCCCGGTCAGCCCCCTTCCCTGTCTTCCCCTCCCCATTGGCTGCACGTTCAGCCGCCTCCCTGTCTACTCCCCAGTGACTGCACGGTTAGCCTCCTCCCTGTCTCGTCCCCAGTGACTGCACGGTCAGCCCCTTTCCTGTCTTCCCCCCCAGCGACTGCACGATTAGCCCCTCCCCGTCTGCCCCTCCCCAGCGAATGCATGGTCAGCCGCCTCCCCGTCTACTCCCCAGTGACTACATGGTTAGCCGCCTCTCTGTTTGGTCCCTCAGTGATTGCAATGTCAGACTCCCTGCCTGCGTTTCCTCAGTGGCTACTGACAGCCCCCTGCCTGTCTGGTCCCCCAGTGACTACACGGTCAGAATCCCTCCCCGCGTCTCGCCCAGTGATACTGACGGCCCCTGCCTGCTTCCCTAACGGTTGCACGGCCGAGCGGCCGGTGGGTTTGTTGCGCCGTGGACGGCCGCCGGCCGGTGGGATGCGGTGAACGGGTGTGCGTAACTCCGCATGTGTCTGTGTGTCAGGTGGTGGATATAATGCGCACTAACGTCGAGAAGGTACTGGAGCGCGACCAGAAGCTGTCCGAGCTCGACGATAGGGCAGGTCAGCCGGCCGACCCGACACAGCATGGCCTCCCCCGTGTCGTCCTCACGTCGACCGCATGCCGTACTTGTGCCGCACCGGTGTCTCACCCGCTTCGTCTAATGGGCCCGGCGTGGTAGGGTTGTTCGTGGGCCGTCGACGCCCACCGGTGCTACACTGGCTAGGTGACTCAACTCGGCGGACGGCCTGACGGGTCTGGGTGGGCTGTGACGCGCGTTTGCCGCTCACGGCGGCGGCGGCTGTCCACCCTCACAAGGTGGTGGCACGCTGTGGCTAATGCCTCACTGGCGGCACCGTCGCCGAGGATCTGCAGCGTTACGCCATGGACAGACACCCCAACCCTTGCAGCTGAACATAATCCGTGCCAGAGTTAAAAAAAAACTGGGCAGTTCCTGGATTTTCTTTGAAATCTAAAACATTATCCTGCACGGAAAATTATCCCTTCCGTTTGGCTGAAAAATGCAGTTTGACTATAAATTGTTCTGTGATAAAGTGCTCAAGATCACTGGGAAGTGCAAACTGTCTAACTCTCCAGTGAAAACTCTAGTGTCACATCTGTGAATAATGAAAAGATGTCCTCACCGTTTCCGTTTAATCGCCAACCATCCTTTCCATATTTTGGATGACGGTACAAATCCAGCCCTTATGCAGGGCTCGCAGTGATGGCCGTTGTGTAGCACAGTGACCGGCCGGGGTCTTCCGCACACACGGACACCAGTTGCATGGTCGGCGTCACGGCGTCACGACCGGCCTTTGTGACGACGTCACGCGAGATGGGCGTCATGCTGTCGAGCACACTCGCCCTGAGGCGACACCGGGGTCACGTATTCCGTTCAGCTTGGGTTGTGGTGCGAGGGCCAGTCGGGGTCATCTTATCACTGTGCCCCAGTAACGGTGTGAAGCTCAGCCGAGGCCACCTTGTAATCGTTCCCCAGTAACAGTGTGAAGGTTAGTCGGGGTTATCCTATCACTGTGCCCCAGTAACAGTGTGAAGGTCAGTCGGGATCATACTATGACCGTGCCCCAGTAACGGTGTGAAGGTCAGTCGGGATTATCCTATCACTGTCCCCCAGTAACGGTGTGAAAGTCAGTCGGGGTCATATTATGACTGTGCCCCAATAATGGTGTGACGGTCAGTCGAGGCCATCTTATGACCGTGCCCCAGTAATAGTGTGAAGGTTAGTCGGGGTTATCCTATCACTGTGCCCCAGTAACAGTGTGAAGGTCAGTCGGGGCCATACTATGACCGTGCCCCAGTAACAGTGTGGAGGTCAGTCGGGGTCATACTATGACCGTGCCCCAGTAACGGTGTGAGCGTCAGTCGGGGTCGTCCCATGACGATGCTCGGATAGCTGTGTGGAGGTCGTCACGGACCTAGGTCGTGGGGTACGAATTGACTCGGCTGTGGCCAGGATGAGGCGACGGTCGTGTATCTGTTGACGGTCGGCCTGAGCCGTACACTGGGTGCAGGAGGTTGGCGCCGTCCGACACCTCCCGACGGCGGACCGGCTCAGCCGACACATCAATGTCCCACACGCTGGCTCCCCAACCACGCCTTGCATCTATCACCAATGCCAGGCCCTGCTTGTCGATACGGCACTCGCTTGTTGTCCGTGGCCGCATGTCGTGTGTAGTTGGTTTTCGGAGTTGTGTGATCGCACGTCGTGTACCAGCATTCTATTTGTATTCCCTTGTAAGTCTTTAGACTGTAGCCTTGTTTGTCGTCACTATGACGTTTATTGTTTGGCCTCACGTTAATGCTCCACTTCGTTGTCGCCCAGCCAGGCTCCCATTTTGGTACATTCAAACAGAATAGTTAATTAGGTTGCGTTTATCGGCACTTAGTCAAAGTGATCACCGCAACGTAATTAGCACCATTTCTGTCGTTTGATGGCTGTTTCGTTCAGCATGAAATTGCCAGACAGTTGCTCGCTCTTTAAACTCGCCCCCGTCGGCTAGCACTGTACCAGAGCTGCACATTTGCACGACCAATGTACGATGACAGGTGTAGCAGTGTTAATGTGTCTGCAATCGCTGTTCGCGACGCCACCGAGTCTACACCGCGAATACCATCCCACACTGGTACCTGCCGATACCACCGTACCGGTGGCAGGCCGGCCAAACTCATACGACGCAGACGCCGATGCTTGCACGGCCCTGTCCAGTTAGGCTCGCGTGTCCGTGTCTGTGCCGTGTGTCCGGAGTTGGCAGAGGAGACTGACCGCCCACCCCCCGTTCACTAGACGCGCTGCAGCACGGCGCCTCGCAGTTCGAACAGCAGGCCGGCAAGCTAAAGCGCAAGTTCTGGTGGAAAAACCTGAAGGTGAGGGGCGTCGTGTGTCGCCGCCGCTGACGGCGCGCGTCGGCTATCGTCGGCGCGCGTCACCTGGCCATGCCGATATCGGCCGATAGTGAGCCTTAATGGCCGACTGACCTCTGTGCTGTGACATTGTCATGGGCGGAGGCGGAGGGGAGGGGTAGGGGTAGGTTGTTCTAACCCGCGTTGTGGTGGCGTGGCGCGCCCATCTATTGTCCACAATGGCTGCTGGACGACAATAACGCTGCTGTTTGTTTGCCCCACTGTCGCTGTGCTGTGACATTGTCGGAGTGAGGGGGTGGGCTATTTCAACCCGTATTGTGGTATCGTGGCACGCCCATTCACTGTCCACAATGACTGATGGGCAACAATAACACTGCTCTTTTTCCCACTGCCTCTGTGCTGACATTCTCGGGGTGGGGAGGGGAGCTGTTTTAACATATGTTGTAGTGTCGTGGCACGCCCATCCACTGTCTTCAGTGATTGCTCGGCGTTATTAACACTGCTCTCTGTTACGCTGCCCCTGGGCTGTTACATTGTTGGGGGGGGCTGTTTTAACCCGTACTGTATTATCGTGGCATGCTCATCCACTGTCTTCAGTGATTGATCGGCAACAATAACACTGCTCTCTGTTCCGCTGCCTCGCTAGATGATGATAATCATGGGGGTAATTGCCGTGGTAATAATTGTCATTATCGGAGGTAAGCGGCTGGCGTGTGAGAGTGACACGATCTTGCACCCGTATCTAGCACACTAAGGGGCGGCGGGGTCCGGTCCGGCTCGAGTGTATCGTTCACTGTCGCGTACACTCGGCCAGATCGGCACCGCCTCCCGCGTTCACATTGATTTCCATTGTAGAGTAGAACGCATTTGAGCATACGTTTTGGTGCCTGGCTTTGGGGTATGATTTTGTGCTGATTTTCTGCTCGAAGGGTCGCTCGACCTTCCTCCAGGTGGTGTTATTTTGTGGGATTTTCACTTCTCACGTTTTATAGTTCCGGACACTGCTACGTTACCCGTGTTTATTCACCGCGTTTGTCGGCGTTTCTTTCAGATGTGGCTGATTATTGGTGTTATAGTCCTAGTGCTTATCATTATCATTGCCGGTAAGTACATTATATGTTTTCGTTTCACAGCAGTAGCATGCATGCACACTGCAGAGGTTGCTTAATCAAGGGCTTTGAGTTTGTGCTTGTCAGTAGATAAGGTTGATGAAGTGGTGGACTGCTGTTGCAGTCCACTGCTGTAGCTGTTGCACTTATCACCATGTTCTAGCCATACATTATGTAATCTGTTGTGCTGTTCTTTTGCGTTAGCTGAGCAGTGTGTCCAAATTCGGAAGTTAATGGGAAAATGACATAACGAGACAAATAACTTCATCTTAGGTCAGTTTTTTCTGCTTTTGCTTTATTTTCAATGGTCTATGGTGTTGCCATCACATTTACCCTATGAATATTGTATGGGCTTCAGATGGATATAATCCCTGTAAGATTTTTATTTATTCTCTCTGAGTACTACTCATCGCTACAATTGTGATTGGCACTATTCATGCATATGTGTAGACGTTGTTCTAGTTCAATCTTACACGATACCATTTGAAAAAATTTGGTGGCATCGAACACCGACTTGACAATGAATTTGGACACAATGCGGCTACGTGACATAATACTTGCTATGACGCGAAAGGTGGTGTTGGTAATTGATAGCACTAACGCTGTAGTTGAAGGTAGCGTTATCTTGATAGCTCTGTCGTAACGTAGATGTCTTAATTTGTCTCAAATCTGAACAAGGTAGTTGTTGCCGTCTGAGTCTAAACATTCATATAGCTTGTGCTCGAGTATTTGCGTGCGTGCGTGTTGTGTGTGTGTGCGTTTGTGTGCCTGTGACTGGGTAACTAACTGCCACCTCTCTCCCTGCCGCCGCGCGCCCGCCGCGCCGCAGTTAACTTTATGTAACGCCAGGTCAGCACCGCCCGCCACGTCGACAGCGACGTGGCGCCTGCCGCTTGTCGGTGTCGCTGCTCGTCGTCTGCGTGTGTCGTGTCGCGTGTGTCTCGTGTCGTGTGTCTCGTGTCTCGTGTCTCTGTCGCGCTGCCTGTGTGTCTCTGTCGTCTGTGACGGCGTCACTAATCACCTCCCGTCTGCGCCGCCAGCCAAGTTTATGTAACCGGGCCGGCCAGGTCAGCCAGTCACCGCCACCGCACCTCTCTCTATCTCGCGCGCGCGCATTGGCGCTGTCGCCGTGACCGCTTGTGCCGCGCATGCTACCCCGCTGCCCGCCCGTGTCCGCTCCTGGGACGTTCATCTGTCCTGTCCGTGTCCGCTCCGGAAACGCCCCGCACCTGGCGTGTGTCCGCTCCGGGAACGCCCCGCACCTGGTGTGTGTCCCCTCCAGGGACGCCCCAGCACCTAGCGTGTGTCCGCTCCGGGAACGCCCCGCACCTGGTGTGTGTCCCCTCCAGGGACGCCCCAGCACCTAGCGTGTGTCCGCTCCGGGAACGCCCCAGCACCTGGCGTGTGTCCGCTCCGGGGACGCCCCAGCACCTGGCGTGTGTCCGCTCCGGGGACGCCCCAGCACCTGGCGTGTGTCCGCTCCGGGGACGCCCCAGCACCTGGCGTGTGTCCGCTCCGGGAACGCCCCAGCACCTGGCGTGTGTCCGCTCCCGGGACGTTCGTCTGTCCTGTCCGTGTCCGCTCCGGAAACGCCCCGCGCCTGGCGTGTGTCCGCTCCTGGGACGCCCCAGCACCTGGCGTGAGTCCGCTCCGGGGACGCCCCAGCACCTGGCGTGAGTCCGCTCCGGGGACGCCCCAGCACCTGGCGTGTGTCCGCTCCGGGGACGCCCCAGCACCTGGCGTGAGTCCGCTCCGGGGACGCCCCAGCACCTGGCGTGTGTCCGCTCCGGGGACGCCCCAGCACCTGGCGTGAGTCCGCTCCGGGGACGCCCCAGCACCTGGCGTGAGTCCGCTCCGGGGACGCCCCAGCACCTGGCGTGAGTCCGCTCCGGGGACGCCCCAGCACCTGGCGTGTGTCCGCTCCGGGGACGCCCCAGCACCTGGCGTGAGTCCGCTCCGGGAACGCCCCGCACCTGGCGTGTGTCCGCTCCGGAAACGCCCAGCACCTGGCGTGTGTCCGCTCCGGGAACGCCCCAGCACCTGGCGTGTGTCCGCTCCGGGGACGCCCCAGCACCTGGCGTGTGTCCGCTCCGGGGACGCCCCAGCACCTGGCGTGTGTCCGCTCCGGGGACGCCCCAGCACCTGGCGTGTGTCTGCTCCGGGGACGCCCCAGCACCTGGCGTGAGTCCGCTCCGGGGATGCCCCGCACCTGGCGTGTGTCCGCTCCGGGAACGCCCCAGCACCTGGCGTGTGTTTACAGGCCGCCACACTGTCTTCGTGTCTTCCCAATCTTGGGACGCTCCAGTGCTCTCGTCCGTGCGCCGTCGTGGTGCTTTCCTACGGTGTTCGTCCGTTCTTATGGCCTTGGGATACTCTCCGAGTCCTCACTCAGTGCGTCTATTTGTCATGTCTGCTCACGGTCAAAGTAGTTACATGATTCTGATGCATGTCGGATCTCTGTTACACTCCTGGTATTTTGCCAATATTCGTGCCGAATGGACTTTGTTCACGTGTTGCGGGGAGTCATCTGCATATGCCCGTCTCCACTGTGCATGGCTAGGCTGCTGTGCCAGCCGCGAGCCGACGTCCCCGGTCCGGCCTGAGAGGCGGTCGCGTCTGTCGCGAGGTAGAAGGACGTTCTATTCAGATGAGCGTGAAGTTCTGAGCCGGCCGACTCCGCGTGCCATGGACGTCGCTGGGCGCGAGGATTGCTCCGGTCTGAATGAGCTATAATAATTGCTCGTGTCGCCGGCGTCTCTGTGCGTGAGGATTGCTTCTGCCATCGTCGTCTCCGAGCGTGATGATTGTTCCGACTTTACCGAATTATTGGGATTGCTGTGGGCGGGAAGATTTCCCCTGTCGGCGGCGTCCCCTGGCGCAAAGATATCCACGAACAGCGGAGTCCCTGGACGCGAAGATACTCCCGGTCTTCGGCGTCCCTGGGCGTGAAAGTTGCTCCGGTCGGCGGCGAGCTGTTGGGTGTGGGCAGGTCGGAAGTGTTCGGCAGTGCCGCTGGTGCCGTCGGCCGCGGGGGCGGCCGCCGATCGAAGTCCGGGTGCGGCCGGCGCGCCGATCCGTCGGCCGGCCAACTCACCCTGCTATCGATCGGGAGGCATCAACGGTCACAGCCGGCTGCCGGGACGGGCACAGCTGGCTGCCGGGGCGTGAGCTGGGTACAGGCAGCTGTCGGAGCTTGGTGCAGATTACTGCCGGGGCCGGAGCTGGGTACAGGCAGCTGTCGGAGCTTGGTGCAGATTACTGCCGGGGCGGTCGGTGCTGGGTACAGACGGCTGCTGGGGTTGGAGCTGGATACAGACGGCTGCCGGGGCCGGTCGAAGCTGGGTACAGACGGCTGCTGGGGTTGGAGCTGGATACAGACGGCTGCCGGGGCCGGTCGAAGCTGGGTAGGTCCGGCTGCTAGGGCCAGAGATGGGCACACACCGGCCCGGATCCCGTTACGGGAGAATCGGAACGGATATGGGCCATCCCACAGACCCGTTTTATTGGGCGAAGGGACTTGGGTACAGGCTCGGTTACAGAACCTGCCACTGATTCTGGAGAGACCAAAATTAGTCATTGCGTCTTCGAGTTGCCGAATCCTCTGACACACACAGTATCGAGACTGTGGCTGGCTACAGACTCCACGGCAGACGGCGGTTGGTAGCGGCGCCTGCCCTCTGCCGTCTGAACGGACGGCTGACCAGTACCGCTACGTGATGTACACTAGGTGGGTGCCACCTGCTGCACACCTGTACACTTGCATACTTGCTGACCAGGTCGGGACGGCCGCCGTTGCCCAGAGCGGCCAGTTGTGTTGGCTGGAGGTCAGGTGTGGCGGCCTGTGGGGCAGCTGCGGCCCAGCTGTGGCTCCAGCTGTGCGGACACCGCCCTCACGGCCACGGTCCACCTCGGCGCACGGTGTTGGGCAGTTCGCCGGGGAGTGTCGGCGGGTCGCGAGGTCGTACGATGATGACGTCCAGATGGTAATGCTGCGCACCGGCACGCCGATACAGTTCGTGATGTGCAAGTCGAGCCGACGTGCCGTCGATGTGGACGGAATTCTGCGCCGTCGACAGTGCAGAATGGGGAGGGGGGGCACGACTGGTGCTGGTAGCAGCTAAGTCGGAGTAGGCACACGTCGAGCGTGCCGCGGGTGGTGCTCTGAGCCAAAACTGACCCTGGCGTGAGGACGAGCGGATCCTGTCTTCCTCTCCCTCTGTCCCTTTGTCTGCCTCTTCCTCTGCCTAGTCCCATCCCTGGCCCCCGGCCCGTGGCCGTCTCATCGCATGCGAGCCCCGTGTCGTTGACCCAGTTGGCTGGCGACGGGCTCCCTGGCCGTCGCTGTGCCAGCGAGATGACACTGCATGTCCGGTGAACACCAACCATCCCGTTGTTGCCGGTAGCTTGCGCTTCTGCTCTCTCACATCCCGTGCCTGTGATGTTCTCAACTTCTCGCACGAATGTGTGGTGTGTATTCTGCTTCGGTTTGCTTCGATATCGATTGTGCTCTGAAACGACGGATGAATTTCAGCCTGAGATAGCCTAGTGCTTAGTAAAGCTCTGGACCTCATTCCTTCCTACATGGGTTGAAAGAAGACACGGACAGTTCAAAGGTTGGAGCTCATGTGGATACTGCTTTTCTGAGCGGCAAACAAGCACCATATGCTTGTTTGCACCGCTAAATGACCAAACCTGGTCGGTGCGCCCTAAAACTCAATTAACCAAGAATAACAAAACAAACGCTTGTTTTCACTGCCAGCTCAAGCATCAGTTTCACAGCCGAATGCGTAGCCATTAGCAAAGTTTGTGTTTGATACCGGTGTCAGCTGAAGCATTTCACCTCAATCTAAGCAATGGTCTTAGCAGTCTTGGCACTACGATCTTTTAATCCACGACATTCTATTATGCATGAAATAGTTTTACGCTTCATTTCGCTACATGGAGGGAAGGAGGCTTACTCGTGATACTTCGCCATGTCTTATTTTATGGAGCAAGATGGCTGATGTGGCGCAAAGCCAGACAGCTCCACTTCCTCATCCCCGCCCCGCCCCGCCCCGCCCCAAGTGCCACTGACCGACCCTGGGAACGATAGCTAGGTAAATAGCCACGATTGACATGGGTGGCCACCAAGAATCAGAATGTTGCTCGAAATGGTATGAACACGAATGACCGCATGTACTTCAGTCATCGTTTCTCTGGTCGAGATCGAGTGCGGTCTACTAGTTGTGCCCGGCTGACAGAAATGGTGCGCAGTATGGTAATCCTCTACTTGAACCTGGCTCGTGAACTGGTTCCGTATGCTATCTGCTGATTTCGATAATGTGATTGCACGTGATCACGTGACAGGGTACCTGGCGAGGTCAGCAGCGTAGAACCTGACGTTGCATCACGTGCTCTAAGCCGGATTCGAAGTTAGCTTTATTTTGTTCCCAACCGAAATGTTTGTGGCCTTGCGGGAATGCTATTCCCTAAAGCAGCAATGCTCTTGTTGAGGCACTGCCACAATCAGTTCGATTTCTGGGATTATGCGTCTCGGTATGGACTAGCTAACCTAGAAGTGATCTCTCAGCCGAAAGGTTGCAGTTTTAAGTTGCGCCTGCCGCTGCTGTTCGCCGGCGATCAGACAGAGTGAGAAGTGCATGAGAAGCCCACACATGGTGCCCCCGTCGGCACTACAAATTAATTGAAGATCGTACTGTGACCGATCAGACAATTTACAGATATCCCAAACTCGGGTCAGTCTGAAACAAATATGGCATTTTTTAGCTAAGACAACGAAAGAGACCGATTCCAAATTGTATTTATTCTCTCGCTTTGCAAATACAGCGGGAATCGTCCAGATTCCAGTACGGTCAGACCTTGTAATACGCACCGGTTTGATATTCAAACAACATACCCAGCTCCAAACATCCGGACTTGTAACATTCGCGCGACAGTGAGACAACTCTGCCCTTTTAAGCCATCCTGTCACCACCATAAAGGGGCTATGTTTTTCGTTTAATTTACAAAGTGTCTTGATATAGCTCAAGATATCGAGCGCATGGCTACCGAAACCGGCCAATTTCTCTATGCTCTAGCTAGAATGTATGCTCATGTTTTGCTCTTCCATCGGGCCTCATAATTCAAGCACACAGTTAAAAGTAGTCCTACCTGCAGCTGGATGATCTGAACGGTGAGAGGTGTATGGTAAGTGTTTGGCGTTGTGTGAGATTATCTGGGCGTTGCGTGGTTATTGGCGTGTGTGGATACTGGTTCCTGTTCCTGCTGCTAACCGCTGCACTGGTGTGGGCTACTAATGACCCTGCGACTGCTTAACACCATTTTGTGGGTACTGGTGTTGGACTAACTGCTGGTAGATGCTGCGAAACGCTAACCAATCGTTAGTTATTTGGGCTTTGGGGCGCTTCGACCAGAGTTGATTCGTTCCCACGCTAACCAATCGTGCGTCAGGTACGGGTGTGGGGCGTGACGACTGCCGGCGGACGCTGCCGCGCCGCTCGGTACCGCCACAGCGGCTCGTGTCTGAACTACTGGCCGGTACCGGCGCCGTCTGGCGCGCCGTCGGCATCGATCCGACCCCGCCCCCGAGCCCCACCCCTCTTGCGTGTGGGCATGGTGGCGGGTCGCCGGGCGCCGCGCCAAACCGCCGTCCGCTAACAACACTGACACGCGCCCTCTGGTTCCATGCAGCCGGGAGCTCCTAGGCGCGTGGCTGTGGAGAGGTGACGTCAGGGCGTGACCCGGTCCAGTGTCGCGCCCCTGTCCGGCGCCGCCGGCCCGCCCGGGTCCAGGGGCGGGCCGGCGGCGCCGCGCCGACCCCAGCTCCAGACCCCAGTCAACCGCTAACAAGGCCGCGGCGCCAGCCAGACAGCCTACTGACTGTCATGCCTGTTCGTCGTCTATCTGTCTGTCTGTCTGTATGCGGTGTGGAGACGTGTGCCTGGGTGTATGTGTGAGTGTGTGTGTGCTCACGAGGGTGCGGTGCGCTTATGGTGCGAGTGGCTTGTGCGATAGGTGCTGTTGACGTATGCATGTGTGGTGTGTAAGAGCAGTCGGACGCAGTGGAACTGACAGACGCGGCGGTTGCCTGGTCACAATCTCTGAGCACCGCAACGGCCGGCGTGACGCCGCGTACGACACGTGCCGGGGGCTGGTGTCGACATTAGAGTTGCCGGAAGAATGTATGCGGCCCACCAGACGTCGTCTGTCTCTCCCGCTGGCCGACTGTCGCGCGTCGCTCGCCGCCAGTGTGTTCAGGATCCACGTGTGCGTGCGTGCGTGTGTGTGCTAGGCTAGACCGCGAGTGTGGCTGTTGGCTGACTGGTGGCTGTTTGGACGTGTGTGGCGGCTCGCAAGAGTGCGCATCAGTTTTCACACCATGATCTCACCGGACTTGTCCGGCCACGGTGTTGTGTCGCCGCCGGCCGGCGTGTGCCGACGCCCGTCTGCGGACGCCGCAGCTGCCGCCCGGACGGCACCGGCGGCTTCCGCTGATTTGCGCCGTTTTGTTTTAGTTTGGGCCAGCAGTTAGGCGGTGCTGCCACCGCCGCCGCCGCCGCCGCGAGTGGGACATTCCCGCGCCGGGCGCAGTGGCGCCACTCGGCGTCTGCCGGCCCGTCGCCGCGTGCGGCTCTCGGCGGCCTGCCCCGCCCCGCCCCGCCCCGCCCCGGCCGACCGCCACCAGATTCCAGTCGCCGACCGAACAGTCAGCGACGGTCTGCCGAGGCGACGCATGCGCGCTTGTCTCCGCCGCTGTACCCCCAGAAGATGTGAAATATATTGCGCATGTGCCCGTGACGACTCGGCAACGCTTGCTCTTCATAAGTGTCTCCTCTGGTGTGTGTTTAGGCGTGATGTGATCAGTGTCCACTAGCGCGGATGTGTATTATACACCACGATAGCACGATAGCAAGCAAGTTGGCCGCAGCAGCGGTGTCTGGTTATTTATGTGCGTATATACATACATCTACGTACTATAGATATGTGGGCGCAGCCGGAGGTATGTCCGGCTGTCGGCAGTCCCGAGCCTCATCTGTGGGTAGCATAGCGTGCCTGGGTCACATATCGGCGCTGGATATACTAAATATACGCTGACGCTAGACCGTTGGACGCGGGTGTGGCCGCCTGGCTGGGCCGACACCGGCTGGCTCGACGGGACGAGTAGTCCAAGAGTAAGGTGCCGGTCTCGTAACCGAAAGCCTGTGGGTTCGAGTCCCGCCTGTCGCTACTCTTCGCCCGCGACCGATCGGCGTGAGGGATTGGCACCGCTGTAAAACCCGAGCTGTGACGCTTCGCAGTCAGTCGAGTCAACTACCACCACTACCAGCTGGCTCAGGGGACGGCCGGGGCGGATTGTGCCGGCGAGGGTCAGGGAGGCCACAGCACGACTGGCAGTCTATTTCACGACACGACAGTCCCTTTGTTAAATATGCTCTTGTCACAAATGAGGAATTTGTGTCCGACCTTTCCTCACACACATATACCCCGTATAAAACACCTTTTAAAATGTACGTGCATTCGTCAGATAATGTTTTCTGAGCACGTTACTGCAACCACCTAAGTGTGAGCAAGTGTAGTAGTGAACCTTGCTGTTCGATTGTAGGGGTCCAGGCCACCCATGACTGGAGTCGTAAGCTTTGACCCGAAGCTTCGAACTTTTGAGCTTTTCAACATCGAACACCATGATGAGTATCACTCGGATTTGCTTCCTTTGTTAGCTTGAACCACCCTTTCGACTCAGACCAGAGGCCAGTAATGTAGTCAGATTCATGGTTAGTACCAATGCCGATCTGTTAGCATCAATGCTCTTAACTAGATTCACACCAACCCCACTGCCACATTGGTGTGTTCAAAATCGATCCAGGCAACGACGCTCCCAATCGCGTTTGAACTGAATTTACCGAAAATGGGTTCATTTACATTAACCTAACCTGTCTTAACCTAGACATCCAACCTAACTGAGCAGCCTGAGCCAATCTTACCTCATCAAACGTACCTAACCCATCCTAATCTAACCTAACCCCACCTAACCAAACCTGAGCTGACCCGACTTAACCCGCGCACGTCCGGGGGCAGATATCTGCCCACCGGACCTGCGCGGTATAACATGTATATCGGATTTTTTCGTGGCATTGACCATAGGTCAGGTCGCTGCCATTGCTGCCCCGTTATAGGGCTATGGTAAAATATACAAATGTTTCCTGGTTACATATTTGCGCTCGGAATGATCTCACAACGGTTGTGGCATGTAGATGGAAGCTATGCTCAATATTACCGCTGACATTTTTGCCCAGTGACCTCGCCAAGGTCTCTGAGGTCACCTGAGATCACTACACATTTCTGCGCGTTATATCGCACTGCATTGAGCTAGAAGGCTGAAATTACCGTCATTGTGCTTGCATCACCAAGACGTGTCGATTGATACACTACATGACCTCCATAGGCGACTTCATTACCTTCACCTGAGGTCGTGACTTCATGACCTTCACCTGGGTTTCGGTTGACCTGACCTTAGATTACACCATCTATGTCGGTGGCGCATTTCAAGGACTGTCGGATAGCGTTCGCCGTTTGTATCTATCTGTTACAGGTCCTGAGATGTGTCAATATCTAAGTCACACCTAATGTGATCGAATTTGACCTATGATGACCCAGTGAACTGAATGTTGATCCTCAGCGAAAAATGACCAAACACTTTCGATAGGGCCCGTCACCAGCTATCTAACGCCATTTTCCGTTTGTCGCTAGCTAGTATAGTTCCAGAGATCTTATGGGGGGGGGGGGCAGACATCTGCCACCCCGGACATGCGAAGTTGTCGCGGACGACCGGACGTGCGAATGTTAAGCGCACCTCATTTTATCCCACCTGCCTCGTCCTTTCCCTACTTTATTTACATACAAGCAATAGCAGCTGTAATTCACTGCATACACCGTTAGTCATTCACTGATAAAACCCTTTCCACGGTACCTTGGCTGGGGTGGCAGCACGTACGACCGTATAGTTTCCTACCAATAAGTTCGCTCTAGCAAACCTGGCTATTCATCGATGCAATGAGCCGACTGAGGAGGCCGAAATGATGTTTGGTAATATTTCAGGGCAGCCTTGATTGTATGAAAAGTACTTTCGATGGCGATAATCTAAGGATGTCGTGGGGATCAAAACAGTTGGGCCAATGCGTACCCATGTGTATGATGTCTGCCAGGGGAGGTTTGGGAAACGTACCCTTCCTATTTTCTGAGAAGTCCCGACAAGAATGTGCATCATTTAGCATGAGCGAAACTGGTAGCAAAAATGTATTAATATAGTAAGCGACTGATTCACTACCGGATGAACACCTTGCAGATGCTCGACAACGCAAGCCAACACGCTGCGGGAATATATGATTAATGGACACTTCAGCTCTTGGCCACTGACAAAAAAAAATCGTTAAGCTTGTGTTGCGGCGTGCGTATGACCAAAGTAGCAGTCGAGAAGGCGTATAATTACAAGTATGCGATAATTGTGGTGTGGGGAACCACGATGTGGTGCGAATGGGTGGTGGGTTTTTCCGGTGTATCATAACTCAACTTAATTAATTGAGTATTATATGGCGGTGAGTTGTCTAATCATACGCGATCTTTGGGCGATAAACGTGACGGGTTGTCGCGGCACATTTGAGTGTGTTACGATATTAACTTGTTCAGCCTCATCCGAATTGTGTTGCAAGACACGATGCACACACGACGAAGTCTGAACGAGAAATGCATTCGCATTTTCACAACCAGCTAATGGGATGACAGTGGCGACGTCTATTGGTGAAATCGACTACTGCATTCCCTCACTGGTAATTTACTGCACCTAAGCGATTGAACACTTGATATCACTTGTACCAAAATACCCGAGCGGCAGATTTGAGCCGAACAAAGCGGAGGGCATTTCTCTCAAAAGGTCACCACTGACGCGCACATTATGGTAGCATCCCCCGCCAAAGGCTCGTCCAGACGCGCCGGCCTCTATGAGGTGCTGCGCGCGCCAGCGGAAGCTAGTTGGTAGATGCGGCGTACATACAGCGGCGCCGACCCGGCACGGGACGGAGCGGGATGCAGCACCACGGCCGGCGTGGTGTGGGCGCATCGCTGACGCAGGGTGGCGTCTGTTGCGGGTCGGTGCTCTGACACCTGACAGACGGACCAAGTACCGGCGCCGTTACGTGACCTCGGCAACGTCGGTCATATTGGTCGTATCGGCCATATCGGTCCCATCGCCAGTCGAGTGGTTCTGCAGCGCCACCTGGCCGCCGACCTGAGGCCCCGGTAGAGGGCGCGCGCGCTGGCTACAGTTGGCGCCACCCGGCCCCGGCGAGTGGCGGCAGCAGCTTCAGCATCATCGGCGGTACGCTGCCAGCGCGCAGTGAAGCATCGTCTGTGCGCCGGCAGCAGGTCCTACACAAGCACGTCCCGTCCGAACGAGATCAGTGCTGAAGAACGGCTATTCGGACCCGGAGAATCATGGCGCTTCAGCACGCCACGCACCCAGACGTCCGGATCCAGGCCGGAGGAGCCCTGGTGCCAGCATCGTCTGTTCAGCGTTGACGTGTGCTTCACGGCAGCCTCCGCCCGTACCTTTAACTGGGGTTGGTAGGGTGAAGAGACGCGATGCTGCACAGCCCATCGTGACAGGAACTGGAACAACCGGGTGGTGAACTGTGAGCCACTATCTGACCAGCGGTCTCGGGTGCGCCGGTGATGCAGAATATCCCCCCTAACTTTACCGCAAGCCTGGTCGCAGTGGCATTGGTGCTGAATGTCCACAACGTTTGCCAGCCAGATTATGAGTTCACTGCGACGAGGAAGTACTGCCCAGCGCATTGACTTAAGTCAGCGCATCAGTGTTAAAGGGACGACTGGCTGTCTCGTGACGGCGGTACATCTCCCTTTGGAGGGCGGCAGGCCCATTTTGAAGAGATGGCAAGAACTGGTGATGTTTTCGACGACCGGGTTCATTCCTGGCGAATATACAATCTGACAAGCCCGGCCCTTGGTCTTCTCTTTGCCGTGATGCGTGTGGCTCGCGCAGAACCGGGGACCTGAGAGGTCCGGGAATGATGAGGCGGCAGCCGCACGTACCTAAGCCACCATCGGCAGTGAGGCGATCGTGCACCGTCAGAACAGCTGACATGCCTCCTCGCCCCTGTCGGCCGTCAGACGAACCTCATCCAGTCGTATTGTCAGACAATCGGCGCTTGACTTTGTGATCTTGTTGCTCACAAAGTTGCTCGTTATAGTGAACAACGGCTTATCGTGAATGGCAAGCTCGTCTTCTTTTGAAGGATCGTGTGATGGTGACCTGGATAGCGCGTCTGAACCCTGGTGCTCCTTCCCTGCCGCCAGCTGCCATTCAAGTGCTACTCCATCGGCTTATCGTAGGCCCTGTGGGCAGGGGTTTCTATCTCGTTTAAATTTGAAGAGTTCAGGATCGGAATGTGCGGACCACAAGCAGGCCAAGATGCTGTAACCCACCGAGGAAAATTGAACATTTGCGGTACGCCCATGCTATCGCCAGTAGCTCTAACTCGATAGTGGCGTATCGGGTCTCTGCGTTCGATAGGAACCACGCGAGCCAGCTTGCACGACACGCCATGTGCCATCTGGCTGCTTCTGTTGCAGGAGAAACCCAACACTTTTGGAATGGCACCTTGTGATATTCGTCCCAACTAAAAGTGTTCCTGACACTCAACAGGCGGTGGACCAGCTCTAGCAGCTCTGCCGTTTCCTCGGAGATCGGGCGGTTTGGTTGACTATGCCGAAGAAACAGCGTCCATGATATACTGCGGCGCTGGAACGCTATCGCGCTGGTCCAGTCGGAATCCGGCGCGGTAGCCATCCTCAGAAACGATGAATCCGGCAAACCTGACAGACTTTTGCATGTGCTGAACATTGATAGGGTTCAGGGTTACTTGGCGGACCCTGCAGCCTTCCAATATCCGCTTGACCCTCTGTACGTGGTTCTCCCCCAGTGTTGCTGTGGACGATTACGTTATTCACCAGCCACTGGATGCCGTCGATTCCACTGAAGCACTCCATCCTGCGGTTGTAGTGCTCAGGTGTCGACGACGTGCCGTACCGTGCGCAGTAGAAGTGGAACCTTCCGAAGGGCGTCATGAACGTTGTCCAGTGATGGTTGGACTCCTCCAGGCGTGGCCCACGTGACCTAAGTGACCGCAGGCGTTATAGTTTCCTGCGGTGGTGTGTCGGTAGATGACGCTAGCGTTCCCATTATAGGTGGCGCTAATAAGCCCTCGTGTGTGTGTGTGTGTGTGTGAGTTTTGCCAGCCTGCCACCGCTTGGTGATATCGGCTGGTTCCGGTTGTGAAGAGATGTGTAAGAGAGTGAGTAGCGTAGGGTAGGAGGATCAATCCGAGGTGGAGGTTTAGTAGAGTAGTCGAGCAGTGGTGGAGTAGTGATGAGATGGTCTTGAAGAGTAGAGTAATCCGGATCGATTGAAGATGTAGAGCTGGTGCTGTAGAGTTGTGTGAGACCGGAGATGATGAAGTCGAGAAAGAGAGAGTTAGTCCGACGGTGCCACATTGGGGTATGGGGTGTAGTGGGGGGGCGGGTCATCGCCAGAAGTGAACATTGCAAGAACATGAGTATATATCTCTCTCTTTTTTCTATTCGTTTTGTAACGTATCTTTTTTTTTTTTTTTTTCTTTTTTTCCCATTTACCTGGTTTTGTTCATTTTCTCTTTCGTTTTTTAACATATCTTTTCCTTTTTCTTTTTTTTTCTTTTTCCTTTTTTCACAATTCATCCATAATGCGTGTAGTTTTGAGAAAGTGGAAGAGATGTTCGTGTAATGCTGGATGGTCGTGTTGAGGAGATAAGCCCTCTCCACCTGCGCAATGGTGGTGCGCTGCACTGCACTGGGAGCGGTGAGTTGCGACGGCGACCGTGAAGGCGGCCTCTCGTAGATGGGCTACTCTGTCCACCCGGCCTTCGTTGCGGTCACGGCCGTAGAGGGCGTGTTGCCTTGTCGCGGGTATGTCTCGCCCATAGGTGTAATCTAAAGGAAGGGGGGGTCACACAAGTTTTGTATAGTGACGATTTGTCCCCCTTAATTTCATTCGTATCGCCCTAGCTTCAGTTAAGAGATACCTGTGCATGATCTCCGAAAAATTATACTGGATCATTTATATAGTGAAAATATTTATACAGGAAATCCACCAAAATGCGACAAGCTGATATAGCAAATCAATGAGCAGCTGGGGCATTCCAGCACGATTCAATTGAATCGTTCGTTTATCGTTAATCGTTAATCACCTGTTAACAGGTGATTAGCATCCGACCATCTCGGATTCTCTTGAAAATTGGCACCCAGGGTAATCAGGTGTCCAGATTCCGAATCTGAAAGTCTTAAGTCTATCGGAGCAGTGGGTTTTGAGTTACAACCTCAGGTAATCTTTTGAAAGTTTGGATACAAGGTTTCTTTGGGACGCCATAACTCCCATAAAACAACCTAGTAAAATGATATATCGTTAGAATCATAAAATGACAAGAATTGTTGTGGTGCTAGCTCATTGTTGAAAATTTCGAAATTTTGTTTTGTAAAATTTTGGTTAAAAATGTGGTAACATTTTTTCTATGTGGCCAGTGAAAATAAATGTGTTTTTTGGGCCGAAAATATTGCCTATGGTATTAGTAACTTGCATGCGAAAAAATTGGAGATGGGTATTTTTGTAAATATTTTTTCCTCATTTTTTATTTCTGTCGTGCAGTGCAAATTTGCTCTTTTGACGCCCTGCGGCCGCATATGTCGTAAGTAGTACAAACATATGACATGTCAAATTTAAATGCTCCAAATTCCATTACTTATGAAAAGCTCCTTTGACCATTTCAAGACCCCTCCCCCACCTTCCCCCATCCTCACTCCCCAATTCCCTCCCGCGTCCTGCGTCTCCCCAGCCCCGGCCGGGCTGAAGGACGCGAGGATCCGTGCTGTCTATGGCTGGTCTTAGGCTGTGCTGGCTTGAATGGATTACCACAAGTTGTAGGGGCGCATGTGTGTATTATAGCTGTCCTGGCAAATTCCTGGTTCAAAGGTCCGTGGTTCATAGGGGTTGGTGCCTTATCAGTGGGGTGCGCTACCAGTCCCCCTGACGCCTCTCATTATCGGTCAGTTCTCGCCGGATTTTTGTGAATCTGACCATGTGTCGTCGCGGCGAGACAAAAGCGCGGCTAGATACCCGCTTGAATTCCGGCATCACCTTACAGAACTTTGCACTCCTCTTGGAAGGGTGGGGGGATAACACTCTCCTGTCCAATATGGTAACAGGGTGGGCGGAGCTACGCAGACCAGACGTTATCACGCCTACGGTGCGGGTCGTTACTTAGCGGGTCCAGCCACATTGTGGAACTAATTGTTGTGTGACTCTCTCAGAACCAGTCAACTTTGCGTAGCCAGTGGGGTTGGTCATTGCTGGGTGCGGCTTTCGTTGTTTGCCCTACTTCTGGTATCAAGATGTCGCTAAGGTCGACAAGGAATTATTGCAAGGATCCATTCAATTCTCATCATCTGAATCGTGTGTTGAAAGGTGTCCAGAAGGTCTTCGAGGAGCTGGTGAATGACGTTAACGACGACAGGGTAGGAGGCTGTACGTTTATATGTGTGTCCTGCCGACCGCGACCGATAAAACACCCCCAATTGCTTGCCGCCGAAAAAAAGACAGCTTTCTAAACTGCCTGCACAGCTTCACGCCCGTTAACACTGCCTGCACAGCTTCACGACCGTTGACACTCTGCCTGCACAGCTTCACCCCCGTTGACACTCTGCCTGCACAGCTTCACGCCCGTTGACACTCTGCCTGCACAGCTTCACGCCCGTTGACACTCTTCCTGCACAGCTTCACGCCCGTTGACACTCTGCCTGCACAGCTTCACGCCCGTTGACACTCTTCCTGCACAGCTTCACGCCCGCTGACACTCTTCCTGCACAGCTTCACGCCCGTTGACACTCTGCCTGCACAGCTTCACCCCCGTTGACACTCTTCCTGCACAGCTTCACGCCCGCTGGCACTCTGCCTGCACAGCTTCACGCCCGTTGACACTGCGACACCGCTGGTGTCGAAACTGACGGGGGCACGGGTCAGCTTGTCATATTATCCCGCAGACAACGGGGAGCAAAACGAAGGTGAGCCTCTGGCCCGGAGCTGACTGAACGCATGAAGTAGTCTCGCTGAAGTCTCCCATGCATGAAGTCTCGCTGAAGTCTCCCATGCATGAAGTCTCGCTGGAGTCTCCCATGTATGAAGTCTCGCTGAAGTATCCCATGACAGCCTCGCCAGCTTGGATGTGTTCAGTGTGCACGGTGTATCCGTAAGTGTAATGTATGTGCAGTTTTTCAGCAAACACGCCCAACTAATTTGGCAATCATCAGTATTTTCTGTTTCATAGAATGTAGCGATGGGTATTGGACTATAATAAAAAATGAAAAATATCCAGGTGAATTCTAGGAGCGGACACAGTGCCAAGGGGGCATAAAGGCCAAGAGGAGCACTAGCGGAACCATCGCTTCTCACCCCCCTGGATCGGACATTCGATGTGTACCGGCGGGCCTCGGATATCGCTTCCCCCCAGGATCGCTACCGGGGCAGTACTCCGCCAGAGTCATGGTTTCTCCCCCCGGCCCAGGGGGCACCCGGCGGTGGGGGCACCACGAAAATCGCTTGCCCCATCCAAAAATACCTTCCGTCGCCACTGGGTGGTGAGGGCTCTTAAAATGTTCGAGCGAGCTTTGCATAGATAATGGGACTTGAAGCATTTTAATTTGGTGTCATACGTATCTGCTACATATACTATGCGCGGCGGCAGTGCGTGAAAAGCAAATATTTTCATGGCATGGCTGAAATGAAAAAAGGATAAAAATATTCATACAAAATATCTATCGGCATTTTTTTGCATGCCAGTTAATAATACCATAGGGAATATTTTTTGCCAAAAAAAAACAATTAACTGGCCACATATAAAAAAATTAACAAATTGTTGGCCACAAAATGTTTAAGAACAAGATTTAGAAATTTTCAAAAATGCATCTACACCACAACAATTCTTGTGATTTTACGATTCTAACAATATATAATTTCACTAAGTTACTTTCAGGTTCATTGTGGGAGTTATGGCGTCCCAAAGAAACCTTGTATTCGAACTTTTCAAAAACTGCCCGAGACTATAACTCAAAACCCACAGTTCCGACAGACCTAAGACTTTCAGATTCGGAATCTGGGGATCGGATTACCCTGGGTACCAATTTTCAAGAGAATCCGAGATGGCCGAGTGTTAACTTTGCACCCATCACCTGTTGAATCGTGCTGGAATGCGCCAGCTATCCGTCGTCATAAAGTATCCGAGTGGTAAGTCAACAAGCATTAGAAATGTGTACTTCCAGACCATTCGTGAATAACATTAACCTTCACCATCTTGTGTTTTCGCTTGGGTGGATAATTGTGCTTTGCAATACACCCAATTTACATTATCGCAAGGCCTTGTACGTCTTAGGTTGCCTTCCCCTGCGTATATATCGATATATCTTGAACAAACGTGACTCTCGGTGTCCTTGGATGTCTACAAGAACATGGAAGGGCGTCTCGGGCAGTCTTAAGCAGGTACGTCAAGTGAACGTGGCAAACATTCAAGATCAAAAGTTAGCTTGGTTTATTACATGGCGACATTGAAGCAATAGCGACCAAATGCGAGGTCCGGTCGCTATTGCTTCAATTTCCATCAAATGAGTGTTATTTGACCTGACTCGTGCGTTATCCGAAGTTTGAGGAATCTAATTATTTTCTAAGGTCAAAGGCCAAACTGATTTATTGTGTCGCTTCGCATTTTTTTCTGTTTCCGTCAAGGCCTACACAAATTTCGTATCAAGCGATAGCTCGTGGTCATCCCTCGAGCAGTACTTCAAACCGGGACACGTCAAGGTCAAACCTGAAGGCTGAACTGTTTGACTTCTTCGATGACCTCGCGCCTGGTTGCTATGCCTGCAACTTTAGTAACATGAGTCATGTGGCGTGGCTTGTTTGCATCTGTACATCGACATGGCTTCTATAAAGATGTTGAGACATATAAATACATTTGAAGGTAAAGCTGGTTAAGCTCGTCTCGCATTTTTTTCTCGCCAAAACCAAAAAGAATAAAGCATCAAGGGATAGCCCGTAGTGAACCTTCGAGCAACGTGTTAAACCGGATCCCACGGCGAAGCACCACCTTTCCGTGATGGGGGTGGGGTGAGGGGGATTGCGCGCACAAAAGATCCGGCTCACATCTTACCCGTGACGGATCAGACAAAGAGTCCTCACTCGTCCTTCCATCCATACTCGCTCATTCCAATCCCCATCTCATCTCAACGTCCATGCCCTTCACCTGGCCCAGCAAAACCAACTCTCCCCATCATGAGCAGGTAGGACAACTTCCCGGTCCTGCCCTCCAGCTCAGTTTGATAGTGGCAGTCTTGCCTCCTTGGTTCGTCCCCCGGAGTTGACGGAGTCCTGGAGGCGGAGGTCCCCGTCGTACGGTGCTAGTTGTGACGGGGAACCAACACTCCTCTCTGGTCCCGATATCCAGGAGGGGCGGGCGGGTCCGTGGGGCCTCACGCAGGCCAAGTGACTGATCGCCTCTGGACGGGGACCTGGGATTCTTCCCAGTGTTTGCCAGCCCGGACGGGGTCAGGGGGTGGGTGGGTGGTGCTGGATTCCGGTCAGGGTGGTGAGCATCTCTCTCCCGGCCGGGCGAAGGCGCCCCTGGCGACCTCCCGTCCGCGGGACTCAGGCGTCCCCCAGTAGGGCCCCAGTGGGGTGGGGCGCCGCGTGGAGCTGAACAAACATAACATCACATGGTTACATCTAACGCAAACATCCCTGGTTTCTCACTCGAAGACCAGACCACGTGCACCCTGATATAAGCCATGGCTTAGTCGCGACTGCAACACGCATGACTGCAAAGGGGTGATCAATTGCTACGATCTGAGGGATGTCACGGAAGCAGAGATCGTAGACGGATTGGCGGAGCACGGTGTGCTGTAGCTAAATAGAATGAAGATGTGAAGGGGAGAGGAACTTCATGCAAGAAATAACATAATTCGTACTTTTAACTCCACCGACCTGCCATCCACAGTGTCAGTGGGATATATCCGGGTAAAGGTTCGAGTTTTTGTCCCCAACCCCATGAGGTGCTTTAAATGCCAGCGATATGTTCACACGACTCAGCATTGCCGTGATCGCCCTGAATGTGGCCAATGTGGATCGGCGGACGACACCCTCGACAGGTGTGAATCAACATCTGACCGGTCAGCATATCTGACTGACCCAGCACATGTCGGAACACGTGGCAACGAGCTGGCCGATCAGGCTGCAAGGCGTGCAGCACAAGCACCAAGTGGACGCGTGCTTCCACTTCCAGCCAGTGGTCACTACCCAATTATCGCATAATTTGTTCCCAGACAGTGGCAGGACAGAAAGATGAGTTCAGCAAATTAAAGCAAATCAAAGGGAAAGAAAGGCCGAAATGGGTGGGGTGTAATTCCGTGCTGGCTGTACACCATGTCCTGGTGGCGTGCCCAGCATATACAGAAGAACGTAAGCGTTACTTCGGATATGGTGCGAATACTCTCAAGTTAAAGTCCATTTTGGGAAATGTTTCCATATTTAGACATAAAGACATAAAGACATAAAATATTAGTGCAACTATGACCCACAAGGGCCCTTCTTGGTTGCACTCTGCACATTGAACCAGTTGCCCACCAAATCTGTAAATCAGCCCTCCCTGTAATACTGAAAAGCAAGCCCTCTATTCTTATAATGATTGTCTATGCTGTTTTTAAAGCTGTTCAATGTGCTGCTACTGACAATGTTTTCTGGCAGCTGGTTCCAGTGTTCTACTACCCTGTTGGCGAAGAAAGTCTGCCTTCACCTTGTTTTGCTGTGGTTAACTTTAATTTTGAATTTGTGACCTCTAATTGCATCATTTCTGTTCAATTCAAACATTTCCCCAAGATATCCCCTCTCCAGACCATGGACAAATGTAAAGACCTTGATGAGATCTACTCTCAGCCTTCTACATCTAAGTGAAAACATATTAAATTTCTTAAACATTTCCTCATATGCCAAGTTGCTTATGCCATTAACCATTTTTGTAGCCCCCTTTTGTACTCTCTCTAAAAGCCAACAATCTTTTTCATAGCTAGGAGACCAAGCTTGGATGCAGTATTCCAAATGTGGCCTGACATATGCACACTAAAGCTTCCTGATCACTTCCTCACTTCTGTATGATACATTCCTATTTATTGCCCAGAGCATTCTCAGTGCCTTCTTGCTGGCTTCCTTGGTCTGTTCTGATGCCCCCAGTGTTATGTTTAGAATAACACCTAAATCTTTCTCCTGTTGAGTCACTGATAGCACTTGGCCACCCATCAAGTATGGAGCCTTCATATGCTGCTTACCTACATGCATGATTTTGCACTTATCAAAATTAAATTTCATTTGCCATTCTTCGGACCACTTCACAAGTTCGTCTAAGTCTTTTTGCAGCGAGATATGCTCATCTTGACCTGTTATTGCTATTATTGCTATTTACTTACAATAGAAGTTTTGTACTTCCTTGTGAAAATAGGATTTCACGAAATATATGCACCTGCCTAATTGATAATTTGTTTTCACAGATCTTATATCAAGTGCCTGAATATATACCGATGATTTATATTAGTGACAGTCTGACGCGTGCTTCGACAACCTTGCTATGGGTGCAATATAACCCAACGGGGTTGACGCACCCTATAACCCCAACAATCATCATCACTGTACGGGCGGAAACTTTGCCCGTCCGCCCCTCCGGGATATCGGGACCAAAAAGGCGTGTTGCTCCTCCGTCACAAACATCGCTGTGCGACAGGGGAACTCAACCGCTAGGACTCAGTCAAACCCAGGGGACGGGTCAAGGGAGCGCGACTACCCCGATACAACTGAGTGTGCGGGTATGACAGAGGAAATTATTATACCTGCCCATAGCGAGAGAATTGGTGTTGCAGGGCCAGGTAAAGGATGTGAATGATGAGATTGGGTTGACATTGCAATATAAACGCAGGGATGGAAGGATGAGTGAGGCACTCCTAGTCTAGCCCCTCACCATTGGACTGGTCCGCCGGATCATGTATACACCCACCCCCACCTTCGCCCCGCCACCACCACGAAAAGGTGGTGCCTAGTCGAGGGAGGGGGATCAAACTGATGTCTGAAGAGCATCTGATGGAGCTTTTGTCAACACCTGAAGCCAGGGTTAGATTTGGGCTTTGTAATCCTGGATGAGGAGAGGAAAAGTTCTGGTTGATCAAAACCGAGAGGATACTTGTCTCGAAGCTTGTGACATCAATATCAGTGTACATTTTGCAGTGAACCTTGAACACTCTATCTCAGATGAGTTGCTGATGACATTCCTGATGTCATCAGGAATGTCATCAGACGCTTACCGTGTCGGCAAAGGGACTTCCCGCGCCAGCTTTGCCATACATGCAGCACGAGACCACCGGAACAGCTCAGCGTTGGTCAAACCGGCGCTAGAAGTCCCGCCGCAGAAAGTCCAGCCGCAGTCAGTGTCCAGCCGCAGTCAGTCCAGCCGCAGAGTGTCCAGCCGCAGTCAGTCCAGCCGCAGTCAGAGTCCAGCCGCAGTCAGTGTCCAGCCGCAGAGAGTCCAGCCGCAGTGAGTCCAGCCGCAGACTGTCCAGCCGCAGTCAGTCCAGCCGCAGAGTCCAGCCGCAGACAGTCCAGCCGCAGTCAGTCCAGCCGCAGAGAGTCCAGCCGCAGAGAGTCCAGCCGCAGAGAGTCCAGCCGCAGTGTCCAGCCGCGGTCCGCCGCAGAGTCCAGCCGCAGCGTCCAGCCGCAGCGTCCAGCCGCAGAGTCCAGCCGCAGATGTCCAGCCGCAGGTCCAGCCGCGAGTGTCCAGCCGCAGTCAGTCCAGCCGCAGTCAGTCCAGCCGCAGAGAGTCCAGCCGCAGTCAGTCCAGCCGCAGAGAGTCCAGCCGCAGGTCCAGCCGCAGAGAGTCCAGCCGCAGAGAGTCCAGCCGCAGAGAGTCCAGCCGCAGAGAGTCCAGCCGCAGACTGTCGCCCCGAGCTGAGCTTCACTCGTGAGCCATCTCAAGCGGAATGGCAGCCGCGGCACGTCAATTTTGTCACGGCAATCTGTGACAAAAGCCCAACAAGAGGAGTGTCGACTGACCCGCATTATAACTTAGCCCGCCTGTGTTCGGGGTATCTGGCGTAGCACCAATGACTCTGGGAGGGACAGGGCAAGACGGCAAGACCTTCAGTGAATTTTACACAAAACTGCAAGAACCTCAGCAGCGCCATACTTGTAATGCTACTCTCAAGCTCAGTGAAATTGCACAATACGCCTGACATTCCATGATAGGAATCAATCCAACATCAATGTCCTCCATATAAAACCCATAGCAGTTCTAGCTAACCAATCACTTCAGCTTCGCATTGCACATTTCATCCATTTTTACATTATCTCCATCAACACAATCAAAATAGGAGAGCAGCTTCAGGTTTCAGCTTACTCACTCTGACTCATCAAAATGCTGCTGGGAGATATTTGGTGGCACTCTCCTACACTTACTGGCCACTGATTATGTTGCTCTATGCGTACGTGCTCATATGCTTGATCACGTTAGCCTGCACATGTATATAGCTGATCATGTCTGCGTACACCCATTGATCATTATTTGCATCATCTGCTACACCGCGCAATGTATGTCTCCCTGCAAGAAAAGTCACTAAAATTCCACAACATGCCTGGCATCCCTTCCACGTGAAGAATGGACCTGAAAGTATATATGCCTCATCTAAAATCCATAGGTTATGGCGAAAAATATCATTAATTTGCCGTTTGATATTTTTCAATATCTCCATCGGCACCATCAAAATATTGCAGCAATTTGAACAAGCATCTCACTCACTTTGTTCCATCACAGTGATGTTTCGAAGTCTGATGTTTGCCATACCATCACCAATGCACATGTGCATTTCACTTGCACCTCTATTTTCTCATGCATTTTACCCATCATGGAAAGCGATGTGTGTAATATTTACTCACTTAACTAAAAGTGCAATGATGTTCACTGCTGAAGTATTAAGTTGTTACAACATTCGGGTGCAACGCGTCATTTCCCATCATCATAGAATGCCAGTTATAGGTGCCAGTTATGAGGGGAATCCATGGTGTGTGTTCAGCTAGAGCGCACATACTTTATGTTGCTGTCTTTTTTATTATTTCACTCATTTCACTCCAAAATATATTACAATCTTCTGCTCTTTTTCCACACATAACGGAGCGCCTGACTTGAAAGAAGAACATTAACTGCTACATTATCACCAAAATCGGTGCCCACCCTTCCCAGCTTTATTTTTTTTTGAAAGTTTGTAGGATGGAAACAAAAAAAGACTGCCATTTGCATCAGTCCATTTGCCTTGCAGTCACGTCAGTCGTGTCGCTGTCTCCCCTTCCCTTCCCGCTGAGGCCGCTTCTCCTCTCCCCTTACCGTCGGTCACCGCCGGTTGGCGCCCAAAGCCATAGAAGGGTCACGACAGGAAATTTGCTTGTGCTGCAATGCGTTGCATCATGCACAACATTTGTTGAGGTCGATCCGAAATGTCGACTAGAATCATGCGGCAACCTCCGTAAAAAACGAACTTTCATTTATTTCGATCGGTCTCTCCTAAAAAATACGCAAATTCCTAGACCACATCGAAATCGAAGTGATAGATCCTGATAGACCTTGCGGTGAAATCGTCGATCGGGATCATACAACGCACTACATTTCGGGATCCCGGACAAAGAACGTAATCCACGACTCAGTCGCGGTTTCCGAGCCGTGTCTGCTCACAGCCGATTTACGTGGGCGGGTATCACCAGCTCAGCAAGCCCCCTTGATAACCGGCGGCGTTAGCTGATTCGCTATCTTGGCTTTCGGGTGCGTCAGCCACCAAGTCAACCACTTCATGTCGCCCATCGATGGCCCGCGAACGTATGAGCAATCTTGCAGCGGATGGAGGAGGGGGAGGGGGTGCGCCGTTCTGGCCGTACCCAGGGGCGGCCGTCCATGCGTGTGTGTTCGATTCCTGACCGCGAGCCACTTCCGCTCGCTGTTCAGGGGCCTTACCCAGGCTGTGCTGAGTTGTTGCCTTGTCACGCCACATCCGGAGAAATACCGCACGCGCCCAGACCGACACTGGCGGAACCGCGACATGCCCTGGAGTCGGTGCTAATCTCAGTCGGCGAACAGCATCGCGTGGGAGTTGGCAGTTGACTCATGGAACGTGATCCAAACTGGTTGGCTACCGCACATTCTCATCTCGCGCAATAGCCACTGTACGTGGAGGGCATGCACCGTGAAATGAATAAATGTATAGCCGGCGCACGCGGCCGCCCATCCACTCACTGGCTGCCATAGGGGAATCACCCGCTTGCCTGCTAAATCGGAATTTGGTGCCACACGAGACCGAGAGCCCTCAGCGAACGCTGACGCACTGTCGACTTTTCAATTATCGCAGTCATGGAACAAGTTTGTACTTGTTATCTCAAAGCTTTAGGCTGTCATTTTGCGGTTTTCTCAATGCTTGCACTGCGCATTCAACGATGCTCGCGATGTGTTTCGGGCAGAATGTCTTGACATCGGTAAAACAAATGTATATGTGTCTCGATGCAAATTTGTATTAAGGAACGCCGAAGCGGTGTGCGTATATGGTAAATTGATATGAAAGGCGAACACAATATCGAACACTATATCGCACAATATCGAACACCGGCTGTCTGCACCCAGCAACCTCAAGTCGTCACCAATCCCGCATGTGAGCCTGCAGAGGAACGAAGTCGAGAGACACACCCGCGGGCGCGACTCGAAGACACATCGGCCACACCTGCGTTTTGCACACCTATATACTGTATCGGCCATACCCATGCTATCCGCCACTGTCTTCTGTGCGAGGAAGAAAAACATCGCCGCTCACGCTGATTGGGGATTCTGACGTGCGACACGTGGTGTCCACGTACGTGGATTTCGTACGGGAGCGCAGTCAGTTCTGCAGAAATAGCACGCTGAACTCGACGGATGAGAACTGGCGTATTAAATAAATCAGAGTAAATTGCGACCGATCCGGTGCGATTGTATTTTCTAGGTTTTTTTCTTTTTACACATTTGCTATTCAAGTGATTTTTCATGAGACGCTATTACCATGGAAAATGATTCCCGCTGTCCGTATTGTGTACAACGTCAGGGAATTGCATTTTTATCTCCGAAAATGCAAACTTAGATATACGGGGTGTCCTATAGACCAGCTGAAATCACATCGCGCAAGTAATTTCGCTGACAACAATCCTTCCCGGGTGAGTTTATGTCTCTAGGTGTCAGCTGTCCAGTTGTCGCCAGATGACTAAAGCGGTCGCAAGACGAGTGTATGGACCATGCGCTATCCCAAGATATAAAAATAAAACGAATTGTTATCTCGAATGCGATGGATGCATTGGGGTTGTCTATATACCTTCGCTGGTAGCTGTGCAAATTATTTGCCTGCCTCCTTTCTTCGGTTGCTCCTTTGCCTCCGAAAATGAAAGCAAATCATAGATCTCATGCTTTGGCCCCATTATCATGTCCGTCACTTCGTTCCACCTTCCTCACCAGTGATAACCAGTTGCGTCTATTGCCAGTGATTACCAGTTGCGTCACAATCTGCAGGGAGTTTGCGCCTGTGATTCAAATGCTCATGGCATCTACTCAGTGTTTGTTCAAAGTGCGTGGTGGTGGGAACAGGAACGGTACTTAGAGACAGTACCATGCATATATCAACGCTACTCAATGACAGTACGATGTAGATCTCAATGCAGAAAGACAATTGCTGCATTTTTCTGGCTTTATATCTTGTCCCAGGTACTCCGTGTAATCCTTCTCAAGCCAGATCCAAAAACTAGAAGACGTTCAGTTTGGCACGTTCGATGACTTATTCGTTTACCCTAATCGATTGGCCATGTATGATGTATGATGTTGACACTAAGCAATGTTGTATATTGACGACTGGCAAATAATGTGCGCCAACCGATTCGCCGTCGTTGTTCGACCTCTGAATCTGCATGGACCATGTTTTGAGCATTACAAGATAGTAACATGTGTGCATAAACCTGTATTCCTCACAAAGTAACCTGTATGCCTTACTCGGTATTTGTGCAGTGCGAATAATTCCTGATCTCCATGTGTGAATATATATATGTATATATATATATATATATATATATATATATATATATATATATATATATATATATATAATTAAACAGCTGACTGGAGTGTTACCTGCCACATATCGACCAGGAATTGATCGGAATTGATCGTGCGGGCGTGCAGAATGCCCACATCCCACACAACACGCGTTCTAACTCTTCCGACACAATCTGCTGCGCCCTCCAGTCGAAGCGCATGCGGGCATCCACTGTCACCTGAGCCAATGCGTGACGTCACCAAGCCGATACGACACCAGTCGGTGGTGATCTCGGCGCGGGTTCCGGGGCGCCTATCACGGCCGCGGGGGCAATGGGACAGGCGGGTGGGCGACGATCGGAATTAGAGGTGGCAATTACACGAATTCTTTGGGCCGCAGCCCGAGACAGGCCAGTCTGATGAGACCAATCCCGATCGGGAACTGGTCAAAATGTTCGATCAGAAGGACAAAATTGATAATATTCCGTTTCTAAATGAAACAGCAACGTAATTTGTTACGTTAAATTCAGTCGATTCACATCTTCACATCAACATCAGAGTACACACCTTATGTAATCAAAGAATATTAATTGAAATAAGCATGTAATCAATCAACTGCATTGGAAGGCAAGCATAACAACATGGTAAATACAAAACAACACTAAAAAACACAACATTGCCAAGCCGATTTCCATCTGCAATCTAAGAATAGCAAACGTAAGAGTCAAACCCATTGACCTCTATATATAACTAGACAGCTCGACTTTTCAAAACGATTCCATCGGCGGCGCAGCATACGGGCAAAACGGCGGCGCTGGTAGGCGCTGCGCAATGTGTTGTGGATGTAAACAGGTGATACTAGGGTTTTGTGGATGCAAAGAAGTGATGCTATCATTTTCATACGATTTATTCATATATGCATATATCAAGCAAAATATCATCATTAAACCTGCACTCCAACCTGCCGCTTCCCCTCCGTTCATCCCATTGCAGAGATAGATACAAAGGGCACAGGGGACATGTGTCCGCGTATGGCAATGTGGCGCCCTTATTACCAGGAAAGGTGGTCCCCCAGTCGGATTCGAGTGGAGCCCCTTATAGTTTTTGTTTAACCCGTCCCGTCTCGGGGGAGGGGTCTTCAACCGCCCCCCTCAGATTTCTCGCGTATTGCGGACGAACGGCGCAGGGCAGCGCGCCCAAATTTGGCATATCTTTTCCCACATCAATTTGACATGCTGATTCAAAATCTTTAGGGCAGGTCATCTAGGGTCAACGAGTTAGTCAAGGTCAGGTGAGGTCACCTCCAAAAAAGTTCGAACAGTCGTCACGCTTTAACGGATACAGACATTTTAATGAAACTTTCAGCGTTTGCTTATCTTGACAGATGCAACAAAACGTACGAGTTGAATGTTTCTCTTTTGTTTCGCTTTTGACTACATAAATTTTGCGTATTTGCCATATTGCAGCTCAAATACAGGATTCTGGCTAAAGTAAGCATTTTTTATTAGGGCAAGTTGATTTCCAACAACGCGTCTCGGTCTCCTCTACCCAGTGGAAAAGGAAAATTGAAGAAAACTTGAAAACTCAAAATTTTCACATTTCAAAAAAATATTTTTAAATATTTTTGATGCGCCAAAATATTATAGCCCTAGCCGATTTCGCTGTCCTTTTCTCATTCCAAATAATTTTTTTTTTCATATATCACCCAAAATTAACTCCCCAGAGTAAAAAACAATAGAAGTCGTGAAAAGTCGTGATAATCTAGTCCCCTGGTGACGTCACTTTTGGGGATTGTTTTTAGGGGGGGGGGTTGGACATGGACCCTACTCGTCGAGCGTTTTCCGATGACACCTCTTTCGTTTTCGTGCGATACTAAGTTTGGACTTTAGAGGGAGTCTTCAACCGCTCCCCTCCCCGAGACGGGGTGTGACGATTTGACCGGAAAGACGGCGCGGGTTAAACTAAAGGGACCCCTCGAGATGAAAATGTATATCTTGTAACCATTGAGTGTACCCCTCCCATTGAATTTGCAGCCAAAGAAGTCTCCCTTCCAAGACCTTTGAGCGTGCCTCTCGAAATTTCCAGATGTAGGTGTGCCTGAGGGCTCATCCAGTGGCTCCAGAATACCCTTCTTCCATGAAAAGTTCTGGATCTGTCCCGCCTTCTTGGCAAGAGCCTAGGGCTAAAAGAACGAACTGCAATTAAAGAGGAAATCCTGAGAGCACGGATGTTGATTTCGGAAAATGATTAGGGTATGGAAAAATGCATGAAGGCAATGGGCATGGTCAAATGGATTGGGGAGCACACTCCATAGGGTACCGTGTTAAATATTTGTGGGGAGGCCTAAATAATCATTGATGGGGCACCTGGCCCCTCGAAAGCATATACAACAACACCGCTGGCTGATCGTCCACCTGTGCCCTGAGGCTCGAGTACAACCCATTAAACAAATTTCAGCTAAAGGCACCACTCCATATGAAAATGTCCCCCTTAGAATAATTGAATGCACTCCCTTGCATTTTCAGCCGAAGTCTCCCTTCCAAGACCCTCAAGTGTGCCCCTCGCGAAATGTTCAGCTAAATGCACCCCTGGTGGATCATCCAGTGGCTCCAGATATGCTCCTTCCATGAAAAATCCTGGATCCATGCCTGTGCTCTTGACTATGCCCTTGGAAGGGGTTCCGTGCTAATATAAAATACTTCCATGAAAGAGGAAGTTCTGCATAACGTGAATAATATGCACGTGCTTGAGCCAATACAAAATGTCATTGCTAAAGTACTGTTTTCAACAATGTGTATCCTAAATATCCTGAAATAATTTTAGTATCTTTCATGAAACTTTTGCATTCATACGACAAAATTGCTGGATGGAATGTTAAAATGGTCTTTACCAATTGCATGATTACCATCCCTAGGCTATCGGCTCTTTTTTCAATGAACATACAGACCGTTTGGAAGCCCGGTATATATTCCAAAGACCGGTCCAAGCCCGTCGGTCCTGACCGGGCTCTCTGACCGGGCTTTCAGTCCTCAGGTTTGCCACCTGCAGTCGGCACACAGCGGCCCGGCCACGTGACGTGGCGCGAAGCGACGCTTTGGCGCGGAGGCGGCGCCCTTTGTACCTCCGCCGACGTCGCACGTAGTGGCTTTTAACTCGGACAACATGGAGGAAGGTATGCACTTGCCTGCGGCTGTGTCAACATGGCGGCGCGCCTCGCGATTTGGAGCCAGGTCAACACAGGTGGTGGCCGCTGTTTGCGGCGGCCACCTCGCTTCTGCAGCATGCACACATTGTTGGGGAAAGGGTAGGTGGGTGATGAGCGATATGGTAAAAGGTGTAGAAAGTGCGACGCAATTTTGGTGTAGCAAAAACTTGGGGCATTTGATTGCCTAACAACGTACAGAGGTGCACTGAAGACGAATTCACCCTCGATTCGCGGGTTAGCCGTCTATGCGTGGATAGCTACGGACACATCCGATTCCATCCACCCTTGACCATCGTTATGTAACTCTTATATTGCGGGTACAGTAATTGCAGGACAACAGTCTTACCCTTGACACGATGCCTCCATCGTCGAAGCACCACCTTGCCGTGGTGGTGGTGGGGGTGGTGGGGGCGAGGGTGGGGGTATTGTGTACTCCAATGGTCCGGCGGATTAGTCCAATGATGAGAGACCAGATTAGGAATGCTTCACTCATCCTTCCATCCCTACGCTTCCATTCCAATGTCCATCCCATCTCAATATCCATGCTCCTCACCTGTCCCTGCAACATCAACCCTTCCTGCTATCAACAGGTAGGATAGCTTCCTAGTCCTGCCCTCCCACTCAGTTTTAGTCGCGCCCCATCGGCTCGTCCCCCGGGGTTGACGGAGTCCTGGAGGTTGAGGTCCCCCGCCGCACGGTACTGGTTGTGACGGCCGAGCAACATGCCTCTTTGGTCCCGATATTATGGGGGAACTGGCGGGCCCATAAGGCCCCATACGGGCCAAGCGACACGTCGCCTGAGGTCGAAGGTTTGGGCTTCGGTCCAGTACCTGCTGGCCTGGCCGGCAGGGTCAAGGGGTGGACGGCGCTGGATCCTGGTCGGGGTGGTGAGTCTTTCGTCTTTCTCCCGGCCGGGCGATGCCGTCGCCTGTCCCATATAGCTCCTCTAGCGGCTGGCGTCTTCCCGTCCGCGGGCCAAAGGCGTCCCCCAGTAGGGCCCCTATGTGGTGGGGCGTCATGAGGAGCGGAAAACTATCTCACTACATTGCATCTACAACTAAGCAACTCTCTTGGTTCCTTCTTAGGGGCCAGACCATCCTCCACCCGCCGCGGGTGGAAGCATGCCTAACCCGGAGGGTAGCTGAAACAATATTTGGAACAAGTTTCGTACCCTCATCCCTCATCGGAGGACTTACGAAGGATATCGCGTCGCTGTTCTCCTTTCAAAGGCGAGATGGGTGCAATATGTTTTGTACGATTGTCCGCTGTGAAAAGCTGAATGATACAATATGTTGCGGCTACTCCTAGTACTAGGATTGATACTACTCAGTATGACTCCTAGTCTCACTCCTATTGTTTGCGTGATGACTCTCCTACCTTTGTTCCGTACAATGGCTGTGCTTTGGCGTAACCTTTGTTTTGTTGCTGATAGAGAATCAATGATTATGAAGTTCATAATCACTGATGGGGTTTACATCAACATTGATGGGTGCAAGTTTGATGCCATTTATGGCATTTAACTTGATCCGTTCGTAAGATTTCCTTCGAACAGAAATCAGACTAAAATCATTCAGGCCCGCTAGCATACGGTCGCTATCCAACAATAGCTGATCACATTCACTCCTCTATCCACTTACAAACATGTGGGACCCAGAGCAGACATACATATTGCTACAGTAAATAAATATCCAGGCTAAGCATAACACGGCAGCAAAGAAACCTTTACGAATGAAGCCTACACCCTGGGGGGTCCGTGACACCACCCCGGTCACACATTCTTACATCAGCAATGCGACTTTCTCAAGAACTTCGTGAATTTCTTGAGAAACTTCACGAAGAACTTGAACTTGAGTTCAAGTTCAAGGGAAGAACTTGAGAAGTTCGTTCCTAGCACACAGCCTACATGATGGCGAAGGCGGCACTAGGACAGCACGTGGGGACTGACTGAGCGACGACAGAAACGTGGTGCCCCATGGAAGCAGCCTTCTACTTCATCGGTCGCTGTGCTGAAAGTTGGCACCTGTTCGCCCTTCACCACCGCTGCGTTGTCTTTGATACAGGGAGCAGACTTGACATGGCCCGGCGCCCGGATTGCTTTCTCGCATTCATGAAATAAGTAGAGCAGGTGCTCCACTACGTCCTCTGTAAGATAAATTCCAAGCCTATGGACATGTCAATGCAACATTCATTCTGTGTCACAACTGATCACTGTGAAACGAAATTATTAAATTTTGCGTTGTTTATGCTTCTGGGCGCCCGAATAGCTTGAACAGCTTTGATTTGTGAATTTCTGTTCACGAAATGGAAACATTGACATACCTTCGAAGAGAACAACTGTATACATCTCATGCGGCATCCCAGTTCTTCGATATTTATTATGGAAAAAGCATATCAGGAAAGGGTATATTTCCATCCTCCCCCTACAGTTATCGGGTGAATCTATATCTATGATTGCCTACGAAGAGGTCCAGGACTGTGGATTTGGTAATAGCAATGTAGCAAATGTAGCAATGTAGCAAATGCAAATGACTTGGTGGCAGATAACACAAAAACGAACAAATCATCTTCCTTCGCCAATATCTTCCCCGTGCTTTCTTCTGTACATGGCCGTTCCTACTGGGCATGACATCACCATCACATGAATCAGCATCATTGCATGAATGCATTTGATACCAATGTTTTTCCATAATATTCACATTAGACAGTGAGACTTGACAGTCATACGGCACGACCCAGCATTTAGGGCAGTCATATGGTAATGATGTACGACTTTCACCCTTCTATTTACCATGTAGCGTGCCCAGTGTTTGATGTCTCCTATAATATTACATTGGTGTTTCAACTTTTCATGATTGTGTTTTACTACCTGCTTAATTGTTAGATCTTGCTACGTTTTCCAGTACATTTTCTAATCTGATACCTTGGTGTAATTTGACATTCATGAATTTGCAAGATCATATTGCAATTCATATTACACAAAATGTATTGCATCCTTTCTCGTATGTATAGTGATATTGTCTCTGGTAGACATTAAGTATAATATTCTTAGGGTGTTGTAATTTCGACCTAGGAGCAACTTGAGTGTTGGGTGCAGTTATGTAGCAACGCTACCTGTACCTACTGAAGGCCTCACCTTGGAACATTGTAAACCTAGTCAGATTATATGACCTGAACTAACCTACTTGAACACATCCATCAATTGGTCCATTATTATCACCTATTTACAAGCAGGCTTATGAAGCTTTTCGCCACTGGCGGATCCAGATAAGCTGTTTCAGGATGATGGGAAGACAAACAAGTGATCCTCAGCTTTGAAAAATATCAGATTTTCTTCATGTTCACTCGTGTTTTAAGTCAAACTTTGTGGGGTCAAATTGCTACAAATCACACAACGTATTGTACTTCTGCGTATCTCAACATATATAAATATAAATATGTATATAAATATATGTGTATATATATATATATATATATATATATATATATATATATATATATATATATATATATATATATATATATATATATTGTAAACACAAGCTTTCCTTTCTGTTTTCACACTTTTTGGTTTCTCCTGACGAAACATGGCTTTCCAAGCCCAGCTCACCCCCGGAGTCACCCATCCCTAGCTGCCCCACGGAAGCAGAATGGACTCGTGTCACTGACCAGGCTGCCCCCGACTATGCCAATGCAGCGGGTCGCCTCGACCGTGCGAGTCGCGCCTCCTGGCGGCTCGCCACTGGTGGCTGCCCTGCCGCATGTGGCTCTACACCCTACCGCATGTGGCGTTTTACCCCGGGACCATAAATTCGCCGTCGGATTCCGACGTCTTTGCTAAGGCTTTGTAAAAAGGCCGGCCGAACATATATAAGTATGCATGTGCAAAAGGAAAATAGATTCCGATGCATTCAAAAATCAGTTGTTCGAAGCTTCACTGCAGATTAAACATCATATCACGTGACTTTTTGTAAGTGAGTTGTGTGAGGACAAAGCTAAGGTTGAATGGGGTACACCATTCCCAACTATCACTTACGTTAACTCAGATGGTGTTGTGGGGTCGATTATCCGGCCTGGTCCTGTATATAAAAGGCCGATGACCTATGCCGTAGTATGATATTGTACCTGCTCATAGACTAGCTTTACCCCGGCTGATGACCTTGGTCTACACCAGTGTATGTGCGGGTTAGGGGTTCAAAACTCATTCGCTCAGTTAAAGCTCCGTATTGGACCTGAAACCACTACAGATTGAAAGATATTTTTCAGTAAGCATGGACAACATGGATGCATGCGACACACTGCATGCTGGAAGGGCGCATTGCACTGCAGAGATGGGTTTGGAGCCTGCCCCATGCTGATGAGAGCCAGACACGTGAACTGGTCAGTCGGTGGTGCTTGCGGTCTCACAATTGGCTGCCAACGTGCGCAGCTTTTTTCCCGTATTTCATTGTCAGCGCCTGACCTTGGTCTGGTTCACGTTGGTAATTCGTTCATTGCCCAAGCTGCTGCTACGAAGATTTCCAGGGTCATCCGATGGTTCGGCCGTCCTTCCGCGTCCGTGCCGACATCTCGCGTGACCGAGTGGTGGTTGGTGGTGGCGGGGGTTCCGTTGAAATCCCAGCGGTTACGCGCGTCGGTCTCAGTCACGCACCGAACGCACGTGGCCACGAGGAAAACCTGCCACGTGCACCGCACACCGCCAGGCTCGCCGACAATCACGTGACGCTGAGCACGGCACACCACACCGCTGCACGCATTGCAGCGCAGTGATTCGTGTCTGAGTAATCGGCTTTGGAAAAGCCATCGATCTGCAGGGTTCGAAGCGTAGTCAATGCACGAGCCAGGCGATGCAAACTATGCTTCATGCATCATCAGTTATCTTTGCTCAGATTCCAACCTAGGCAATGAAAGCATACCCAGCGGCCGGCTTTTGTGTGTCTCATCACACACGAGGGTACATTGTGTTGCACCTGGGTGCTGTATACAAGCGATTCGTGTCACCTACCGTGTCATCATCGCGTGCCACTGGCCATCACACTGACTGACATCTTGGCGCCGGCTGATCCGACAATGGCTGCCCCACGGCTACTCCGGTAACCACCTGGTGCTGCCCCGGGTACGGAGTGCCGGCTGGCCTGACAATGGCTGCCCCACGGCTGCTCCGGTAACCACCTGGTGCTGCCCCGGGTACGGAGTGCCGGCTGGCCTGACAGTGGCTGTCCCACGGCTGCTCCGGTAACCTCCTGATGTTGCCCCGGGTACGGAGAGCAGGCTGGCCTGACAATGGCTGCCACACGGCTGCTCCGGTAACCTCCTGATGTTGCCCCGGCATGGAGTGCCGGCTGGCCTGACATTGGCTGTCCCACGGCTGCTCCGGTAACCTCCTGATGTTGCCCCGGGTACGGAGAGTAGGCTGGCCTGACAGTGGCTGCCCCACGGCTGCTCCGGTAACCTCCTGATGTTGCCCCGGGTACGGAGTGCCGGCTGGCCTGACAATGGCTGCCCCACGGCTGCTCCGGTAACCTCCTGATGTTGCCCCGGGAACGGAGTGCCGGCTGGCCTGACAATGGCTGCCCCACGGCTGCTCCGGTAACCTCCTGATGTTGCCCCGGCATGGAGTGCCGGCTGGCCTGACAATGGCTGCCCCACGGCTGCTCCGGTAACCTCCTGATGTTGCCCCGGGTACGGAGTGCCGGCTGGCCTGACAATGGCTGCCCCACGGCTGCTCCGGTAACCTCCTGATGTTGCCCCGGGTACGGAGTGCCGGCTGGCCTGACAATGGCTGCCCCACGGCTGCTCCGGTAACCTCCTGATGTTGCCCCGGCGAACGGAGTGCCGGCTGGCCTGACAATGGCTGCCCCACGGCTGCTCCGGTAACCTCCTGATGTTGCCCCGGGAACGGAGTGCCGGCTGGCCTGACAATGGCTGCCCCACGGCTGCTCCGGTAACCTCCTGATGTTGCCCCGGGAACGGAGTGCCGGCTGGCCTGACAATGGCTGCCCCACGGCTGCTCCGGTAACCTCCTGATGTTGCCCCGGGAACGGAGTGCCGGCTGGCGTGACAGTGACTGCCCCACGGCTGCTCCGGTAACCTCCTGATGCTGCCCCGGGCATTGAGTGCCGGCTGATCCGACAATGGCTGCCCCACGGCTGCTCCGGTAACCTCCTGATCTGTCGGTGGTGCTCGCATCTGATCTTGGGTCTATGATGGGGATATTTTAAGAGCATACCTCGAACTTTGCTTGTTGCGCATATTGAGAGCTTTCCAAAGGTATGTTATGTCTTTATCTATCCCCAAAATGTGCCAATAACCCCAATAGTCTAAATGATGTGCTGGAGTACCCGCTTCTTACGAATCAAAGTGGAAAAGAATGAAGTTTGTATTATTGGGTGCAGTTCTTCGGACCAAAATGGCGCAAAATACTGTTTTTAAATGCTCGGCTGCATGTTACAACACTTTTGAACCACATGAATAAGCTCTATGAATAAGCGTACGTTATTTCCCGAATGTGTATATAGATCTGCTGGCTGCGCAAGGTTGCATTCTATACCACAATTATATCTACAAACATTTGTCCAATATATTTCGCGTAGGAAGCAGACTTATCTCGCCCCATAAAATCAATACTGTACCAAAGTGCTTCAAACCTGCATAGGTGAAGGTGTAACATCCCACCACCTATCCTATTAATTGCACAAGCTCCGTTAGCTTGTGAGATCTGAGTAGGGAGTCAGGTTGAACGCTAACACCCAAGTTCATCGCGATGGCCACCTCGAAGCAGATGTCCGGTCCGGTCCGCCCGGTCCGGACATCGTGATGTCTTGCAACGCCGACTGCTCTGTTGTTCCACGTCTTACCAACAGCTGTCTGCTGGTGTGTCTTACACACAGCTCATTCTCTCGTCTGTGCTGCCACCCCCGTGAAGCTGCAAATGAAGATGCATATGCACTGTTAAATACATCCCGGTGTGCACAACGCTGTGTCATAGAAGAAGGCTTTGCACTGTAAAAAATGATTAGCACTTTTGCTGCTAATTGCATGCTAAATGGCTATTCCAACAACGATGTTCGCTAAGGATGCTAGTAGCAAGCACCATTCAAGCAATAACAATCACCTTATGTACTATTCGGTTGGAAGGGGCTAATTCTAGCCTGCAGGTGCTAGACTGCAAGAATGAGGATGCTTGATACTAGCAGCCATGGGTGTTATGTCAAGCAGCCCAGAATAATTAAACTGCTTATATCTAGTACTATTACAGTTAATTTTTTTGGGCGGGAGTTTGAACGCTCCATGGCTGCTCACAGTTAGCACCTGGGTAGTTAAAATGAGCAGCGAGGAAAAATGACGGGAACATTAGCACCATAACGCTGCTTAACGAAACAACTGCGAACTTTCGGCCATTTTGGTTTGGGATACGATGGCGTGCGGATCGGTGCAGTTGTGCGGCAAAATTTCAGTGAAAAAGAGAAGCCTCTCTGGGATCAAGAGGACCTCTGAATCCAATCACAAGCCGATCAGTCTGTACAAGGTGGGTGTGTCTTCATGAGAAATGTATTTCCACATGGTATAAATCGGCTTATGTCAGCATCTTGCTAACCTCGCTGCATACACCCCTGAAATTACGGGCACTCTATGACTTACGCAGAGTGATGCACACTCAAGCTACAATAACCAACATACCTGAGCTTGACAAGATATAATATAATACCTGGAAGGCTTAGTAAATCATATGTGGTATTGCTCTCGGGCAAACATACTTAATCGATATTTTATGGCATCTTTATTCAGCTGTGGACACTGAAGAGCTTGGTGGCTTATGCCAGTTGCAGCGTATTTTGTGGTGCTAAAAAATTCATTTCTGAAAATGGTTTTGGGCGGTGTATTGTGCTGCTCATCAATGTATGGTAAATTTGTCTTAAAAGGTGTTTTCGCTTTTTGGGGATCTTTTTTGGAATAAGATGTTTATGAACGTGACTTAAAATGATAGAATAACTTATTTTCTGTGCAAATGCTTACGTTTCAGGTTGTGAACAAAATAATGTCAGAAAGGAGCTTTGAGTTATGTAACATAGCATGACAAGAAATGTTTTAAAAAAATGCAACATAACCTAACCTAACCTAGCACCACCTGCATTTGGAAGGAAATAATCACAAAAATAAAATTTGAAAAATGTGGAGCAATTTATTGTTTTGTAATTCTCAAAATTAAAAAGTACCCTAATCTAGCCTAACCTAACCTGACCTAACCTAAAATATTTTTGAAGAAACGAAATCTAATGAAAGTATTGTGATTTTTTTTTCCTCGGAAACTTCGGTATTATTGTTATTATTGTATTGGTAGTAAAAAGAAGAAGAAATTACACTCATTTGCTTCCATCAAGGAAACAAATGGAATTGGTTTGGTTAGGTCAAGTTAGTTTAAATTTTTTAGTTTGATTTTTTTAAAGAAAGATTTCAAAACAAATTCACAGCTGTTCTCATTTGTACCGTAAATAAGTGGTCCCATCATCTTAGTCACCTTCATAACCATGGTATTCTGAAGAAATACTCCAAAGAATAAAAAAACACCTTTTAAGACAAGAATACCGAAATTTATTGGCTAAAAAAAGCTCCAGAACTTATATTATCACCACCTATTGTTGGTACCAGATAGTTGTACAGGCCTACCCTGGATGGGCCACCATAGCTCTTTATAAATGTTGACACGTTATGGCTTTATGGTATTATTGTGGAGGATTTAATTGGTTTATTGACAATTATGTAGCCATTGGATCAGCTCTTTAGATCACAATTTGGTCATTACTGCCATTGTGCCATGAAAGACTGAACTGGGGTAAATGTAGAGCTTGCATAGCAAATGAAAGAAATTGTCTGGGTTAGTTTGGGTGGGTTTATTTGGTATTGTTGTCATTTAAGGCGGACTTTGTCGGCGAAAACATTGAGGCCAATGAGTTCACTTCAGTGGCCATTGCAGGCACCAATTTGAAAATCAATGTCTGATGCTCCATAGTAGACCTTCGAAATAGTCTTCAGAATTCCCGCAAAGATGGTCTGGAAGACCACACCGAGATCTGTGGAGGTTTTCTTCGAGGCTAAAGAATATCTGGGGAACCATACAGAGGTTTCATGGAAGCTCCTTCATAGGTTACATAGAGACCTTCCTCATACTAACGCTTCAGGGTCCCACGGAGGCTTCACGGAGATTGCTTCAGAGGCTGCACCACATAGGTTCCCTCGGTGGCCCACGAAGGCACGAAAGTTCCACGGGGGCTGCTTCGAAGGAAACTCCACAGGGTCGTCTTCATCTTCTCTACGGGAATCTTTCAGAGAAGCCATGGCAGCTGCCTATGATGGTTCTCACTGCAGGTAAAATATCGCTTAATACTTATGTGTTTGGAATATACGATAAGTAAGTGAAGGTAGTAAATAATCGCATGCGAGGTGAGCCCAGCGTACGCAGTGGAGGGACAAGCATTTCAATTCAACAAAGTTATGTCGACTAGAGACGAAATAAGTAATCTGTATCTGTACAGGTACAGTCAACCTGTATCTGTATCTGTACCTGTACAGGTACAGCCAACCGCGAATCATCTTTTGCATGTCAAGAATACAACATGACAATTGAAAAGAATTCCGATTAGACTATATCAAGTAGGTCTTCCATTTCACCAGCTTTAGCATATTCACTTGAGTGACCTTGTATGAGCCAGACATAAAGTCTTTTCACCCTCATATTTGACATATTCACCTTGAATGACCTGGAATATTACCTTCGCAGCCTTACACATTTCATATTCACCCGAAATGACCTGGAATGAGCCGGCAATAATACCTTCCTAGCCTCACCTTTGGCACATTCATCCGGAATGACCTGGAATGAGCCAGGAATATTACCTCCCAATCCTCATCTCTCAGATATACCTGACCGCACTAAGCTTGAAAGGTTCATAGGACGAGTCCCTTTAGTTGTCGATATCTGCACTAGGGGAGGGGAAGGGGCGAAGTGTTCCGCCGTCCATACTACGAGCTGTAAACGAGCTCCCTTGTCTGCGCGCACTAAATCCGTATTGCAGTTCTACAGCATGCCAGACGTCTGAGATGAAAACAAGTGAACATTGCAAGTGACGGTCCAATGTCTGATGGGTATCGAAGAATAGGCTCGGTGCCGTTTTGAACAAGTTTGTGGAGGAACATACTCGCAATGCATCATGCTACTTAACGAAATATAGGCTTTAAGGAACCTTATCACTCTCTGTGAAATGTCTACCACAATTTTGCGGAGTACGCTACCCATTGTGTAAGAAATCCACAGCCTAGATTCCAGAGAACGCTAAATACCCTTTGAGACAAATAATATAACGCAAAATGGCACAGTTCACGTTTGTTCACCGTGTAGCAATGCTACTAAATACAGTCATGAAGATAGACTTGCCTAATATGGGTTTTCAATCGCAGTGGATTCCCAGTATACATAATGAGTCACCTTCATGGGAAGTCTTAAATTTACTCCTGTGCTGGGCGAGCAGCCGGCATGGTTCGCATCACCACGTATCGTTGAGTGTTCCCCGGGATGACGAAGCTGCTGATAACAATAAACATGGCCGGCCTGTGCAAACAGGAAGACCGTGCCTTGTTTGACTCACACAGGGTGACTTCCCTCCGCACCAACGTGAATAAGAGAACAACATGGCTCTGTGCACAAACAGCCGGATCAATGTCACACAATCTGACCTTCACTTATTTCTTGAGGTTAAAGCATCCCGATAGGAAATACCTGTATATGAACTGGATCAAAATGCTTCCTGAGACGGCCTGGCAGAGCATGGTGCCGAGCTAAAGAGGCCTCGCCGTACTTGCACGTCTGCGACGTCACTGGACTGACTCTCAGCTGAGCGTCCCGGCTTGGATATGAATCCCAGTGGGTGTAGAAACTCGAATCTATATAGTGACAACCGCCAAACCAATGCAGGTCAGCTGTGTACAAACTGAGCCATTGATACCGCTAGTCTTGGCAAAGTGCATAGCTGGAACAGTTCTGAAGAGATTCAGATTGATAGGAGCCTACGTGAAATATTTACCAGATTACTAACCTGATATTATCTGTAATATTCAGCGACCCATCGCAAGCTGAGGTTTATTGGTATGTCCATGGTCATTGAAGAGGTATATGACCACACAATGCAAAATCAGCCTGATTATAACCGGGAGATATTCTTAGACACCATCGCATTGCAACCTAGCTTGTTCATACAAGCTTAATGTGCATTGTATGCGTACTAATGTGCCTCTTTATGTGTCTTGAATGTGAGCATGGAGTTTGTGTTACAGATAATATGGCTGATCGATTTGAAAATATCTAGACTGTCCGTTTCCAAACCACCAGTATCAAAGAAACTGTGAAAGAACAGCGGAAATAAATATACTTCAATTTTTCAGTACATATCAAGCCCGCAGGCGGCTTACTTCAGCCTTCGGATTCATTTGCTGATCAAACTAAGTGATCAATTTTCACAAGGCAAATTGCAACGGATGCCCTAAATCACTGGTGCAGTTAAGTGGCTCCCTCTTAACAAATACAAACCACTATATTGACAGGTAGTTTGGCGACTTTCGCCATCCAACAACCAATCAGATTTGATTTTTTTATGGGGGAGGGGCTTGGAACCCACCTTTAAGAAAACCCTTGTTGTACCACTGGCATGAATACCTTGCAATACTCTATACCAGGGTCGCATAATGAGTCCAGGAAATCACAGATAGGGAACAGAGGCAGACATTCCGGCTGACAAGTCTCTGACGGAGACGTCTGCAACTAGGGTGTTGAAGTGCGTGGACATGAGCAATTAGGCGCCGCACATACCGAATTAGCAGGCTCCTTGTCGACTTATTTTAAAAACTTGAACTGTATCTTCTAATGGAGCTTCGATGCACCTGGGCTGAATAAACGATGCGTCCTTTTTAGGTGGGGCTTCACCAACATCGCTAGTCGACTGTGTTAAGCCAATGGCACACGTCACCATACGGGTGCACCATCAGATGCAGTGATGGCGATTTGATGCATTGCTCAAGACAACTCCGCGTTGTGGATCCGAACCGAAATCAAGTGGGCTATCTGGACCATCCAGGATAGCCGGATCTGTTGACATAAGCACGGCGTATTCTTTCGAATTGAACGTCTCGAACATTTTCAAAATGCCGGGATTATTTGCATACCCGCATATTTGCGTTTTGCATTATTTGCATACTAGGATTGTTTGCCAAAAATTACAGTAAGGATAGCCTTACTGATGTTTTTCGATGCAAGGAGCATTTCTGTGCAAGAGTGTTGCTACAAAACGTTGAGTTTCTGCACCCTCCGCTGACGCCGACCTCCAGTGACAGATCTAGGGAGTGAGGTGATTTATAATATTAAGAGTGCTATTTTATTTCTCATATATCCCCCCCCCCCCTAGCGGTCCACTTTTATTGGATCTGTTCCCTAACTTAAACCCGGGTTTCAGGATAGCAACCAATATCGAAACGTTTTTTTTTGCGTATGCACCACCACCTATTTATTTCGTGTCGCATTGCACGTTTCATAAGTAGGCCATATTTATCCGGCGATGTAGTAGCTGGTGCGCGATAGCCCGTAGACGGGCGACATGATATGTGCCTACACCGCGTGCACTGGCATAGCACGTCAATAATGCGTAATTACGTCCATCGGTCATTGTGGCGTCACCGTGGTACATCAATGGAGATCCCGGGTTTGACACCCTGGTAATGTTAATTTGTAATGTCCATATTGAATCGGAAAATCTGTCTTAAAACTAGGGACTTTGATCCCCTGGCCTGATGAAAGATCTCCAATCTTGCCATGGTGCAGCCAGAGATGACCTAAAACCTGTGGTAATTCAAGAATCGTCCTGGATATAAGAAAATGCAAGGAATTGCTGTTGCTACAAAAAGAGCTGGCTGGTTTCCTGACCATTGACGGTTGTCAACAGACCAAAGATTGAGAGCTGCGACACAGCTTCCCCAGTCATTGGTGCGTTGTCGTTCCCAAAATACCTTGAATCTAGTTGGCTGCTAGAAGGAACATTGACGACGGGTGTTGGCTGTATTACCGATTCTACTAAGCAGGACTGAAACGACATAGAATGAATGCTTGGTTGTGGCTTTAAAAAATAATTAACGCCAGAATGCAGTAATGTAGATGTGATTCCGGGAAATTTCTTGCTCTCGAGCAGTCCACAAGAGCAATTGCTTTAACAAAAATGTCCTGAGTTTATCAGGACCCCGTTCCGGCCAAGCGCATCGACTACAAAGGCACTGAAAATACCAAAATGTTTTCACAAAATGGCCACGAGGAAGTGGGATAATCGCAGGCAGTCAGCAAACTCGAAAGGCCAAACCCGTCTTTTAGCGACTATCTCAGGACCCCGTTCCGGCGAAGGGCACTGACACCAGCAGACATGAGACAATGCTAGAATATTTGAAGAAGGCACGACGTGGAAATGACATTGTCGTAAAGGTTACGATTATATTTACTATGTAAACAGTCAGCAGACGATAAGTCACACCGGCCAAAGTCGGCTGGGACGTCGCTCGACAACACCTTACGATTTCCACGGATCCCAAATAGTGGCGCGTTGGCAATAAGCAAATGTCAGTAAATGTAAATAAGTAAATGTCATCCGTCTGAACCACGATCCTGGTGGGTGTCATGTGCAAAGTCGAACTGATGACGACTGTCGGAAGCCGCCTACATGACACCGACTGGAAGACATGACAGCACCATTATCATTCCATCATCTGTACAGCATCATCACCACCTGTCCGATATTCACTTTTTACTTTTGAAAAAAATCGCTGAAGCCGCAAATTTCATAGCAACGTGCTTCAACACGATAATGTTTTGCGTTACTGCAGGATCTCCACTCGGACAAACATATGATGTTTGCTGTTCTCAAAATGATTAGCATATTGGCGTCAATTTTAAGAAACATGCCGTCATTGCCGGAATATCCCCTACGTTGGATATTTGTCACAAACAAACCATGCAAGACACAGTTTAAAATGGAATGATGGTGTATGCACAAATTGTCCAAAAAGAATGCGAAATGCAGCATATGAGCTGTGCTCGAAGTAAATGATGGCTGAACCAGAGCAATGTATCTCTACTAATAACTTTGGTAGAATATATGGAGAGCCAAATTCAGTCTTCTAAAAGCATCCTTAGTTTTAAATCAATATCAGGTCAGATAACTGATATATCACTGATATATAACCTAAAACGTCCTAAAAGTCCATGTATGCGAAGCGCTCTCAAAAGCATTAATTGTTGTGGAGCAAAAATTGCCGAACCATGACAATGCTGTACGCTAAGTTCATTTCTGATGTGGTTGAAGTCTAGAAAATCGACTGGACATTATTTGTTTTATTTTTTTGGAGGAATTAAAAAAGTAACTTGTGTTGCGATTTTTATTCAACATTTACAACTAGAAAACATACGGATTTGGGACGACATTGCCTTTCCCCGAGTGCCATCTGTTACACAAATTCTGATCTTAAAAAAATCATGACATATTTCCAGGTATTTGCCATTGACAGGGGTCGGTTATTTTGACATTTGCGCGCGTCACCTGTCTGAGACTGAGTTTTCTAGTTGCATATCATCAATATTGAAGCATGAAATCTCATTCGTTTTATGACCGCATGGCCTGACAACTATATGGCGAGCACGGGTGGGTAGCTGCTCGCCGACATTGACCTATTTCGCCTGACCTAAAAGGTCAACCAAAGGAGATATAAAACATGCTACAAGGAACGTGAGAAATTATAGGATGCAGCTAAATCATTTCGTTGCCACACGTATCTATCTTGACAAGAACAAGAACTCGTGGGGGAGGGCTCCCTTCATTACTCCGCACTGCGATGCTATAATTTCTCTTCCGCACAGCGAGGGTTCATATAATAAACAACTCAGAATAAATACGATTAGATGGTAGCGTGTGACCCTGCAATCAAATGATGTTGGGTCGTCACGTTTGGAAGTATGGGTTATTGCGGGTACTCCCCGCGTCTACCATTGTCGGTTTGAAGCGCTTATGAGCGTGAAGGCGTCCGAGACACGTGCGCTGCTGATCGCTTCGGCGCCACGTAGCGGAACATCGTCTAGCGAAAGATGACTCAGTGGGCGAAGTGAAGCGCAATTTGTACGCTCCGACATGTGCTCAAATGCAATGCGGAACTTGCTTGCGAAAACCATGCTTACTATGCTGATGATCATGGCAAAATATTCGTAATGTAGTGTATGCAGCTGTTACCGTGATGTTGTGCACGAATTCACAACACGAAACGGTAACTCGAAACGGACCCCCCCCCCCGACGAGGTATCACCTTTCCGTGGTGGGGGGATTGAGTGCCCCAAAGACCCGGAGACCGTCATACCGGCGAGGGGTGAGACGAAGAGTGCCTCGCTCGTCCTTCCGTCCATACACTCCCATTCCAATGCCCATCTCATCCCAACATCCATGTTTCTCACCTGGCCCTGCAACACCAACTATCCATACTATGGGCAGGCAGGGCAACTTCCCCGGTCCTGCCCACCAGCTCAGTTTTATCGGGGTAGCCGCGCCCCCTCGGCCTGTCCCCCGGGGTTGACGGAGTCCTTGAGGTTGAGGTCCCTCGTCGTACGGTGCTAGTTGTGACGAGGGACCAACACACCTCTTTGGTCCTGATATCCCGGAGGGGCGGGCGGGCCCGTGGGGCCTCACGCGGGCCAAGTGGCTGGTCGCCTCTGGCCGGGGACCTGGGACTTTTCCCAGTGCCTGCCGGCCCGGCCGGCTGGGGTCAAGGGGTGGGCGGCGCTGTGTCTCGGAGTATCTCTCTCCCGGCCGGGTGATGGCGTCGCCTGACCCAGTATAGCTCCTCGGGCGGCTGGCGACCTCCCGTCCGCGGGGCCCAGGCGTCCCCCCTGGTGGGCCCCTATGTGGTGGGTCTCCCGAGGAGTGGAAACAAACACTAATCGTATGGCACACACATCAAACAAAAGCACTCCTGGTCCCTCTCGCAGGGCCAGACCAATTTTCACTTACGCGGAGATCCCATGCGTTCAGTAGACATTACTTCATACTTATGTCCTACCAAAAACATTTCAGCAGATATCACACCCCGTAAGGCTATTCCAGACTACTGTTTTACAGCAGTCTGGAACGTATTTTTACGTATTACGGCCAAAAAGGTTTAAATTACCTGGATTCAATTTGTTTGTAACATACAAAATATATACCCTGCAAACGTGATTACGCTTCTGATATCTATGTTGCTGAGACGGTTACCACAGTGTGCATATTGATGGGTCATCATTGGTTCCTAGGTTGCAAGATACTTCCAAAACCTGACAACATGGATACAAAAAAGGATGATGGGAAAAGAAGATGCTGCCACATAAATGTTTTATTGCGTCTTTTCTATCAGCATACTTGAATGCACCAAAGCCCAAATAAATTCCGTACCGTTTGTATTGCGATTTCCGATTGGGTACAGTACGTCGCAGTCTATTCCAGTACTGCCCAATTTGTCATTGATTTGCTCGTGTTAGCATGGGCGATGTCTCGAATTTTGGATAGGAACATGCTAATTTTGTGAATGGATTATTTCCATGCAGCAGCCATTGGCCCAATGTTAAACTTCACTATGTTTGGAGGACGCCCCCCCCCCACACCCCACCCCTTCGCTTACTGGTCGTAATCTGCTATAATGACCACACGACTTTGGACAACCCTTGCCCCTATCAAGACATGCCATTTTCTGATCGCCACCAGCTCCCGCATCGCTACATTTGAAGCTGCCAACGGGGCATGCCACGAATTCTGCTCTCGCAAAACCGATCGTCTACAATTCGAGCATTAGTGTGAGTCGGTAATACAGAGCTGGCGTGCTCTGATTCGGTGACACATAGCTAGCGTGTTCTGGGTCGGTGACACAGAGCTGGAGTGTTCTGAGTCGGTGACAGAGCTGGCGGGTTCTGAACCCGTGATGCAGAACTGGAGTGTTCTGAGTCGATGACAGAGCTGACGTGTCCTGAGTCGGTGACAAAGAGCTGGCGTGTTCTGGGTCAGTGACACAGAGCCGATGTGTCCTGAGTCGGTGACAGAGCTGGCATTTTTTGAGTAGGTGACACAGAGCTGACGTGTCCTGAGTTGGTGACGCAGAGCTGGCGGGTTCTGACCCCGTGACGCAGAGCTGGCGGGTTGGTGTTCGGCCGGCTGTGGGCGCCGTGACGGCGCGGGTTACCCCCTGCTGACGTCACCGGCCGTGACGGCCTACAAAAGGCCTGGACGGCGGCGGCGCGTCACAGTCGCCTCAGTCCGGCCAGACCGACCTCCGCCCCGACCGGACGCGACCGAGCACACGGCGATATGGCGCAGACAGCAGTGTCCCAGGCCACTGTGGTCCACGGCGAGGAGCTCGCATGTAAGTAAGCCACACACACACACGCACACACACGTGACGTCCAACAGGGACATTGGCTCGGTCAGGACAGCGTGAGGCAGTCGGAAATGGCAACATGTTGCCATTTTCCTTCCATTCTGACAATTTTCCATACCAACATGAACGGAGACGGAGGGTTTGCGGTTAGGGTGCATGATCATCTTGGGGTCATTCCTTCCATGCTACGCCCATAGGCATAATGTTAAGCCTCATAATACTTGGGGAACTCATCCCCCACTTACTTACCGTGATTGCGTGATCTACAATGACGATATGGCCGTGGACAACCTTTATCAACATATAACTTTGTGGCGAAAGTGACGATCCAGGCTAATCGTGTACGTCTCGAGCGCCAGCGAAGCGATTTTTGTGGTGTCCTATTTTGTCGTGAAGTTGTTCTACAATGCAGCAAAGCATTACACAGTATCATCGACTGTGCCAACCCAGCCTTAATCACACCCGGTGGTAGCGCCGATACATCGATTTTGCCCGCCAGTAATAATAACGAGGGGTATTGTGATTGGACAGGAGTAAACTGGATTGCTATCCTGACGGGCCCTTTATGATAGCATAGAGCCCATAGTATTGTATGCATTGATAAAAACGACCTAGGTACGCATCAGGTCGATAAAATCATGTAATTTATTGATCGCCGGTAAGTCACATATATTTTCCTTTGCAATTCCATCTATAGTCGCTATTCCTGCTAAGATTGGCGTTATTACAACTATTGTTTAGGGTGACGCGCTTAAGCTATCTGCCTCTATCATGTAATAATATGTCGGCCCAGGCCAGGTTCAGCATGCATGGAGGGAGGTTGCCAGTAAGCCCACAAGCGTGAACAATTTTGTACCGAAAACAGCCGTCACACTTTAACTGACAACCTTTGAATGAAACCTTCAGTGTCTGCTTATCATCAATGCATGTACGGATGCACCAAAATGCAATTGACGAATTTTTGATTTTTTCCGTATTTGATGGCGTATAAGTTATACATGTTTGGTCCTTGGGGCTAAAATCGGGGCTAAAATAGAAGATTCTGGCTAGAGAAAGCATTTCTAGGAGTGAAAGTTGACTTAGAACAACGTCTCTCGGTCCCCTCTATCCATTAGAGAAAGAAAATTCAAGTCTCCCCAGAATCAAAAACATGTTAGTCATAATCACATGGACATCCCTAGTGACGTCACTTTTTCGGGAGATGAAATTGTGGGGATAGTTTCGGATCCTACTCTTCGATCGCTTTCCGGCAACACCACGTTCGTTTTCATGCAACGCTAAGAGTGGAAGTTAGATGGGGTAGAAAAGGACTCCGCAGATACGGGGTATGAGGATCTCACCGGAAAGACTCCGGATAACTGGTGACAGGTTCTAGTGCTCTCATTACTTTTGGGGGCTGGCGGTAAGATCATATCCTCACCTTCTATTTCTTCAATGGTACAGCTGCCCCCTCCTTTTATCCACCGTCATGTCCATGAATGTCGCTGAGATGAGAGCTTGATGCGTTTGACGTGCCCACAATATTGGGGCAGCAGCTTGACTCGCTTGACCTGTACACAGCGCTGCGGCGGCAGTTCGACCTGCTGGACACGGACGAGGACGGCACCATCACCTCAGAACATCTGACCAACGTCCTGAGGAGTATCGAGCTCAACATCACTGACGGCGAGATGACGGACGTCATGGCCAAAACTGACGTTGACGGTGAGTCCAGAGCAGCCCGACGACGACGACATTGCTAGAACAGGAGCACAATCATAAAGTGTTGTTGCTTCTTTAGATGATATGCCTGATGCCCTATGATAATGCGTAATATGCATACGGACTGACATATCATGACCGATGTTTTACCATGCGCAGTGCTTACCGTTGATGAGCAATATTTATTGCGTTCCCGCTAATGAACATTGCAATTAACGTCTATGATGAATGGGCAATCTGTAGGCTTCTTTTTTCGACACCAACCAGTCTTTTCTGCTCGCATCATCATAGTAGGTTGTGTTTAGCTCATGGTTCACGATGTTCCTTTCTCAGGGGACGGATTTATCACATTCGACGACTTTGTGCTGGCGTTTGGCCAAGCCAAAAGCGAGGAGAAGGCGAAGTCTGCTCACGAGCGGGACATCACCCTCCGGAAAACGTTCCAGGTAAAATGAGCGCCACACGTGTCCGGTTGTTATCAGATAGCGCGGGCTGTGTCAACCCTATGTCAGTTTTGCCGGAGCAAGGGCGTCGCCGGACTGCTGTGCAAGATGGGGAACTGTGAGGAACTGCTCACAGCCAAGACTCCCAATAGATGCCCGTCCAAAAAGAACTGCTCGCCCATAGCGCCATAAAGAGGTTAAGGAGGTACAGAGTCGCTGTCAAGTCGCTGTACTCCAGGGCCGCTATCAAGTCTGATGGACCCTATGACAGGGAACCACCGAGGTGGGCACCACCAGTCCATCCCATTGGCATGCTGACGCGTTGGCAACAGGTCAATTTGTTGGAGGGGAGGGACGCCCTTACTCACCCATGCCCTCCGTTAGCCACACTCCTGATCTGGGCCGCATGTATCCACACTGCTACTGCATCTGGGTGGTTCGGCTGATGCTCATAGCCTATGTGTGTATTGGCTTGGATGGGTCGATCCTGCAACACACCGAGCGAGGCCACCTCAGCCCCACACTGTGTCCCATGGTAGGATATGGTGGCTCTTCAACCGCCCGCAAGATGCGACCGAAGCTCAACTGATGTTCACAATGCATTTTTGTCAGTGGGATAAAGCAATTCGAAGTATGTTGGTCTGCGTAGAAGCAATATAGATTCACGATGAAGAAGCGCAAGTTCTAGAAACGTATTATTAACGGTGAACTTATGGCCCTCAGATATTCGACCGTCAGAACTTCGGACTGATTGGCGCACAGGATATCTGGAATGTGCTGAAGAGCCTTGGAAAGGATTTCTCTCTGGAAGAAAGTAAGTATGCACGAACAGTTTCAGTAATACCTTGGCTGGAAATTTTGCTGTTCTTGAATAGCATATGGTAACAAGTACCTTGCACATGTACAACTATTGTTTCCTAAATTCGCAATGCAAATTAGATGTAATCATACGCGTAGAAATAGGTGGCAGAGGGCCATGACCAACCCAGTTCTCAAGGTGTTGGAAGGCAACAATGGTAGCTGCCCCCCAATTTTGAGACATTTGAATTTCCTGCATGCATGCATACATTTGAATATGTGAGAGAAAAAAAATCCCTGCATTCAATAACTAAGTAAAAACTGCATACATCGTATCGTAGCACGTCATTTTTGAGTCATGCACACTTGGAGATAACCTTACAAAAACTCAACTAATTCAGTAGTTTATGTAGTGCAACAGATGTATAGATATTCACACTTTATGTTATACTATAAAAGACGATAAAAGATATAAAACAGATATATGAGCTATTAAGTATATCTGCTTGTAATATAGCAGATAAATGGTATATGAAAAGATATAAAGCAGATAATGTGCCATCCAGTACCAAAATGCATTCATACTAGAATTTCACGGTGATTCTTTGACTGCTAGTATATATGGTATCGATTTAGTTAATATTGCTAGCAATATAAAATTATCACGGGTGAAGGCAGTAACGTAACGCAATCAAGGTACCTACAATCTGCAATTCGCACGTGCACGTTCCTTACTTTGATGTCGTATTGCCATGTATTATATTTGGTCTTGGTCCTAGCTGCTATCTACTTCAACATGTGCATGTATGATTATTGAAGCATACACATCACTGCCTCGATACATTCTGTGTGTGACTGCAGCATGGGATAAAACGTACAACATTTCACATTTCAATGGATTCTCACAGTTGGGCACAGCACACCTTTGAAGCGATATGTATGGGCATTATCGGTGCTGGCATCCAACATAGCGAAATACGTATGTCCATCATTAATTATTAACATAGATACACCAATGAAGTCCATATCATATTATATTAGCTTCAAGTGCGAGAACGCCTCTCAGAATTTCAGAATCCCTTCAGAGGATTAGGCGCTCGTGATGCGGCCTGGCAAGGTCGCATCACGGGGAGCAATATGAACAGTGATGAAGTGACCAGTGATGAGTGATGCTTGTCATGTGACTTGAGAAGGCACATAACGACGATGGCAACTGACCCGAGTGGATCTTTAGCTGGATAGCTACGTAGTGGCATTGACAGCACGTCAAACATTTAATTCAAATTATGCCGTCCAAGAGAAATGGTTCGGTCAAATGGTGGGCCCATGGTACACGTAACAATATCTGCTTAGAACACTGATGCAGAGCCTATTCAATGGATCAATTTAGATTAAACATATTAAATACCTAATTACAACGGAGACTACTATCGAGGTTTTTCAGCATCCAGTGATGTGCATGTCCAGGCTGATATTTAAGAACCCCGAAGATAATAGGATGGATTTAGGTCGTTTGCTGGGTGTATACTTCTGAACACTACTTGTGTTGCAAGCAGTTAAATGGGCATAGGAAAGCCAATTTTGTGCGATTTATTCTATAGTCGTCAGTATTAGGCTATACAATCATTGGGTCATGCGCAGTGGCGTACCTAAGGGGGAATTGGAACATCCCGGCTGAGAGGTTGTGGGCCCCAATAATAAAAGCCCTAAACACAGCCGTAGACAAAAAAACGGAGAGGTAAAAACAGCACCTAACTTGAGCATCAGTTCCGTGGTGAATCTGAGAGCGTATCTAACCAAAGGGATGAGATGAATCAAAGATCAGCGGTTATCCGGATGTTTAGCCACCAGAAAACGAGAGAAGTAGAAAATTAATCATCGAATTGAATTATGGATGGGCCCTTGTGTCTCTTAGGTCCCAGCACATTACGACTTTATCTGGCGCTGTGTGTTGTCACCCGTCAGCTATTTTGCACTGAATTGCTGGTCCCCAAAATAAGCGCTTACATTCCGTTTCAGCCGGGAGCCACATGATGTAGTTGTAGCATTTCGGTTTAAGTTGCGGTTATTCTAAAGTGAATCATGTGTACTACAGGGATGATTGAGTTCACCGATCATACTATGTTTTGAAGTTCAGCACCGAGGACGAAACACCATACTATGTATTGTTTGTTGTTGTTGCGTTTTTCTTTTGCCCCACCCTGCCAATCTTGGTCTGTCACACACCGGATCAAAGAACGCTCAGCCAGGTATCACCCGCCCTTTCCTGTTTTTCATCCTCTTCAGCATCAATCATGAGACTTCTTTTGCCATGGGCCAGGAAGTAAGCTAAGTTCTTGTTTACTTTTTCTCCTCACCAACATCGGTGAACATCGGTGAAGAACAACAACGGGGGATATCTTAAAGACATATATATATATATATATATATATATATATATATATATATATATATATATATATATATATATATATATATATACATCATGGAAACTAGGGCACGCCACATACTCTTTAGTGAACCTACAATGAGCTTGCCCCCCCCCCTCACACACACATGGCGGAAAATGAAGACATTTTGATCGAACAGTAATAGTTATATTAATGATTTCACTCGCACCAATAAGATAAACATATTATTACCAAAGAATCCATGAGTCGTGAAAAAAAAGTTTCAAGTCCAGCGTAAAGTGTAAATTTGAATGTACTTATGCTGCGATGATAGTTTGTTTTAAACCAAGTAACACATGTTGCTGTGAGCCAAAGGCGTTCCTAGGGAGTCTGCCCCCCACTCCTACCCTAGTAGTGAAGGTTGAATGTTCACTATTCAAATTATTTGGTTTTCTATTAAAAAGTCCTGAGCTAGGGTACTTTGGGAAATTATTGGGTGCGCCCCTGCTGCGCCCCTGCTGTTGACCTTACCCCCACCCACTTTTTGAGACATTCCTACGCCTCTGGATGTAATGGTTCCTTTGCACATCGTTTCATTATCGTCCCAAGTGTGGTGAAGACATCAAACACGTTTTGCTTTGCGTTGCACTTTGCTTAGGTAGTTACATTGTACTTTACTAGGTCATTCTTAACGCACGATGTGTTGTTTTGCAGTTGAGGAAATCGTTGACGAAATAGATGACGATGGCGATAGCCGCATCTCCTACCCAGGTAAGTCGCGGCATTCATTTCACATAGGTCATCTGTATGATGTTGCAATGCATGCATCAATTCACCAATTGCCCCGGCCCGTTAACCCTTCGATCTTGGCTCACAATTCCTCCGTATTTCTTTTGCCACACACTTCTTTCCAAATCGAAGCATAACTGTGCACGTCCATCTGTGAATATCTCAACACCGATTCGCATCAGTCGTTTACCTCATGAGACGAGCATTGTTAGAGCGGCGCCGCAGTTGATAAGCTGCACGTGGCTTGTTTTCAGAGTTTGTGCAGGCGGTCTTCTCGGATGAGTGGTGAGGGCGGACGGGTCCCGTCTCGACATCGCGTCGACGCCACCACCCGGCGACCGGTGCACTTCTTGTTTCTGTTATCGGCTTCGCCGGCAGCCGCGGCGTGTGTGTCTAATGTCAGCTCAGTTGCAGCGAACGGTAGCTATTTAGGCGTGTGGGCGTGGAACGCTTGCGGTTCTGGGGTCACGTCTTCCGTGTCTGCGGCGTTGGGAACACTGGGGAAGCGGTCGGTACGTTTCGAGACCAAAAGGGGGGTAAATGCGCGTAAGGTTCAGAATAATGCCTGCTGTGATGCGCGCCAATTCGCCAACTGTTACCTTCGTGCCGACGTCGATTGTCTTCGTGCTGTCAAGCACGATTTGTTATCCAGATTTGTTTGTTGTCTAAAGGGGAATTTATTATATTTGTATGTGTGTTTGTATTTATCCAAATAAATTTAGGGATAATTTTCCCGTTTTTAAGCAATTCGCACTCATTGAGTCTACTTCAGCTGCAATATCTCTTTTCCGGGAAGCCAAACAGCAGTGAAAATAGCTCGCCACTTACCAGTGTTTCTGCAGCCACGTGCCTTGAAGCATGCATACAAAGCTAAAGTATTTTCCGATCCAATACATCTTTCAAACTGCAGTACCAAAGGAGAAAGGGAAAACAACTTCCACACGCCAGGACTGAACTCGAGACATCAAAATACAAGCCAACGACTTTCCCGCGTCCAAATTCCGGAACAAAATTGTGTGCACATATGCATGCATTCATTTGCACTTTTGGTGTCAGGCCTGTCGTTAAGTTAGGTCCGAGTAATGACCTGTGACGATTCATCGAGTACAGATACCGGCGGACTTCGCACATTTCTCACTCTTCAAATTTGGGTCCAAATAGATGCGAAATTATGCATGATACGCTTATGATGCACACACACACACACACACATACACACACATATGTATATATATATAAATATAAATGGAGAGAGAGAGAGAAAGGGAGAGAGAGAGGAAGAGAGAGTGAGACAGAGAGAGAGAGAGAGAGATACAGAATTGAATGTGACAACGATCTCTGGATCCATCATCTTATTTTACCTTTTTTAGTAGTTTTTAAAGCTTTTTAGTGTTTTTTAGTCTTCGACGCATGCTCTATGGTTAAGAGTAAGTCCATATATAATATTTTCAAGCGGTGCAATGATTAACATGGTCGCTATAATATAAAGGAGGCATAGGAAGTCAGCATCGATGTGGAGGAAATCTTGTTTCGAAGTTATTATATTTTGTCGACGTTTTAACTAACCATAACCATCTTCAGGAACTAGCACAGTACCAATCAAGTAGGTGGAATGCAAGTATAATATATCGGCTTCACTGTAAAAGACAATTATGAGCACCCATTGGGTGCTACTTCAGATGTCAAACTTCAGCCCCACAGGGCTGCCTGAATTAAGCACCTTTCTGTAGTTGGCATCACATTGCAAAATTTCAGGTGTTAAATATAGGCATGGTGCTTATAGCTAGCACCTTTTTATTTCATTCAAATTCCCTTAACGTATATGTCCACCTGACTGTACCTTGATCGCAAGCACTAGCTTTTATAGAGATAAACACATAACGCACTCGGTTTAAATGCGACGCAAATGAACTTTATGATCCGGCACACCTAAAAAATAACTCCCCCCTCCCCAAGTGTGCAGTGTGTTGCATATTTATAGGCTGCATGTGTACAAGGAGCTCGAAAAACGGGCTTGTGCATTCGGATATCCTACAGAATACTCTCTCGTGTTGTGTTGTATCCAATATGTTGTTCTTGAGATCACGCGGTACACGCTGACCTCTCTATGATAATTACAGCTGGATTGACCTTTCAATGTTTGATTATGTCGGATACGAACAAGCAACCGTTTCAGGCGGCAAAAACATCACTTGTGATAGAGTTTGCGATGCCATTGTACCATTACCTGACATTGTACCTCAAAACAGGCATATGTATGTTTGACCTATGATGACCTTACAGGTAAGGATGTCTGATAAAATATATGTTGATTTGATAAGGACTTGGGACATTTTTTCCGGTCCTAAGCGATCATTATACTTCAATGAAATTCTGAATATCACAATGACTCAGGATGACCCCGTTGAGGTTATATGGTAACGCCATCTGCACCTGCATTGCTCTGCCAGTATACATTGGTCAGGTTGTATCTCATAACAGCAAGCAACCGTTTGAGACGTGAAAACTCGCCTACCGACGGCACAATGGCGGCATTATTCTTCGGCTCTACCGACCAGTTTGAGGTCGTCAGGTCTATCATCGCACTGCAGGTCTACCCACGCAGATCCGAGCTGTCAGAAGAGGGAGGAGCACTATCTGAACGGTCCGCCCTACGACCGGTAATGCTGCATTTGCACGTGCATACATTTGCACTGCCAGCTTTCGCACCGAGCACGTGCTATTCAGTGTCACGTCCCACTCGCGACACGGCATGTTGACGCCAAGGCGCTATATGCCACTACATCACTCCTGATCCGGTTTTGCCGAGATGTATATAAGAAATCTCACCTTGGTGTGCACACTGTACCTACTGAAGTCTGCAGACAAGGTCAATCGCTCGCATTACGTGAAGCACTGCACATGGCACGTGTACACCACCCATCGTGTTTCGTGGGTGGCTAAGCAATGGTCGGTCACCGGGTGAGGGGTCGTAGAGGATATAGGACGGCTGCAGAAGATGGTCGCCAATGGCTTAAGTGTGAGAGGGAGGCGTAGCATTGCAGGCATTTAAGCACGAACGCCCTTCGCTGCGACATCAACCACTCGAAATTTGCATTGCCTTGCCATTGCGATGCAATGCGACTTTCTACGTTTGGTAATCCGAGCACCAGCTTTGCTGGCAAACGCCACCCGTTGGCTTAGCAACATCCACGGGTGCACATTCAATTCCTGATTATAAAACTTGAACTGAAGCTGACAAGATGGTTAAACAACCAGAATGGTTAATCACGCTCGGAGTGATATATTTGTCTAAGAATAAGGAGACGCACAAACAATATTGAATCTGATTGCCAATTTTCCAACAATAAATGAACATGATGAAGACGACTATTTATTTATTTATTTATTTAACAATACATGTCCTCCACGTGCAGTGGCTGTTACGGACAGTCTGGGCTGAACTCACAGATATTTACAAAGAAAGGATAGATGTGTGGTCAATAGTGGGAGCAGATGCGCAACAAACATTCGTACAACATAATACAATATCCATATCACTTTCCGCACTGCATACACCGTACTTGCGACACGAGCTATACACGAGTGGCTTGTATAAGTGATAGGAAAGCGATGGCCTAAAGGTGACTTCGTAGTGTACACATATCCATGTTGTAAGTTTTTTGTGGGACTAGTGTTGTTCGTGGAGATACGCTAGTGCATGTTTCTTGAAGTTAGACAGCCTCGATGTTTTAGTTTCAGTAGGAAGTTTGTTGTAGTGGAAGACAGACGAGTAGAGAAATCTCCTGCGGCCAGCCTCTCTGTGTATGGCTGGCAGGCGCAGATGGTCGTCTGCACGTGTGTGACGGCTTCGCAGGGTAGAGTTTGAAGTGATTTCACCGGCAATGTGCGTAGGCTCACCCGTCAGAATGATCTTGTGGAGCAAAGTGAGACTGTGAAATAGGTACAGATCAGCTGCAGTGAGGAGACCCAACTCGTTTCGGACATCAGTAATATGATCAAATTTTCGGAGACCTGACACGACTCTAGTGGCGAAGTTAATGATCTTGTCTAGTCTGTGGATATTTGCTGACGACCCGTTCCCGTAAACAGATATGCAGTATCGGATATTGGATATAACTAGGCTATTGACTATAGTGAAGAGGGTGCTGGTCGGCAGATGGTGACGCAGATGGTTCAGGGCCAGAAGGAACCCAGTACACTTCTGGACAACAACAGCTACATGGGAATCCCAAGACATGTGGCGATCAAATGTTACCCCAAGGTTCTTACACGAATGTTTCTCATCTATCACGGCGTCCCTAAAGCACACTCGTATCGGGGTAATATTGCGCAGATTTTGACGCGATCCGAGAGTAAGAAGCTGGGTTTTGGTCGGGTTCACCTTCAAGCCGTTATCCAGGAAGTAGTCATAGAGTTGGCTCAGGCATGTTTCCATCTGACTTATCAAATTTGGGAGATCAGATTTCCGACCGGAGATGAGGACCTGTGTGTCGTCTGCGAACTGGGTGACATGTGCTACCGGGACGTGCAGACTGAGGTCGTTCGAAAAGATGCAATAGAGAAGTGGACCTAATGATGAGCCTTGAAAGACACCTATGTTGTTTGGGAGAAAGGAGGAGAGATGCCTGTTTCCGTGTTGATCTGAGATCCTAACAGCCTGCGTATGACCTCCCAGATATGCTTTAAACCAGTCGGTATCGATTCCATGGAGTTGAAGTTTAGTGAGCAGTTTGGTGTGGTCTATTACATCGAAACATTTACTGAGATCCAGAATGCAAAGGAGAGCTACTTCCGAACGGTCCATTGCTGCTAGTATTTCGTCCGTGACTGAGATAAGGGCAGTTTCCGTAGAGTGGCGTGGTCTGAAGCCGTGCTGAGTTTGGGCCAGTAGGTGGTTTGAGTTTAGGTAGTGATAGAGTTGTTTCTGCACCACTCTCTCAGTGATCTTGGCGATAACCGGAACCAGTGAGATGGGTCTAAAATTAGAGGGATCCGAAGGATCTCCTGATTTGTGAATGGGAGTTACTATTGACTGTTTCCAAGTGGAGGGTATATCAGCTGTTGTCAGGCATGTGTTTATAATGTCAAGCAGCACTTCGCCGATAAAAAAGAACAGAAATTTGATGACCTTAATACAGATCCCGTCGGGTCCGCACGCACTTGTGCTTCTCATGTTTATGACGATATTGGCTAGCTGTTCAAGAGATATGGGTGATACTTTATAGGAGCTGGTAGAGACGCGCGATAGCCGACAACTGGGAGATGTGTGTTCAGGCATGTTTGCCTGCAGTTTGACTTCTGCTGATATTTTTGGTCCGACACTAACAAAATAATGATTTAGCTGCTCAGGTAGAACCTGAGGTTGTACTCTGTGAGATCCTTTTTTTGTATCGATAATAGGCTTGATAGCACGCCACGCAGCTGATGGGCCTTTTTGAGCTATCTTTCCGCTAATCTCTTCCCTACAGTCAGCTCTAATAGCTGATCGAACTTGTCGGTTAAGTATTTTGTAAGTGTTTCTATCTTGTAAGCGCAAGGCTACATTTCGCCGATGCATGAGTTGTTTGGTAGCTTCGCTAACATGTGGTGCTGTTGGGTTCCGAATTTTGATGTTTCTGAGTGGCAGGTGCTCGTCGAGGATAGGTGTCAGCAATCTCAGCAGTGTGTCCCATTTATCGGTTACTGAGATGCGACCAGTGACCTGGACCCAGTCGATCTCACCAAGGTCAAGGGTCAGTTCGGAGGTGTCCACTCGTCCGAAAGAACGTGATTTTATCACGGTGTTAATTGAGGCAGGCCTGTTTACTTTAATTGAACATGTGATAAATTTGTGGGGACTGTAGTGGCAGAAACTCACTTTGGGTCTGTCGACAGAGGTGGGTGAATTTGTTATGATGACATCCAATAAAGAGCCTGTGGAGAATGTAGGGCGCTTCACTATCACGGTAAGTGAATAGTTTCTGACGAACTCAAGCAGGTGTGTTTTGCTGGGGCCAATTTGCCGTGTCGAGAAGATTGCAATTTAGATCACCTGCGAGGTAGAAAGTGCCGGTAAAGTTCAGTGTCGCCAATTGAACCTGTCTTTCGAGCTCAGCGAAGTCAACATTTAAGGCAGGTAGACTGTTACGAGGAGGTCGATAGATTGCCGCCAGAATGAAATACCTTCCGCTTTTACCTTTGACTTTGGTCCAGAGTGATTCTAATTTGGAGCTCGAGTTTGGAAGCGTAGAAATTTTCAAAACGGTAATAGTAAGCGCTGACTTGGCGATAATCGCCACCCCACCGTAGCCACTAGAGTCAGGCCGGTCCGCACGTTTTAACTGGTAACCAGGGAAGTTAATGAGACGCGTGGGGGTGCTAGGAAGGTGTGAGAACAGATAGTAGAACACGCTGCACTATGCTCATGACGCTGGACACGGTGCAGTGCGTTTACCAGAAGACGTTCGTAGTCTTGTAGCGTCCTGGCTCGCAAACTGAAGAAATACTCACCGAGCAGGACTGCAGATATTGCGTTCCGAAGTGCTGCTTTAAACAGCCATCCACCTTTAACAGCCATCCAATATTCCGCGACTCATCCGCAGACGCAGGGCGGAGCCAAGTAATGCACCTGTGCACCAGCCTGTGGGTTTTTCGCATCACCCGCAGACATCTGCGTGTTGCGCAAGTTCGTCTCGAAGCCGCCGCGGCGCCTCAAGCTGGACAGCCATCTCGTTACGATGCCTTTTCAGATAGGCGGCCCCGCCGTCGGTGCCGCATAAATACAATGCTGGCATTATGCACATACAGTCTGGCCATGTAGAGGCCTAGCACAGCCACCGGGCACATAATTACACGGCGTAGGAATTTCTCCGGCAGTAAATATGACCGCTCCGTGACTGGGTGGCGGCGCCGCCTTCATGCTCGCCACCCGCCTGCGCACTGAAGGGTAGGCAGTGCATGATTTACGGCTCTCGCCTGGCTCATGACGGGCTATTCTTACACTGTGAAGCTAATTATATCGGTCTAACTGGCCGCTTGAAAAGTACGCCCACTTCGGCCCCTTTCTTGTTGCTGCATTATATCTATTACTACAAGTTGTGGCCCTTTAGGGGTATTGTTCGGCCAACGATAAACTTGGATGAGGAGTTTCGGAGGGAGGCGAGGGAGACTGGGATGAGCTGCATTCTGTTTGATGGCAGACGATACCAAAGTAACAATGGCGGCTGTGGGCAGTGACAGACATGCCGGTCATGATCAAGGAGAAGCATTGCTCGACATTTCGTCAAGCTTCAATTTCGTCCAGACTAGCCCACTAATGCAAGCACTGTGTGGCAGGGAGGACTGATTCAGTATGTTGAGGTCAAGCTTGACGGGGGCCAGTGTGGCCAGCATGTAGCTTCTATGCTGGGGAGTTGAATCTGAAGCACTTCATCATCAGCTTGGATGACCCCACATTCAGCAACATGTGGAGTGGCAAGGTTAGTGAAATGTGGGACACTGCCGCAAAGCTGGACATAAATCCTTTAGCCAATATCTGCGTGGTGCCTCTCCTGATCCAGCTGAGTGAAGAGGTGGTGGGAGACCTCTCTCTAGATCAGACTTATGGCTACAGGATTTCCAAGGCCATGGAGACTGGATAGTTTGCTCAATGCTTGGCCCTGCTAAAAATTGAACCAATCTGTCGTGGCAAGTGTCTGACAACTGCACTAAGAATGTGCGATTTGTGGGCGTCTAAGCATGGACTAAATGGGAAGCACTAGAAGAATGTCAAACTGATGGTGGAGTTCGTCCCTCGGGTGTGCTTGTCCAGCTGATGCAACAGCGAAGTTAACCACGGCTGGCAGAGGGGCCAGGTGCATTGTGCAGTTTGAGCTGCTGATGACTGAGATGTAGGTGCTGGACAAAGTGATGCGATGCTACTGTACTGTTAGCCTCGTTTGCGCATCCGGTGGAAGTGCTGCAGGCCATGCTGTGCAGTGCGATGGAGAGGAGAAGAGGGACGTATTGGGCAGGATGCTGGAGGCAGGGGCGAAGGGGGATGGAGAAACACGTCTTGGTGAAAACGCTTTGAGACTTTGAACAACAACTAACATAAACCCAAAAGCCACCAAGCTGTCAGAATTGACAAACTGGATCGCTGGGGGTCACTGAACCCCTCTTCACCTGTTCCCTCACCACAACTCAGATGAAGCAAGTTGTGCAGAGGTCTGTGGATGTGACATACTGATCTTCACACATTCTGAGTGTGGATATGTGTGACAAGCTTGTGGCAGAGGCCCATGTTGAGAACTGGCATTCACGGATCTGGTTGTTGGGGCCTGGGTGCACACAACAAGCTCTGCTTAGCAATACGACTTTGGTCCATGAAGCTGTCCCAGGAGGAATTCAGACTACATAAAAACAAATTACAGGGCATATACATAGGCGCGCATATTTGCACGGCACCGGCGCACCAGGAATTTCAATGGGAGCACTGGTCTGCAGGGGTACCATTCTGCCAGAAAAATGAGAATGTTTGCAAATGCAAACACACTTAAAGTTGAAATTCATCTAGGTACGACGAACCCAATCTCAATACCGAGGATATTCCTGAAGTATACACGTAAAGCGCAAGATTTTATGACCTGCCAACGAAAAAATACACACATTTACCCCGTTTACATGCGCAACAAAACTTCCGAATACGATGCGATTAAGAAAACTTACCAAAATCACGCCCTTGTAAGCGGGGTTTTGCGTAGCAAAACGTGCGTAAGGCTTAACCCTGGGATCTTCAACCGCCCCCCTCAGGGTTTTCTCAGATAGTGAACGAACGGCGCGGGGCAGCACGCCAAATTTTGGCATACCTTTTCCACATCAATTTGGCATGTTGTGTCAAACTTTTGAACTCAGGTCATTTAGGGTCAATGAGGTAGCCAAGGTCAAGTGAGGTCACCTCCACAAAAGTTCAACCAGTCGTCACGCTTTAACGGATACATATATTTTAATGAACCTTTCAGCGTTTGCTTATCGTTTGGGTTGCAACAAAACGTATGAGTGAAATTTTTAATTTTTTCCCCGTTTTTCACTTGATATAAATTTTGCATATTTGCTTATTGAAGTTCAACCCGAAGATTCTGGCCAAAGTAAGCACTTTTTATTAGGGCAAGTTGACTTCCAACAACGTTTCTCGGTCTGCTCTTCCCAGTAGAAAAGGAAATTTAAAGAAAACTTGAAAGCTCAAACATGTGAAATTTGAAGAAAAATGGGTGGAAATGTTATGGCCCTGGTCGATTTCACTGTCCCTTTTTATTCCAAATAACTTTCCTTTTTCAAATATCCCCAAAATGAACTCCCCAGAGCAAAAAAAAACATAATGTAAGTCGTGAAAAGTCCTGAAAATATAGCCCCCTAGTGACGTCACTTTTGGGGGGAAATTGTTTTGTGGGTGGATCCGGACCCTAGACGTCCAGCACTTTCCGATGACACCTCTTTCGTTTACGTGCGACGCTTAGTTTGGATCTTAGAGCGGTGTTGCTATCCGCTCTCCCCCCTCACCGATACTGGGTTTGAGGATCTGACCGGAGAGATGGTGAGGGTTAGCGCAAATTTAGGCTTCTATAGGTGGAAGTTTATGATTATGCCCAACTATGAACAAATAACGGTACGGCTGTACGTGTCATGCTACTTCTTGAAACTATTCTCTGCTATGTTTTGAGTAAATTAAGGGTAATTATGAAAAGTATACGTCTTTTTCAAGTATAATTGCAAACATAGTGATGAACACAAAAATCAGACACGTAACAACAGAAAGCGGCGCTTGGACGTCACGTTATTAGTACGTGCCCCAATCATGAGTTTTATGATATGGCGTGTTGTTCAACTTGCAGATTTGTGGCAGCGTTTGGGATTTATTGACTTATCTCTTGGATTGCGTAGTGAACCTAATTTACAGTTTATTTGACTTTTGCACAATCTAGAACAAGACCGTCTGCAATAATGCACCATTGCATAGTCTGGAACTTGTATTATAGAAAATAGTCTTGCCTGGAAACAATGCACCATTTGATTCACGAATAAGCAGGGTCTATGTTGTCAATAACGTGTCATCAGCTACGTGAATTCTTCTAATTCACAGATTTACCATATCTCTGTCCAATAACTTTTAACTACGTGGATGATTGATAATACCATGTGCCAGTGTACGCCGTTGCTCGAAGCAGGTGCGGCCGAAGTGAAAAATTCGCCAAATGTTCGTAACTTTTCCCCACATTGCGTCAGCCCTCAAATCGCAAAACTCCGATTAGGTGGCTGCCCCACTCATGTAAACGGGCGGCGCGATCGGAACTTTTGCGAATCGACCGGATCGGAAATTTCCGTTTACGGCTGGCCTGGTCATTAGGGTAGAGTGATTTCCAAAAAATTTGGTGTTAAAGTCTTAACACTTGCGTTTGGTTCTAAAAAGACGATCTGCAAAGTTTTAGAGCAATCTGAGGCCGGGAAGCCGCCGCGCCTCAGGGCTTTCTGAGGCCGAAATGACGTTTTTCTACCAACTTGCAGGATCAAGCCCGATTTCAGAAATTCAAATCATTAGATAGCAAATAAATATTTATTTCATTACATTGTACAGTCTTTCATCCACCGCTGTGCTAATTTTCACTTCCCTAACTTGAAAATTGTGCCTGCCATGACGCAGAGTTCCGGAAGGTGTGCCGCCCGCAGCGCCACCACTGCCCTCTATCGGCAGAAGTATGAACTGCGACCATTCACCGTTCATTCCGCAACATAAGTACCTTTCTTGGTCAACTGGCGGGCAGGTAGGTGGCGGATTTGAGACAGTGCACAATGTGCTAACCTCTTATGCGCACAGCGCTATTTTATTACGATTCCAGCGACTTCTATCGAAAGCTATACACGATTGGAGCGTAGCCACAGCCGGCTTTGGCATATTGTGGCCTGCCTTTCAGCCTTCAAACTCACAATGTTTTCCTGAGATTCCCTGCTAGCATGTTTTCTTGGCTGCATGTGAATTGTTACTGCAGATATTTGAATTTAATTAATTTACTTTGGCGGAAACACTGACAATTCCACACCTTACTGGGCGGGTACTTGGTCGCACGACTAACGCAGACCGCTCAAATTTAGCAGTACTGGCGATGATTTTATGTTCCGACCGTCGATTGCCTATCAACTGTTGCATTTACTCACCATCACCACCATGGTCATGGATAAAGAATTGCTTTGTAAGTTACCCCACCGGCTGCCAATGTATTGCGCGGCCATGGCCGGGGTGGCCGAGGCATACTCTCCAACCATGACCATGGTTGGAACCGAAAATAAGGATCTACGAGGGCGTATGTCGCACGCAGAATTTCCAATGCAGTTATGCACCCTGAACTTCCTGTCATAGCAAAAAACGTTTGTGATACATTTTTATCCTATGGCGAGGGACGAATTTTGAAACTTACCAGTTGACTAACCAGTCTTTGCCTGTTTTCCAGACTAGTGAGCCTATCAGATTTCAAGTATGAAAGTAAAAAAGGTTAAGGGAAGTTCACTCAGATCGAAGACGGCTCACTTTGCGTTGGGCCATCGCTGCGAACTGCCGAAGAACCAACTGCCACTTCAGATTCATGTATATAACTTCTACAGACTGCAGTCTGACAAACTTCGGGCTGTTGGCAACCATGCAGCGGGCGAAAGGCAAATCGCCACGAACGTTGCCAAGGGCGTTGCATACCTTTGGGGGAAAGCAAGCGTCCCTGTTAAATCTTTTCAGTCGATTGTCCGGGGTGTCCTGATGATTGTGAAGAAAGGAAAGGATCTATCAAAGACCCCAACAAAGTAGCGTGCTGGCGCAAGCAAAACGATTCCCCATGAGCTGTTTGACATCTGCGCGTGCAGTTGTCCTTCGAGAAATGCCTGTAGCTGCCCCAGCGAGAACAAGGTTCCATACCGCGAGTGGAATTTCTTACAAGACCAGCGAGGTGAGAGGAAGCGAAGCATCGTCGGTATTGACATGAAGACCTCCAATGCATTGGCGAGGAGGCGAAGAGATCAGAACCGTCTGCGGCCTGACACGGCTTTCCTTCAGACGGACGCCAACGACTCGGATCCTGGTCCCTCGGGTCTGACCGAGAACAGCACGGGACACGAGCCCGAAAGCATGGACGAGGGAAGCAATGGTGACGATGCGTATGACACAGGCAGTGTCCACGAACCAACACAGACTAGGGCTCCGTACAATATGATGCCTCTGGAGAATTTCGCTAAGGAGTGTGACCGGTACATCGAGGTCACTGATACGATTGCAGCGGCCCTTGACACCGCTCTCTTGAAGGATCTTGGCCTCGTCACTGAGAACGACACGAGGCACGTCATCACACGAGATAAGATGATAAGAGCCAGACAAAGGGCACAGGAGAAATAAAAACTAAAGCTAAAGGAGGGCATAGGCGGTAAGGTGCAGTGCATGGGATTCGATGGGAGACAGGATATCACAAAGATATGAGAGAAAACAAATGAGCAAGACGTACGGCTTACGGGAAAGGAGAAGCACCTGGGGGGCAGCACCTGGAGAATAACCACCGCGCTCGTAGGGGGCAGCACTTCGTGGACGACCACCACGCTGCTAGGAGGTAACACCTCGCGAACAACCATCACGCTACTAGGGGGTCTTGCGATCTTGCGACTGGTGCCAGGATAGGAATTGAGGAGTGTACCACATCCATGTGACCAGATGGGTTTTTCAAGATAAGCAAGCGAATCACACGGCATCAGGGCCCCCTCTAGCATGCTAACTAGGTGGGATGCGTCAAACCTAGTGCAGTGAAGTCCTACCCAGTTGAGTGAAAGCCCCACTTAGTCAAAGGGAGGTCCAGTGGAGAAAGCAATAAAAAGGAAACCATCGTACAGTTTCGGTAGGGGAAGTTATTTTTGTTCCTTGGAATGGTGCATTTTCTTTCTTAAAATGGTAGTAAGTTGGCTGCACTTATACTGAGGTTCAAGGAACGATGCAGGCTCAAATGTGAAATGCTTCCGTAAAAATGCATCCAGTAATTAGAGGTCTATTAACCCGCGCTGTCTTTCCGGTCAAATCCTCACACCCCGTTTCGGGGGTTGAAGACCCCTCCAAAATCCAAACTAAGCATCGCACGAAAATGAAAGAGGTGTCATTGGGAAGCGTTCAACGAGTAGGGTCCCGGTCCACCCTCCAAAACAATTTTCCCAAAAGTGACGTCACCAGGGGGCTAGATTTCCACGACTTTTCCCGACCTACATTATGTTTTTGACTTTGGGGAGTTCATTTTGAGGGATAGATGAAAGAGAAAAAAATTATTTGGAATGAGAAAAGGACACCGAAATCGACCAGAGTAATACATTTTTTTAGTCTACCAGAAATAAAATTTTATGTTTTACAAAATTTCAAAATTTTTTATTCAAAATTTTCGTTAATTTTCCTTTTCCTATGGGTAGAGCAGACCGATAAACGTTGTTGGAAGTCAACTTTCCCTAATACAAATGCTTACTTTCGCCAGAATCCTCTATTTGAACTGCAATTTGGCAAATGCGCAAAATTTATACGTAGTAAAAAACGAGAAAGAAATGAAAAATTCAACTCGTACGTTTTGTTACATCCCTAAATATAAGCAAACGCTGAAAGTTTCATTAAAATATCTGTATCCTTTAAAGCGTGACGACTGGTTTAACTTTTTGGGAGGTAACCTTACTTGACCTTGCCTAACTCGTTGACCCTAGATGACCTGACTTCAAAATTTTGAGTCAGCATGCCAAATTGATGTGGAAAAAGGTATTCCAAATTTGGGCGCGCTACCGCGTGCCGTTCGTCCACTGTCCGCGAGAAACTTGAGGGGGAGGGGCGGATGAAGACTCCCGAGACGGGACGGGGTTAACGTGGTATCACACAAAAAAGCATGATCTAGACATTCATGCACACCACATAAAAGTGGGGCGACGCGAGCCAGGCCGCATGACATGAGTGACAAGAGCTAGACATTCACTTGTGGTAATTCGTCGATGCTGATAAATAAAGAGACAGACGAAGCTAGATGCCTTTGCAAAACAGACAAAATGTATAACATGGTTGAATGTTGATCGGTTTTTTCTCCTCTAGGTAGCATTACACCCTTTCCCCGGGCAAAGAGGAAGATGCCCCTTTTGCCACCACAACCTGAGAGGTTGTGGGGCCTATAGGAACCGTATAGTGGTTCTGAAAAAGTGCACCTGACCACATAAAATCCCGCTTGGACCACCAAAATGAACACCGGGAAACTGAAAAGCACATTGACACACCGAAAAGTAGCGCATGGGTCACCGTAAATGTCCAAAAGTCGCGCAGAACCCACTGAAAATCAGGCTTGGGGCCTGAAGAGGTCCGGCCGGCGCCCGATAAATATTGTGCATTTTTAGGTGATTTGCACATGTGCAAATTCAGCAGCCTGAGGTAACTTATCAAGGGATAACAAAAGAAAAAAACAATCGACCAGGATGGGCGAGTTAGGCTCTCAGAAACGATGGAGATAGATTGTGCCCCCTGCGCAGAACATTTGGTTACTATCTAGTAAAATTTGGTTACTATCTAGTAAAATTTGGTTACTATCTAGTAAAATTTGGTTACTATCTAGTAAAATTTGGTTACTATCTGTTTGCCGCCAGCTGTCAAGGTGGAAGGACGCGCGCCAGAGCTCCAGGTTTCCAGATAAGTCGCTACAGAACAGGGCAGTACTCTAGTCTAAGCTGTGGATAGGTGCTTAGCAAATACTTCTCTTATTATATTTCATTAGTTTTTATCTTATAAGCATTTTCGTAGCACGCACACTATACTATATTAACCTAGCGACGCCGCAGGACGCCATCTTGTGTGCGCCAAAGGGAGGCCTCGTGGCTTCGGCGTGTTCTCGACGCTTCGATTTCTGTAGTGGGAGATATTACAAGTGTGTAGATTTGATAAGTACATTAGACAACATTCATACTATCCTAACATACTTTATTTATTTTTTGGTGTGCATAGTGTGTTTGGTGTTGAAGTTTAAGATAGTTTAATTAGTAGTAAGTTGGGGGTATTCATAAGTGCTGTGTGACTGTTCATTTTTCTGTCTAGCCATAAGTGATATCAAAAGGGATATTTATATAGTTGTCTACTTGTGTGGAAGACAATTAGATTAGACATCTTGTTTAGTTACTTAATTTATTTAATTAAAAAAAAAAAAAAATTGTTTAATAGTTTCTGCTTTTCTTGAGGCACTCAGATAATTAACTGACAGTATAGGAGGTAGCGATTTATAGTGAATGATAGTTAGCTTTTTTGTCGGTTGTTTAGCAAGTTAATTTAAATCTAAATCTAGGCATAAGCTGCAGCGTTTAGGATGGTTTCGACCAGGATGCAGGCACTAGAGGAAGAAATTAGGACCCTTAAGGCAGAGGTTTCCAACCTCAAGGCTGCCCTTGTTGCACAGGGTAGGCAAGATAAAGCAACAAGGGGTCAATCCGTAGCAGGGACATCATATGCCCAGGTGGTCGCAGGCCACCAGGTAGCTGAGGTTTCCCCTACTGTGGAGGTGGCTGGGATCTCTCAAGAGGGGAGTGTTAATAGTGTTAATAGTGAACAGAGGAGGGGTAGTTCTGGTAGGTCACAGGAGGGGAAGTGGCATGAGGTCAGGGGGTGGAGGATTTGGAGACGCGAACCTAAGGAAAGGGTCAGTGAGTGGCAGGTGGCAGGTGGTAGGAGCGGGAGGAAGTGTAGCCGACCGGCCCAGCGGGCAGGCATAGTAACAACAAATATGTTCCAGGCATTGGATGACTGCCCCCAGGATAGCAGTAGTAAGGAGTCAGTGCTGGTCATAGGAGACTCTCGTGTGCGTCATTTAGAGCGGGTATTTTGTAAAGGTAGGAGGGACAGGAGGTGCATCACCAGGCCTGGTGCCAAGGTGAAGGACCTGGTACCTGCGGTGGCATAGGTCACCAGTGATCACCAGTTTAACACAGTCATAGTGCATGTAGGGGTAAATAACATAGGTCATACTAGGAGCGAGGAGCTTCTGCGGGAGTGCAGGGCCCTTCTGGCCACCCTGAAGCGTACCAATAGAGTCCTTGTAACAGGAATTTTGCCTAGGGCTAGAGCCTCCCCTGAGTGGAGCTCTAGGGCACTGGCAGCTAACGCCAGGGTAGGAAAGCTCTGCCATGAGCTAGGTTTTACATTTGTAGATGAGTGGAGCAGGTTTTATGCATCGTGGGACCTCTATCAGAGGGATGGCCTGCACTTTTCTGAGAAGGGGGTCCATGTGTTAGGCAAAGTATACGAGCATGTCCTTCAGGGAAACTAGGAAATGGGGTGGGGAGGGATGAAATTGCATTGCCAACTCAGGAATATTCCAATAGTGTCAGACAAGGCAATAGAACCTCAAAGTCTGCAAATAGGGACAGCAGCAACTCAAGGGGACAGAGTTATAGTTCATCTAGTGATAAAAGAACTCCTCAATATGAAAAAGCCAAAGGTGGTTATGGAGCATTTGTTAAGTGTATGATGTTTAATGCTCAGAGTATCCGTTCCAAATTTGATGAGTTCAAGTGTTATGTTGCTGAGGAGGAACCGGATTTTGTTTGCATTACGGAGGCATGGGTCAGTGAAGGGTATTTTGGAGATAACTTACAGGAGTATGAGATCCAGGGATACAATACGTTTTCGTGCAATAGGGGTCCAGCAATGAAAGGGGGTGGTGTAATGCTCTATATGAATAGCTTATTCAGTTCTCAAAAAGTAGCAGGTGGGGATAAAAATGTGTCTGTGGAGTCAATTTGGTTTGATGTCACTGTGGGAAAAGGCAACAGCAAGACTCTTAGGATAGGAGCTTTCTACCGATCAGGAACCCTGCCACATTCTCAGCAACTGGAGCTTGACAAGGTGATTTGTGAGGAAATCAGTAGAAACTTTAAGAGGAAGTGCCTTATTCTCGGTGACTTTAATCTAAAAGGTTATGAAAATGCTGGTGTTGGCTCCCCATCATGCAAAATGTTCAGGAAATGCCTTGAAGAGGACCTGTACTTACACCAGTTTGTTTCGGAACCTACCAGGCATGGTTCATTCTTGGACCTTGTATTCTCGGATTTAAGTGACTTGGTTCAAGACTTGACTGTAGGCGAAACTCTGGGAAAAAGTGACCATAACATAGTTAGATTCAAGGCACATGTAGGGGAAATTATCAAGGATAATTTGGTAAAGGTTCCAAATTTCAACAGAGGAGACTTTAACGGCATGAGAGCGGCTTTAAGTGCCATCAGATGGGAAGAAGAATTCTCCAATTTAAATGCCTGTGAAATGTGGGAAAAGTTCAAATCTTACTTAAAGGAAACTCAGATTAGACATGTCCCCCAAAAACAAAGACGCAAAAGAAGGGTAGGAAAGCCAGCATGGCTTACACCAGACGTGATAAAAGCAATTAAGGCTAAGAAAACTGCATTTAGAGTTTTTAAAGAAGCCTCAAATGTCATTAATCTAAAGGCGTATCGAAAAGCTAGAGACACTGTGAAGCAAAAAACCAGAGCAGCAAAGCGAGCAAAGGAACTGGATTTAGCTAGAAACTGTAATGGGGACAGTAAAAAGTTCTTTAGTTTCTACAAGCTGAGTAAAGTTTCTAGCACAATTAGTCCACTGGAAGTAAACGGGACTACATTGGGTGAGGATAGTGAGATGGTTGAGGAGCTGAGCAAGCAGTTCAAATCAGTGTTTACATTGGAAGATATGACCAATCTGCCGACCGTACACCATAGTTCAGTTACATGGGATCTGACAAATGATGTTGATTTCATTGGTAGTGATGTTGTTTGCAATCATATCAGGAAAATAAAGCCAAATAAGGCAGCAGGACCTGATGATATTTATGCTAGGGTGTTGCGGGAAACTGAAAAGGAACTGGCATTTCCACTTAGTATAATATTTTGTAGATCAGTTTCACATAATGAAATTCCAACCGATTGGAAAAGAGCAAATGTAGTTCCTATTTTCAAGAAAGGAGAAAGAGGAAAAGTTGAAAACTATAGGCCAATAAGTCTCACATCCCTAGTCTGGAAGGTACTCGAATCAATTATCAAGGATACAATAGTTAGTTATCTGGAAGGTAGCAGATTGATTCAAGATACTCAACATGGATTTAGAAAAGGACGATCGTGTCTCACAAACCTCTTGGACTTTTTGAACTTCGCCACAGAACAATTTGATCAGGGAAATCAGGTTGATGTAGCATATCTTGACTTTAGTAAGGCCTTTGACAAGGTACCCCATAAACGGTTAATGATACAGCTTCAGTCCCATGGTATTGCAGGTAGCATCTTAAAATGGATAGAGTTGTGGCTTTCAGATAGACAGCAAAGAGTGATGCTAAATGGTACAAAGTCATCATGGCAAAATGTTCTTAGTGGAGTCCCCCAGGGGTCAGTACTAGGGCCATTACTGTTCATTATATTTGTAAATAACATTGAAAGTGGCCTAAGCAGTAAAGTTTTGAAATTCGCAGATGATTTGAAGGTCTTTAGGGCAATAACAGGTCAGGATGAGCATATCTCGCTGCAAAAAGACTTAGACGAACTTGTGAAGTGGTCCGAAGAATGGCAAATGAAATTTAACTTTGATAAGTGCAAAATCATACATGTAGGTAAGCAGCATATGAAGGCTCCATACTTGATGGGTGACCAAGTGCTATCAGTGACTCAACAGGAGAAGGATTTAGGTGTTATTCTAAACACAAAACTGGGGGCATCAGAACAGACCATGGAAGCCAGGAAGAAGGCACTGAGAATGCTCGGGGCAATAAATAGGAATGTATCATACAGAAGTGAGGAAGTGATCAGGAAGCTTTACTGTGCATACGTCAGGCCACATTTGGAATACTACATCCAAGCTTGGTCTCCTAGCTATGAAAAAGATTGTTGGCTTTTAGAGAGAGTACAAAAAGAGGACTACAAAAATGGTTAATGGCATAAGCAACCTGGCATATGAGGAAAGATTGAAGAAATTGAATATGTTTTCACTTAGATATAGAAGGCTGAGAGGAGATCTCATCGAGGTCTTTAAATTTGTCAATGGTCTGGAGAGGGGATACCTTGGGGAAATGTTTGAATTTAACAGAAATGATGCAATTAGAGGTCATAAATTCAAAATTAAAATTAACCACAGCAGAACAAGGTTAAGGCAAACTTTCTTCACCAACAGGGTAGTGGAACACTGGAACCAGCTGCCAGAAAACATCGTCAGTAGCAGCACATTGAACATCTTTAAAAACAGCATAGACAATCATTATAAGAATAGAGGGCTTGCTTTTCAGTATTACAGGGAGGGCTGATTGGCAGATTTGGTGGGCAACTGGTTCAGTGTACAGAGTGCAACCAAGAAGTTGCACTAATTGCACTTGTGGCTCAGAGTTGCACTAATCTTTTATGTTTTTATGTCTTTATGTCTTTAAAACTACATTAAAAGTTAAGTGAAATTAAATAGATAAAACTAGTAAAAAGTTTGCTACTAATTATTATTTTTTTTAAAAGGCCACTTTGGAAAATGCTGCTCGGAATCCGGTGCCTTTAAACCAAGAAACGTGTTAGGTTGAGCACCCACCAAATCCGTTTGCCCCTTCCATTACGCAAACCCTAGTTACCTTCACAGTGCACTGTGAAGGTAGATACAGGACCGGGCCCGCGCCGAAAGTTGGCTTCCCCGAAGCAGGTGGGCTAGATCCGCAAGTGACCCCATATTATACTGATTGGGTATGAGCAGGAAATCCCACCGTAATGAAAATTCCTTAGAACAGGCCCTGCACCGCACAGAAAAAAAAACTATTAAAAAGCTACTGACAGGGGTGTCGATTTTTGAAAATCATTGGGGGGGGGGGCTAAGTGTACTGGAACCCCTCTCCCAACATCCAACCAGAAACTCATCGGATTTCGACCATTATGTTTTAAGTCCTAAATAATTCTGATTTTATTTGACGACGAGTATGTTTATGTTTATTCAGAATCCTCGACAACGGGAAAAATCAACCGGTAACAAGTGAAGTCACGGAAGCAAAACAGCAGTGCACCGTGTGATGGGTGGGCTGCTGAAGATAATTCTAGTTTATATATCCACAATCTCAATGATAACTGTGATTGCTGTTTACTGGACACGATTGTATGCAAGTTTGACAATGACTGCGGTAGGGGACATACTAGTGTTAAAGGCGGACATCCGTTCTGCACATGCGCAATTTCTTGTGAAAATACTTTTGATTTTGTTCGCATAGTGGCGCTCTCGCATAGTGTGCATGTGTATGTGGAAGGGGGGCAAAACCATTGAACCATGAAAAGTGGGGGACCATACCACTCCTCCCCTGTTTCCACGTCTATGATGTTTACTCGTCTTGCCGATGCCGGTGGACTTAGTAACGGTGGAAATGGCGAGGGCAGTGACATATCCAAGGGGGACAAAAGAAAACAAAAACCATTATTGGTTTAGGGTATTTTATAATATCCTGTTCAGGTCCTACCGTATCCCAGATATGAGTATTATAATAATTGCCATTAATTTGTATACCACTGGATCCGACTCAAAACAGGCTGGCTGTACCCACACTTCGCGGTGAAGGCGGAGACAAATATTTGCCTTCGCATGTGGTGACTTTAGCATATCTATATGATGCTGCTTGTTAAATAATACATTTCAAACAAGATTTGTTTCATATGAAAGAAGAAAAAAATAAGTAAAGTCCCGTACACCAGCACCCTTATCACCGGCACCAAATGGACATTGTCCTCCCAGATATCGTTGCGATGTTATTTCATCTTTAATCAAATTTGACGATATATAGCGGCGGTGTCAGTTGATGAGGAATACCTTCATTGAAACCAGCGATCAATTCTGAAGGCGTTCCAGGGGGCATTTTTAGTTCCTAACCATTCTTTGATAAAAATATTCAATTTCACATGCGATCACATCATGCTTCCGGCGTTCCCCATGACTAAGCTATAGGGAATTCCGGCACCAAATGGACGAAGCGCCACCAGTAGCGTGGGTGCGCACGTCCCCTATCGGAAAATTAAGAATGAAATGAATGTATTATGTTAAAGCTCCATATGCATGTGGTTTTGCCATTGGTGGTGTGTACACACGTCAGTATAATAATGCAGTTGTTGTTTAGTGGCGTTGCAAATTTGTAAAGACAACCTGGTTTGAAATGCATCGTCATCCGGTAATCTCAACATTTTATGATGCAAGTTTTACTTCCACAGTGGAGGGAAATCCAATTATTCCGTTGCTTTTTTGCACGCATTTTTCAATTTTGCAGCAGAAGGTGGAGAGTTAGTCCACTATCTAAACCTAATCTGTTTCTTTGCAGTACACAATTTGTTGGTTAGCATGAACTAAGTTTTCTATGTAGCATGGTGTTTTTCTTTTTCCCTTTAGCTTTCTTATCAGCATAAAAACAGCATAAGTTATTGGGGGGCCAAATCAACATTGAGGGGCCAAAATAAACATTGGTGGGGCCATGGCCATCACAAAAGGATACAAATCGACACACCTGGCTATCGAACCACTGAAAAGCTACTAATTTCAGGTGTATGTATCTTCGTTATGATCTCAATGAAATGGTTGTATTTCTGGCACTGTACATTCGTATTTGAATGCATACAGCCTGATAGCTGCCTATGTTTGCTTTAGGCATATATCTATAGTACTCAAAATACTGCCAATAATTTGCATATGAAGAAGGTGTGCATTGCTATGTTTAATTTTGCAATTATTTTCGTTCCCTTTGTCTGCTTCCATTCCTTAGCAGTACTCTGGTTTGTTTTATGCTTTGCCCATGTTTATACACCATAAAATATCATAGGTAACAGGACTGCACATGTGATCTGAAGTGAAAAGTATTCTTCAGTCAAATATTGGCTTGCTAATAAAAAATGTGCTCCACGTCTTCCACCAAATGGCAATACTATTTTTTGCCTGATTTTGTTGGTTAAAATATTGTGTATTATTGATGGCCCGATTAACATTCATTCATGAAATTAATCCGGTTGCAGCTATATTGCATGCTGTGTCTGATTGCATAATATGTGGATATCTCTGTCCGGCTCGAACACGGATTTGATCATACGAATACTGATTGGAGCGTATTTGGCAATTTTGATCTGTGCTTTGGTCATTTCTATAGCTGTTTACAGGTAATGCATTTCGAAAAGGAATAATACCTCAAGCGGCATATGAAGAGACTACTTACTTGATAAAATGTGTGGTCCGCAGTTCAGTAAATTGGTGCATCAATTTCGCTCGGCGTTACTTGCAATTGTACTAGCTTATCTACCATCGACACTTGTCGGTCCAGCCTAGTACGGAAATTATTCTTCCTGCAACAGTAGCAGTCGTATAGATCGGTTGATAGCCTTACCCGAAATCACAGGATTGCCCGTGACCTGATCGGATAGCAAGTACCGGGTTGCTAATGCTCTTGCAGTGACTTCATGCATGGTTAAGGGCCGAGCTACTGACCACAGAGGCCAAGAAAGTCGCCAACTTGCCTACGCTGGTTGGTAGCAAGATTGGCCCTCAATGTCTCACTCAAGTAGCAATTTATCCATGGCGTATTGAAATAAAAGATGTGACTGGTCACGAATGCTTTCACAAAAACTAGTTTTGTAGCGAACGAAGACATCTAGATTATGAAATATCACTGACTAAAAGGCTGCTACAGTATTGAGCGATACTGCATCACCCCATGGGTTTGCCCCGACATCGGTGGTTGCTTAATTAATACAGTACTATTTTGGTACTGAGTATCCGTTTACGAACCATATTACCAAGACCCATATCTATGCCATTGTATAGAGAAGGATGAATCGCCAACGCGTACTTCACCAGGTAACAAGTGCTGGCAACTTTGATTGTGTTATTGGGCGTGATATGTACATAAAAACATGCATTTCACATGCTAATAAATGTTGAGCCTTTTAAATAATAAATTAAACTATAATTAGTTGATTTATGGTCATATCAATTAAAAACTAGCAGCAGAAACCACAAAAGAACCATAGTGCAGGAACAAATAACGCCAACGCGACCGCCAACGTCTCGGCAACGTTACTTGAGTTATCTCGCGGCGATCACGGCCATTATATCGCCACAAAATCGGCGTATGCGTGAAGCATGGCCCTTTACGTAACCAGTTGTGGGCAGGGGGCTGTTGTTCCGTTGGGTGCAGGTGGCAATAGCTACCTAGAAGAACAGTGGTGGTAACTGTCGAAACTCAATATATCATACTGTGAAGTGTGAACTAAAAGAGAGGACTGGTGGACTTTCTGTCGGTGTAGTGGAAGAGGAATTTCCTATTTATCTGTTGCGTTCCTACCGTCGGAAGTACTGGTGATGGCGGGGCGCACGGAAGAAGTTTAAGTGCGGCATACCCGGCTGCCGCTTTAGTGGTGTAAATCTGAACAGTCATCAACAAGTCAATCACAATCTCAATCCGGCTACAGAAAGCATGGTTGTTGGTTCTGGATTCGCCCATGGGGAGAAGTTTGCTTCCTGGTGTCGAGGGACGTTGGTAAGTATCTACTTCTGCATGGAATAAATATAGGCAAGTGAATGGGCCATGTCTCCAAGCATGTCTGTATTCCTGAACACTGTCCTATTGTATGTGAGAGATTTAATTTTAACATTATTCCACCATCATCTTGAAGTATGATAATCAGGCTTGAAGGAGTGGGGTAAATTGTACACATGCTATTTGCATAAAGAAGCAAGTGTTCAGAATTCAGGGACTAGTTGGCTGCATTGCCCATTCCCTACCTGTTGGAAAAAGCATGTGCAGGTTTTCCATGGGCACATCCCCACATTGTTGCACTGAAAAACTCGTTTGGCATGCCTTTGGCTGTTGATATAGCAAGCTGTTTTTTGCAATAAGTTTGACAATATGTTGTGGGAGATGGTGATGTGTGGGTAGGTAAATGCCCCTTTCAGTACACTATTACTATTATCCAACCTGCAAAGCATGCCAAGGCCTACCAATGAGCTGACCATTGCAATATTACATTCTACACTCGCAGGTACGGGAAGGGGTCATGTTTCCAAACTGATATTTAGCTCCTTATAATTGGTTTTTCTGTGTGAGAGATTTTATTTCAAAATGATGTAGCCCTTATCTTGAAAATCAGACTTCCAAGTAAGTGGTAAATTATTTGCAAATATAACCTCCTTCACATAGAAAAGGTATCTGTTTTGTACTCAAGAACTGTAATTGACAAACCCTTTGCCTTCCACCGCCCAAAATAATGAATTCTCTGCAGTTTACTATGTCATTTCATTGAATTAATGTGTTGAAGGACATTTTTTTTTAATTGCATTACATTGAAACTATACCCAAACTTAGTCTAGCTCCATCACACAAATGCTAAACAAAATGTTCAGTGTTGCCATCGTTGGAAAGGGTGCAGAATAATCAAGTGGCTCTGAGTAAAGGGTAGATGTTAAGCAAATCCCTGATGATGCCACCACCATCTTGCATGCTGTCTGGCTTTACAGAATGAAATTCTTTGCAACATTATGAATCAGATACAGGAAACTTGTTAAGTTGCTGGTATATCAGTTGTGGAAAGTAGCTGCCCAGTTTGGCATTGGTGATTGGCAAGCAAAGTTCTGGGTCAGGTGACAGGAGATTGCTACTTTTCAAAATACCTTTGAAAGAATATTATGCACTGTCAATATTTGTGATTAATATATATTGCTTCTTATCGAATTACTTCTTCTCACATGATAGTTCATTTGCATGAGCCTGAATTACTTCACATTGGTGTCCAATATTTTTATTTCTGCCAAGATGCAAACTGCAAAGTGGAAAATAAAGTTTAAAGGATTGGATTGGATTGGATTGGAGAAATCTGGTTCCAAAAGATTCTTCTCAGGTTTGAAGACAATTTAAACACATCCATTCAATCATAAGATGGCATTGGTCAGGATGGACTAGCAGCAATGCAGCACTGTTGTGATAGTTACCTATAAAATACTTTAGCAAAATGTAATATTAAATGGGGTGTTTTTAAAGGCCAAGAAATGAACCCAATAATTTTATGAAATACTACTGGTGATAATCATGAACTAACCTAGATGCCCAGATGTGAGCATACACCTCAAGGTGGCATGTTCATTTCACAGTCTGCCTTGCACTAGTCTTCTGGGATTGGTGGGGCCCAAAGGCATAACAAAACCTAAACCCTGTAGCATAAAAGCAGATCCTTGAATCAATTAAGTTCCACCATGGTTGATTTAGGATTTCAGCTCATTACCTCATTTTCTTTCAGTTGAGCCTATTGAGACAGACACTATCATTGGATTTGGTATCACTGGCTTGGTATTATAACTATATAAATTTATATAATACAAAAATGTGTTAAGTGAGAAGAAATATCTGACCTTCAATATAACAGGAGGTGCTCAGTTTACATCAAAAGTAACGTTATGGATTATAGTATATTACTCAACGTTTCGCCCATGGGCCATCATCAGGGGTGATATAAAAGTGAAGAGTCAGGCTTAACAATTGAAGAAAAATGCTGGAAAAGCATGCAAAATACATGTGAATCACAAAAAGCATCCTCGATGGTGCAGACACATCAAGAAACTCGATTTCTTCTCATGCAATGTCTAAAACTCAGGAGCACTTATGAGCCATTCTTTGTTGTATTAAACAAAAATGCATTTCAGGATTCGTGCTAGTGGACATTTCTTGATAGCTGAACATTTGCTTTTATATGAAATATTTAATTTTAGCAGTAGAGACTCTGGTGAATGCTTTATGGAGCTTTATCACTACTTTATCCCAATGTGCACATTGCAGTTACACCAAATATTTTTTGCTTGTTTATGGCATGCAGCAAAGCGATCAAAATAATTATTGCACTTGGCTAGAAATTGTGATGGAGACAGCAAAAAAATATTCAACTTTTGTAAGCTGAGTATGTTTCCAAGCATAGTTGGTCCATTGGAAGTAAATGGGAATATACCAAGTCATATGCTGAGATGATTGAGGAGCAGAGCAATCATGTTAAACCACTATTTACAGTAGAATACATAAGCAGTTTGCCAACTCCAGATCACAGTTCAGTGACAGGTAATTTAATAAGCGATGTTGATTTAATTCACAGTGCTATTGCCTTCAATCATAGTGGAGAAATAAAGCCAAACAAGGATGCAGGTGCTGCCGAAATGTTTAACTAGGGTACTGTGTGAAACTGACAAAAGTGGCGATTCCACTTTGTATCATATTTTGTAGATCACTTTCACAGAATAAACAATTTGAAAAACAACAGCACAAGATTGGAAAAGAACAAATGTAAAGTACTTTTATCGGTCACATTGGAAAAGTGTGTGAACTACGTGTCTCACATGCCATGTGTTGATCCAATGTTCAGACACATGGCCTCAAGATGTGCATTTTTCAATGCGAAATGTCCCTTTAGAGTAATTCATTTTCCTGTGCATTTATCTACTTTCAGGTTAATTTTCCACTCACATTTCCACATGCTAAATGAAATAACATTTTCATCTGATGCTCTGGTGCTCCTGTTTGTTATGAAATGATGAATCGAAATCCATTTACAATTATGGTTCATTGTTGAGTCTTAATTCACACATTCTTCATGACATCACTTCCCTAGCCAGTCACACAATCATGTTCTCATTCTTTTGACATCTAATTTTTCACTTTGTTTTGAAGATAGGGTCTTTCGTTCCGTAGCGTATTTTGCAACAATATTCTCCACTCCTGTGTTCTTAGACATCATTGTTCACACTGCACCATGCCGGAAATTCTATCTTTGGAAACTGCTGAGCATAAATATAAAAACAAAGCTTGATTTGAGCTCTGCGCAACGAGGGCTTTCGAATGACGTCTTTCTAGTCTGCGTGATCAAGTCAAATTAGAACCTTCGGGCTAAAGGTACAATTTTGGTGCCAATGTAAAAGTAGTTTGCATGCATTGCAGTGCAAAGGTACAAGGGTGGATGACGCGGGGAGAAGTTGGTGTGGTGAAGTTACCGGAACAAGTGCACTTCTGTGGGAAAGTGCCAAAATCTGGAGATTTTAAATAAGTTAGTGTGATCGCTGCCACACGTGCCATACTGTGTTCCATACCCGAGCTTGGATGTGAATTACTCCATCGGCTCCAGCAATTTCGATATTGAAATTGACTCGATAGAAGCGAATTATTTTTGATGGGGATGTCAGTCTGATAGCGCTATGTAGTCAGATGTATTATACAATATGCAGTGCAGCGCGCTCGCTATTTGTCCAAAGGCTCCACATCACTGGTGCATCAATACGATGACGTCATTTATGTTGCAGAATGGTACAAACGTGCATGATTTGGTTCTCTGCAACTGTTCTCTGCAACTGTTCTCTGCAACTGTTCTCATGATTTGGTGCATGATTTGGTTCTCTTAGGTTGTACATGATTTGTTCTCTGCAACTTCATCAAGTACATATTATCAATTTTGTCTTTCACAGAAATTGTCATCCCTTGCGGCCTCATCTCATGAACCACCAATTCCGGTGTTTGTTGCGCCTGTGGGCGCCAGCAGTTATCATGCAGAGGAAACCACCGAAGTATCGGAGCAAACCACCGAAGCACCTCCCCAGCTGCCAAAAACCGCCTCTACACTTCCGGAGGCATCGACGTGCGCCCTTGCGATAGAGTGGATGCGGTCCATGGAGAGATAGATAGCTGGACAGATAGATAGCTGGACAGATATCTGAAAGCCACTGAAGCTTTAACGGCACTTCTGAGCCCAAGACATGCGCCTCTCTTCAAGAGTTGATCTTTCGTTCTGGGAGAAGTATTTCTGATCTCCAGGTGGCTACCGAACACCATTTGGTTTCTGCGCCTGAAGACAATGTGGTGTTCTGCGACATTTGTGTGCAAGACGGACGCTATGCCACTGAAAAACAAGGAACAAACATGAGTGGTGTGTTTCACTACAAGATGACTAAGCTGGGAACGAAATTCGAGAAACACGGCGTACTTCTAGCTGAGTTTAGGTCGATGCGAATCAGTGTCGCAGAATACCTCAGGGGTGAATACTTCAGAATACTTCAGGGCCACATGAAAAAGGCTCAAGCGCGGGAGGAGGAGAGCGAGCGCAGTCGCAGACGTCTGGAGGACGACAAGCGTATATCGAAGCATTTCCTGTCCACCGGGTACTATGGGCTCAAGAAAAGCTTGCCGCACACCTACTTTGAAGAGCTCTTGTACCTACAGAAAGAGAACGGCGTCAAAGTGGGTAATATCAACCAATCTGCTGATTTTGTCCGAAGAATGCGACGTCATATGGTCAGCACCATGCACTCTAAGCTAATGGAGTTCTTGATGCGTCAGCCATGCGTGGCTATGTGCGCTGACAAAGTGACTATCGCCAGACGCACAGTCGACGTGACCGCCAACCTAGCAGTGGTGCCTGATGCCCCCAAGGAACATATGGTGCAAACATTCGTTGTTGCGGCTCCTGTTGTCAGCGATCATTCTGGCGATGGTCTAGCTAGAGAGATTGCTGGAACACTAGATCATGTGGGAGTGACTCACCCTGATCAGCTGGCTGCGATTTGTACGGACGGGAAATACCTGCAAAACAGTGTGCCACTGAAGCTGCTGAAGATCATGGTTGTTAGTGATCCTCCAAGCATTCAAAGCCATGCGTGTCAGCGCTGTGGGATGCGGCACACCTCATGGAGCTTGCTGACCGAGGCAGCAGGAAGGAGTGTGCCTGGGTCGACACTACCATTGCCGTCATGACATCTGTTACAAAACGTCATACCCATGGTTTAGAGGACCTCAAGGTGGCTGCACCCAAGCGCAGTGAGCGAGTTCTACAGCCAGGGCTCTGGTCAGAAACAAGGTTGTCTGGCCACGCCGCAAGCACCATCAAGGTTTTCTTTTCTTTTCTTCTTCTTCATACTTGGTTCGTCCTTTCTCCTTAGTGCAGTAGTAGATTAGGAAATGCATGTGCAAGATTATGATTTTGTGTTATTTCCCAAGTAACACGCGCCCTGGAGGGGGGGCGAAATCCGCCCACCCCTCCGAAGTTTCGTAGATAACTCCAGATGTTACCGGCCGATATGCGCCATTGTTTGTGTACCTGCCAATAAATGACTGGCGCGTTGTTTGTAGTAAGACAAATGAAATTCGACCGAATATTTGTCGAGTTAGGAGTCGCTAAAGTCAAAAGTTTTTTATCAGCGCCAGATCAAAAATATCGTCTCTGATGCGCTTCCCGTATATTCGCAAAAAGGAAGTGTTCTTGGCAAAACTAGCGACTTGTTTGATGTGCATTGTCATGCTACATTGTTCCAGAGTCATGTCAAGTCACCGAGGTGAAGTCAGATCAAGTTCATAACAGGTTAACACGCGCCCTAGAGGGGGTATGACGAAATCCGCCAATACTTCTGACTTTTCGTACATAACTCCATATTTTACCGGACGATATATGCCAAATTTTTTTCGCGTACCTGCTTAGAAATGACCGGCGCACTGCTTAAAGCAAGAAAAGTGGAAATTGGCCGAGACGTGTTCAAGTTAGGGGCCGTTAAAGTAAAAACAATTCGCAGCGCCAGACCACAAAAATCGGCGCTGATGCGCTTCCCGTATATTGGCAATAGGGAAGTGTTCCTGACAACACTAGTGACTTGTTTGATGCATATTGTTATGCTATATAATTTAAAAGTCATGCTAGGTCGCCGAGGTCAAGTCAGGTCAAGTTCATGATAGGCTAATGGAACCAAACTTGGTCAACTGGAATGTGTCATAAATGCAAATGACTGTCATGCGATTGATGTCACTTTACATGTTACTCCCTATACATCCCGAAATCTACTGTTTGTCATTGTGTGCCTAAGCATTTCCATACTTTATTCATGTATTTCACTCCTTTATTTGCGAAGCCTATTGTGCCGAGCCCCCCATAGGAGCAGTCGGGATGAGAGCCCGGTTCCGGTAACTGGAGCAGGTGATGACCTAATAAAGTGCTCCTATATAGGTGACCTGGGGTCAAATGGCGGATCTGACATCTGTATTGCATCATTAGTAATGCCCAAAGTATCATTAATGCCAATTTTGGAGCATTTAAACACAACCACAGCGATCCATAAGAATGACAAGCCAAGCCACGCAAAATCAGAAAATTTTGCTATTTTGACCTCATTTGACCGCGATATTGACCTAATGTCATGAACTTTGCATACAATAGAGTTCACTATCGTGCCCATCCACCCTGTGAATTTCGTTGCTCTAGCCTTCATAGGAGCTAAGATCTCAGGGGGGCGGAATCCGCCCCCCCCCCCCTCCAGTGCGCGTTATTTTCAGAGGCCCTCCAGAGCGCGTGTTAACACCTATATCAGTTATTTTCCTGGAGCCCTCGAAAACATTACAAGCATTGCTAATTGTCTGAGAGGGCTTCAGGAACATCTTTTACTAATACCTGGTGGCGGGATCTGTCCAGCAAGAAACAGGAGCGGGGAGTGGTGTGACCTGCCTTGATTTGCTTACCACGACCTACCTCTCACCCTTGGAATTTAACGTAATTAGGTCGCACAGGTATGGAAGGGCACTGCTCCCTACCTATTAATGGGTAGGGGAATAAAAAAAGAAAAAAGTATTCCTCACAAACTGCGCAATATACCAAAATTTTTTGGCAGCTCGGGTCCAGGACGGTACTGCCGATTAAGAAGTTTTACGTGATCTTCAGCGGCTTGCAGGTGTGTTTGTCTCTGATGAAGCCAGTTGCTGTTTCGATGTGTCCATAGATCATACATGTACATGCACTTGCGAACTAAAATAAGTTGAATTTGTCTGACCAGTAGTTATGGGCGCAAAATAATATCAGACATCGACGTGCCATAAAATTCCAACCATCGTCACCATCTGACCACTAGTTAAATCACGTGCTTAACTTCGTTGTTCAAAGCCATGCATGCATCGTCGAACATCAGCAATCCGATATTTCTGAACGTAATCTCCAATTTCTGGTTGTTGTAGAAATCTCAGTCAGATTTTCGGTCTGTTGTGCTGATGCATTTTCTATATCCGTGCATATTGCGTTTTTCGTGTGTTAGAGAAGTAGTATAACTGGTGCGCTTTCAGATGAAGCATTCATCATGCGAAGTGCTGCCCTCCACGATATCTATACCCCGCGCACGTCCAGGGAGGGGGGGGGGGCAGACATCTGCCCCCCCCCTGCGGTTTTTCCTCATTTGCCGCCAAACTAACAGGGTTAGCAAGGCCAAACCTCGCTCAGCTGTTTACTGGTCTTTTCCGCATATCTTCATACATTTTTAGTCCTGGGTCATCTCAGGTCATGTCACCAGGTCAGGCGAAGTGACCAAACTACACTCAGAGTTCTAGGTGAACTTCCACAATAATTGGGCGATTAATTTCAAACTTATAGTATGTCATCATCTCATCAGGAACCATAGTATGTATATCGGGTTTTTTTCCGTAGTACTGACCTTAGGTCAGGTCGCTGCCATGGCTTCCCCATTATAAGGCTATGGTAAAATATACAAATGTTTCCTAGTTACACATTTGCGTTCGGAATGATCTCACAACGGTTGTGGCATGCAGATGGAAGCTATGCTCAATGTTACCGCTGACATTTTTGCTCAGTGACCTCACCAAGGTCTCTGAGGTCACCTGAGATCACTACACATTTCTGCGCATTACGTCGCACTGCATTGAGCTAGAAGGCTGAAATTACCGTCATTGTGCTTGTGTCGTCAAGACGTGTCGATTGGTATCTTACATAACCTCACTAGACCTTGACCTGAGCTCATGACTTCATGACCTTGACCTAAGTGTCGGTTGACCTGACCTTAAATTATACCGCCTATTGTCGGTAGCGCATTTCAAGGACTGTCGCATAGCGTTCGCCATTTGTTTCTATCTGTTACAGGTCCTGAGATATGTGTCAATATCCGAGTCCCACCTGATCTGATCAAATTTGACCTAAGATGGCCCAGTGACCTGAATGTTGACCTGAGCTAAAACATTACCGAAAGACTTTCCATAGAGCCCGTAACCAGCTATCCAACGCAGCTTTCCGCTTGTCGCTAGCTAGCATAGTTCCAGAGATCTTTGGGGGGCAGACATCTGCCCCCCCCCCGGATATGCGAAGTTGGCGCGGACCACCGGACGTGCGAGTGATACGGTGATCGCCGAGTGCAGCATGAGTCCCAGCAGCACATCCAGAGACTACCTTGGCAACGCCAAGCTGCTTTCGACGCCATGGTGACGAAGCTAGACGAGATGATTGACGCTGTGGAGATCGGTGGTCTTGATCCTGACGAGGAGCTCTGGCCGACCCTCCTTCCGCATGAAGGGTGTATCACTCCTGATGAGGTTAGTGTATCAGTCAGTGACATTTATATTCCACTGGCTTCAGCTTTTATTTTAACTTGTACGTAATCGTAATACGCTGTTGTTCCGTGTTCCGTCCTACAGCTGCCTACTCGCTGTCACACCTACTAATACCTGTTTCAAAATTGGTAAAGGACCAGTCAAAATTGTTAAATTATTCAATTAGTTAGGGACTGGTTAAAATTGTGGTGGGGTGTCCTCTCATAAATGGTTTTGCCTGATTATTTGGCACCTTGGAGCTTTGATTGTCCTTTCTCAAAATAGGAAATGTTGTAAATATTTTGAAGTTCTGCTGTGGGTCTGTATCGTAACCTAAAATGTATCGCAACCTCAAGTGTATCATAACCTCTAATGTGTCATAACCTCTAATGTATCGTAACCTCAAGTGTATCATAACCTCAAATGTATCGCAACCTCAAGTGTATCATAACATCAAATGTATCGTAACCTCTAATGTGTCATAACCTCTAATGTATCGTAACCTCAAGTGTATCATAACCTCAAATGTATCGCAACCTCAAGTGTATCATAACCTCAAATGTGTCATACCCCATAATATCAGCTGACGATAGAGAAATGTGGCGTGCGATTTTGGTCCTTACTAAATCAGAACAGGTCTCAGCTAACGGAAAACCATTGCGAGAAAAGAAATGAACTTGAAGTATACCGTACCCTCGCTAGATGTCAGCATGCTATTTGATTTCCACCATGATTGTTTTCAATGACCAGAACTATTGTATGTGTCTGTGCAGTTTCATAGTTCATTGATTATCCAAGAGGTTTCCGAATAAATGATGACTCAAGGCATGATTTATTGATGCATTGCTTTGTTTACGGCCGTGCAAAGGCTACAAACCAACGTCAGTTCATGCGTTTTTTGTGTAGTGCGATAAGTGCTGCCAATTTTGATGTTTTCCTACATCTGAAGGTTTTTCCGTTTTGTCAATCTGGCAATGATTTTCATATTGGGAGCGCTAGTCTTGTGTGTTCAAAAGACGATGTCAATCACGGCGCACCTGAGACAGACTGGCTTTAGGTGTTTTCGCAGTCCACATTGCATAGATTATGTCTCGCTCGTGTTCGCAGCAGGACAGTCAGCGCCCAGTGAGGTGACGTTATAATTTTTTCGATCACTACGGTTCTCGCGGATGTTGTATCAGCGGTCGCAAGCAAGATAACTAGAGACAACAGGTACTCCAAAGTTGGCTGTTCTAGTATAGTTAGTTGAAACTAGACAAAACCTACGCCAACTGACGTCATATTCCAGAAGCGCTTTTTTATTCCAGAATACTGCTGAATTATATTATAGTTTTGGACTATACTAATAAATCTACTAAATATGGTGCTTTCATTTTAGCACAATTATGGCGCTTTTCTCACGATTAGTTTCCCCGTTGGTTGTAAAGCATATTAGTCATTCATTGAAGCTCGAATATTTTTTCTTATTCTGCTAGCGTGCTGGTGGCTTTGAACCGAAACCATACCCAGAATTAATTTATCCATGGCGTGGTTGATATTGAGAACACACCTCAGACAATTTATGCGAATTAAGGCCTTATGCCCACAATGTCAACTTGGTCAGCATGTCATTGATGCAATCTGGTGATTAATGTTAGCATGTGCGTTGGCCCCCTGTCAGTTATCATATTGTTTATGTGTAATCATGCAATACTGTGTCATTCACCAACTTGTGGACAATTTGGTAATTGCTTGCCCATTGTATCATGGCTAGGCAGTAGTGATAGTATGGTAAGAGGGAGTTTCCAAACACTTAATGCATGAAACAAATTGCTCTACTGCTGCTTTTGTGTGGCCAAACCAGTAATTGTACTGTTTACTGAATTTCAAAAAATGAAGATGGCATCCATATTCAGATGGTTCTCTCTATCTAAGTCATCTAACCACTCACATAGAGCTACTTTAAAACATATAATTGTTTTGTAGTGTTGTGCCATATTCTGAACATGAAAGTGGTGGTGCAGGATTATTCACTGTAGCTTTTGTGGTACCAATTATTAGTAGCTACTAAAAATACTGGTGTAATTGCAAAAAGATATCAGACCTTAAAATAAATTTTCAGGGAAATATGTACTTTTTAGTTAATATTTGAATTCTTGATATGCCTTTCCAATGCAAAGTTGATTGATGTGGTTAAAATGTGACCACCCTCACCTGCACTGTGTGAGATGTGATTTAAGGGTTCATTATTGCAGTTTTGAGTGTTTACAAGTGACGTTTTGCACATTTTTTCTTAGGCAAAGCTAAAATGAGGTTGGGATAAGTTAGGCATTTCTTTAGTTTCCTCAATTTTCAAATCGAATTGTTCATGAATGTTTGTTTTTATTGGAAGCTAATTTATGTTCTCTTCTGAAAAAAGGCAAGGCTGGAGCTGTGTGAGGTTTTTACAATTGCACCTGCAGAAGAAGATTTGCATTTTAGTTCAGGTGGCATTTCAAGAAAAATTGTAAATGCATGTTTCTGAAAGTCATTAAGATGATATGACGATTGTATTCCAGCGCAAATGCATGCATTTCAGTTCGTAAGTGAAGTAATGCGAAATGCGTTGCTTTGAGTGGGGTAATTGGTAATGAAGGGTAATGTTAAATGTATAAACAGTGCATCCAAACCAATGTCATCCATTGAATATCTTTGATATCACATATGCAACAATGCTGGTTGAGTTATCACCACAATCCTTCCCCAGTCCAAACATAACCTACCTCTTTTTCAGGAATAAACACTGTTGTTTCTATTCTATCCTCCAAATTCCAAAAACCTTGGTATTTATATATAAGAAGCCCCAATGAAGACAACTTTTAGACAGATGTATGGACAGAACCTCTTGAAGCTTACTAGCAACTTCTTCCCAGTTTCCTGAAAATAATTTTCCATAAACTGTGTTGAATGAAGAACAAGGCTACTTGGGAGTAGTGAAAGATCAGAAGAAGACAGGATAGGCAGTCATGCACGGAAAGCCAAAACCAGGTTTAATTATACAACAACAAAAAAATGAATACATATATTTGCATGTGGCTATTTCTAACATTTTTATCATGATATTCCAGCAGAATAATGGCCAGCCTTTTCTACATGGAGTAAGGATAACAGATTCAGCCCAGGATACAAATGTATGATTCCATTAACTGAGTTTCTATGTCACGAGGTTAATTAATATACTACTGTGCACAATTGATGCGAGTGTGTAATTAAGGTACAATGGATCCACCATTTCCTTCGTGAATCACGTTCAACATCCAGCATACAATATCAGTAGGTTTTAGATGACAGAACATGAGTATGTTTTAGAAGGTCCAACATCAATTGTTTAGGTTAGATTCAGTTAGGATATTTTTGTAGTTTGACATCAGTGTTCTTTGTTAGTCACCAGAAATCCCATTTCCCCACACTTTCCATATTTTCCATATTATTCCATATTCTCCCCACACTTTACATAACCTCTTATATCTTATGGCGTGGGGGATAGCATGTACTGTAATTGTCAACATTAGTGTTTGAAAAATCTTAGTTGAATGATATTAATATTATTTTTTATTGAAATTACTTTTTTCTACATCAACACATGAACTTGAACTGCCGATTTGTTGAGATTTCATTTCCCATAGAAATGATTATCAGCTTCCTTCAAATCACATCAGATAATGATGTGAATTGAAGGAATGTTAAATGCTAAGCGTGGCGGTGGGGGGGGGGGGATTATGTATGGCCTGGTCCATGGCCAGAAAGAAACCAGCGGACCGATCGCTGAGCACCCATTTGCGTATCCAGAAGATGAACCACGAGAAGCGTTCTGGACTCGCCTCCTAAGCATTAGCGGCCTGACGGTTCCCACAGAGGAATTCTTCCACACATTCAGAGAGATGGATGCAGCGTTTTGTGTTCACCATGCCCAAGAACCCAACGATCTCAGCAGACATCCAAAGGTCATTGAAAGTTTCAAATAATTCAAATAATTCAAAAAACAAATATTACACGAGACTAAACGTGCGTGTTGCAGTCGCACCGAGTGAATGTCAAGCTGAACAACTGATATGTGCCTGTGTTTGTGAAGTCGGTAGAGCGTAGCCTGTAGGTTTACACGTACTCATCGTCCCACTACGGTGCTCGTGAGTAGTCTGTGTATGTATGCATGTCGAGTTGTTCTCAGCCACAGATGTCACGATGAGGATGTTCCATCTATTCTTGGCAGTTCGTCCGATTTTATAAGGTGCCAGATATGTACGTACTGTAATGTACGTACATATCTGGCAATCTCCTGGCAATCTGGCAGATCTGGCAATCTACGTATTGTACGTAGGTATTGTAATGTATTGCCGCAATGCAATCTCATTAAGTACCGTGGCTTATCTGCACCTGCTACTGATAACCTCTTATGTCACGCGTTTGGTGGAGCCGCGGTAGCTTAGTCCGTAGGGTGTTGGGCTCTTGACCGCAAGATTATGGGTTCGAGTCCCGCAACAAGCGGAATTACCGAGTCCACCCGCGACCAGTCGGTTTGAGAAGTTGGCGACGCTATATGGCCTAGCAGTTAATTGCGTCGTAAAGGAACCCAAAATTCTTTTTCTGCTTCATGTGTTTTCTTCTCCCAATATAAGTCTTGCGTTGTGCTTCCCCAATATATCGTCTCAATATGTCCCCGGCCTTATCGGGCCAGTTGTCAACTCACACTCCCGGCCGGGGGCTAAACGCGAGCGCGCGAAGCGACTCGAACCCTGTGTTGCCAGGACAGGGGAGACCAGCACAGGCCAGCGCCCTAACCAACTGAGCTACCGGGGTGGCATTTCAGGTTGCACGACGCGAATAAAGAAATCATATTTTGAAAGGAAAATATTTTCTTTAGTTAATAATAGAACACACTTAATTAAAAAGATGTATGGTATTACATGGTAATTTTCCATTCCAACCACAAATTAAACTGTTATTAAAGTTGCTTCCGAGCTGGTTTGGCATAGAAATTGCTGTTACCCCTGGAATATTGCATGCATGACGGAAGTTTGATTCACATTCCGTCAGCGACGCAGCCAATTCATTTCGACTGAAAATGCCGAATAACGGTGTGCGAACATGGGCAAAGCCACGGTGGGGAATGAACGGGGATGCTTCCCCAATCTTGCCAAGTTCCGCGTTAAGCCCTTGACAATGCATAATAATCGAACCGAAATCCTCATGCGGGCATCTAAAATCCGTCTTAGCGCTTACGGGTTCCACAAAGTTGTTGCCGAATCTAAATCGAGCGTTCATGGTACGAAAAGCGTGATATTTTATTTTGCGCCGGCGCCGGAGCAGGGACTAATGTTGGTCGGCGTGTACTGGTGGGAGGGGAAATGGCAACCGTTAGTTTCTAGCTCAATATTTGCAATGCACTGCCGTAGTGCCACAAATTATTAAATTCAGGGGATCCTGTCTCCTGTCCCACCCCCGATGGTCCGCTGCCCGTGTCAGGAAGGGACTGTGGGCCTGGACACTGCCATAAGCGGTGACGTGTTCCGTATTTCCTATGCCTGGCTGATTAGAAGAAGTGCCCAACCATGAATTTAAGGTGGCAGAACCCCAGCCTTGCAGAATATCTGAATATTGAATATTGCAGAATATTTCCCTTCTCGTTATGAAAAAGATCGTCCCATGTGAACAGTCTTAATTCACTGTCGCTTATTAGAAGAACTTCCCACGACGCGCACAGAAATCTGCCGGCCTCCAGGCTCGAACCGGCTACCTCCGAGTCGGCAAACCGACGCGCTACCAACTGCGCTACCAACACCGAGTCGCTCGGCCTGCTTAAGTTAAATAGTGTCGATGGATATGACATGGGTCTAAATAATACCATTTTACACAATAACTAACACATTCGTGTGAAAGTCTCCCATGATTATCGAAATACCATTAAACAAGCTTCCAGATGGCGTATAATTTGCACCATTCACATATACTTGTTAGCCAGGAACGTACGCGGAAAAGTACCATTTCTTGCTGTCGTGGTAATCTGCTGAACCCAAATCAGCGCCCAGATGACGTCGCCGGCTGCCAATGAACATTGACAGGGGCCGGTCGCAAGGGCCGCGAAAGTAATACAATTGAACTCGCGCTGTGCGGCATTGTAGCGAGGTTGAGCGCATGGTATCTTCCATATATCTTTAACCTGTAGATTGCAAGGAATACACCCAGTTCTCTAAGCAATAGCAGAGTTATTGTGACAGATATTCTGCCTAGAGCTGGGGTCTCCCCCGAGTGAAACTCTGGGGCACTGGCAGCCAATGCCAGGGTAGGTAGGCTGCAATTAGTTAGGTTTACTATTGGTTGACAATTGGTGCAGGTTTTATGGCTCCTTGGACCTCTATCAGAGGGATGGCCTGCACTTCTCTGAGAATGGGGTGCAAGTGTTGGTTAAAGTATTTTAGCATGTCCTTCAGGGAAACTATGTAATGGGGTGGGGAGGGAAGCATTGGCATTGCCATCTCAGGGGTATTCCAATAGTGTCGGCATATACAATAGAACCTCAGAGTCAGCAAATAGGGGTAGCAGTAGATCTAGGGGGCAGAGTGATAGCTCATCCAGAGATGATAGAGCTACCCAACATAAAAATGCTGAAGAGGGTTATGGAACTTTTGTTCAGGGTATGATGCTTTGTTTGTTAATACTCAGAGCATTCAATCCAAATTTGATGAATTCAAGTGCTATGTTGCTGAGGAGAAACCAGCTTTTCTTTGCATTACTGAAGCATTGGTCAGTGAGGCATATTTTTTGGATAACTTGCAGGACTACGAGATACAGGGATACAATATGTTTTCATGCAATAGGGGTCCAACAGTGAAAGGGGGTGGTATAATGCTCTATGTGAAAAGCGTATTCAGTTCCCAGAAAGTAGCAGATTGGGTTAAAAATATCTGCAAAGTCCATTTGGCTTGGTGTTAAATTCATGGCACCAGATATACAGAAACCTGCAAATTCAAATCAAATGATTCAAGGAAACAGTCCACATGTTCATTGTCCAGAGTGCAACCAAGAAGGGTCCTTGTGGCTCATAGTTGCACTTATATTTTTATGTCTTATGTCATAACGTTCTCTGAAATATGTTGTCATGATGGAGCTGGAAGCTCATGCACTTTGGTATTGCTAGCACTATACCAACTAAGAGAAGCAATGCTATACAATAGCAACATTTTGATTAACCTGCTGGTGGTCACACAACACCAGTATCCACCATGATAATTGTATGCACTATCAAGCTCCTTTTAAGGTAAGAGAGAAATGTGACTAATTATTTCAGATACTTGTATTTGTATTCAGATAAGGCATTTCAAGAAAAATTAAACATGCTAAGCCTTTTTTCACTATGTTCCAAAATAAAGACCAATCTAACATAACCTAGCCAAACCTACTTTGGGGAAAGAAGATGATTAAATAAAACAAATTTATATTTTTTAACTGACCAAGCCTTACCTAACCAACACTACAACACCCTTTAATTCTGCTTCATGGAGGAAAATGTGTGGAAGACTTGTCTTGTTAATACTATGTAGCACAATACTTCCCATAAAAAACTTCATAACTTATCTTCAGAATAAATTCACCTGGAACCCCTTTTGATATCATTTCCCATACGAATTGAAAAGTACGCATTTGAACCAGAATTGAGGGGTCACATTGAGGAGGTAGCACTTTTTTTTACCTTTCAGGGATTCTCTCAGCAGAGGAACACTTTGAGTGGGGTGGGTGCACTGAAGCATCCTGAGTGGCAGCCCTTTTCACTCAGAGAGGCTGTATGTCTGGTGTGGCTGTGGCACACATGGCCCATTGATCCACCACTATAATGCATATTTGTGCACTGATGAGTACCAAATACCACCAATGCTCATTAATGGCTGATGCTATGCATAACTTCAGTGCTAGATATTTCCATGTATGCCACTCTCAGTTGTTTGCATTCTTGCTCCTAAATTGTTTCAGGTAGTGTGCCAGATTTGTCACACTTATATTCGCCCATCTGTAGTTCAACATGTCTGCTGGCAGGGGGCAACCCTTTTGCCTTGAACGGTCAATAGTTTTGGCTTTCAGATAGGCAGCAGAGAGCGATGCTAAATGGTGCAGTCATCATGGCAGGACGCTCTTAGCAGATTCCACCAGGGATTAGGTGCTCATGTATCTCAGGTCACTGCAAGGAGAGGCAAAGCTGTGTATTGCTGGGCTGTCATTGACAAGTGGTAATTATTGCACCACCTGCAAGATATTGACAGACAGGTTTGCACGCCAAGAGCAAATCATATTCACACACGTCTAGTCACTGCTGAAGCTTAGCTCTGTTGAGCTTCAATTTCTTCAAGGCTTACAAGACAAGTTGCTGGTGCACATCCACATTTTGGAGGCCCTTGATGTGGGAGGTGATAAGTATGGTGTGTTCATAACCCTGCTTGTCTTATCGAAGCTGCATACAGCTATCTGTCTGCAGTGGGTCCGTGATGGATCTGGCAGGGAATCTGATTTGGAGCAGCTCATGACATTTCTGAGCAAGGAGATCCACTGGCAGGAGCTGTCCTGTGCCTACAATGGCTTAGGCGGAGCTGCAGGTTCTGGTGGCCGCCAGCAGGGGGTGGCACCCTTCACCAGGGAGCCAGCTGTCAGCGGACGAGTAGTCTAGGGATAAGTTGCTCGTCTCACAATTGAAAGGTTGTGTGTTCGAGTCTCACCTGTTACTACTCTTCGCCCGCGACCAGTCGGCGTGAGAGATTGGCGACGCTGCATGACTCAACGGTCGATGTGTCGTAAAACCAATAGCCGGAGCCAGCTCTCACCAGGGAGCCAGCTCTCACAAGGGAGCCAGCTCTCACAAGGGAGCTGGCAGTTGCACTCAAGGAGTGAGCGGCTGCAGCAGGACCACAGGAGCTTCCAGAGCAGAGAGCCTCTGCAGCAGCCCTTCACTCGGTCTCTCATCCAGTCTGCGGCTTCTACCAGAAGTCTCACCAGATAGATAAGTGTGACGTTTGGTTATGCTTACCAGTTTGTAAGCACATGAGGATAATTAGGCTTGCTGGACTGTGCTTTCTGTGCCTGAAGAAGGGCCACCAGGCTAGAAGCTGTTATATGAGTGGGTAGTGCGAGTCCTGTCGTGGTAACCACAATGCGTTGTGTTGCTATAACCAGCAAGCCAGCGATGTTGTAAGCGAGGGATTGCTAAGCCTACACTATGAGTGTATCCGGCATTGATCGGTGTGCTGATAAGTCTCGCCCTCAGGCTTCCGTGTCATGCAATAGTGGTGATAACCGTTGTGCCCACTGCCAGTGTTGTGATCCATGGTGTGGATGGGCCAGTGTCTGCCACATTACTGTTTGACAGTGGCTCTGACCGGAGTTATGTGTCCGAGGCCTTGGTAAAGAGTGTCGGTGGGAAGTGGCTTGGCTCTGAGCAAGTTTCGTATGCTGCCTTTGGTGGAAGGAAGTCCACTTGTGACCGTGATGTGTGTGAAATCAGAGTGAGTGGTGCTAATGTGTCCTTCCCTACTGTCCGATCCATCAAGGCTGTCCAGGTGCCATTGATATGCTCTTGCAGCATCGTCGTGTTTCCAAGGAGATGTTACACTCCCTCCAAGGAGTTGAGCTGGCTAACAGCTATGTCGCTGATCGTCGACTGTGCATTGACATCTTGATAGGTATGGACATCTACTGGAGTTTGTTCAAGCATGGTTCTATCCACTGCTCTGGAAATGCTGTCGCTCAGGAGACAGAATGTGGGTGGATTATATTTGGTGTTTTTCCACTACTGTCTGGTGCCCCAAGTGATGTCGCATGCCAGCTGCTCACCTTGGGCGACCTCCATCATGAGGACTGGATACGCAACCTTTGAAGCCTGGAGGGCGTAGGCATCAAAGCTGATGAGCCTGTCAGCTCCAAGGTGTTGGATGATTTCAACTCCATTGTCTGCTTATCTGATGGCTGGTATGAGGTGACTCTGCCATGGAAGCAGGGTGATGGTGTAAGCAAGCTGGAGAACAACCGTCGTGAAGCTGAGGCTCGTTTGGGTGCCCTTACTTGTAAGCTGGATATGGATCCGTCATTGCAGGAGAGGTACTCCTCAGCTCTGCAGGAGATGGAAGAGACTGGTGTGATAGCTGAAGTTCCCAATCAGGAGCATGAGAGCCCTCACCCCACCTTTTACCTGCCTCAAAGGACGGTGTTTAAAGATTCTAGCACCACAACGAAGGTGAGGCCGGTGTTCGATACATCTGCCTGTGGTCCGAATGGTGCGTCTGTCAACGACTGTCTGGAGGTGGGTCCGTGCCTGATAGCCAGCCTTGTGGAGGTGTTGCTCAGATTCAGGCGCTGACGGTATGCTGACAGCCGACATCGTAAAGGCTTTGTTGCAGATCCGTCTGAGGAGAGAGAATCGGGACATTCACAGGTTTCTGTGGAACTGCGAGGGCCGGACCCGTGTGATGAGATTTCTGAGGGTGACGTTCGGCGTCTCGAGTATCCAGTTTTTGCTGAACGCTACTATTCGTTACCACCTGTTCCAGTATGCTCGGACACGTGCCAGCACAGAGATGTTAGACTATTTCTATGTGGATGACCTAATCGCTGGTGCTTATGACGAGCGGGAGGCGCACACGATGCTGACTGAAGCGCAGTCGGTGATGGCTGACGCTGATATGACTGTACAAGTGCATGTCGATCAGCCCACTTGTATTCGACAAGGCGCACAGCGTGGCAGGCAGCAATCAGCCAGAGTATGTCAAGGTTCTCGGGGTGAAGCGAATACCAGACGATGACGTTTTCTCGTTAGATGGTGTGACGCTTCCTAGCAACCTTGTACAAACGAAGCGTGTCGTCCTGAGCTTCATTGCAAGGCCCTTCGACCTTTGGGGTTTCTTACCCCATTCACGATGGTGGCAAAGTGCCTGTTTCAGGAGCTTTGGCAGCTCGGATTGTAGCGAGATGAAGTGCTGCCCGAGGAGTACTGCTTGGTCTTCTCAGAGTGGGTGGATGACCTCGGTTACTTGAGGGAGTTCCGGATGCCTCACTTCTACTCTGACCGAGGGTGGGGTGACACCAGTGTTGGATTTTCACTTCTCGGTCTTGGATTCGGAGTGTATAATTTTTTGGCTTGCCAAAGTATGGAGTGTATAATCTTGAGAAGCACTATGTTATGGGGTATCTAATTTCCCAGTTGTCCAAATTATGGGGTGCATGTTGAAGCACCAAGTAACGGAGTATATACATTTTATATATAATGAAGTGGATAAATTTTGAGAAATGCAGCGATGTCACCTGGAATGAAGAATAAAAACCCAGGGGCCTCGGTAGCTTAGATGGTGGAGCGTGGGACTCGAATCTCGCGGCCGGCGGCATTTGCAGAGTCCACCCACGACCAATCGGTGTGATATAGGGTGGCGGCGCTATGCAACCTTGCGGTTGAATGCGTCGTAAAATAACCCGATAATTATTCTTCCTCAAGAATAAAACGCCTTTAAGTCATTTGTTACGTTCTTATCATAGTGTCTCACAGACAACCAGATGGGGTCCACCACACATCGTCGTCTGAAGTCATCCACGTTACGTGAATGACTTATAAGGCAACTTCCTGAGCAATGGTAGAGAAAATGATCACAAAAGTATACTTAATCGATGTCAGCCAAGTTTATATATCAATACCTGCCACTCCTAGCATAGGTACTAACACCGCACAACAAATACAAATTCACAACATACCTCGAGAGCAGGACGTTCGTGCACTGCTGGGTCTAAAATGGGAGGGTCTAAAATGTTACTTCGGGATATGGGTTTCGGAATATATAATGGTTCAAGGAAAGTTATACTAAAACAATCCGTGTAAAATATTTTATTATCTCCACGATGAAATTTTCTTTTTTCAAATGAGAAAGCTAAAAAAAAATATTGAAGTCAATCCTTATTAATATTAAATGTACTTCAATGCACTTTTTAGTTCATGTCTTGAATGTTTAGTAGAAGCAAGGAATGCCTTGGAGGAAGGATGAAAAGCGACTAGACGGACGGGCAATTTGATGCTGTGAAACAGAGTATCGTCACGGACGAGCGGAAATTAGCGTCTCATTTCGCGCCATGATTGCTATGAAATACCAAAAAATGAAAATAAGTTAGAGAAAACTGCCAGGAGAATTACAGGAAACTTTTTTCTCAATTAATAATAATCAGGACTGTAGGAAGAAATGAATCATTGGATCAGAATGAGGCTAATAAGAGTGTAGAGGATTAGGTCAACACACGTAAATCTGAATTTGTCCGGATTGGGGAAACCTCGCGGTCGGAGTGGCATGAATGCAACTATTCCCGCTTGGTGATGAAATTCGGAAACAATATAAGTCATGAAATCGAAAGAAGGTGAAATTTCTGGTTCTATGGGTCTTCATTTTGGAGCAAAGTGTTAGCAGGTTTTAGGAACGTTTTGGTACCATTCAGCCAATTTTCATGGGGAAAATCCTTCCGATATCTTTGATGTATATCGCTCCTGACTGCTTAATAATATAAATATGAACGGTTTTATCCATCCCAATTGATGCAGAACATATCATTCTCCAATGAACCAAGAAGAAATGCATTATCCATGGCTTTTCGTGGCAATGGTTCAAATAGCTCCGGCCGGAGTGGGAGATGGAGAGCGGTGAACTCATTGAATCCAAGAACGCGGTCGGGCTGTTGAAGGTTAATTCCTATATTTGGTTAGCGGAGCGTAGTGGTTTTTCTATTCAACGAAGGATTTTCCTTAAAGCTCTGCGCTGCTAACCGGATGGAATTGACTGCGTGTTTGGCTCGAGGTATGAGAGGTTGTATTATCTGACTATGTAGGTACCTACCTACTTACCTATATCAAATATCTTCGCGGTAATTCGAGTTATTGATTTGGATAAACCAAAGCTGTAAGCTTGTGTTGTGTGACGGGATATCTTCAGATAATACGAGGAGCAGGACATGATAATATTAATTGCTGCGATGTTTTGCCGACAAGCGTAGAAATGAACAAAACTGATTGCTTTGCTTTTGTCTGGAAAATCTTGTTTTCACTTACTACATTTTGAAGCGTGAATGTTTTTCTTTCAAAATGGGGGCTGGGCCTCTTCAGTGCACATTGACTGCAGATATTATAGATATGCATGCATTCAAGCATTATTTGTGCATTCATGAAATGTTCAGGAATTATTAGGTGCATCCTGTCCCCATTCTCCATTGAATACCATTATACCTTTAACATTTCTGGTTTGTGACTTTCTGAATGCAGTTTAAGGTGATTTGATTTCTTGAAATTTATTTTTTGTGCAATGATTATGAATGTGTTCGTAATGTAGGTACTTACATAATGTGACCACACATTTTTTGGGCAAGTGCAGTTGGGTAGCAAAATGACACCAAAAAGTGGCTCGGGTTTGGTTGGGAAATATACCATGAAATGTGATGTTAAAAAGGAAGAAAAAGTTGCAGCCTAACTGGATGCAAGAAAGCCTTTTTTAATAAAGTTTTTCCAAGCAATTTTTTCCTTTCACAAATTAAAAGTAAATGGCCTATTCTAACCTAACAGCCTATGCTAGCCTGAGTGTTTCTTAAAATTCAAAAACTTTTTTTTTATAATCCTGAATGATTCCAAAAGAAATTTGATAAATGGATAACTTACAAAAAAAATAATCTAGCATAACTTAGCCAAACGTAATATCTTTGTATGCTTCATGGAGACAAAATGTGTGTAAAACATGTGTGGAAAAGTAATTGCACCCATGACAATTCCTATGCTGTAGCAAAACATGGCTCATATCCACCAGTATTTTGGAGATTTGGGGGAAGTGCTACACTTTGTGGCTTACCAGTTGTGTGGATGCCACTCTAGCTCTTGGTGTTCATCCATACATTATTCTGGGCACATCTGGACTGTTCTGAGGTTTGTCCACAAATTGAGAACATACACATGAATGCATTGGTGGCTGTTTATTAATTCACCTGCACCTCACCAGAAATTGTACATGCACAAATGGAATGTTATGGAATGATATGGAAGATGGAATGTTGTGAAATATGGAATGTTCAGTGGCATTAAGATCATATTCAGACTGCAGTGATTCATATTTTGCCATCCATTGACATATGTTGCACATGTGCATGCTAGCAAACTGATATTCTTCCAATCTGGCTGGCATCTCATTTTCGGCTCCACTCCTGCCTCTTCTTGGAATGTGCCTACAGATGACCCGAAATAACAAATGTGTATTATCCTCAATTATACTGGAAACTTCATGTGGTAGGGGACCCATGAATCTTCCTCTCCACCCATGTTATCACTATTGTATGACATCTAGCTGTCTTGCTAGTTAAGTATGTCTTCATCCAGCAATGCAAGGAGTGTATTTTTTCCGGAGTGTATAATTCTTTGGATTGCAAAAGTTCCAAAAAAGGTCACTTTTCCAACGCTGGGTGACACGGTAGTTGACGTGGAGCTGCATGTGTTTGGAGACGCATCTCCTAAGGGTTATGGTGCTACGGTCTACCTCCGCACTCCACTGCCTGATGGATCATACAGTGTATCACTGGTCATGGCGAAGGGCAGGGTGGCACCTGTCAAAAGGGGTGAGTCTGCCTATGCTTGAGTTGCTGAGTAGTTTACTCGCTGCACGTTTAGTAACTTACGTGCGACAGGCTCTTCGTCTACCGAACAGCACCAGACGCTTGTGTGTGCTGGATGGACTTGATGGTTGCCTTTGGGGTGAATCCGAGGCAGTCCGCAGAGATGAAAACAGTTTGTGGCTAACCGGGTGTCTGAGATCCACGACTTCACCAGTCCGTCGAACTGGTTGCTGTGCCAGGAGAGGACAGCCCTGCCAACCTGACCACCAGAGCGGTGACAGCAGAGCAGCTGATGAGCTCGTCGATTTGGCTGTCTGGGCCGGGCTGGCTGTCAGAGTCCGCTGGTCAGCCTCCAGTCTCGAGCATGTCGGAACCGAATGCGACTGAGGATCTCGAAGAAGAGGTCGTTCCGTCCTCTGCTACAGCCGAGACCCAACAGCGGAAGCGGATTGATGCTCAACGTTGTGGGTCTCTGCAAAGACTGGTTCGTGTCGTGAGGTGGATGAAGAGATTCAACCGCAATGCACGAATGCCTAATGACAGGCAGCGCTAGGCTCGGCTCTCGTCTTAGGAGGTCGCAGACGCCAGGGTAGAGTTGCTCAAGGCCATTCAGCGTGAGGCGTACCCCGACGAGATGCGAGACCTGAAGCAGGGTAAGGACGTCGAAAGGTTCCTCTGTACGGATTGACGCCGTTTTTGGAGATGATGGTCTTCTGTGGATTAAGGGGAGGCTTCAACTGTCTGACCTCTCCTATGAGGACAAACACCCTATTCTACGTAAAGGGTGTGTAGCCGAGCTGCTCGTCAGATAACAGCACGATTTGATGCGACATGTGGCGGTGCCAACTGTGATCATTGCTTTGCGGGGATCGTTCTGGATCGTCGGTCTGAGGTCCCTCGTCAAAAGGATGAAGAGGTTTTGTGCCGCATGTAAAAGGCAGGACGCCGGGGCACGTAACGAGCCTGTTGATCCACTTTCTAGGTCCCGAGTGACCCAGGCTACGCCATTTAGTGACCGGTGTCGATTCGCAGGTCCACTTTTTTTGTAGAGCACCCGAAGCAAAACATCTACATTTGTTTGTTCACGTGCGCAGTGATCAGAGTGATCCATCTTGAACTCACAGGCTCATTATCTTTGGAGGAGTTCATGATGGCACTGAGGCGCTTCGCGGCGAGACGGGGTCTGCCAAGCTGCATCTACTCTGGCAACGGTGCCAGCTTCAAGGGGGCAAATGTTCAGCTGCAAAGCTACTTCGGACACCTGGCTCCGGAGTGGAAGTGTATAGTGCCACTGTCGCCCTTGGTGGGGCGGCTGGTGGGAGCGCCTCGTTCGATCGGTGAAGGCAGGCCTCCGGAAGTCACTGGGAACGCACTGTTTGACTCTGACAGACTTGAGGACTGTCAGTGGTGGAAGCGTGCGTCAACTAGCGTCCTTTGACGTTCGTTGGCGACAGAGTGGACTGTGACCTAACCACTTCCTGTGGGGCAGGGGCGCAGGTTCAGCGCGTCTGCAGAACCTCTCGGAGAGCTAGGGTGTGCGAGAGGAGGTTGAACAGGTTCTGGTCGGTGTGGTCGTCAGAGTACCTGCGGAATTTACCCCTTCAGTAACGAAGTTCGCGCATAGCAAGCTGTCTGTTGGCTCGGTGGTGCTCGTACGCGAGCACAACGTTCCCAGGATGAAATGGATGATGGGTGTTACCACCAAGCTGTATCCTGGTGGGGACGGGCTGAGTAGGTCAGCAGAAGTTCATACGGAGAGGGTTATTCGCACTCGCGCAATTCAGCGTTTGCATGATCTGGAGGTCGTTTGGGCCTGTCCATCCCGGTAAGATCCTGCCACGAGTGTTTTGATAGGGATATGCCTTGATCTCGTATTAGTGCTGTCTGCTTGCGCAGACGGTTTCTCTCTGCAATTGTCGGCAGTGCTAGTGAGTTGCGATTGTTTGATTTTTTTACTGACACCATTATGTGACTAATTGTGTTGCAGAAGGTAGATTGTTCTTTATTCCTTGCTGCAACGGTGGGAGAATATCAAGAATTATAACCAAGCGAAGATATGCCATGTAGCATGTAGTGGTTACATCTTCGAGGCAAAGGTGGCACTGTGGCTTATTGGAGCCGTGTGGTGTACGTGACTCGAGGGCGGCTTTTATGGCGTTGGCCGCGGCGTTAACCTCGGACGGTCAGGGGAGGCGCTGGCCGACAGTGAAAGTGGCTTTCCAACGGGTTGTGTGTGCTTAATCAGCGGCATTCTGAGTGTGGCTTTGATTAGCGACCTTCTGAATGTGGCCTTGATTAGCGGTCTTCTGAGTGTGGCCTTGGCTAATGGCCTTCTGAGTGTGGCCTTCATTAACGGCCCTCTGGGAGTGTTGATTCTAGTTGTACATTGATTATTGCGGTGCAAGGACCGGCCAATACATCTCACGTCAAAAAGCCATCTCTTAATCTAACAGAAACACAGAAGAAACCGTAACACACGTCCTCCGACAGTATTACACAAAAACTTCCCGGGGTGGCTCCCAGAATGGCCCGCGGCAGAACGGGCACCTTGCTCTTGCCCCGAGAGCCTGTGCCTGGACGATTTGCAGGCAGTCGAGGCATCCGAAGGCGTGCAGACATGGGATGACGACAGCGCGCCTCACCCGAGGCCCCCAGGGCTGGAGACATATTCCACAGATCTGCGAAGAAAGAATGTGACTGAGACAACCGTTCTTTCTCAAGCTACACACACCCGCTTATGAACATGTATAAGTGCATAGCGACAACAACGTTGCATATTATATTGCTTTGACCCTCATTAAGCTGGAAGCATCCTTACTCGCGTTTCGGTAGGTGGTATTCTTGGTACCCCATGGCCATTTATTTGTATTAAGCATATGAACCAGTTTTGGTTCATTGGCGATACTCAAGAGCAAATATTGATGTGGTATTACAGGATCAATTGCATGATCTATGATTCAATAGCATTCCATGAAGTGTGCAATTAAATGTATTTTGTGTAAAAAGAGAATCCCTTCCCTATCAGCGCTGAAATCAAATTTATAGGAGTGCGAAGGAGAGGAAGTTTAAAACTATAGACCAGTAAGCCCCACATCTGTAGTCTGCAAGGCGCTTCAATCAATTATGAAGTATAATATAGTTATTTATGTATAATATGTGGGGACGAGAGGTATAGGGGTAAGTTGCCCGTGTCACAATTGAAAGGTTGTAGGTTCGAGTCTCACCTGTCGCTACTCTTCGCCCGTGACCAATCGGCGTGAGAGATTGGCGACGCTACATGACTCAACGGTCGATGTGTCGTAAAACCAATAACCAAGTATAATATATGAAGTAGTATGAAGGGGTCGAGTGGCCTAGGGGTAAGATGCTCGTCTCACAATCGAAAGATTGTGGGTTCGTATCTCACCTGTCGCTACTCTTCGCCCGCGACCAGTCGGCGTGAGAGATTGGCGACGCTATACGAGTCAAAGGTCGACTTGTATAATCAGAAACCAGCCGTGAAGTAATAGTTAGTTTCTGGAGGGAAACCGATTGATTCAAGATAATCAATCAACATGGGTTCAGGAAAGGTCGGTCATGTCTCGCAAATCTCATGGACGTCTTTTAATTTTGCAACAGACCAGTTTGGTCAGGGAAATCAGGTTGATGTAGTATATCTTGATTTCAGTAAGGCCTTTGATAAGGTACCCCATAAACAGTTAACGATGCAACTGCAAACAGTTAACGAAAAAAAAGGTCTTTCGGGCAATCACAGGGCAAAATGAGCGGGACTCACTGCAGAGGTACTTGGACGAGCTAGTCAAGTGGTCTATAAAGTGGCCGATGAAATTTAACTTTCATAAGTGTAAAATCATGCATGTAGGTAGACAGCATATCAGGATCCATACTTGATGGGTGGCCATGTACTAGCTGTGACTCAACAAGAGAAGGATTTTGGTGTTATTTTGAACACAAAATTGGGGGCATCAGAGCAGACTAAGGAAGTTATGAAAAGAGCACTAAGAATGCCTGTAGCGATAAATAGGAATATATCATACAAAAGTGAAGAAATCATCAGGAAGCTTTACTGCACCTATGTCAGGCCGCATTTGGAGTACTGTGTTCATGCTTGATCCCCTAGCTGCAAAAAAAGATTGCTGGCTTTTGAGAGTGCAAAAGAGGGCTACATAAATGGTTAGTGGCATAAGCAGCCTAGCATATGAAGAAGGATTTAAGAAATTGACTGTTTTCACTCAGATATAAAAGGCTGAGAGATCTCATTGAGGTATTTAAATTTGTCCATGGTCAGGACCAGGGATGTCTCGGGGACGTGTTCTAATTGAACAAAAAATGTTGCGATTAGAGGTCATCAATTCAAATTAAAGTTAACTATAGCAGGACAAGGTTAAGACAATCTTTCTTCGAAAGGGTAATTGAGCACTGGAGCCAGCTACCAGACTCCATCATCAGCAGCAGTACCCTGGACATTTTAAAAACAGCATAGAAAGAGTTATAGGGATGCAGGGGTTGCTTTTCGGTATTCCAGAGAGGGCTAATTAATGTATAAGTATTTGTAGATAACTAGTGTATTGTTTTCACAGAATGCAACCAAGAAGGGCCCCTGTGGCTCATAGCACTTATCTTTTATGTCTTCATGAAATGTTTTGTGCTTTTCAAAGTTTGCATTTGTTTTACTTTGTCAATTGAGCTTGAGCTAATTATCCTCCTCAGCTATCTACATCTGATTTGATTGGCTCGCGCTGACATCTATCCAAGTTCCTATCAATCCTGACCTGGCATCTGAAACCTGATTATTGAACAATTATTATTTATATGTGCATCTCGATGTTACACATTAGCACGCGCTCTGGAGGGCCTCTGAAAATAACGCGCACTGGACGGGGGGCGGATTCCGCACCCCCCCCATGATCTCAGCTCCTATGAAGGCTAGAGCAACGAAATTCGCAGGGTGGATGGGCACGATAGTGAACTCTATTGTGTGCAAAGTTCATAATCTTAGGTCACTATCTTCAAGGTCAAATGAGGTCAAAATAACAAAATGTTCTTGTTTTGCGTGGCTTGGCTTGTCATTGTTATGGATCGCTATGATTGTGTTTAAATGCTCCAAAATTGGCATTTATGAGGTTTTGGACATTACTAATGATGCAATACAGATGTCAGATCCGCCATTTGACCTCAGGTCACCTATATAGGAGCACTTTATTAGGTCATTACCTGCTCCAGTTACCGGAACCGGGCTCCCAACCCGTCTGCTCCGTTGGGCGGCTCGGCACAATCGGCTTCGCAAATAAAAGCATGAAATACATGAATAAAGTATGGAAACGCTTAGGCACACAGTGACTAAACAGTACATTTTGGGATGTGTAAGGAGTAACATGTAAGGTGACATCAATCGCATGACAGTCGTTTGCATTTATGACACATTCCAGTTTGTTGGTTGGTTATTGATTTTTGCGACACATTAACTGTTGAGTCATGTGGCGTCGCCAATCTCTCACGCCGATTGGTCGCGGGCGAAGAGTAGCGACAGGTGAGACTCGAACCCACAACCTTTCGATTGTGAGACGAGCAACTTACCCCTAGACTACTCGTCCCCGACACATTCAAGTTGACCAAGTTTGGTTCCATTCCCCAGTCATGAACTTTACCTGACTTGACCTCGGTGACCTAACATGACATTTAAATTATATAGCATAACAATATGCATCAAACAAGTCGCTAGTGTTGTCAAGAACACTTCCCTTTTGACAATATACGGGAGGCGCATCATCGCCGATTGTTGTGGTCTGGCGCTGCGAAGTGTTTTTAGTTTAACGGCCCCTAACTTGAAAACTTTTCGGCCGATTTTCATTTTTCTTGCTTTACTTTAAACAATGCACCGGTCATTTTTTAAGCAGGTACGCGAAAACGTGGCGTATATTGCCCGGTGCAATATGGAGTTGTGTAGGAAAACTCGGGAGGGATTGGCGGATTGACCTCGGTGACTTGACATGACTTTGAAACAATATAGCATGCCAATGTATATCAAACAAGTCGCTAGTTGTGCCAAGAACACTTCCTTTTTGCTAGTATACGGGAAGCGCATTAGCGCCAATATTTGTGGTCTGGCGCTGATAATTTTTTTTTTTACTTTAGCGACCCCTAACTCGAAAACTCTGTAGTATATTTTCATTTTCCTTACTTTAAACAATGCGTCGTTCATTTGTTAGCAGGTACACAAACAATGGCGTATATCGGCCCGTAACATCTGGAGATGTCTACGAAAAACCGGAGTGCTGGGCGGATTTCGCCCCCCCCCTCCAGGGGGCGTGTTAATACGAGTATATTCACCAGAAATTTCCCTAAACGTCGATCTATGGGACATTTACCTATCGCTAAATGTTCAATCGGTATACGTTGCATTGCAACACGCGCCGCAACGTTTCTAAAGTCGGCTGATCATGCGGTAGGGAAGTCGTTATATTCTAGCTATCTGACTTGATGCTGTTCCTAACCCTAGCTTTTAATCCACGTCAGGATTTTCTACTTGCTAACCCTTTCACATGATGATGACGGCGATGATTTGGGCTTTATGACACCCCAACTTCGAAATTATACATGAGCATTCACTCCTGCCCAGAAAACATCACCTGTCCGCTTGATTTGTATTTCTCCTGGGCCTGGAGTCGTAGATATCGGCTTTGTCATGTCCTCTGCCCAATGCTGATCTCTTGGTCTCGATAAAGGGGTGATGGGGGAAAACAGCAAGAAAGCTTCATAGAGGCCAACAAAAGCGTGAAATAATCTCGACATCTTTTGCATTTAACAATTGGCTGAATTCGGCAACATTGGACGCCATCGGGGACTGACACACATTTCACTTCCCTGTGTTGATGTCAAGCTCATTACATGACATTTTCGCTGCGGGAATGAGCCGAGACAGAGGGTCAGTATTTTCTTCGAGTAGTTTCGGGAGGAGGATAAACGCGATCGATCTGAAGGCTGCTGATATACTTGAAGTTGAGGCATATGGCAACCTGGCATATGAGGAAAGATTGAAGAAATTGAATATGTTTTCACATAGATATAGAAGGCTGAGAGGAGATCTCATCGAGGTCTTTAAATTTGTCTATGGTCTGGAGAGGGGATATCTTGGGGAAATGTTTGAATTGAACAGAAATGATGCAATTAGAGGTCATAAATTAAAAATTAAAGTTAACCACAGAAGAACAGGGTTAAGGCAGACTTTCTTCACCAACAGGGTAGTAGAACACTTGAACCAGCTGCCAGAAAAAATTGTCAGCAGCAGCACAATGAACATCTTTAAAAACAGCATAGACAATCATTATAAGAATAGAGGGCTTGCTTTTCAGTATTACAGGGAGGGTATTACTTCACATATTTGGTGGGCAACTGGTTCAGTGTACAGAGTATCTTTTATGTCCTTAAGATCATATAAATGTAGTCATTTACGCGAGCAATTATAGTGTTACATGAATGCTTGCGGTATGTTTGATTGGATTCGAACTTGCGGTGCATTATATTTAAATATGGAACATGAGTGTTCGGATTGTCCTTGATAAGACGTGTTCATATTTCAAATCTGGAGGCCGGCACCATTAACCGGCCAGCTCCCAAGCAGTCAAAGAATGGCGAACTGTATGAACGAACGATCTAGGATCAGTAGGGAGGAGTAATCTTTAGGAGCATTTTACTCATTTGCATGGTGACACGTGGCGGTAAAGAGTGATGTACCAGATAAGACGTACTTCTACCGGCCACGCGACACTACTTGTTCGGAGCCATAACGCACAGAACAGTGGGTGACGCACACAGTGCGAGGTCATGCCTGGATACCAATATAACTCAGATTGATATGGCCTATGAGCGTACTATTTATGTGCATAGCTATGAACGTTGCCAGAAATATTTTCCCACTATACAAGCTATATAGTTAGTTTCGGAACTCATATTGTTCCTGATAGGTGTCATTGTTTTCCACCCGGTCAGTACTTTGAATGCTCGTGGTGGTGTTCTCCATTTCTCGGAATTTCAAGCACAGTTAGTTTTTGGGGACTTTCCAGGTAATACTTTAGCCATCCAAAACGAAACTTTCTGTCGACACCCTCTAATTAGCACCACATATTATAAACTGACCCTGGTGGGCTGGTCAGGACCGTCCTCATTTTCTGCGGCGTCTGGCAGTCCGGCGCTTCGACGGCGTCCGGCGCTCCTACCGCTTCTGCGGCGTCTGGCAGTCCTGCCGCTTCTGCGGCGTCTGGCAGTCCTGCCGCTTCGGCGGCGTCTGGCGCTCCTGCCGCTTCGGCGGCGTCCGGCGCTCCTGCCGCTTCGGCGGCGTCGCCACCCAGAGCAAAGTCTTCGTCCTATGAACAGATTGAAAGTGTATCACTAGTAGTGTGTAACGCTGTGAAGTTCTCCAAGGTTATCACACTTTGTCAAAGGGGGATGGATGGATGGGTCTTGTGGCGAGCTGGTCAGCATCCTGCAGATTGTCTTGCTACAATCTGCAGGATCGGATAAGCGCATCGGTTACTTTGCGGCCTTTATGCACGCATTTCCTCTCCGCGTTAGGGTATCATCGATGCGAAGCAGTTAAATGCGTGTCAAGCTTTTGTTGAACGTCAGTCAAAGCTGGGTGCTTTTTGTTCGGTCACTTGTGAATTTAGAGGACAATATGCAGATTATGCTGTGGCACGTGCGTTTTGTCAGTATGTGCCAATACCCGTTTTATAAAAATACACTTTCATTTTGGTCTATGCCTCTGTTCTGTGTAGTTGTATCGGATTCTTTTCGCACAGAGAAGCTGTGCATAGAGTACAAATCGTTTCGTTTGAATGGGCTGTGCCGAACAATATGGAAGAATGATATGAGTCGCCAAACCACCTTATTGCATGGAGGGCGGTTAGTGACCTTAAAATTATCCTATGAGGTCGCTGACCTGATTTGACCTGATCACTTGTTTTTGCTCCAGGTAAACGCCATCTTAAATGTTCTGATGACGATGAAAGTAATGCAAAGAGCGTCTTCGCAAGCTGCACAGACCTCTTGTTATACAGGGTAACTGAGATGGGCACTGTTAAGTCACTTGTCGGGTCAGGTTAACGTAGGCAAGCTGGCTCACTTCTTGCAGCAGGTTGTCCAGATTTGCTGTCCGGTGCCTAAACAGGTACTTTGCCGCCTGGAGATAGGCCATCAAGGTCCTGTTGCCCTCCACCATCTCCTCCTGGAATGTCTCCATGCGATTGTGGAGCCATCTGGATTGTCTCCTGACGCGTGCGGTCCGCTCCAACGTCCCCAGTTCGGGGGCCCGGCATTCCCGATTCGCTGTTGTGATGGCCTGAATATACGGAAGACATTATGCATAGGCATAGGAAACACATTTCAAGTTCCCGAAGCCGTGCTTAAATTTCGTTGTAAGTGGTGCATAGTTTATACACCTGTAAAAAAAGATGACAGTCCGTGAATTTTAGAGGTGAAAATGTGATGTACAACTCGGAAAAACTATTATATTTTACTGATAGTGGCCCAAACAGCAAGCTAAATATGTGGAAAACACCAAACGTGGGCACGGCGCACGCAGATTGCGCCGTTGCGCCGGCGGCGCACCTGAAAATTCGGCGGCGCAACGGCGCGCGGCGCAAGTAAAAATTCCGCGTCGCTGCCCGGCTTTAGCGAGCGATAAAAGACGACCTAAGAATTCGACGCGGCAAGCACATATCAAGATGACCATCAAGACGTTCCCATGGAGCGCAGGTAGGCCTGGGTGGACATGTTCATTAAGTGCAACACTGCCCTCCCCAGCTCTGCTGCAGTGGAGAGGCTGGTCAGCGTCGCCGGGGACATCTTGAGGCCCAAAAGGGCCTCCCTGACGGCCTGGAACTTTGAGCAGCTGGTCCTTCGCGGCAACCTGAAGCTTATGGGGTACAAGTACTTGGAGCCTAACATGGAGAACAAGGAGGAGGAGGACATTGAGTAGAAGGATGAGTAGAGACAGAAACTCAGACTCAGTGGGCGGAGCCAAGTTGGCTAAATTTACCGCCGGCCGAGCAATATAGTTCACGGGCAATAGTTTAATCTTTGATGTGAATATAGGTAACTGTGGTGTGAATTATACGGTATATTTTCAATGCAAATAACTTTTAAATCATAAAACTGCATTTTGGGGGGCTAAATAGGTAGAAATTCTGGCACTGCACATAGTTTTTGTATAGGCATACTTAATTAAGCGGCGCGCGGCGCAGTGGCGCGGGGCGCAACTGCAGGGGCCAAAAATAGCGGCACAGCGGCGCGGGCGCAGGTGGACATCGCCGCCGGCGCAGGGGCGCAGGCGCAAGTACAAAAATTCAGCGTCGCGCCCACCTTTGAAAAACATCATTGTGCTGTTCTGCAGATCAAGTCGGTTCGAAAGTGTTATGCAAGGGACTTCTTGTAGCTGCATTAAGTGAGACAACCACCTGAATGACATCCGGACATATGCTAGGACTTTAGGCACGTGACGGTCGTAGTCTGTATTGCACATCGATCGTGAGAAAACGTACCGAGTTCACTCTGGCGACGAACAGCCAGAACCCGGGGTGAGCCGTTGGAAATTCCGTCCCAAAAGAGTGCAAAAACGACTCGGCGTCGTTGTTCGTGCGTCGGGCGAGCCCGAACACCGACAGCCTCTCTGGCTCAACGCCACGCCACTGCCCGTCCAGGTAGGTCACCAGGCGGCCTAGTGGTACTGCCAACTCCTGCTCCACCTGGAACAGACAATGCTCTTGAGGGAAAAACTATATTTTGAACTGGTTTCTTGCGGTGTATCGCATACATCTTTTTCCGAGCTTCCGTCCATGTATGTTGACTTAACACCGCCCTATGGTGGTATCATCCTATGAAAGCGACATTACCACCCCAAATAAAGAATAATGTTTTAGTACTTGTGTATCTGATCGAATTGGTATGTAATACGTGATAGCCTATGAGGATACAAATCAATGCAGAGTGGGGCCTGTGCCCACACATGTGATTTGCATGGAGGGGACTGGCATTGACATCCCCTGCAGCACACCATGGATATTTATATCGCACGGGCGTTTATTTCTATATAATTGCATCTGGACTTTCTTGTATCGACGAAGGCCTACAAATCATGCACTAGCTCAGGTTAATTCATGTACATCGCTTATGTCTACAAATATCGACTGCAATGCTCCGTGCTCGGTATGTTTATCTCCAGTGCCCGTTGGATACCAGAATGAAATGCCGGTTCTCACAAAGAAATGCCAAGTAGCCGAATTTATGCTATATCCGGACTCTAGGCCTTCATATATTGTGTTTATGAATTGCTACCGCACACAATTTCAATGCTGATATCGATAATAATGCGGACCTAATTCTGGTGGCATTTCGCCACAGGCAATTCCTGCCAAATAATCCATACTGATGAAATATACTGGATGTAACAAATTATCCCAGTCAACAATTCACCACTTGCAGCGGAATTGCATGACCGACGCAAGAGGTAGCGGTCATGCAATGCCACTACTATAACAGGTACAATGTGTCAAAGACGCATTGTACTTGATACATTGGACAATGTACAAGCCTTTCGGCCTCGAGCAAACTGAATCGGAAAGGACATGTAAAGGGAAGACGTTAAAGCAAAGAACGCTGAATTGGCACAAAGCAGCCGGAAAAAACTATACTGCTGGATCAGGCCATGTGATGCATGTCTTGACTGATTGATGCACAGCAAATATATTACATGGTAGGCTTCATGCACATTGGCCTGAAGTTGCCTGACAATTCGGGACAAGTCGAACGTTGATACGTTGTTAACTTGTCAATATTTGACGGTGTGTTCTGGTTCGTCTAATTTATAGCGTTCATTACTATGTATCGGCTCATGCACCTCATGTTCTTCATGAAATGTTCCTGTGGCGGGGACAAGCCTGACGCATGCCTTCTTCCTTCACTACTCTTCACATTCCATGAACACATGTAAAAGACCTGTTTACCCTCTAATCAATTGTCCAGGAACATCCCCGGAACGTTAGCGGCCGCAAGCTACCCGAGGATAATTGTCGAATACATTTTATATTTGAATGGATCGATAATTGTCGAATACAACTGATAGGAAAGCTAGCAGTCAGCACACTTTCATCAGAAATTTCAAGGAAACCTTCCGGGATGTGGAATTTTCCATACTGTCTATAATTTTCCGGAAGCTTAAGTTTCTTCTCTCCGGAAGCTTCTTAAGATGGCTTAAGAGGGAAATTGCGTCTTACGAAGTGGCATGCGAACAAATGTGATGAGAAAATTACCCAGCATGCTTTGGAAAACTGAATGGAACAGTGACCAGTAGACTCCAGCATGTTTGCTTACAAAGAGCATTACGGACGGTCGGGTCGGACTTGGCTTGGTTAGGTTGGTCTGGGGCGCTTAATTGAAAATTGTCCTTTAGTTGAAGCGAGACATTCGTCGTATCGTATTAATCGCAAAAAACATTAATAAAATAGTTACCTTGATATATTTTAAATACCTGTAGCGGTTTCACCACCTCTGACCATCGTCAGTCTTAATGCCAGTGATGAAATGTCTGGATGCATAGTTAACGCGCTGCATGGTGCACCTGCACCTTTAAACATGGTGTAACTAGGTTTAAGATTGCTCCGGTCAGGTTACATCCAGTTGGGCACCGCCATAATGACCTAGCTAAAGTCATCGTCGGATCCACCTGTTCGGGCTGAAGTTTCCTGGCTTATCATTAGTTTCATTAATTGCAACAAAAGCATTTGTGTATTATGAGCATATTCGTGCACGTATATTGGCATAGCACACCTCTTACCTCCGGCAGCTGCCTCTCCAGTAAGAGAGTCCATGCCTCCTCGATGCGGTCGGACGGCTCTAGCGGATCACAACCAGCATGCGGGCCCATCTTCCGAATGGCGTGTTGGGCTGCTCGTACTCCGCACGAAGACTCAGACGCCAGATCTTTAAAAAAAATAGCATTCCGCTTTTTTTTTGCTCATTGGATAATGTCACAATGACCCAAATTCGGTTCCGTATTGCAGTGAGCCTGAAATGGGCGCGAAATACCTTGCGATAGCCCGGTGAATTGCTATCCATCACATGAATATAGAAAACTCAGACACACTATCATTTCTATAGTATATAGACGTCACGGAATTCCACACAGAAATACTGGACATCGTCTCTGGATCTGTGACATGGGATTTATTATAGTTTTCGTCTCCAAATTGTGCTACCCGAGCATATAGGTCTGGTTGGAACGCTTATGATAGTCCATATTTCGAGCAGAAATGGCCAGGACATATTCAGGATTAGTACTTTATTTAATGTGGCATACACAGGATTCCGTCCTGGAAAGTGCCAAGTCGGACCAAGAGGGTCCATGGCAGCTAAGTGACTCTTCTTTGCAGCTCAGAGCCCTATTTTTAATTCCATGTTCTTTTGCCCTGGGGTCCTATTGTGATGTATTTGGGTCCGATTTGCTAGCTAGGTGTCTAGTTGGAGCAAATGCTGGCCCTACTGGCGTCTTAGGCTACACAAAGTGCTGAGGCTCTTGGCCACAGACGGCCTCCACCTCCAGGGGTGCCACGGCTCCAGAAGCCTTCTGTCTCCTTGGGTATGTCGCAGGTTATTTCCGCAATCGGTCTTGGTATGGCGACTTTTCGGTTGTGGAAACTTCCTAGCGGACATTTTTTTCAGCAAGTTTGTGATGGGCCCAATTCAGCCTTCCTTTAGAAAAGTCTCTAATTAAAGGTCAACGAAAACTCCCATGCAGAGTCAAAGACAGAATTAAACGGAAAATTTACCTTTAAAATGATTCGAGCTTTCGGATGCATACAGCTTGACAATGAGAGGCGCAGCCAAGCGGGAGGGAAGAACGAGGGGCCTGGCCTCCCCATTTATAACTTTATTTTACATTAGATATCTACACACATGGGAAGGATAGCTCAGTTGGTAAACGCGTCTGTCTCACATGGCAATGGCCATGGGTTCGAGCCGCACTGTCGACAAGTGAGCTGCTGGCCTGACGGGCGCAGCATTACAGTTGCTGACTCGAAATGACCATAGCAGTTGGAAGCGTCGTTAAATAACAAGATAATAATTAGTAATAGATATTTACACATCTGATATTAAGATTTAGTATTTTTTTACTGCGCGCTTGTATTCATACTATATAGGCCAGTACTCGATTTCTCCGATGACCCCGAGGCTTAATAATTGAAATAGAGTTTTCGTGATTAACTTGATGGCATTGGAGCGACCCACGTGGCTTTTCTTCCGCTCTTCCAACATGCTCCGAGCACGTATGAAAGCATACTTACATTTGAGAAAAAACGCGGAAAATTAACGATCTTAATCATTCCATATGAAGCTTCCAAGAACCTTTCCATGGACGCGTCAGCGGAAACGTAACAGTTAAACATTCGTCATAACTAACCTGCCGGATGACTGCCTGCGCGAAGTGGAACCAGCAGCCGTGAAGAACGGCTGCTGGCCACGTGGCAGCTGCCGCCGCCTGGAGAGCTCGTTCCCAATCCGACATGAACTGGCTCACAGGGATGCCGAGGACCTGGCGGACTTGCCGCAAGCCTTCCTCATAGAGCCGCCGAGTTCTCCATGTCATGAGGACAAACATAGCTGGGAGCATGGCTCCGTTGACGCCCAGGAAGATGACCAACAGCTGGTGGAATAGCCGTGGCGTTATACGGAAAGTGGCGTCCGCTTGCATGTCCACGCGCTCGTTTTGGGCTGCACATGCCACCACATCGGGCATGAATCCGATTGCGACCTGAAAAGCAGAAGCATGCAAATTCTCAACAAACATGTCCTTTCTATACAATCACGGATGACGAATGATGGAATGAATGGATAGATGGATGAATAGAATATAACATCGATGGATGGTCAGACAGCGAGATTCGTGAGTAATGGCCCCAAGTCTGAACACAATTAGCATTGGCCACAATTAGCTTAGGTGTCATCTTTTTACACGGGCATTTTTCGGAGAGCTTACTTTTCGAACATTTTTTGGTCGGACAACTGGCATATTCTTTGACATTGCATTGGACGTTGAACAAAAATTAAAAGACTGGCGCCTCCAGTGACAACACTAATGACGTCTGACGTATGTCGATGAACAACCTAACGACTATAAAAGGGATGTCACTTTTTATGCCCTGAAATGGGTTCGGACATCCCAGATAAATGCCAAATTTTAGCGCTAGACATGCCGGTATATTGAGAGAAAAGGTTTGCAACCTTCGAAATCGCTCCGGTAATCGAATTACTTTCGTTCCAACCTTGTTTCGAGAAGTCGACACTTCCGATCACTGCTTCATTTCGTATTTACCTGATTGCCGCCCACCACTGAACTGAAACAGTGGTACGCCCTGACGGATGGCACGGGAGCATTGATGGCGGCAATTGCTGCGACGGCGATGTGTGGCATGGCGGGCTGATGCACCCGCCGCTTCCGAATCATCATTTGGCGTGTGGAGCGATAACTTAGCGCTGCACCAGCCTCGCCTCGTGCCAGTTCGTTAAACATCTGGCGGTTGGTACGCCCAGTATCATCATTCCGGACAGCAGCCCGGATATTTGATGAGATCTGCAACATCTGTAAAAATAAGATGCACTCAACATGTGATTCAGCCATTATGCAGCATGTTGCCAAGTTTATGCAACTGACATCCTACCCACAGTGCGGTAATACACTGTGCGATGGGCTAGTTGCGCGAACCGGGCATTACACGTCCCTCTGGGTTAAGCTACCTGTCGTGTGTCGTGAATGTTATTTTTCCCCGACAAATTTGGAAGGCTGATGGTGTTTGATACTTGTAATTTCGTAATGAGGAACTTGATACTTGTAATTTCGCTGACCGATTTGAGGAAGTCGGTCAGCGATTCGCAAATTTGACAGGAGAAGCTTTTTATCGGCATCAATCTTATTTTTGAATTCTGTTGTACTGTAATTATATGCGGTGTGTTAAGAACTACCCCGATTGTCGTGAATGCGAGTTCACCATACTAAGCAAGTCCCTTCCACAAGGACATCGTATACCTGTGACAGCTTCTACGACGCCTGGTTTCAAATTATGGTAGGCAGGAATGGGGAGGAATGCATTGCAGGATTACACAATCTGGATTGTAATTCTTTTTGAGGATTGCAGTCTAATTTTCAATCCTTCTTTGTCCGTCAAACTTCGGCCGAAGTATTTCTTCCTGGTGGCTCAAACTCGACAATCAATGTTGAATCCAACATTACATAGTAGCCTGTTTCACAATAGCGAGAGTAAAACCTACGCGTTTTTTTCAATCGCACTTTGGAAGCATGTGGACTAAAAAAAAACTATTCGGTTTCTCCTGCCCGTGGCCAATGGCATAAAATCAAACTTGTAAGTAATGCTGTTCTGCTTCCTGACGATAGGCTTACACGGTGCCATTGAAACCCTGTAATAAAGCACGGTCTACTGGTCAAGTAGTCAATGGAATGTGTCTTGCTTCGGTGTGTCATTTTAACCTTGTCACATTATCTAAACAGCATTTCTTTGGTGTGATTGGTTCTGGCTGCATGCATTCATTTTCAACAGCCCTTACCAGCTGACATCATCATTTATTTGTAAACGTCGATAACATCCAGCAACCGCGAATGGTAATATCCCAAAGCAATATTGGGTAAGTTTCAACAATAGTTTAGAAACGTTTAAGGAAGTCCTTACATTTATCACCTTACTACGGCGCCTCAACTAGCATGCTAGATTGTGGAGAAATTCCTTCCCCTCCCAGTGCCCGCCAAATCTTCCCAATCTGCACAAAAATATCTTCGCAGTGATAGCTGTTTTGCAATCATCTACACCAACATTTTACGGTTGCAAACGACACCAACATGACTATTAAACAGTGGTATTGCAAAACAAATTTATTATTAGTAACACCGAAAATTACATTTCATTATAGCATATATTTATATCAGTATACAGCTTTCAAATTGGCTTGTCTTTTTTGGAGTTTCGGAATATGTGTGTGGTCGATAAATATATCGATGGCTAGAAGACATCCATTGTTTAAAGTGACCCATGGATGCTTTCCTCCTACAAACATTTACTGAGACAGCGAATGCATTTCAGCTATTTGTGTAAATATAACTGCACAAAACAACTATGTTTAACTCTTGGTATGCTACAAAATGTTTTCGTTTTTTTAAATAGGAAGGATTATTAAAAGGATTTCGTGAAATAATCCTTCGCTAAAACGCCTCTTATGATAAATTTACCAAGTTTACGCAGCAAGCATAAATGATGCTGTTGCGCGTGTGAGGCTTCATCCGCTTGATACCTGCCTACTCATGTGGGACATCGGGTCGTACTTTACGGCTTTAAAAATAACTAGCATGCACACTGCACAGACTAAAACGAGCCTGTGCCTCCTCCCCTCTTACACCTGGGAAAAATAAAGCGAAACAAGGCGGCCTATCGGGCCGTCCTTCGGTCAGCTAATTTTCAGTGAGGAATGGAGTGTGGAAGCGGGCAGAGGGCTTCCAACTTTGGCAAAGTTCAACATTAACCCTCTGGCGTTGTATGGCAAGAAACGAGGTAAAGCCGGCCTGTAAAATTTCAATTTTTCAGAAGCTCGTACGCTGCTGTTAACTTGAGTTGTTAAGAGACTTTTACTCCAACATCGCAATGGAGTAATTGTGCAAAGCTGGGCAATCTCAAAATGTCTGCTCCGCTTCCCAGCGGCATTGGTGTCTTTCAGGGTTCTGCTGTCGGTGCGCTCCTCTACTGCATCTTCGCCAACGGCCTCATTATGTTCGTAGACGGTGCAGTGGTAGTCCAAAATGCGGACGACACCCAAATTTTGGTCAGTGGTAAGACATCGGAATTTCGAAACAGCGTCATAACATCGTCACAGCGCGGGGAATCTCGTCCAGTGCAACACATTTACTTTACTGTAAACGTTGCGCCGCCTGGGTGAACCAGAGTCACTGGCTTGTCAACTTACTCTGGTATCACAGACGCGTGGCCGGACCACCAGGCAAGACAGCGACCTGCACATGCCCAGATCGTGAACCGAGATGGACAAGCGACGTGTTTGAAGCCGCGCGGTTTGGCAGTGCAATGCCTCGCCGCCCGGCCTGACGCGGCTGCCCATCCCATTGTTTGGACCGCACATGAAGCGTCACCTGCGTGGGGATCCGGACTGTGGAGCCACTTAGCGTTCATTTTATGTTGATGTTTTTATCACTGCTTGTAGACAGGTGCGAAAGTATGAGACTTCCGCTGACCTCTTTGTATAACATCTCTGACGTGAAGCCGTAATAGCCACAAATTGATTGCTGATAGCCTCAATATATGCCTGAATCTGATCCTGAATTTGGAATACCGAGCATGCCGCACCACAGCGCCGTGTGCAACAGCCATGGGTGTATGTCTCGTCCCTGAGATTGCAGAATCAAGCCCAAATTAGGACGGGGAAACAAAAGTCCACTTTGATCAAACTGGAGGGGAGCCATTGTCCCACACAGCCATCCCCCCACCCAACTCCTCCGGTGGTTATACCCATGGCAGCAACCACTGCCTGAACATTGCCATTCAGCTAGCCGCAGTGAATGATCGTTTTTTCCTCAGCAGCAGCGGCTTTTGTACAGGCCTCTGCGGCGGCTGAATGACGAGAGTCAGGCAGCCGATGATCATGATCGCAAGAGACCGATGTAATGAGCACCCTGGTCTGCAGCACCGTATGGCTTCCTGCATAATGTACAATGAAAATAATCCACTTTCGATGTGCCAACTTTCAGCATTTGACCACTTCTGAATATTGCCAAATGGTGAAATGTTAAGCGTGGCCAACACGACTAACAGACAGCGTGTAACAGCTTATATATCAAAGGTTGTTTATTTATACTGGATGAAATGCCGCCAATTTGCTCCACTCGAGGAAGATAGCCTTCGAAGTAAACATGTTGAGCAGAGCAGGGCGAAATTGGCTGAAGCGCAGTTGTATTAGATTCTACAGCGGATGGCCTGGTGCACATGCAAAGCGAAGCAATGTGGACTGTGAAGCAGACCAATGTCCGACCACGTGGCGAGACAACCTGGCGAAGTAACCCGGCAATTCTAGCTGTTGGAAGCGCCATGGTGATCTGCGCAGGTGAAATTCAGCATTGTTGAACTGTGTAGCGGACGGCAAGTCCGAGCGAGGCAACACAACTTGGGGAGCGCAAAGTACGTCACTATCCGATCCGACCACATAACAGGGAAACCTAGCAGTAACAAGTTGGCCAAAGGCCGGTGGTTCCGATTGGTTGCGAATATGTTGTTGAAGTGTTTGCATGAGCCACGATGCCAAAGGCTTTTGAAAACACAATATGTATTTGAGTAGTGCTGAACTGAATGCATACCTCATTGACCAGCTGCAGCGGGCTGTGGCTGTGCGGGCGGTTTGCGCGCAGTCGCCCACCGTCCAGCACTGCTGTTGCCATGCATCTCATAGCCGTATTCCCACGGTGGTAGCAGCTGTTGGAATAAACGCAATAGTTATTTAATTGCATATCACACTGACGAAGTTACTCGGTAAAATATGGAAGGACAAGGAGAATAACTGGTAACGAGACAAGCGTTAGGATGGAAAAGGTGCATTGAACCAAAAATACGTAAGAAATAGTTGACATGACAAAAGTTCGCAATATAAAAAGGACGTAGGGCATAAAGTTCGTGAAGGAAAAGTGCGTCTGCAAAAAAGTTCCTTTGGAAAATTATTCGTAACGGAAAAACTACGAACCAACAGAAGTTCGTACACACAAAACTTAGGAGATGCTTTTATGCTTTCTATGCTTTGTTCGCAACTGCTCATATGCCTTAGACCTCGGCCTATGTATCGCGCATCTAGAATGGTCAGTATGGAAATGTGGCCGTAGTGACAATTACATGGCATGACAAGTGGTTACAGAGTTTGCGATCGCCCTACCAGACAGCCAGCCGGTGTAGCGTCGTCTCGTAATGAGGAGTTCTACAGAAAAGGAGCCGATGTATATTTCAGTCAGATTTGTATTAGGTTTATCGTTTAGTTTTACTCTATAATGGTTCCGCAGTATCGTGCCAACCTATTTTTTTGTCTGCTTTTATTTGTTTACTTGTTTGTCAGACTTTGGGTTATCAGTTGCAAACCATTGTTGAATCTCGATGTTTAATTATATCTAATACGATAATTCATTCCTACGTATTTCTATTGTCAATGTTGTCAAGGTTTGGTGAAAACAAAACCGCCATTTGTAGGCAGATATTCGGGAACCGCAATTCTTGTCATGCTGTTCGGGAAGCGAAAATATCTTAACTATGTGGATGCACTAATGGATTCGACTATTGCAAATTATTGAAGCTGTTCTGTGCATCTGTTCAATTATTGCAGTTCCGATGAAAAACTAGCCATTAGCCTTTAGAATAATGAAATTGGCTGAAAAGAGCAACGTCATCGTTGGGGTGAAATCTTCGTGTGTTTTCAGTGCGTCAGACCAAAAACTTCCCATACTTCAACTCAAACCTGATGCAGATCTTCCATGATAATTCAATGGATTGGGTCCATATAAAATATGTGTTGTTGCCTGCGTGGATATGCGTTGTATTCTCTCCTGGTTAAAAGTTTGGCATTTATTTTCAGTATTGTGTTGGTGTAACCTTGCAATTCATTTGAAAACTTTGAGCTTCACGTTTTACCCATGGCTTGGAACACATGTCCAGAACGTCAGATGACACATCTGTTTTATTTAGCCTTTCTTTAGAGGTTGACCGCTGACTCTATAATGTTAAAGCCAAAACTTTGAACAAATGTTGGAACGAGGTTCCAAGAGGAAATATTGCTTCACATCGAGCGTTTCTAAGTCAGCAACTAAAAGATAATTAATTCAAAATATTTCCATAAAAATCTCAGACCGATTACGTGTTGAGCCTTGAAATGCAACTAGGTTATGCATATGCGACATATGTGTGCTTTCGAGACACCGTGCACCACTGAACTTTGTCACTTGTAGCTGTTTTATAGCTGTTTTTGTTTTATAGCTGAGCTGTTTTCTCACATATCTTGGTGAGGAAAATGGATAGGATAGTACAGTTTAGGCGGGAGAGCAACAACAAGAAACAAACAATTGTTTCGGATGGTTGAAGTGGATAGGGTGATCAGCTTGGACTACAGTGTTAAATTATTCGTAAAATAAGGTGGAATCTACCACTTTCTGAACACTCAACCGACATCCTGCTCCAAGAAGTATCAACATCCTGCTTCTTGATGCGTGCTTATGAAGTCCTCGAGTCTCTTTTCTAATATTACCTCGTTTGCTAAGTATTAATTTTTATCGCTATCTCGAATATAGCTCTTCCTAACATTTTAATTTCAAAACAACTGATGACGGTACAAACATTGGTTCAAATTTAGGTCTGAAAGACATCAAAGGCACTTGACATGACACTGATCATACGTACATCTGAGCTTAAGTGCATTTGCTTACGTACATCTGCCATAAGTACACTTGTCCTAGAGTCAGATATGCCCTCATAGGAGAAGGCCCTACAAGAGGGGTACCCCTCCCCCTTTGAAGAAAGGCGCTCCTCTTGGAAGACCTGACTGTATCCCTGCCTCAAATATTCTAGCCAGGGGCGCCACTCCATGAGGAAAATGCGCCCCTACGGGAATGCTGCGTGTGCCCCTCAATTTGTTTTCCATCCGTAGGTCCCCTGAAAGGCTAAGTGGTTCCCTTCTGGAAATGTGCCTCCATAATAATTCATCGATCCACCCACTCCTTGGGGATAAGATGGATTGACATTCAGCTATTGAATTTTTCCTGATAAATTTCTACCTTGATACAATATATACCATTACCATTACACGATGACATTTCCTTGGCAAACAGAAAGTAATACCAAAAATTACTGTGCATCTATATTCGCATGTAGCCCTACACCCAAGCAAAAATATGAGAATTAAATTCATCGTACCAATCTTCACCGCCATGGTTCTTCTATCATAGCATGCCATGAAGTGTATTCAAAATATGTCACAAAAGTCGAACTGGGGCAGCACAAATTTGTGTTGAGGACACCAAATATCCCATCGGGGGCTATAAATAATCATAGCAGTGTCCTCAGTCACCGGAAACCCAACAAAATCCCGGGATCCTCCAAAACGCAGCGAGTCCAGGAGAAAAGCTACACAGTTGCAGTGCAGAGTTACAACGCTGGATAGAGCTGATACAGATGCGCTGGAACCTTATATTAGCGTACTAGGAGCCCAAACACACCGGGACCAAAATGCGCCCGGGCCCTCAAACCGCACAGGAGCTGCAGACGTCATGAGAATCCAAAGAACCCCGGGGCCCGCAAAGTGACATCATCATAAAAAGTACGCCGAGACAGTAAATAAACACACCGGGCCTTCGGAAACGCGCCGGTCCATCGGTCACCGATCATGTCTCTCTGTACCTTATCTCTAGGCCGAAACCCAGGTCAAATTTCATAATTTCAATCTGCCATTAGCCAGTCTTGATGTCCAAAGCTTCCCCGAAACCCAGTGTACTGCAGATTTGACCCGGATGACCAAGGATGTTTCCCCGGTGTGATTATCAGTAAGGTGTGGGTTATCAGCGACAGCGACGGATAGACAGCTTCAGGAAGGGAAGGCTATAGGCAAAGATAACTTGTCCCTGGCATCGCGTCTCGACGTGAGAGCTCTATAGACTTTAATGTATGCAAGGTTGTCTTCAAACATGTGCCTATGACTGTACACATGTGTCAAAATATAATGCATATGTCACTAAAATAGGAACGTGAACATTGTTTCAATATGCGTACAAATATTTCGCACATATACGTCTGTTTATGCATAGCACTCTTGAATACAATGATAAAGATCTGGTCGGAGTTATATTGGGACGATGCCTAAGTATCATTTCGAAAACAGGTCATAAAATATGGTTTCTGGGCTTCCCGGTGTCCGAACTATATCGATAAGAATCTATGAGAACCTACGGTTTCAATTTAGTCTGGTCTTCAAGCGCAGATACCATATTTCGCCATGTTGTAGTCCTGCCTGCCTTTGAAGTAGTAGAACTGTTGCACGAGCTACCTATCAATCAAGATGAACACAGCTATCTAGAACACAAGTTGAGACGTGCTGGATGGACGACTATTCGGCGGTATACGAGAGGTCCGGTGACCGACATCAGCAGCCGAATATTACAGAGAAGTCTGGAGGTATGCATTGCAGTGTGATGACAGTCATGACGCACACCTCGGTTGTTTTTGTCACGCTGAGAAGACACTTTACCAAAACAACTGATGAAAACACATGAACTCTTCACTTCAGAGTTCACAACATTCATCGGATGTTATGAAGCTTCATAGAAATCAATTCAAGAAGTCTGTTCGTTGGAGGATAAAGCAGGCGATGGCTTCCACATTAGGATTTCAAGATACTGGGGAGCAGGTATATCTGATGCTCCGTCTCATAACGAGCAATATCATATAACGAGTGAACATGGCATTAGTGGAGTAGAGAATTACCACTTGTCACCACTATGATCTAGCGATTACTTGGTTCTGGGACACATCTCTTCGTGTTCTACTTGATCTGTAGCAGAGCACATCTGACATTAACTGGGAACTAACCACAGCGATAATGTTATCGTAGCAAGCACTAATAGCAGAATCGAAGTAGCAAGGCCATCTTGTCTTGCGTGGTGCAGTGCACATGTGTAGATATTGAGCAAGGGCGTATGCTTACGATATCTTTCATCGTAACGCAGTCACATGTTCCAAAGTTTTCACCCGGGATTGCATGGTACGTGTCGCCTGCGACACGGTAACTCCGAAGCCGCATGTATTGCAGTGGAACCTCATAACTGCAGGGCACAAGTTGTAATAATTTGATTGATGTTTTGAGTCTCTGGGGACAAAGTACAGCTTTGCAACGCCAAGTTATAGCCCTGTATCTTTTCCTCTAATTCCAGGGTCCGGCCAAGAGTCATAGGTAGTGCGGGATTTTACCCTTCTCGACATAGTGGTACTGTCAATATATGAAAGTATCGTGGGTTAGATGATACCGCCATGACATTTTGCCCACAGCTAGTCTACGTCTCAATGATGATTTTTCTTTTGCTATATGGGCATCTCAGATTCGACCTTTGACAAAAATGGCGGACATTTTCAAGGTGGCCGTCATCAGTTATATGGTCTTAGATATGATAGATTCAATCAATTGCAGGGATGGGAAATTTTAATTTATTTGTATCGCATATCTGACGACAGTAGTTTTGCTGACCATATACCACTTGGAAATGGCACGAATTGAAATCTTGAGGTAATATATAAGATTATTCTAATCTTAGCACATGCTGACGATTCCTAAATAGGGACCACCTGGGTCAAGTTTATCAAAACACCTCACAATTATTTGCTTCTTAATCTTATGTCATTCCCTATGCAGGTAGCGCATCTGTGCACAATAGCTGATGTGGAGACCTGCTCAATTATTATTTAATTACAACTAAATGTGCTGCAAGTCATCATAGGTGTAGGAACGTCCCAAAAAGTGGAATGGCCAGAGTCAACAGCAGGGTGGCACCCAGGAATCTCGCAAAATACCGCAATTGAGCACTTTTGGATAGATAACCCGAGAATTTCAATAGCGAACACACAACTTTCGCCGTTAAGGGAGATGGGGGTAGGCGACTAACAGCAGCATGTGATGCTGAAAAAGGACTATCATCACAATATAAGTACTTTCAAATTCACACTTCTTGCTGGACTTGGAACTCTTTTCACGACTGATGGATTATTTTTTATACTAGGTTTATCTCCCTGGTGCGAGTGAAACCATTACTGTTGCTGTTTAATAAAAAAAATTCAACTTCCGCTAAGTGCATGTGTGTGGGCAGGCATAAATGGAAAGGATTAAAAGCAGAAAAGACGGGTGATCGCTGCCTGAACATTCTTTATTCGGTATCTGGCAGACAAATATCGGCAGGCTAACATAATTGAATAGTGTTCGTGTATATTTTTTGGAAATGTATATGGTTCTGAAGGCCCCACCACTTTTTACCACAGTCGGTACGCTTTGGAGGGCGAGGTGCATTTTTGTGTTCTCCAGTTGCGCTCTTAGGATCCCCCTGTGCTTATTTGGAGTTCCTCGCTCACATTTTGTGAGATCCCAAGACGATATTGGGGGCTCCAGTCCTGGAGGCCCCTGCGACATTTCAGGTCCAGGCGCTTGGTTCCGGGGGAATCCGACGCCAGTTCTCTAGGCTCGACACAATTTTTGTTGACTTATCCTGAATTATGCAAAGTCCGAGCCACGGCCTGATTTTTCGGGCCACCGACGACATATTTTTGTGTGTGTGTGGGGGGGGGGGGGTCACATGGCGATTTTTTAACCTCCGGTGCGTTTTTAGGTGCCGTATGCGATATATTAAGGCATCTGGTGGTATGTTTCAGCTAAGGAGCAATTTTCCTGGCTCGGACATACATTTTTCTGAATCTCTTTTTGAAGGGATCCGGCTTGATCTTTGTCGGGTTTCGATGTGATCTTGGGGCCACGCTCTGCTTAGCTGGGACCGCCGACGCAACCTTTTGGGAGCCCTGAGGGGAATATTTGATGACCCGACCGGGATTTATATGACTAGCGACATGATTTTTTGGTCCAAAGTGCGCCAAAGCGCGATATGTTTTTGAGGGGGATTTGACGCTAGTTCTCAAATCGTGTTGTACTTATCTGGGTCCCAGTGTTAATTTGGCTCTCCCGGCACAAATTGTCTGGTTCGGTGCAAGCTTGTTGGCATGCGAGCGGTCACCATCGTGATTTTCAAGGACCACAGTACGACGTTTTCTTCTCACATCGTGGTTTTCAGGGGCCCGATCCAACTTTTTGTGCCCCCAGTGTGATTATCAGAGGTCACGGCCCGACGTTCTTGGATCCAGTGTGATTTCGAGGGCCCGAACAGTCTTTTTTCGGGTCCAGCGTCATTTTCGGAGCCACGGATAAACTTTTTGGCCCTCGGCGAGATTCAGAGTCCCAATCACACCTTTTAAAGCCTTTGCGTAATTTCATGGGGCACTGGCGTGACTTATCGGTGTCCCGGCGCGACTTTCAACAGTATTTTCGCGAGTCCTGTCCAACATTTTGGGGCTATCAACTTCATTTTAGGGTCCCGGGACGATTTTTGAGGTCTTCAATGTGATTGTTAGGGACCTTGGTGTGATTTTGAGAGGCTCCAGCCTCTTTAGGGACTCCTGCGCGACTTTTTGGCGGACCCATTGATTTGTGTGGGCCCCTTTGCGATTGTAAGGGACACCAACATGATTTTTAGGGAGCGTGACGCTATTTTTCCGCATCGAGGCGCAATTGTTGGGGCCCACAGCCTATCATGGAGAGGGGGACTGCTCCAGTGCTCCCTCCCTTAGGTACGCCACTGTGCATTCCCCAATGATTGCATAGCTCAACCATGACGTCAATGGAGTACATCGCACACCATCGACCTTCCTATGCCCTTTTGCTTGCTCGCACCATAAGTAGTATTAATAAATATACACCCTGCAACTTGCCTAAATTCATCTAATTATCATCGGGGTTCTTAAATTTCAGCCTGGACGTGCACATCAGTGGACGATGAAAAGACTCAATTGTAGTCTCCGTTGTAATTCGGTGTTTTGTACATTTAGTCAAATGTCTTCATCGATTAAATTTTGTGATCAGTGTCTTTGCTAAGCAGAGATTGTTACATATGCCATGACACCGCCATTTTATCGAACCATTTCTGTTCAACGACATAATTTGAATACAATGTTAAACGTGCTGGCAATGCCACTATGCAGTTACCCAACTGAAGGGTATGTGCGAACCGCATGTGCGACGAGGGAGAGCCGCCTGCGAGGGACGAGCACTCGGGTTACCAGGCCCACTGGTAGCATTGTGGACGGGGGAAGTGGGCGGACGTGATATGCCCTCTGTATTGTGGACGGAGGAAGTGGTCGAACGTGATATGCTCTCTGTATTGTCGACGAGATGGGTATGTGTCTGCTCCCTCCACATATACCCGATGGGCTCGGTCGTGATCTGCTCATTGACATAAGACCACCTGAAAGTGTATGATCCGTATGTGTATGCATGATGCATCTATGGGGAGTCGGATTGCTCCACCACTGGCCATCATATTCTTGAACGCAGTTGAGACACTCCTCCTGACGTCAAATCAACACCAGCCCATAACATATATGCACTACATTGATAATGGCCTGGGTATTTGGACACACAGATCAAAAGCACTCGACGATTACTTCAATTTTCTCAACAACTTCCGTCCCTCCATAAAACTATCCATCCTAAAGCCCTAATAACTAACTAAAACTATCCATGGAGCGCAGTGACCATTCTAGTAAACAACATGTACCTTTCCTGAAACACTTCTGACCATCAACAAGGACGATTCTCACATGACCGAGCTATACATAAAACCGATGGCGGCGCCCATAGTCCTTCCATCTTTCTCGGCACACCGCATCCAAACAAAAAGAGCAGTTTTGTATGGACAGACATTGAGATTGAAGCGTCTCGGACCTAATGCTAATGCCTAGAATCATGGCATGCAAAATATCGACGCTTTGTTTCTGGAAAACCACCTCGCATGATCAAAAGAGCAATGTTTCAGGTAGCACACCCCATGAGAAGTGCACATACACAAACGCGACGTTCAAACACCAAAGACAACGCAACTTTCGTCAGCCTCCCCTACATAGATGTTGAGCTCATCAAAAAATAACAGCGGCAATCAGAACCTTAAAACTATAAATACGTGTGGCATTGCAGAGTGCCAAAACACTTTCAGAAACTTTGACCAAGTTCGCTCTCAACTAACACCGGTGTCCTGCTGGGAGAAAAAAGTTTCACCGTTGTCTCGCAGGATTTCAAAGCAGATGCAACACACGGAACAGCGTCTGCCTTATAACATGCCAGCTATGCCTACCATGGGACATGACGTATATAGGGTAAACAAAAAGCATCGTCAGGGACAGACTTAATGCGCACTTAGAGACGCTAAAAATGCAACCGCTAATATCCCATTTGGCGAACACTTCACAATAACTCATGGCAGCAGCACTTTGGACTCTAAAACACTCAGCATATCCACTCTGCAAGTCTGCAAAGATATAGCAGAGCTCAAAATCACCGAACCAATGGAGATTAGGGCCAAAAGACCTCCATTAAACACAATGACAGCCTCCTGGACCCACAGAAAACCCGGTTCCTTACACCACCTGAGGAAAGCACACATGCAATACAACCGCAGCCGCAGTTGACACATGCATAATACACACACGGATCATAAATTGTATGTATTTTACGAGTAGGTAGATATTGTTACATATAAAATGAAGGCGATTCACTGTGCGGTGGCACGAGATGAGGTGCATTAGGCGTGTGTTTTTGTGATTTTTTAAAGCAAAATGCTTGCTGTTGAGTAAAGCCTGTGACAGAAATAGATACAGTGGGAATTTGGATCTATGTCTTTGTTTTATTATGAGCATAAGGTTATTTTACGCCTTTTTATCACTGATATGAAACACTCATTTACTTTGTATCGATTCAGTGCTCCATTAGAAATTGCAAGATCGCCATTAGCCATTTCTTTAGTTAGCCATTTCTAGATCAGCTCTGCTTTAGACGCAGACTGGCCGTTCAGATCGCGGCCAGCTCGCCTCCTCTGGGAAATATGAACCGGGCTGCGACGTCGGGCGCTTAGCCATGCAGGCTGGGAAACGGACGACTGCAGTGGCGGACACAGCTGTTGAACTGTTCATCATTTTGTCAACGTGTCCAGTATCTTCAAATCTGTATGCTGCTGCGCCGTTGGTACATTATCTTTTCCCTGCCACTGTCATGTGTAAGTGTCCTTAGAGATCAAGCTGAAGACGCCACTGGCAACGTGCACATCTCACTCTGTACGGCGAGGGCGAGGCACTGTATCGTGAGGTCGTCGGGGAGGGGAGGGGTAGTTGATGCGTGGTCTTCCCACGCCGGCTTGGGGCTGGGCTGCGGGAACTGACGCCAGCGGATGGTCGGCTTATTCAATGGCCGATGTGGTTGACTGGTTTAAGGTCGGATACACATATGTCTATTGGCAAGGTGCTGAACGATATGTAAAATGTATGGATTATTAAGCTTGAAATCATGCTGCTCGCATGCACATGCAGCTAGTAGAACATCTAAGCCAACTCATGCAATCAGCTACCCATTTTGTATGGACCGTGATAATTAGAATTTCTACCTTAAATAGCGCAGAGTAGCATTTGCTGTCCCCTGAAAACGCTTGGCAGACATTAGTAACTTCGAATTCAGTGTGGGCTGAAATCCTGTCCCCCAAGAGGGATTTTTGGGAACGGATTTCGTGTATATTCACGGTGAAAACCAAAAACGCGACTCATTTCCGTGGCGCGTTATACGAAAAAAATGCTCATCTCCGTGCCGCGTTCACTTTCTTGTGGACATTCCATAGTCAGAAAAATTAGAACAATAATTATGTATATTTATGCCTTGAAATACATCTTATTAACCACAAATAAAGCAAGAATTAGCTCATTCAAGCTGTGGTGATCGTTCAGGAAGTAATCTGATAAAAGTACTACTTATTGAATTTTTAAGTTTAATGAGGTGAAATGCATCATCGGTGTAGGTACTGTGATGCCAGTATGGGAAACTGCCACTCCAACTTGAAAGTTGGGAGGGCAGTAGCATTTGCCGTCCCCTGAAAACGCTTGGCAGACTCTCATCTTCCAAGTACATGCTTGATTTTACAGTTGGGAAAAATGTTTTAAAAATACCCCGTGTCTAAAGCAAAGCGGCCGAAGTCAGGTTAATTTTTTTCGGATGTGTGGGCGTACTTTAGGATAGCATCTACTGTACTTATGTGGTGACGTCGCGTGATAAGCTCATGTTCTTCTCTCTCGCTACAGCCTTCTCACCTCAAGAGCAACAATTGTTACGCTTGAGGTGAAGCAAACTGTAAAGACGTCATTGTTGCAATCATTGGGCAGGGCAAACCGAATCAAGTTGACACAACTTTGGCGAAACTCAACATAATTCATCACTTTGGAGACGTAGCGAGGAGATGTCAGTTGGCAGCCGGCCCGATAAGACCTTGGACGAGCTACCGGGCGGCCGCGTCGGTGCATTGACGGCAATTCAAACCTTCGGCCCAAATTCCGCCGTTGAACTACGATTCATTGATCGGGTATTGAGGTCATGGTTCACGCAACGAGCTCTGCTTAGCAACAGAGCCCTGCCTCATAAAGCAACCCCAGCAAGAACTTGGATTAAATTTATATAATGGAATACAATTGGAATAATTTATCAGGGATTTAATGTTTACTTTCAGTCCATTTTAATCATGAATTTAAACGCATTTCACAGTCGCAAAGTTGAGAGAACATAGTAATGATAGCCGACAATTAAAAAATTTACAAGTGGGCGACAAATTAGAAATTAAGGGTGAAGCAAAGGGTTTTAAACTTTACTTTCGGTCCACAAATGTGTCACATCGTCACCATTCCGCAGTCAGAAGTCGAAAGGACTCGGGTTTGTTTTTGGCGCGAGATGAGGGTGTCAGTAGCATCATGTGCAACAGTAGCAATGACAACCGGCTTCATGCTTTTGGAGAGAATGGTGTTGTATCAACAATCCCGTGCATCAACTAGACCCGGTCTCCCCTACTACTGTTGTCACGTTTATTTCATGTGTTTACATGGCAACCTCGCAAGCTGCCACCTGGACTGTGCCATTTGGATCCTCTTAGGCCATGGCGTGTAGCGACTCGTAATACATTGGCTTCAGTACTCTCATAATCATAGGCATCACAATTTGTTTTTAAAACGCTGCGAAAAGGACATTGCAAAACATTGCAATACAAGATGTAGGGTTGGGTGTTAAAACTGGTAGGTTAAGTGAGACATTCGACCTCAAAAAAGCGCAAGCCCACAAAACTGGGAATCCCTTAAAAATATCGCCCGACCCCACAACGGCGATAGTGAGTGCTCAAACAAACCTTGCTGGGCTCCAAACAAATCGCGCCGCAGCCTAAGACAATCGTACCAGAACCCAAAAATCGTCGGACCCATCCTCCCGAAAAATCGCGATGGAAGCGGAAAAATTGCACCGTGGCTTCAAAGCTTGCACCTGGTCCCGGAATGGTTCAGTTTATATCAATAAAAAACAAGGGGACCCTTGAAATATCGAGCAGAGTTTATAATAATATGTTTAGAGGCTTACAATGGATGCACCGGATCAAAAATCGCGCCGACTGAGGCCTCAAGGCTCGGGGGCCCTCCAACGATGGTGTCATTGCTGAACGTCTGGCGTAACATCTGCCGGTGTGCGTCTACCAACGCACACGACATGTCCGTGTCCAACTGAGGAACTATGAGTAATTTAAGTAAAGTTTAAGGTGGATCAGTTTAGGTTTCATAGACGATTTTAAGCTACGTTCTTCGACTGTATATTCAAAAGTTATATTTTTCCACAAGATTGCCGACGCCTCGTGCTTCCGACATGATCTCCGTATCCCAGCAATTGATCACGAAATCAGAAACTTACGACGTCTACGACGCGTATGATAGCGACCAAATGCCCACTGGTCGAATTCGCTGGATCGACAAGACATCGGTGTGAATGAAGGCGGAGACAATTCAGGGGTGACCACTGATCTGTATGCAGTTTTGGCTTCGAGAGGTGTTTTATTAGCCAATATCTCTCATATAGTCATGTATCCAGTTCTTCAGATAACCATCATGTATCATGTACTCATTACTTGTCGGTAATGAATTGAAGCTAAAAAGGCAGTATTTGCTAAAAATACAGTATTTAACATGTGTGCTAGATCATACCAACATTGTTGGTAAACTTGAATAGCTTTTTTATTGTCCATATTCAGAAACACTTTCGTTTCATCTATTTGTTTCATACTTATTGTCAAGCTACATAGCATTTTCACACGTCTGAACACCTCCATAAATTGCCACTCGATGAAATGCGTAATGTTGTGTTGTAAGACAAAAGCGCCATGCCAAGATAAGAGGGGTTATTCTCGACACCGTGTGAGTTCAGAATTCGAACCTTGTCTGGAGTCCATTTGGACGTGTATGAACGTGAATCATTTGAACGTGGACGTGTCACCCATAGGGCCTAAGAATGATCGACATACTGCATGCCATTGCTAAACCATGCGGCGAACCACTGGTTGTCGATGCAGTACCACCCTAGCTTCTCCACGAGGCAGTGCTCAACACTGTCGAATGCTTTTGAGGTGTCTGCCGTGACTAGTGAAATCATCATGTCCTTGTCAACATTGCTAGTCGCATATACTACAGCTTAAGCAAGCACTGCCGCCTTCGTCGATAGGTCAGGGCGGAAGCCATATTGTTGCCGGGATATAATATGAAGACTAAGTACGTATTGCGTAAGTTTTGTACATACTGTAAGCGCACAAAGCCTAGTCACGACCAGCAATATCGACATTGGTCGATAGTTGCACCGCTTAGCATCGTCGCCTTTAACTATCGGCACTATTGTAATGATTTTCCAGTTCACAATGCTACTATTAATAACATGCAGTAGGTCCAGCAACGGCAAGTCACCTTACGCATGGTGATTAAAATGAAGTCGGCACCGCCGCACAATGGTATCAGTACATGACGATCTCATCCGTCTCAGCATGAGCGATAGCTACGGCAGCGCCGCAGGGCGCTGAGAAAGCGCTCCCGCTGCAGAATCATTGCCGGCGTGACGGGAGCAAATTTGGAGCGCCACAGACGCTGCGTTTTCTCAGTCCTTCCCAGGCTGCTAGTCAATGGTGTCACCAGGGAATGGCCAGCCGCCATATTGCGAGAGTATGACAGTGCATCTAACATTTTAAGCCAACCGTAAGCTCAGATACAAATAGGTCCGAACAATGTGTGCGTCCTCTACCCGCCACTACTCTGCATATCAGTTTCCCACGGGACGGCAGCCGATTGCCAAGCTATGAAACGCTAACAATACAGGCACACAACGAGCTCGTATTCAATAGCATCAACCTGCCATCTACCGATAAATATTGTTACCTATGCTTCAGCGTTCAATCTGACATTCATTCCTTATTCAATGCGGTAATACCAAGACCGTGCTGCTACCTAGCGAGAGAAAGCTGAACCTATGCTTCTTGGACATCGGAATTGAGAGTAGATCTTCTGAACAATCCAGTCCAGAAAGAAGACCCTCTGAACACACCGGCCCTGTCAACATAGCTGACACTGAATCAGTACCGGTGGTGGTACTGGAGAGGTGCCAAGACTGGTAATACCGGGAGGTATCTCGTCGGTACCAGAAAATGTTGGCCTGCATTGGGCACGATTAAGCCGGCATCAGTGCTGGTTTGGTTTGGTTTGGTTTGGTTGTTGGGATAAGGCCCCTTCGACCCGTTGAGATCATTTCGGAGCCAGCAAATAGGACCGAGCAAATAGACAGCCGGGAGTAACACCCTGGTCTCACAGTCCACTGACTAATATGCGACGGAAGCTGCTTTGCCCTGGCTGCCCCATAAACGGCGGTTTTCATCTTATTTAACGGGCGCACTGGAGAGGGGGGGAGCGAAATTTGCCCACCCATTCGGCTTTTCGTAAATAACTGCCGATTTTATCGGTCGATATACGGATTTTTCTGGTACCTGCTTATAAATGGACGTCGCGTCGTTTAAAGCAAGACAAATGGAAATCGGACGAAAATGTTCTCAAATTAGGGACCGTTAAAGTTAAAAAAATTATAACGCCACACCACAAAAATCGGCGCTGATGCGCTTCCCGTATATTTGCAAAAGGGAAATGTGCTACGCAACACAAACGACTTGTTTGATGTATATTGCTATGCTACATAGTTTCAAGGTCATGTTAGGTCACCGAGATCAAGTCAGGTCAAGTTCATGGCAGGTTAATGGAACCAAACTTGATCAACTGGAATGTCGTCATAAATACATTACTGTTTGTCGTTTGTACTGCTTGTCATTGTATTTCCATACTTTGCTCATGTACTTCGCTCATTTCTTCACGAAGCCGATTCCTCCGAGCTGCCCGATGGAGCAGTCGGGCGGGAGGCCCGGTTCCGGTAACTGGAACAGGTAACTGACCTGATAAAGTGGTGCTATATAGGTGATCTGAGGTCAAATGTTGGGTCTAGCATCTGCAATGCATCATTAGTAATGTCCAAGACATCCTTAATGCCAATTTTGGAGCAGTATAACACGATCACAGCGATCCATAACGATGACAAGCCAAGCCACGCAAAACGAGAAAACTTCAAATTTGACATCATTTGACCTTCAAGATATTGGTCTAAGGTCACGCAATTTGTACATAATAGAGTTCACTACCGTATCCATCCACCCTGTGAATTACGTCCCTCGAGCTTGACTAGGAGCTGAGACCTTAGGGGGCGGAATCCGCCCCCCCTCCAGTGCGCGTAGTTTTCAGAGGCCCTCCAGGGCGCGTGTTAACCGGCGACTAAGTGGCCACCAGTCCAGATCTGGCCAAATATAATGAGGAATAGGACCGTGAATAACGAGGATGAGAAGGGATCTGACCCGTGCCGGTACCAGCCAAATCTACGATTCTACATCATTACTCATGCATCTCGACTAGTGCTGTTATGGGACAGACACCAGGCATTTAACTTTGTTCTCATCTCTAGCCCTGATTATCCAACCGCATGATCCTGACTAGGCACAATTTCAGGAGAACGCTCTATGTCTTTCCCTTCCCTTAGAACGTTTTGTGTGCTCCCTTGTAAGGGTGCCAGATAAGCAATTCACGGATCGATTTGTTGCACAATGCACCAGCTTCCGCACAACGACCTACAACTGGACATGATCCGCTTTGACGGTGACTGCCGCGTTCGCGGCCCATTTGTGTCTGCTAGAGATATAAATACCAGTACTAATCATCTTTATTTGTACTACTATTCATGCGACCTCGGAACATTCCGTGATTAGAACGGGATGCTGGATGCTGCACGAAAAACTGTATATAGGCAATAAAGTTATGCATATGTCGTGCAAATAAGTGAAGCATCGGCATCTGAAAAGCTGCAAATAACTCGTAAGGTCATGAGTTACAACTATGACATTTATGACAATATACAACCCAGCGGTAACTTAGGGAGTAAACGGAATTAAGTCAGTGGATTCTGTCGCATGTTGTTCATATTTGCATTATTATCGTTGTTCTTTGCTATTATTGTTATTACGATGATTCACTAATTACATTTTTGCTCCCTATGCATTCCAAATTCAACGTCTCATATTCGCATTCATTACATTGGATATATATATATATATATATATATATATATATATATATATATATATATATATATATATATATATATATATATACATAGCATATATTTGTGTAATTCGTTTCGCTTGTTTTTGCTTTATATATCTTCACTGTCCACACATATTTATCAGGGATGAAGCATATATGACCCATGGGGCATGAGCTACACTGCATAATTCACAATAAACTTTATTTAATCGATGTCACCAATAAGTCAGTTGGATACAGTACCGTTCCAGGTCGCTCAAACAACAGGATTCGTTAGGACCAATCCAGGCGTGAATATTTAATGTACTCCCGCGCGGTAGCACACCCACACGATATGTGTATGGCAGGAGCGTTTGAGCATCGATGAAGCTACATTATGTCGTGTTTTCCGGATCAGAGATTTTCAGCTGGCATGGCCATGGCAACACCATAGCATGCATGGGAAACAACGGAGCACAGAGGTAGGACCGACAACAACCAGGACATGGTGGGACTTTCCTCAGTTTGACCATGGCCCGGTCTGACCAAGGTCTGACTGGTGCACCCTGGTGGATTTCTATTTGAACTTCGCGTGCATTAAAATATATGTGCAAGAGAGATATAATTTCATGTCCAAGGAGCTCGGAGTTGGAAGGTTATGCAACAGTAAACTATCGATGTTATGCACCGAAATCTTCGTTCGTTCTTTATTCATGGTAATGTACATTATTTAGCTCTATGACCTATATGAAGCGATATTATATATTGCATTGACATACTTGTATGCTCTTCCACAAGCGATTTAACAATGCTCCAATAGGCGAACGGAAACCTTCCGAAACCCTCCCGGAGCATTTGATATAACGGGATGGCCCATGAAATATATAAATGCACTCAACGGGCTTTAAAATTAAGTGTTTAAGCGTGCGCACAATGGGTCACACATGCTTCGGGCTAGGTCCGACGCACCGGTTAGGTTACTTGGGCTTTCGGGCGCATCGACTGTGTTGGTCACACAGCGCCCGGTCCGACGCACCGGAGCGGGGCGCTCAGCAGCATAGTAATCGGAAATGTCTTCACGGGCAGTCATTCGGTCACTGATTTTTCAGAATAATGTCCATTCAGGTACAAATATAATTGATCATATTATGTCGGATTGATCAATGCAAGCCATACGCTGATCAAGACACTATAATATTTCGCTCTAACATTAAACTGCACATGAAATGAATAGAAATCGCAAAGAAGCACCAATGACTTCGATGAAGCGATATATCGAGCAACAGCTGCCTAAAATCCACATTTGTATCTCGCGGAATCATTGTTTAAATGTCGTCTTTCTATGCAGCATTACCGTTTGCATCGGAATGGCCTATTATTGTTTGGCCTATTATTGATGCATTGCTATAATAGCAATAGCCGTTATCACGAATTATTTGTTCGCCTAATGGTATGTAATATTGCGAAACATTATCGTAGATACTAACCTAGTCTCTTTGGTATGGGCATTCAGTCAAAATGCTATTTTGCCAGTGGTATGCTAAAAATATTCAGCTTTCTACAATGAAATTGTAATTCTAAAATGACATTTACAATGCTTGTCATGGGAAAACTTTTTCATACATTTGTCATCATTCATTTGCACTATTGATTGATACCAGAGAAGCCAGCACAGGGGTGAAATATTGGGGCAAAAATTGCATAAAGGCAATATTTCCCATGTCCGCCGATGTGAATGATTGAAATTACTAAAATTATAAAATTATAACAAATTATTGAGAAAATACGGAATTGTATTTGGTTGCGTGTGCCGAGATTGCAATGGTAGCACTATAATAAACAAGCAACTGACATAATATTTATTCGGAAGAACTTGCTTTGCATATAGCAGTCAAACCCCAATTGCATCGTGTACTCTTCTCGTTACTGAGCTTTTGCAGGGCGCTTCTGGCAAGAATTTTCAAAAGAAAGCCTTCCCGTTAAGCGATCAATGTGCATAACATTTCGTGACATTAGGTAATATCACGCGCACAAATTTTGCGTGATAACGGCTAATGTTTACCATATTGCTTTCTAACTTTTGATTATTAAATGAAACTGGGCTGATAAAAAGCGCACAAGTCGTACCTCTTGTATGTTTGTATAACCGTGTACGCCATTAAATTATGCGCAAACCCTAAACCGGGCCAAGTGCGCGAACGTGCACAGGCTATGTGGCGGTGGTTTGCATCATCGACCGATCGTTAGCGAATCGCGATCTAAGTTCACTACCTCGACCAAATAAGATATAAACTTCTACCAACATACTGGAAAGACGATTTATCAATTGTTATTATTGTGCAATGAAAACTATGCCAGAACAAATTCCATTTTGTTGCAAGTTGGTTTCTGTCAGAAAAAAAAACCTCATGGGCGTTGTTTGACCACAATGCAATTTATGCACTCTACGGCCCACATAGTTGCGCGGTGAATATAATGACGGTTATTTCCATTGCATTTAAAATTGCAACATTGCAGAGCCAACAAAGGAAATCGGTAGGCACCAGTGGCAGGAGCGGCGCCACCAGGGTGTGGGATGGGAGCAGAAGGAGCAGCTACCGCCCTATCTGACGACAGGGCGCGAAGATAAAATTTCGGCAGACCCCAAAACATAAAGGGAGATCCCCTAGAAACACAAGCATTACCAATCCTGGCTGCACTCTTCCACAACTGATGCCCCCCCCATCACTGACAAGAGGCCTCCAACGTCTGACCGGAGGCCCCCTAAAAGAGACAGAAGGCCATTATGGCCGACAGGAGGCCCCCTACGGCCAACAAAATGACCCCTAAGGCCGATAACTGACCCCCTATAGTTGGCAGGAGACCCTGCTGCAATCGATATGAGGCCCTAAGCGGCCGACTGGCCCTATGGCCGATAGGAGGCCTATATAACAGACGTGGTGCCATTACGGCCAAAAGGATGTCCCCTTCGGTTGACAGGAGGCCCCAATTGCCGATAGTAGGATAGGAGTACTCCACAAGCTTATAGCTGACCCTATCAGACCGAACATTCCGGCTTGAATTAATAACGTGTTGCATTTTGCTGATTTAGAAGGTCCCTGCCAAAATAGTAAACGTTGCCCGGGGATATGTTAATGAGAGGGGGGGGGTCGATTAGGAGGCTTCCCGGATATGTTCGCCCCCTGAAAGAAATACGTAGCGCAGCCCCTGAGCAACGGCAAACGACATGAATGATGAATGCAACTTTGAATCATATGGCACTTCTTGGTTCCACTTTGTAATCACTAAGAACTAGTTGCTAAAAATAATTGTTAATTAGCTATCCTTGGGTTACTGAGAAGCAGCTCATTCAGCAATATAATACTTATCTATGCTATTACCTAACTTTTATGTAGATGTACGCCTGTGCTCGAAATAACGTCGTCGAATTGCGGCTCATTTCCCAGCCACTGGAAGATATATGCATATTATGACACCCTTTGTAGTTGGACACGACTTTGGTGGTTTGTATTACATTTCCCGTGAGTTTCATGAACTAGCTATGAACTAGCTATGTCTGAATAACCTAGCGCAGTATGGACATCTGCTAAATGTTGATAAAATTCCCTGCCTTCTATTTTCGCCCAGCCACATGCCGCATTTGGAGTCAGCACCACCATTGTTCGGCCGCGAGACATTTCACAGAGTCTGTTTTTATGAGTCTTCCCTCGAGCTGCTGTTTCTGGTCTGAATTTTTGTTGTTAAAAAAAACACGGTAAAATGTATTTCCTGGCCCACACAGGCATGCTTAATGCTGCTCATTCGGATTATTTCAGAGTAATGGATCATTGTATAGGATTTGCGCAAAAATAATATTGATGAGAGGTAAAGCAGAATCGGCACTCACTTTAGATAGGTGTTCAAGCCGATCTTCACCCTCACTGAGTACATATGATCGTCAGCGGCCACATATACTGTACTTCCTCGTCTCCTTCCCTCTCGCACTTGGTAGTTCATGTCTATCAAACTATCAACTGCTGCCGAAAATTACGTTACAAGTCAGGTGCCATGCATAAGCCGACATTCAAGTTCTTGATGAATGTCAAGTCTTTAATATTATCACATTTACTTCGACAGCTCAGGCACCCTAGCGACAATGAAAGTGCTAGCATTTTCCAGGGGGAGGCCATCTGAACTGCCGTCTGGCCCATGGATCCAAAGTCGATGGCGTTAGCAAAACGCCATAGAGATTAACATTGGAATTTGCAAGGCTTTTGTAAAACCCAAAGTTGGATACTTTTAAGGCATCTCGGAAACTTCTGCTGTCATAGCTATATTTAAGAAATTGATTGGTAATATGTCGAAAAATATAACTTGGTTTTGTTGATGGCATTTTCAATTACATCGTTTATGTGAACATCAGATTAATTCGAGAAATTCGCCTTGCGACAATGTCAATGACTTTATTCAACTAATGGCTCACATCGTTCGCGCGGCGACTTGATCGCAAACGGTGGATGCATTCTGAGGGAGATAGATGCCAATAACCGATAATATTAAGCATCGGCGTATGGACGGGGGGGCTGGGGGTCCATGGCCCCCGCCCAAACTTTTCAAAATGGTAGGGCCACCAATGGTAGCTGCCCCACCACCACCCCCACCCCCACCCCCACCCCCACACACTTCCATAATTGAAGATAAATTGCATGGGAAAATGATGAACTTTGAACAATCAATGACTCAAAATGTGTATACCTGTAACGAAATTTTTTCGCGAGTGCACCAATGCTGCGGATATTGACTTCTTTTGTATGATAATTAAGGTTTCAGTAGCCTTTGTATCAGCCGCTGATTTTTTGTCGGGAATTATTTGACTTAATATCTAGTGGTTGAAACAAATTTTTGTCGGAACGCACGATACCCCACCCTTGGTGAGGAAAATAATTTGGCACCTGCTCCCCCCCCCCCCACACTTTTTAAAGCGTTCCTACGCCCATGATATTAAGTATACCTGAAGGTTACATGCGGCAAATTGTTGCCAGCTGAGAGGGATGCACCTTCTATTTCAAGCAAATACACCCAATGCCTACCATCAGCGGGAGCCGACATCTCCACGTTGTGTAGTGTTTTGAAGCGTGGGCTGGACACGTTTCAGAGCAAGGGCTTGCTACACTCTCCTTGTTGACTACCGTAATCAACGCTTAGCCACTGTGACACGATGGCTTTTTACAAACGCATCCTTGGATGGGAAGCAAATCCACCCAGCCGAGTTTTAAAACCATAATAGGCAGAGCAATGGTATCAATGATGGCCCACACAAGTCAATTGTTGGCAACTTTGAACTTAGGTCAAGCCAGGCTAACTGAGAACACACTTTACATGACACTTGCACTTTTACAAGTGTGCTGTACAAGTATGTGCTGACATCGTCGCGAACGTCTTCAGCATACTCCGAATGCTCCAAGTGACAAAATGTGGAAGTGTCATTAATCTCATAATTATCAATTGCTCCAATACAGCACGAAACTGGTTACATGTATAACTGGGAGCCTCTTACTAATATAAGGGGAGCGTAGATTGCGGAATATGCCCAATAAGAGCACGCAAAGCTGAGGATCATGGAGTACGTACCTGTGCGGAACGGTGACAACTAGGGATGCACCGGATAGTTAATTCTGATATCCGGCCGAATAGTATATCCGGCCAGATCGTGAGCAATATCCGGCTCGGATAACCCGGCCGGATACTGAACCTTTTAGGTTCTCACCATTCCACTTTCTTCCTCAAGTGTATGCATTAAAAATGCAAGTGATTTCAGGTCCCCAAAACCCCTCTTCATTAAGCAAGCAAGCAATGGTGTGATTTATCCCAAACTGGCGGATCCAGGGGATAAAATGGGCATTTGCCCCCCAAACGAAAATGGTGCTGGGAAAACCACGTTTTCACCCCCCCCAAACGGCGGCAAACTGAAAATTTTGCCGCATTACAGACAGGCCAACATAGCTCCCCCCGCCCCCCGTGGACACGACAAATACCACACTAACAATTACCAACAACAACCAACAATACAAATACCACCCGTCGGACCGACCCACCCCCCAACCCGGACGACGACAAACACCATGCAACATCGCTCTCTCCCCCCCGATCGATGACGCAACACCACACCAACATCGCTCCCTACACCCCCCCTCGGTCGACAAGTGCTGGTTAATGGGCCACTACAATATTCGTCGAGCTGCTGGTCACACGGTGAGAGCGGAAAATTGGGGAGGGGGGGGGGACAAATCGCCACGTTCCTGAAATGGAGGGCGGGGAATGTACCCCCAGCCCCCAAAGGTTACACCCATGCTTACAGCCATGAATTTTCTTGCTAATAGCACACAACCATGAAATTGCACACACCTGGGGAAGAAGACATGTTAAAGTCGGCGAAAAGGCTGGTGAAAAGAAGACCCATGTCGCCTACAGCAGGCATATCACAGTCTCAAATGGAGGATATGAAGAAAGCAAGCACAGAATGGGACGACAAATTTCGTCAAGAAGCCAGGTGTCAAAAGGCAACAACCGAAGTAGAAGCATTCCATATTTTCAAAACCTCCTCTGGGCTTTTGGTGCATAGATAGATGAGGTTTCCCTCATCGTAATCATAAAGCCATAAAGACATAAAAGATTAGTGCAACTATGAGCCACAAGGGCGCTTCTTGGTTGCACTCTGTACACTCAACCAGTTGCCCACCAGATCCGTCGATCAGCCCTCCCTGTAATACTGGAAAGCCAGCCCTCTATTCTTATAATGATTGTCTATGCTATTTTTAAAGATGTTCAATGTGGTGCTACTTACAATGGTTTCTGGCAACTGGTTCCAGTGTTCTACTAACCTGTTGGTGAAGAAAGACCGTCTTAACCTTGCTCTGCTGTGGTTAGCTTTAATTTTGAATTGATGACCTCTAATTGCATCATTTCTGTTCAATTAAAACATTTCCCCAAGATATCCCCTCTCCAGACCATGGACAAATTTAAAGACCTCGATGAGATCTCTCTATATCTAAGTGAAAACACATTCAATTTCCTCAACCTTTCCTCATATGCCAGGTTGCTTATACCATTAACCAGATTTGTAGCCCTCTGTTGTACTCTCTCTAAAAGCCAACAATCTTTTTCATAGCTAGGAGACCAAGCTTGGATGCAGTATTCCAAATGTGGCCTGACATATGCACAGTAAAGCTTCCTGGCGACTTCCTCACTTCTGTATGATACATTCCTATTTATTTCCCCAAGCATTCTCAGTCCCTTCTTCCTGGCTTTCTTGGTCTGTTCTGATGCCCCAAATTTTGTGTTTTTAATAACACCTAAATCCTTCTCCTGTTCAGTCACTGATAGGACCTGGCCACCCATCAAGTATGGGGCCTTCATATGCTGCTTACCTACATGCATGATTTTGCACTTACCAAAATAAAATAAAATTTGCATTCTTCGGACCACTTCACAAATTCGTCTAAGTCTTTTTGCAGCGACATATGCTCATGTTGACCTGTTATTGCCATAAAGACTTTCAAATCATCCGCAAATTTCAAAACCTTACTGCTTAGGCCACTTTCAATGTTACTTACAAATATAATGAACAGTAGTGGCCCCAGTATTGACCCCTGGGGGACTCCACTAAGAACATTTTGCCATGATGACTTTGTACCATTTAGCATCACTCTTTGTTGTCCATCTGAAAGCCACAACTCTATCCACTTTAAGATGCTACCTGCAATATCATGGGCCTGAAGCTGTATCATTAACCCTCGCACGGCTGGTGGTCTGAGCCACCTTCACCTCACTTGACCAACGATAACTCGGTGACTTTTGATGACCCGACCAAATTTTTTTAGAACATGTAAAAATAGCTAATGGTCAGATATACCAATTTTCAGCGCGCTGCCGCGCGCCATTTCCCCGCTATCGTGGGAAAACCTGAGAGGGTTAGGTATCTACCACCCCCAGCTGTGCGAGGGTTAACCGTTTACCTTGTCAAGGGCCTTACTAAAGTCAAAATATGCTACATCAACCTGATTTCCCTAATCAAATTGTTCTGTGGCGAAGTTTAAAAAGTCCAAGAGCTTTGCGAGACACGATCGCCCTTTCCTAAACCCATGTTGAGTATCTTGAATCAATCTGTTTCCTTCCAGGTAACTAACTATTCTATCCTTGATAATTGATTTGAGTACCTTGCAGACTAGGCATGTGAGACCTACTGGCCTATAGTTGTCAACTTTCCCTCTTTCTCCTTTCTTGAAAATCCAGGGGTTCATGGCAAGAAAGGGTGGAACACTCTCGGTCTGGCTCCTACAAGACTAGAAGAACGGAAGCCTTCGGCTGCCTTGCAAGAAGCACACAAGTCACCTCACCAACGTCAAGGTTGCGTTCTAAGTCTAAGTGTTCAAGGCTTTACTTTTATTTGGGATACAGCACCAAAGACACTAATTTATTCAGCACAAGTATGGGAAAATAGTACAAGGCATATCAAGCATTCATTTTTGCATCAATAGCTTTGGTGCCTTTTCTTGCTAATAACACTTGTTTTGCTAATAGCACACAACCATAAAATTGCACACATCTGGGAAAGATGACAGATTAAAGTTGGCGAAAAGGATGGTCACCCATGTGCGCAGCAGGGTGGCCAGTCTCGTTGAAGTGTCTCCTCAAACAAAGGAAAGACGACAGGCTAAAGCCGACGACGAGGTTGATCACCCATGGGCGCAGCAGGGCAACAAGTATCGGTCAAGCGTCGCTTCAAACCTGGGGAAGAGGGCAGGTAGCATTATTATGCACAGGCACTGCACTGGGCGGACATTTTCAGCTTCCGGACACATCGTCCAGATGACGCGGCATGACCTGCTGGAGGATGTTTGTCACAGTCATGCTTGTCACTGGGAGTGAACTTGACCAGTCAGCAGTCAGCAGAGCTTGGAGAACCAGCAACCATGAATATGTCTGTCATTACAAAGTACCATTTGTACAAAATGCTTTAAGATGCATAACTCAAAATAACAACTATTATTGTGTTAGTTAACAATGCTTTCATCTGCAATGTTTATTTAGTGTCAAAGTCCCTCCCATGCCAGCGAGGGGCGAGGTCCCGCAGTCAGGAAAGTGCATGATTAGTGCATTGCCATTGCACACTTTTGCATCACATAACAAAACAAGCTTGCATTAGCCGGTTTCACGTCCAATAAGCACCGGGATGCAATGTGGATGACTTCGTCTAGTATGAATGGCATATTATTGAAATATATGCACTTTAGGTGTAGATATGAAATCTTTCGGAAGTGAAATCAGACAATAAATTGAATATAAAACTCAACCAAGTATTCAAATGGCGGCACTGATTTAAAGATAGAAAAACTCGACTCAAACAAACGACTAGCCATTCTGGCACCATGGCGCGCGATTTGAGAGTTCTCGGATAAAACATAAATTTGCAATTGCATTACTAGCATACGTACAATATTGAGAGGAAGTAGCATTAGTTATCATGCTGGTATTTTTCTCATTTTACGCATTATTTCATGGATGTGAAGTAGCTGTATTATGCATAAAATGAAAATACATCACTCCCAGATGGTACGATTTCATCTTGACGATCCGAAAATAATATATTCTCTCCATTTTACGAGCGGGCTGTTTACAGTTCAAGTGTCGTCCACTGCAAATCACCATACGAGGCTCCGTTCTTAAATGTCGTTTCAACATACTACCTACACACATGCCTGAATAAGATCCAGTGAGTATGGGATTCGGCAACGGCTGACGCGTGCGCTTCATATGGGGGGGGGAGACTCCTTTTAGTGGATTCCTTTCAGTCAACGCCATGTAAAAGGACTGTACTTAAGGGCGGTGTTCCACTCTGGCACCCCATACGTTCCGGTGCCACTACAAAATTACGTGGATCCTCACCCAAAGCAAATGTCAAAGGGGTTTGAATGCCATTCACCAGGTACCTCACGAGTGGAGGAGGGTCAGCGGGGGGCTCGGCCCTTAGCTACTTTCAAAAGCTCTAAGATAACATATTGGACGTGTGCCCCCTCTTCCTGGCTGGTCCTGCCCCCAAGAGTAAGTTTTGGCCATGGATATATTTAGTGTGTGTGTGTGGGGGGGGGGCAAAAGCACCAACCCTTCACTTTTCGGCCAGGACCTCGTTTGATTGATTGATTGATTATTTGGGCTTTCGGGCGCATCAACTGCTATTGGTTATGTAGCGCCCAACCAGGATCTCATTGACTGCAGACAATCCCAGGGTGGTCGAATGCACCTCAGTCTAGACATTTTCATCGACGGTGCCTTTCGAGGTACAAAGGACATCCTCCACCAGGATCGAGTGCGTCCCACTTTAATTTTTGCAGCAGAATGTACCCTTCTAAGCAGGGTTGTTTTGTATACTATTGAGGGGAAAGTGCCCCGAATGATGGTTTTGCGCCCCCGCCCCCAATAATTAACATAAGACCTTGTGAAGTGCACCCTTATCCATTTGGGCCTGCCCATTGCCTTCATTGCCTCCCTCCAATTTTTTTTGAAAAATAAACACCCATGCTAAGCCAAACTGTATGTCCCCATTCTGGGAAACTGGGATGCACCCCTTCTTAAAATATTATAAATCGGTGGAGCCCCTCCAAGCTAGCGCAACCTAATTATCGTCCCCCCCCCCACACACACATAGCCCGCCAGGTCGAGTGCAGCCGACGCAGGCGGTGCTGACCGGCCCGCGAGGCCAAGTGGCAGCGCCACCGGAAACGGTCCAGTGAATCCTGGCCTTCGAGCGGAGCGTCGCAGGCCCGGACGTCTGCGTCCCGACATCGATAACCGGATCCTGGGAATTCTGGATCGCATGGACCCAAGGGAGAGGAAGCATTGGCTCTGGAGTAAAAAAAAGACCTGCTGCGGCAGCAGGTGGAGACGAATCGGCGCCACCTCGCTACCATGCAGCGCCTAAAGGGACAGAATAAAGCCGTTTTTCGCGCCATGATCAACAGACGAGATGATCTGGACTGATCTTTCCTTGCTATTGTTGCTGAGTTTCACAACCAAGTGTTTTCCGCCTCATCTCGTCTGTTTCACCCATCCTGCGTACACGGCAAACACGTTAAGTCACTGTATGTGTACACTTTTAGATCAGTTATCAAACAAGTTGGCCGCCCGGTGTGGGCGGACAGCAGGACGTCATACCATGGCGGTTGCGACGGACAGTATTGATGATTCGACAAGCTCGCAATTACCTGTTCTCAGTTGGCTAAACACAGTTAAAAAAAAGTAAAAAAAGACCTCAACTAGTGGGAAATTGCATGACTACTATTCGCTAGACATATTCTGGCTGGATTACCGAGTCCACCTGCGAACAATCGATGTGAGAGGCTGACAACCCTATATGGCCAGGCAGTAGCATGCGTGATAAAAGAACCCATGGTTGTTCTACGTTCTTTGTTGTTCTTTATTGTTCTTCGTTTGACAGATTATAAGAAAAACCATGCTTGCCGCGGTAATCTCTAAGAGTTCATATGTCCACGGTGAATAATCCCAATGAGCGAATCTGACATCACTGCATATAAAGGGAGGGCCACAGCATTCATCAATTCAGCTATACACACGCACGCACGAATGAATTCAATGAATACAAACGAACCAATGAACCTAACAGCAAACGAACAAATTGATCTACTCAAACGAATGAGTCCAAAGGACACAACTTCACAAACTGTCCTTGATGTGGTCGCGTATGCCTACGGCAGTTCTACTGTCTTCGGCTGGATGACACCTTGCCGTAGGTGGCTGCCCGCCGGTAGACAGCAGCTCGGCTGCGCGCAGTGCACCTGCTGGCAAGTCGTCATGGTATGACTCTACCACGTTGTGCAGGATAGCGGTGGCGAATGCTATCTGCAGGACGAAACGGAAGTTGTGTTCGGACGGGTTCAAGACGCGTCGCCACCGACACTTAGCCGCCCAAATGCGTGCTCTACGATGACTCTTACCACGCCAAGCTTGGCGTTGAACGCGTCCCCTGTTGCACGGTCGGGCTGGTCCTCTCGGCAACTTCAGTAGCCAGGGCGTGAGCGGGTATGCTGCATCGCCAGCCAACATGAGCATACCCATATATACCTGAAAATGCTCCAGCCAGTCTTCAGGTTGAAAATTGAGGACACCCTCCTCCCAAAATCACTACTTCGCAGAGCCAACCTCCTTCTGTGGTGTGCCACTCTTTGGGCCAAAATAATGGGCATAATGTGCTGCTGATGGTGGCCACCAGCATCTTCCAGCTCCCTCATGTGGGCTTCAGAGCCTTTTCAATTGCTTAATTTTGATGTGGATGACCAAAAGAATGAACAAACAACAAACAACACATGAACATCGCAATGGGATCCATGATTCCACTACCTTTCTGTGGAAGAAAAACACATGGGTAAATATAACCAACAAATCATTATGGAGAAATAAAACAAATGATGGCAGACCTTGGGCGCCACAACATGTTCCCTATCACAGCCACAGTCAAATGGATTTGATATGCTTTAGACAAATTATGATTCACATTTGTTTTCTTCATGATGGATAATGGTATATGTTTCTTATAAATGAAGAGGAAACAGGTGCCAATAGATAGACTGATGCATCAGTATCTAGCTCATCAGGTGATGAGTAATGCCTGCATAAGACATAAAGACATAAACGATTGGTGCAACTATGAGCCACAAGGGCCCTTCTTGGTTGCACTCTGTACACTGAACCAGTTGCCCACCAAATCTGTCAATCAGCCCTCCCTGTAATACTGAAAAGCAAGCCCTCTATTCTTATAATGATTGTCTATGCTGTTTTTAAGGATGTTCAATGTGCTGCTACTGACGATGTTTTCTGGCAGCTGGTTCCAGTGTTCTACTACCCTGTTGGTGAAGAAAGTTTGCCTTAGCCTTGTTCTGCTGTGGTTAATTTTAATTTTGAATTTATGACCTCTAATTGCATCATTTCTGTTCAATTCAAACATTTCCCCAAGGTATCCCCTCTCCAGACCATGGACAAATTTAAAGACCTCGATGAGATCTCCTCTCAGCCTTCTATATCTAAGTGAAAACACATACAATTTCTTGAATATTTCCTAATATGCCAGGTTGCTTATGCCATCAACCATTTTTGTAGCCCTCTTTTGTACTCTCTAAAAGCCAACAATCTTTTTCATAGCTAGGAGACCAAGCTTGGATGCAGTATTCCAAATGTGGCCTGACGTATGCACAGTAAAGCTTCCTGATCACTTCCTCACTTCTGTATGATACATTCCTATTTATTGCCCCGAGCATTCTCAGTGCCTTCTTCCTGGCTTTGAAGATAATAAGAGGCAGTATTGCCTTATTCCTCTCGATTTGAAACAAATGTGTTGGTAGAAATGGTCAATAGTAAAGTTGAATGATAAATGGACACCCTTCAACTCATTTTGGCATAACTTAAGCTGGGGGAAGAGTGGGGGATCTGAACATATTCTGTTTCTTGAATATCTACATTTGGATGTCTCCCACATTATGTTCAGTGCATAAATAACAAAAAGATGGTGGCATTCATAAATGATGGACCTGTATCTACCAATATATGAAGGTCTTGTCACATAGTTTTACAGATTCTTTGTGTATAGAGCTAGCAAAGTTCATAGGCAAAATTTTGGGACATCCAAGAGCAGTTGGCTTAAGTAAACAATAAGGAAGTAACTTTCAATATTTTTTTGGGCAATTACACCAGCATTTTTAGTGACTACTAACAACTTGCAACACAATAGCTTTAGTGGCTACTGACAACTTGTGCTACAATAGCTACAGTGAGGTAATCCTGCACAATAACTTTTTCATGCTCAGAATACAGCACCTCACTACAAAATATTTTTAGTTCACTCTATGCAAGTGGTTAGAGGATTTTCATTGAAAGAAAATGTTCAAATATGGGTAGCTTATTCATTTTTGTGTTCCGTAAACACAGTGCAATTACTGGTTCGGCCATACAGAAGCAGCAGTAGAGCTATTTGTTGCATGAAGTCATACATGTTCAGAAACCATCATCTTCTGCCATACAGGTACACCATAACAACACAAGTCTGCAAAACTGAATTAGTTTATAAGTTGTTGGAAACAACCAAAATAATGTCTTTGTTCAATATTTCAATATCTAATAATCATATAATTTGCATGCATCCAGTACAAGCATTTCTTTAATTCCACATAACAGAAGACATTGCAAAATACCTGCCATAGCATGATTGCCATCATACCTACTTGCTAATAGCCAATATCATACAATTTCATAAGTGCACACCATTCAAAAGTTGCAGTTCAGTTGTTAAAACCACTTATCAAAAGACATATATATATATATATATATATATATAGAGAGAGAGAGAGAGAGAGAGAGAGAGCAGTTACGTATTATAATCAATTGTATTCTTGTTAAGAGGGAGTTGTTACAATTGAGAAAACCCAGTTCGACACCAGTAGGAGTTTCAATAATGCAAATACCACAAGAAAACGAAGGCATGGAACGATACTATACACACTTGCAACCCTAAACCAGAATTCTTGGGTTCTTGAAATACTGGTACAAAAGGTAGACACCTTTGTGCATTTGGGCATTATTGTGCACTATTTTGCCCCACATTTCATAAATTGCGATGGGTACCAATTGACCCCTGTATCTAAACATCATACTAGAAAGAAACAACAAATCATTAATCATTTAAAACAACACCCAAACATCGCAAAACGTCCAAAATATGTGCATCCGAGACAAACTTGCTTGTTAGCCAGGCTGCCGCATTTCACCCGTAAATAATGCAATCGGAGCACAAATGACGACGTCATTTTTAAAACGTGGATTATTCGTCGTAGCAATTGTAAAGATCCAATATATTTCTCCTCGAAAAGGACCCCAGCAAAAACGACCAGATTTCACCAAGATCTGCAAATTTCCAAAGTTGGCAGCATCCAGGCGCTGTAAAGCTAATGAAGCCGGACATCTAGCGGAGAATATACCAACATTAGGTGCCTTTCACTGGCGCCACTAGGCAGAGTCCAGAAGAACGTAAGACCTCCGTACGGACGAAAATCGCCTGCCATGGCCCGGCGTCGTCAGCTGATATTTGAGGTTATGATACACTTGAGGTTACGATACATTTGAGGTTATGATACACTTGAATACACTTGAGGTTACGATACATTAGAGGTTATGACACATTAGAGGTTATGATACATTTTAGGTTATGATACACTTGAGGTTACGATACATTTGAGGTTATGATACACTTGAGGTTATGATGCATTTGAGGTTACGATACATTAGAGGTTATGGCACATTAGAGGTTATGATACATTTTAGGTTATGATACACTTGAGGTTATGATACATTTGAGGTTACGATACATTTGATGTTATGACACATTAGAGGTTACGACACATTAGGGGTTATGATACACTTTAGGTTGTGATATATTTGAGGTTACGATACATTAGGGCTATTCAAATTTGGGGTTATGATACATTAGAGGTTATGATACATTTGAGGTCTTGATACATCCCCTCTGCAGTCATACATATCGCCAAAATGTTGTAAAACGTCGGAATCTCCCAGCAGGTTACTGCAGACGCGACTTTGACGGCCCATGCCGGAGTATGCCTCTCCCCGCGCTGGGAAATCCCGCCTCTTTGGCAAATTTCAAAATATATTCCTTACCTTGTCTGCCCTTTCTCAGGCTGGATATATTGACACTTTTGTGTCCTGCCTCGTCGCCAAGATGTGCGCGAGGAGACGCGGCGTAAATGTCAAAGGGCGAGACCTGGGCTCCACCAACCGGACGCTGAATGGAGCCATGGACGACCTGCAGCGTGTTGGTGACCTCTGCCAGCTCCGCCGGTTGCTGCACGATTCTAGTGTCACCTTGATCACGTCAGCGGTGGATCAGCTGACCTTAAAGAGGTTGATTCCACCGTCCGCTGTCGTTTCAAAGGAGTGTGCTCGCCGCTTGGCGCTGCGTGGGGCGCTGCCCTGATGAGGACAATCGAGGACTTTACAAGGTGCTTTTTGAGGCGGCGGACGGGAATCCGTTGATTGGTGCATATGTGGCACTGGTCACCAGAATATGGCTTATCAGCCCAGCAGAGTCGGTGGTCGGAAGCATGGCGAGTGTGATTGGTGAGGTGTTTGGAGCCCACCGGCAACTTGACCATGTAAACGCCGCGAATGAGCTGATCATTTGTTGGAACGGTCCGGAGCCGGAGCGAGCTGGTCCTCTGCTGGACGTGCTGCAGACAAAGCAGTCTTACCGCTTCCAACGCGTAGGGTGTACCCTGATAATTCAGGAGGCGTTTGTAGGCGCCGTTATGCAGCGGCTTGGAAGCAAGAAGTGCGTAGACATGTGGATTGCGGTCTAGTATGTAATATGATATTGTATCATCTTCCCATTGTCTGGTCGCATAACATGGCGGCTGTAGTGGAAGGATAGTGGCAAAATAGTGTAAGTTCGTTTAAGCCGGACTCAGGTAGCAAAAAGTGCATGTTTTGTTCTCGTAGGTAGCAGTCTAAAAGCATTCTCGACCCCTGAGTGGGACGGAGGCGGCGTGCCAGGACCCGACAGTCGGCTGTCTCAGCTGCGTGACTGGCCTCAGAGTGGTTTGTATTCATGATGCTGCAGGTGCGGCAGGGACCGGGGAGCGCGCCGAGGGGTGCTATTGACCCACCCTCGTGGCCGGCCAGCTCAAATTCACTGTACACGATAGCCAGCATGTCAGCAGCCCGACCGACCGCTTGCTGTCCCGGAGCACGCTCTTTATTTGTTATTTATAGTGCTCTTTACAGCCACGCTGAGAGCTTCCCAACAGTTTGAAAACGAATAAAAAACATTGGAATTAAGATTGTTGGGAGTTGTGATGCCTATATTATGGACATTAAGTAGGTATGAGTGGTAAGTGGCCTTGACGGTAGTACTCTGGTCGTTCGATTCCCAGTATCTGGTGGCGGAATTACTTTGCCACATGTGTTCCTTCACCTTGGTATGTGAAAGAAAAATGTTACTACACCTGGGGTCATTCACCTTTATGTGAATCGGATTCCCTGTAGGTACTCATATATTGCTGCAACTTCAAACGCTAGATGGTAAGAGGCTATGCTGTAGACTGGAGGTGGCAAATACTGAACATTTCGAGATCGAAGTCCGGGACCGGTCTGTCTGATGTGATAAGCTCGGTGAAAATCAATTGGAGGCCGATCAATACACCAGCTCTACAAATATATTTGTCTTACAAACATAGTAGCACCATTCGATTTGTTGCTTATTTAACCCATTAAAGCCCGGCGTCCTCATGAGGACAGCAACATTTTCAGCATATATTGGAAGACTGGTCAGTAGTAATCCACCCACATGAATTGAAAAGTGAGCATAAGGCATCTGTTGATCTAGTGGAGACTTCAGATTCCAAAACTGCTCGCACAGGAATATTTGACTGGTCCTCAAAGTTAGCGTTTTTTTTTCGGCATCTTAAAGTTAAACTGTTAGCCGCTCCGAACTTCCTAGTCCAGTATTTACATAATATTGGTGTGTGCATTAATACAAGATTGTTTGAATATATAAACCCTGATATTTGCTTCCCATATCTGTCGACACTGACCATCTACCGCCCGCTAAAATTAGATGTCATCAAATGAGGACACCGGGGCGGAAGGTGGGAGCCGGCCGGGTCCACATGGCGGGGATTAGGGACGGCCGGCTGGCACCCGCGCCCTACCTGGCCCGAAGCATTTGCCACGTGCGTGTTGTGAGTTGTGCGTAGTAAGTGCGTTGCGGGTATCTGCGTGGATTCCAAACTGATCTGCATCGACCTCCTTGCCACATCTTCAGTGCATCGCTATGGGACTGAAAAATGCCCTAACGATGGGGAAGCCCTACAGCTGGTTGAAACCGACGGCTTCACGAACAGTGATGCTGACTCTGGACCTCGTGGCAATGCCGCCACCGGTTGTGGACAAACTAACAGACGAGGTTGAAAAGGAAGTTGATATCGTCGCTGGCAGGGACGCGTCGCCGCAGTATACGTGGAAACCCGCGTCCGTTCTGGGGAAGACAAAACAAATAACCAACCATTGATCAATATGTTAAACGACAGCTTCAGAAAGTACTGCATTTTCAAAAACGATCTGTCGATCGACGTGATGGAGGTGAAATACTTTTGTCATAGTCCTCTGAAGGGATGTATCAAGGGGAAACGTATTCGCTTTGGATACAAGATGTGGGCGGTATGCGCCAGCGATTCTGCTACAAGTTCAAGCTGTATTGTGGCAAGGATACGGTGTCATCAAAGACCTTCCACTGGGCACGAGAGTGACCATGGACATGCTGGAAGTCGATGACGCACCAAGTAACCACAGCGTCTACTTTGACGTCTGCATCTCGCCAGCTGATGATCACACTCGCCAAGGACTGATATAGAGCAACCGGCACTGCACAAGAAAACCTAACTTCGCACTGTCCCGTCCTCGACAGTGAAGTGATAGCGAAGAAGGATCGTGGCTCGTATGACACGTAGTTCCACACGAGCGAGGAGGTGACGGTGACCAAGTGGAACGACAACCGCTGTGTGACAGCTATGTCGAACTTCGACAGTGACAAACCCCTGGCACGCGTCAAACGGTAGGACAGATCCCACCGAGCACAGTTTTATGAGGCAACCACGCATGGCATACAACTAAAAGTTCATGGGTGGCGTCGACGAGCATGACTGGATATGCAGCAAGTACAGCACCAGCATCCATTGGCAGAAATGGTATTGGTGTCTCCTCACGCGGATGCTTCACATGGGGGTGGTGAACGCCTGGATCTTAACCGTTATGCAGCGGACAGCCCTCTGAGCTTGCTCGAATTCCGGAGGCAAGTCGCTGTCGCTTACCTGCGACTGCGTGGATTCGGACCTGTGCGCGCGCTATCGTCACACAGGGATAACCCGTGCATGTGGTACGACCAGGTGGATCACTTTATCGACATGGCCGACAAGCAGCGGCACTGCCGAGGATCTGGATGCATCGGCAAGCCTCACTCGTACTGCGAGAAGTGTCGGGTCGTGCTCTGCATCCCCTGTTGCAAACCATACCATGCCAAGTAGTGCCCGGTTGGTAGTAGTGCCATGTAGTACTCGGCTATTCTCAGCTCCCTCGTGTGTAACAGGACGCAGACTGTTTCACAGTAAATGTGATTGCGGCCCGGTGTCATCAAATGAGGATGGGCTGAAAAACACAATTTTGGTTGAAGGCGTATACAATTTTCAGGATACCTTCACTGCAATGACGTTAGGCATGTGAATAAATTTGAGCATTCTTGTTAAAATAGTTATACCACTCGGTGTTAATGGGTGTCATATAAGCAGTTCCCATCACAATCAAAAGCATCGTCCATTCCCGGAACATGGATTGAAAATAACTAACCTATCACGACATCCTGTTTCCATTGGCAAGCATTGGAAGAATCAACATGATGGTCACGAAATGGTTGCATAAACCATTCTTAACACGAGCCATGAAGGGCCTCTGAAAATTACGCGCACTGGAGGGGCGGATTCCGACACCCTAAGATGTCGGATCTTGTTAAAGCTAGAACAGCGGATTTCGTAGAATGGATGGGCACGGTAGTGAACTCTATTGTGTACAAATTTGGCGACCTTAGACCAATATCTTCAAGGTCAAATGAGGTCAAAATATCAAAATGTTCTCGTTTTGCTTGGCTTGGCTTGTCATTGTTATGGATCACTGTGCTTGTGTTTAGATGCTCCAAAATGGGCATTAATGATGTTTTGGGAATTACTGACGATGCGATGCAAATGTTAGATCCGGTATTTGACCTCAAGTCACCTATATAGCAGCAGTTTATCAGGTTTCCTGTTTATCAGTTTACCTGTTCCAGTTACCGAAACCGAGCCACCCGCCCGACTGCTCGGTTGGGCGGCTCGGTGCAATCGGCTTGGCAAAAATGGAGTGAAATACATGAATAAAGTATGGAAATGCTTAGGTACACGATGACAAATAGTAGTTTTTAGGATGTGTTAGAAGTAACATACAAAGCGACATCAATCCCATGATAGTCATTTGCATTTATGACAACATTCCAGTTGAACAAGTTTGGTTCCATTAACCTGTCATGGACTTGACCTGTTTTGACATCGGTGACCTAACATGACTTTGAAACTATATAGCATAACAATATGTCAAACAAGTCGGTAGTGTTGCCAAGAATTCTTCGTTTTTGCCTATATACGGGAAGCGCATCAACGCCGATTTTTGTTTTCTGGCGCTGCGAATTGTTTTATTTTAACGACCCCTAACTTGGAAAAAGTTTCGGCCGATTTTCATTCGTGCAGGGCTAAAAAATCGTATCGTTCTGTTGTCGTGGACGATAGCCACGAACGGGGACTTTTGGCGACCACATTTCCATATCATTATAAATATTATATGTGAAATCATATAAATGGTACCTACTATACATAAAATTGACTACGTCACGATATCCGTGTCAAGGTACGCAGGATTGAAACGGATCGGATTGGACCGGGACTGGAAATGTCACTCCGTGCAGACCTCTAGAAATGTTACACCGTGCAGACCTCTACCACCCACCGCCACGCTACCATTTCTTCATTCCCATCGTACGCTTTTGGGTTTCTAGTATCTAGTATCTATTTATTTATTTATTTATTTCACAATACATGCCCTCCACGTGCAGTGGCTATTACGGACAGTCTGGGTCACATATATTTACAAAGAAAGGATAGATTTGTGGTCAGTAGTGGGAGCAGATGCGCAACAACATTCGTACACCAACATAATACAATACCCATATCACTCTCTGCACTACAAACACCGTACTTGGAACACTAGCTATAAACGAGTGGGTTGTAGAAGTGATAGGAAAGCGATCTGCCAACCCTGGCGCCGCGCCTGCCCCGGCGTGTGTTCTTGGTGGGCGTTGTCACGGCGACGGCGACGCTCCCCTCGTCTGGTTTCTCGCTTGGGAGGGGTGTCGACTGGCGGGGGCGTCCAAGGTCGAGGCTTTGATGACGTCACAGTGATGCGGGCGCTCGACGTCGCAGCCCTGTTCGGCTGCGTGCACGTTGATTATGGGGGGACGTGATGGTATTTGGCCAAGGCGATGGTTAGCAGATCCGTATGTATGGTAGAGCTGAAGATGGAAACCTGGTAGACCTGAAGCTAGACGATATGAGGTAGACGATCACTGTTGTTGAAGACACAGGAATTCCGAGCGGCACCAAGTCGTCAGTGAGATAATTTCCTTCTCAGCCGCAGTGCAGGAAAGAAGACGGGCAGTAGCTGATGCTTGATGGAAGGGAAGTCACTATGGAGAAAGGCGCTGTCGCTTCTGTACTCACTCAGTTTTTCCGGCGTCCAGTCACTGCTCTGTAAAATAGTGGAGGAATAACCAGCAGAAAAGTCCACTGAGTTCAGTCACTTCGCACACGCGTAGCGTAAAAATACGCCGGTTTTGTTGAATAGTTCACTTTTTCTTCCTTTTTTTTTGCTCGTGCACTGTTCACTTGTTCTGTTCACTTCACTCACACCTTGCAGTTTCACACACCTTGCATACAGAGGCAACAAAGAGGGAGAGGGAAAAGGTTGGGCGAGCGGCCGAGACGCGTCTGCTCGCGGCGCCGCGCTCAGACCAACCGCGCTCAGTATCTAGTACGCTCAGCGGCAAAAAAAATGACTCAACGGCAACAAAGTATCGTCGAGACAACCATTCCATCGTTCAGACGACCGCCGACGATAAAATTGTCTCCCGTTTAGCACAGAGCCAATGGCATGCCTTCTGGTCGCCGGTTGTTGTCGTCCTCGCCCGGTACCATTTTATGCTCGATGGCAGCGGTACGGAAGTACCCAACTATGGTATACTCAGGGGCTTTGGAGGCAAGCGACTAGACCACGGGTACTAAAACAACACTAGACCTACGTTAAGTAATTAATAATTTATAACATTAGATGATTAAATAAAAAAATAATTTCAATTTGAATTCTTTTTTCATGTAGGATGTACGATAATATTTTTTATTTCATGAAAATCGTTGGAAAGAATCCAGAAGAATATCATTCTTTTACGCGCATTCCTCGCTTTCAAATCCGTCCATTTCCATTTTAAACGCGACGATGTGCGTCGAAGAGTGAAACATGGAATTGATCACGGTTCTTTATAATTGATGAGTGGTGAATGAGTGCGGCAACATAAAACTACCAAGTTCGAATTATCTGGAGTGTTAATCAAACTATTTTTTTCTTCATTTTCTGACTTATATGAGACCAAATGAAGTGGTTCGGTCTTAAACAGACTCCAGAAACAGACTCTATTCAGGGCCAGGGCATAATGGTGACAAAGTTAGTAAGGTCATCCTGTAGATGTGGACATTGCGATTGGAAAGGAACTGCACAGAGCATTTACAAACATTCAAAAGTAAAGCACCCAGGTCTACCAGTGTTAAGAGTACTACAAGATAGCCATTTTGGCTCTGGCAGGCGATTTGACTGGACTTGCAAGCCAGTACTGGATCATCAACCATCAAGCTCAGGTGAAAATCTTGGTATATGGATTATATTTGAGTAAAATATAGTCACCTAAATGTAATTAGAAAATATATTTTGGTGTGTAGGTACCTACTCAGCAGGCATTGCACTGCAGTTGGTGGCAATGCATACAATATAGGGATGGTTAATTATAGCCACCTGGTGGTTTAAACCATGGTTTAATCTGGCTGGCATAAATTAATTTAAGCCACTCTGGCTTAAGTTATGTTTCTGGTATGGCTGGCGGGCAGTGATGGACATTAGTCAGGACAAGCATCAATTATAATTCCAAAATGTGCTACACTCCATTTTATTTGCAAAAAAACACTCCCTAGAATTCCACAAAACTCTGTCTGGGTTCTGGGTATGCACTCCACAAGCCAGATGTTTACCCATTAGGTACAGTTGGTCTAACATGTAGCCCCCTGGATGCTGGTATTTAGAAATGGTACTTGTAAATACCAGGATTTTGACAACCAACTACAGGCATTGAGGGAGATAAGACATAAACACATAAAAGATCAGTGCAACTATGAGCCACAAGGGCCCTTCTTGGTTGCACTCTGTACACTGAACCAGTTGTCCACCAAATGTGTTGATCAACTCTCCCTGGAATACAGAAAAACAAACCCACTATTATTGTAATGATTGTCTATGCTGTTCTTAAAGATGTTCAGTGTGTTGCTACTGACAATGGTTTCTGGCAGCTTGTTCCAGTGTTCTACTACCCTGTTGGTGAAGAAAGTTTGCCTTAACCTTGTTCTGCTGTGGTTAACTTTAATTTTGAATTTATGACCTCTAATTGCATCATTTCTGTTCAAGTCAAACATTTCCCCAAGGTATCCCCTCTCCAGACCATGTACAAATTTAAAGACCTCCATGAGATCTCCTCTCAGCCTTCTCTATCTAAGTGAAAACATATTCAATTTCTTCATTCTTTCCTCATGTGCCAGGTTGCTTATGCCATTAACCATTTTTGTAACCCTCTTTTGTACTCTCTCTAAAAGCCAACAATCTTTTTCTTAGCTAGGAGACCAAGCTTGGATGCAGTATTCCAAATGTGGCCTGACGTATGCGCAGTAAAGCTTCCTGATCACTTCCTCACTTCTGTATGATACATTCCTAGTTATTGCCCCGAGCATTCTCAATGCCTTCTTCCTGGCTTCCTTTGTCTGTTCTGATGCCCCCAGTTTTGTGTTTAGAATAACACCTAAATCCTTCTCCTGTTGAGTCACTGATAGCACTTGGCCACCCATCAAGTATGGAGCCTTGATATGCTGGTTACCTACATGCATGATTTTGCACTTAGTAATATTAAATTTCATTCTTCGGTCCACTTCACAAGTTCGTCTAAATCTTCGGTCCACTTCACAAGTTCGTCTAAATCTTTTTGCAGCGAGATATGCTCATTCTGACCTGTTATTGCCCTAAAGACCTTCAAGTCATCCGCAAATTTCACAATTTTACTGCTTAGGCCACTTTCAATGTTATTTAGAAATATAATGAACAGTAATGGCCCTAGTACTGACCCCTGGGGGACTCCACTAAGAACATTTTGCCATGATGACTTTGTACCATTTAGCATCACTCTTTGGTGTCTATCTGAAAGCCACAACTCTTTCCATTTGAAGCACAAAAGAACAAAAGCACCGGGCGTTAAATGAAGACATCGGGATCATCGAAAACTTCCTGACACATGAGAAAAAAAATCGGTGACCAAAAAAGCAACAACACACTGAAACGAGGAGGGGTTTCGAAAATGCATTAGGCCGCTGCGCAGAAAGACGCAGCGGGTCCAACAAAGAACATTGAGAAAGGGCCTCGGTTCGACAGCCATTCTGAGAAGATAGCAGCAAAGATATCAGGTGAGTCAAAGCTGAACGGAATCTGCATTTCATAACTACCAGAAAATGTGGGAGATAGGGAATTAATGATCGGATTTAATTACATATGGCTTACATTACATTTACATATGGCATTTAATTACATATACATAATTACAGTCACATATGGCGCTAGTTTAGCATGTGACAGCAATTAGCAAAAGGCAGATGGCCTAGCAGAAATCGTAGCATCGCACGAAGTGTTGCGAATGCGCCGAATGCGCGCACGTGCACGGACGTTGGCGCCGTGGCGACCGGGTGTTACGAACTGGAATGCCCGAAATTGTGAAGTTTTACATTTCGAAGTGATGGGTAATATATGGTAAATTCAATTTAGGGGTTTAATACCTTTTCTAAACTCCTGCTCGTTTTAGGTTTTGCTGCTTTTTATGCACCGAGGATATTTTTACATGTCGGGGCGTTTTGGAAAATCCCGATGTGCTTAACCTCTCGTCCTTTTGTTCGATTTGGAACCAGTTTGACTTTTGTGGTTTCAGTCACTTTTGCAGACCCTTGTGCTTTAGCATGGTCCCTGCGTGCCTTGAGAGCTTCTAGTATATTTTTTTTAGAACTCCATGCATGTTTATTTAGGGCTGAAACGCATGTTTTGAGGCCCTGTCACTTTTTGGGAGATTGTGTGCTTCGGAGCGTCGGTTGTATTTTCGGCCCCCATTGTGCTCTTGGGGTCCGGCTGTGTTTATTTGGGGCTTCTAACGCACATCTGTGGGCGTTCGGTTTTGGGGCTTCGGTGCGATTTTTATGTATCCCAGCCTGACTCCTTGCTCCCAGGCGCGTGGTTCCGGTTACCCAACGCCAGTTTTCTGGGCTCAATGCTATTTTTGCGGATCTTTTTTTTCTCTCTCAAAAGTCCGAATTCCGGCCCGACATTTCGAGACCCTGGCGCCATGTCTTTGTATCCCATCTCGATTTTTCGAGATTCGGTTTTTTTTTCGGTGCCGTACAGAATTTGTGAAGGCATCTGGTAATATGTTCTGTGCTCCATAGCCATTTTACCGACACTGACATTGATTTTTGGGAATCCCTCCTTTATTTGGAGATCTCCAGTTTGACATTTGCGGATACCGATCCGGTTGTTGTGGTATGGGTGTAATTTCAGCAGTGTGAGTTGATTTATCAAGGGATACCAAAATAAAACCGTAGAATTGGGCGGTGGAGTTAGGGTTGAAATCCGGCGAATCAGGAAAGATAGTGGTAGATTATGCCCCTGCACAGGATAATTTAGTTGATCACTAATCATTTAATTTCGATGTCCCCTTTGACAAAATTGCGGTCGAAATCCCAGGCGCGTGAATTATTTCGCGAATCGTTTTCTATAACTGATTAGCTGTCCTAGGTGACCGTTTCTTCTCCTCACCATGCTGGTAAACCCTATTCGCTCCTTGTCTCAGATCATTCTTCCTGCACCGCTGCCGTCGTCGTTGATACCTCCAGTGACGTCAGTCCTGGTGCTTCCGCCTCCGGCATCGCCGTCACTCGCACTGCCTCAGCCTCTACTAGTCTACCAGACTGTAGTGATTCTCAGAGCAGGAGTGAGAGCGGCAGTGAAAGCGACCTGGACTTTGTTTTCCCGTGCTGGCACAAGAAAAGGAGGGTAGAGACATATTTGTCTCTAATGTCCGAGGCTGTCGATGCCTGTGATATGGGATCACGGAAAGTATCCAAAATCGTTTCGGCCTATGCTGTAGCGTGGGGGGGGGGAGCGCACAGATTCCGAGGTCAAAAGTGCAGAGAGCTTTAGAGAAGAGCAGGCGGGAGAAGGTGCGGGAAATAAGTGGTAGCGCATCATACTGTACTGCAATGTTCTGCGATGGCAGAAATGATCTGAAGCGCAGCCAGTGGCCCGGAGCTCTGCTGAAGATGCACAACATCTTTGTCAACATGCGTCACGGCGATGTCTTTGTCGGCCACTTCAGCTGCAGTGGCCGACACACAGGTCAGGCGCTGGCGGACGAGGTCGCCAGTTTCCTCGGGGAGCGGGGCATCGACCTGGCCAAGGTGCACATTGTGGGAGGGGATGGGACCAACTCGGTAGTGGGGTACAGCGGCGGCTGCATGGCCAAGTTGGAGGCACTCCTGGGCCAGCCACTCACCAGAGTGGTATGCCTCTGCCACCAGGCCGAGTTGCCGTACCGGGCCCTGTTCCGCGCCCTGGATGGCCGCAGTACTTCCAAAAGTACGTTCGAAGGGCCAATCGGCCAGATGGTGGCGGGCGCGATGCATGAGCTGCCATTGGTGGAGTTCCAGCCCCTGGCCTCCGCCGAGCTACCGCTCCTGCTGGCTGATGTAGAGCAGTTGCTGAGCTCTGATCTACGGCTGCTCTACCAGTGTGCAAAGTGCACGGCGTCCAGCGATGGCAGCCTAGTGGCGCACCGGATCTATGGCCAGCTCAACTTGGCACGGTGGTACACGGCACAGAGCCGGCTGCTGCGGGTATATATGTCCCAGCAGAGCCCCGGTGACCAGTTAACGACCCTGGCCCTATACATCATGGTCGTGTACATACCCACAGTCATGCCCATCAAGTACAGGCCAGACCTGGTGGAAGCGCCCCGCCATCTGTTTGATCAGCTGCAACGGCAGCAGCGGCACTTGAGCGGCGCCGACCTGGAAACTGTGCAGGAACGCCTGTGCAGGACTGCCATGATGGCCCACCCAGAGAACGTGGTGCTGTCGATGCTGGGCGACGAGCGCCCGAAGCTCAGGGCGAGGGTCGTGCAGATGGTGCGCGAGGCCCGAGAGCGCCGGCAGCCCGGACCAGTCCGCCAGTTCCGGGTGCAAGGCTCAACGATCAACGTGACTGCACGCCAGTACACGGAGCTGGTGGACATCAACCAGTATGGTCGGCAGGCCCACATCGAGCCACCATGTGTCCGTCCTCTCACTGATGACGAGCTAGGCTGGCTCCTGGACGAGCCGCTGCGGACGGGGATGCCCTGCCACACCCAGTCCACCGAGCACGTTGTCAAGCTGACGACCGAGGCCGCAGCGGCCGTCGTTGGCGCGGAGAGACAAGACGGTCACAGCCTAAATAAGGTGGCCTTCCGGCGCCGCTTCAGGGGCCAGTAGACCAGCTCGAAGACCAGACGAAGCAGGGCTAGAGCGTCTGTGGCAGAGTCGGTGGCTTCAGATTGATGAATGTGGCGAGTCTGATGAGATGGCGTCATTTCGGTAGTGGTTGGATTTTGTTCGATTGGCTTTGTGTTTGTAATTAGCAATGAACCTCAGACCTGTGGTAATGATTGTTTGTTGATTAATGAATTATAAATATTTAGTAAAAACACTGAAATTGTTATGTCAGATGCAGATTCAGGGGCAGGGGCAACGGCGGAGGGGTGCTGCCCCACCTCCCACGCACCCTGATTAAAAGTGGCGACCTTCTGGAGAGGCACCCTCCAGCGACGAAACACACGCGATCGCCACCAACGCCATCGATGGGTGGCGTGCTGAAGTAGGTCGTGAAATTGTGAAACAGTATGGACAGTGTTTTTGCATGATGTAAATGGAGTGAAAGCCGCTGGTTTGTGCGAATACCTTAAGAAATATACCTGGTTCAGCTTGTCCATGCTGCTTTTCCTATTTCCTGTCAGAACTTCCGGAATAATGAGCCGAAAAAGGCCAATTTGCTAAATCGCCGAAACCTTTGAGCGGGCGTCGCGGTGAAAAGTTTTCGAATTTTCGAATCTTGATGAGCGCATCGCGCTCAGCGCCCAAAAATGCATCAACTACGGGGGCGACCTGGTGCATTTTGGAGAAAAAACACAAACCAGACCAGCCTACTGACCAAGTCTGTGAAACAAATAGAGAAGTTAGCCGACGGTATCTCCATGTCTAAAGTGCTTATGTTTGTACTACAAACGCCAGTGTTTCTCACGTTTACTTTTTGTAACGATCTTCCCGAGATTCTCTGTCAAATTATTCTGTAAAATATGGGACAAGTATGATCCATGAACATAAAGACATACAGACCTAAAAGATTAGCGCAACCATGAGCCACAAGGGCCCTTCTTGGTTGCACTCTGTACGCTCAACCAGTTGCCCACCGAATATGTCAATGAGCCCTCCCTGTAAAACTGAAAAGCAAGCCCTCTATTCTTATAATGATTGTCTATGCTGTTTTTATTGATTCAAGATACTCAACATGGGATTAGGAAAGGACGGTCGTGTCTCACAAATCTCTTGGACTTTTTGAACTTCGTCACAGAACAATGTGATCAGGGAAGTCAGGTTGATGTAGCATATCTTGACTTTAGTAAGGCCTTTGACAAGGAACCCCACAGACGGTTAATGATACAGCTTCAGGCCCATGGTATTGCAGGTAGCATCTTAAAATGGATAGAGTTGTGGCTTTCAGATAGACAGCAAAGGGTGATGCTAAATGGTACAAAGTCATTATAGCAAAATTTTCTTAGTGGATTCCCCCAGGGGTCAGTACTAGGGCCACTACTGTTCATTATATTATATTTGTAAATAACATTGAAAGTGGCCTAAGCAGTAAAGTTTTGAAATGTGCGGACGATTTGAAGGTCTTTAGGGCAATAACAGGTCAAAATGAGTATATCTCGCTGCAAAAAGACTTAGACGAACTTGTGAAATGGTCCGAAGAATGGCAAATGAAATTTAATGTTGATAAGTGCAAAATCATGCATGTAGTTAAGCAGCACATGAAGGCTCCATACTTGATGGGTGGCCAAGTGCTTTCAGTGACTCAACAGGAGAAGGATTTAGGTGTTTTTCTAAACACAAAATTGCGTGCACCAGAACAGACCAAGGAAGTCAGGAAGAAGGCACTGATAATGCTCGGGGCAATGAATAGGAATGTATCATACAGAAGTGAGGAAGTCATCAGGAAGCTTTACTGCGCATATGTCAGGCCACATTTGGAATACTGTATCCAAGCTTGGTCTCCTAGCTATGAAAAAGATTGTTGGCTTTTAGAGTGTGCAAAAGAGGGCTACACAAATGGTTAATGGTATAAGTAACCTGCCATATGAGGAAAGATTGAAGAAATGGAATATGCTTTCACTTAGATATAGAAGGCTGTGAGGAGATCTCATCGAGGTCTTTAAATTTGTCCATGATCTGGAGAGGGGATATCTTGTGGAAATGTTTGAATTTAACAAAAGTGATGCAATTAGAGGTTATAAATTCAAAATTAAAGTTAACCACAGCAGAACAAGGTTAAGGCAGACTTTCTTCACCAACAGGGTAGTAGAACACTGGAACAAGCTACCAGAAAACATTGTCAGTAGCAGCACATAGAACATCTTTAAAAACAGCATAGACAATCATTTTAAGAATAGAGGGCTTCCTTTTCAGTATTACATGGAGGGCTGATTGACAGATTTGGTGGGCAACTTGTTCAGTGTACAGAGTGCAACCAAGAAGGGCCATTGTGGCTCATAGTTGCACTAACCTTTTATGTCTTTACGTCTTTATATCTTTAAAGATGTTCAATGTGCTGCTACTGACAATGGTTTCACGGAGCTGGTTACAGTGTTCTACTACCACGTTGGTGAAGAAAGGCTGTCTTAACCTTGTTCTGCTGTGGGTAACTTTAATTTTGAATTTATGACCTCTAATTGCATCATTTCTGTTAAATTCAAACATTTCCCCAACATATCCCTTCTCCAGACCATGGACAAATTGAAAGACCTCGATGAGATGTCCTCACAACCTTCTATATCTAAGTGAAAACATATTCAATTTCTTCAATCTTTCCTCATATGCCAGGTTGCTTATACCATTAACCATTTTTGTAACCTTCTTTTGTACTCTCCCAATGACACAAGGACGTGTGCCATGCATCCCTTGCTCATTGGCTGTGCCAGTGAAACTTAAAGGGACTCTCGGAATCTGAACACTTAAACAAAATTCAAGTCGATATTTGGCTGGATAATAATGCGCAACGGCAATAGACAGCGTATATCCATCATCCGACAGTCATGCATCATGTAAAAGCTTATGGTATTTGACATTTGTGTACTTGGTACCATTGCCAGAAATTAAGATAATTGAACACTATAATGTAAATGACCGTTTCGGCGCGTCAAGAAATCGAAGCTGCCTGCTGCGGTCGGAAAACTCCCAAGCTGATGTGCTGAGCTAAAGATAATGCAATAATAAAATTAGTATGGAGTAAATGAACTGAAGAAGCTGAATGAAAAAGTTCGTGTGAGCTGTGATAACTCGGGTATAAAGTCTTCGCCAGTTGTAACTGGCGTAAACAGGCTGTGAGGTTACGGAATCGAGATGGCAAGAAATAAGCACGTTCAATAGACAGTGACTTCCTCTATACACCTACGCGTTTAGTTAAAGTCCGACTTTAGTTTCTGACATTGAAATCTGGCCACTCCCAGCAAGTACAAAAAATACAGTGCCAACATCTGTACACTGATGCATTCCACTGATATTTGCATTGATAACTTTATAGAGTTCCTCAGAACAGCATTTTTATTCTGCACCTACCATGCGTGTGGATTTTTACAAACAGCGTTGGACTTCCCTCTCCTTCGAATTTCATCGAACTCTGGAAGATTTATCCATACAATAGTTCCAACTGCAATACACATACACACATAAGCATTACCCATTACACATGCACAGTACACATACCTTCTATGTTGATTTCATCCAACGTTCTGTTCGCGTACTTGTGAATTGCACCCTGCTCAGATGCGAGGAGAAGCTGACCAATCTTTGATGTTTGAAGAACTTTATTGGAGAGTCTGTAGAAATCGCGATGAATTCGCAGGTCGTGTCGGAGGTAACAGCAGGCAACTCATTCGAGTTGGTTTTCGTCCAGGTTTATTATTTGTGTCACAGTGCCCAGATACTTCCGTAATTTTGTCCCTGTTACAAGTTCCGGCCGCTGAAGGCTCACTTGGTTACAATCGCACTTGATGGTATCCCAGCCCTTGATATTTGTCTTTGCTCCAGCTTTCACGAATACGAACAGGTTGTTCACTGGCACACCGACGGAGTCACACGCTTTGATCAGCAAGTCGAGTGCTTTGGTCATGTATGGAGTCAGCAAGACTGGCACGGGGCGCTTCCGCTTTCCCAGGACCTCCACAACGCTAATGATGGTCGCCAGCTGTTGCTCCATGGGGGACAGATATGTTAAAATGTCTTGATAAACGACACTCCTATTTCTGTTTTTGTATGTTTCCAGAAGAAATCAAGAGGCCTCTCCCCCTCGACGTTTATTGAAGAGAGTCACGGCGGGGCATGCAAGCTGGAACAACTGATTGTACTTTGTTTTTAAAGCTGCGCTGCCGAGAAGCCCTTGCTTGATGTCCTTCATCAAGTCATGGATTTCCAGTTTTGTTTTGTTTGCGAGTTCCACCAGATCCTCGGTTAGTGGGAGTGAGTCCACTCTATTCATATTTCTGAGGTTCATGATGAACAGGGCTGCATGGGAGATACGATCGCCCCACTCTGCGTCATGTAGGGTTATGCACTCACTGAGTTGCTGCTGAATTAGTGCATTGTTCGTTTTGAGGCCATTTCCGACAGCCTTCTGAGCAGCTTTTTCAGTCCGTGATTAGCTTCAGCGCGAGGGTCGGAAATTTGTACTTTGGTGGGTGATTAGCATCACCTGGCTCCCATGAGCATACTTCGCGCACTGACGAGATCGCGGCGTCAAAATACCGTGGCTGCAAAATGCACTCCAGAGAAAGCGAATTGTCCTGCAGACGATTTCTTACCGTAATGACTTCGCGGACTTCGTCGTTCTTCATAGGGGTAACGATGCAGTTGAAAAACTCGCGTTCATCCTCCTCTTCGTTCCTTGATATGGCAACTAGACCCAACGACAAAGCCGTGAGATGGCTGTTTCGCAGAGACTTGTCTCTTTCAGTTGCACACGGACACTTTTTCACATGCCTCCAAATGTCCGCCCTAAAAACGTATCCAAAGCAAGCATGACACGGGATGAAAACCGAAATCGGTGTGTCAACGTGCGGCCTCTTTAATACTATCACTTCGCCTGGAAGACCATTTTGTATAAGTTTCTGGTTGCACTGGTGATTGCCATTGCACATGAGTTTGTATACGGCGTGCTTGCGTCTTTCTTCTGACGTTTCTTTCAAAAACGCTTCTACGCCTGGTTCTTTTGAATGCTTCAAGACTAAGTGTCTTTGTATCTTTTGCTTGATCAACTTGCTGCAAAACACGCAAGAGTTCGCCTTGTCATAGTACTGTTTGTTACTGAAGCCTGCTTTCGGATCGTGCACTTTCCACACCATGTCTGGCGCCACAAGACCTTCAAGTTCCAAGTTCCCGCTCACTTCTGACGGGGAAACCTCGCTGTCGGATTGCGCCATCGCTTTGTCGTCTCCGAACGGCGCAAGGCACAGAATGTCGCTGCTCAGAGGTCGGGCACCTGTGACATTCCACGACTTGTCTGGCGTTGCAAGACACCGGGAGACTTCATCCGACTCAGACGGATATTCATCGCATTCAGATTCAGACGTTAGGTCGTCCCTGCACGAAGACCAGACGTCACTATCGGAATCAGAGTCACTATTGAAGACACCACTACTCGGAGGCCTGGTGCCGTTGCCCAATCGTTCAGTACTACTGCTCGAAGGCCGGGTGACATCTGTCAGGCTCCCGACACAACTTCTCGGAGGCCGGATACCATCGGCCAGAGACCCGGTGCCGCTTCTCGCAGGCCGGCTACCATCGACCAGACACCCGGCGCCGTTCTTCCGAGGCTTAGGAGGCCGGTTGCCATCGGCTAGACACTCGGCGCCGCTCTTCGGAGGTCGGGCACCATCGGCCGGGCGCCCAACGCCTCTCTTCGGAGGCCGGTTACCATCGGCCAGATACTCGGCGCCGCTCTTCGGGGATCGGGCACCATCGGCCGGGCGCCCAACGCCTCTCTTCGGAGGCCGGTTACCATCGGCCAGATACTCGGCGCCGCTCTTCGGGGATCGGGCACCGTCGGCCAGGCCCACGGCGCTCTGAGGCCAGGTGCAATCCATCACGCGCCCAGTGGCGCTGTTCAGTGACCGGAAGCTATCGTCACGCGAACATCACTAGTGTCCGGAGGCCGGGTGCTACTACAATATGCCAGTAGATCAGATGCAGTTCTGCGGTGAAGAGACCTTCCCCGCCCTTGCCCCCGCCAGCACCGCGTTCTGAGGGCAATATACAATACATGTTTATGGTTTTCATAGCCGTCACAAACATCGTTTTGTAAGGAAGTTGCACTGCCTAGAACGTATGTAGAAGCTAAATTGGATGAACATGGACCTTTCCGGGGCTTAAAATGATTTGCAACTTATCTGCTCATCCATCTGGTTAGCCCCATAGTCAACGTCTTTATAAGGCCTGCTTTTTCACACGAATAATTGTTATACTTCCCTCTTCAACGGAAGAACCTATCCTAACCTTGAAGCAGTTCACATTTTAGGACTTTCCGCAACTAATGTTTTTCGAAACTTGACGACATCTCCTCCCCCGAAGTTTGACCCAGAAAGATGCTATGCTGGTCATAAGTTCCTTGAGCAAATTTGGAACCATCACGCTACGAGCACTATCCTCTAAGGTCTGTCTTATCTTCAGTTTTATGTATGATGTGACCCAAGTTATGTGCATGTTTATGATGCGATCCAACCTGGGAGCCATTTTAAATGCAATAGATGCCAATCCGCTGCATCCACGGCATACATTTGATTTTTGTACTATTATGTAGCCGTCACCATTCTCGTCTTCAACAGAACAATGAATGCAGGTGCGAAGTGCGAAGGGGAGCACTTGGACGAAGGTGACTAGGGGACATACGAATCAGCATTTACATGCATCCATGCTTACGTTATGTTATGGCTGGATATATCAACTTGTGAATACCAAGACGATAGCACTCACACATTTCGGCAAATTTCCACAATACAAAATTACTGATTTCATGTGTAACAGGCAAACTATCGTGAATCCCAATTCAGTGTACTATAATATATGGGTTGTTCGGCCAGCCAATGTTTACCTTTGGGGTGACTTGGATGGTAAATCTTTGACCGGATGAGGTGATGACGGGGCCCATTCACACAGTGTTATCAACAGCCATACGCTAGTCCGCGTTCTGTTCAGCTTTCAAACTCGCTCAAGCTCATCCAACAAGCTCCTCTGTGCAGTGGAAGTTGCGAGATGCTGTGCACCAGCGGGGACAACGATAACCGGTACTCATTAAATAAGAATAAAAAGTGACTATTAACCCACCTTGCTGAAATGATTGGAAAAGCTCTGGATGAAGGTGACAAGGTGGTTCCCATGTGATGTCACTGTCGGATAGAACATACAGGCACTGGTAAGGACTAACTAACCATCGGAAAATGTCTTTCGAGTGGGCTGACTGAGTCGGGGAGCTGAAAGTCTTGTCATGTTTACAATAGTGCATTCCAGGTTCATGAGGTGCTTCAGGACCCAGTATGAGAACACATATATTAGGCTACAAAAGACTGTTTCCACATCTACCAACTACATAGGTAAGGAAATAAGCAGGCACAACACATACAGAACTGTCATGGTCACAACAATACAAAGCGTTCGTGGGTGCAAGCTGTTGAAGTCACTGTTACACTACCAACCATTGGCTTCGTCACATATTTTCGGTAGGGGGACATGTTTGCTTTATCTTCACTTTTTTAATGAACGCCGTGTTAATATTGCATTTCCCTCGTATGTAGAGGCTTTCCTCCGTCCTCTACCGGGAAAATTCATATCTCCACAGCTCAGAACCTAATTTTAGCCTTCATAACAAATATGTGCATTCCACAGGCACACACCTTTAAGCTGTTCTTCCGTTTCATCCGGATACTTTGAAGTGTTCGTCCCTGAAATATGACAAATGCATCTTAAGTCATACATTCAATGCATTTCCACACACCATACAAATATTGCGCATTGGTGAGCGGAGTTGAACTGGATTTAGGTATGCAAACCATGCGTTGTCAATATTGACTATTACACAATGCGTTGTCAATATTGACTATTACACAATGCGTTGTCACAAGGTATACACAATGCGTCGTCAATATCACCCCACGTTTCCAGCTCTTCTCCGTAACTTAGCTCCCCGTAGCCAGCAACCTCCTCCCTTGTTGACGCACTGCCACAGGCTTTTTTCACGTTCTTTTTTTGCGCGACACGTAGCCTAATAGTCAGTTGAGTGTTGACCTTGACAATCAGCTTAGCTTTCAACTGCAAATATGTAGTATTTCCTGGACAAAAGCAAGAAGCTTCAAACCAATTCATGGACAATTTTTAAACAGCCAATCACAATCAAGCTTTGATTCATGCGACCAAATGAAAGGATTCGTTACATGTAGTGACGCTACGCGGCCACCTTGTGGCTGATATGCCAACTACGACTTGAAACACAAAAATACAGCATAATTTCGTCGGTCGTCCATCAAACTCCGATTGAGGTCCTATGTAGATGACGTTCATAGAAGAACTACTCAACGTTAACGGGAAACCATGGACATAAAATGTCCATACATGCGCGGCGTCCATAAAACTCCCAGAAAAAAACTCACTTATGTCCACGAAATTACGGGTTCAAGGGAACACTCGTACTGTTACGAGTGCGATTGTTAACGAATATTGTATAAATTGTTGTACCACGGTTTAGTCTTCAGCAGGCGCACAGCATCAGTGCCATCTAGCGATTATTCAAAGTCGTATATATATATATATATATATATATATATATATATATATATATATATATATATATATATATATATACGACTTTGAATAGTATTTACGACAACATTGGCAACAACTTAACACGCGCCCTGGAGGGCCTCTGAAAATAACGCGCACTGGAGGGGGGGGGCGGATTCCGCCCCCCCTAAGATCTCAGCTCCTATGAAGGCTAGAGCAACGAAATTCATAGGGTGGATGGGCACGATAGTGAACTCTATTGTGTGCAAAGTTCATGACCTTAGGTCAATATCTTCAAGGTCAAGGTTAAAGTATGGAAACCCTTAGGCACACAATGACACAATGACTTTAACGGCCCCTAACTTGAACACGTCTCGGCCAATTTCCACTTTTCTTGGTTTAAGCAATGCGCCGGTCATTTCTAAGCAGGTACGCGAAAAATTTGGCATATATCGTCCGGTAAAATATGCAGTTATGTACGAAAAGTCGGAAGTATTGGCGGATTTCGCCATACCCCCTCTAGGGCGCGTGTTAACCTGTTATGAACTTGACCTGACTTGACCTCGGTGACTTGGCATGACTCTGGAACAATGTAGCATGAAAATGTACATCAAACAAATCGATAGTTTTGACAAGAACACTTACTTTTTGCTAATATACGGGAAGCGCATCAGCGCCGATATTTGTGATCTGGCGCTGATAAATGTTTTTGACTTTAGCGACCTCCAACTCGAAAAATTTCGGTCGATTTTCATTTTTCTTACTTCAAACAACGCGCCGGTCATTCATTGGTAGGTACACAAACAATGGCGTATGTCGGCCGGTAAAATCTGGCGTTATCTACTAAAAACCGGAGGGGTGGGCGGATTTCGCCCCCCCCCCCTCCAGTGCGCGTGTTAAAACCAGTAAAGTTTGATTATATACATTTCCCTTCAATATAGCTGTCATGAGTTGTAGCATATCTGTACATATGCTGTAAGTTTGGTGCTGTGTCAAATTTCGGGTGAATTTCTTCAGTTTCAGGACAAGGAGTGTTTGGCATGGTATAATTTGATATTTAATACTGCATTTCGATGTTTAACGTTCAATTCCAAAATTGTAATTTTGTCTTTTTGAACTTTTAATTCCTTTCTGAATTTTCCAGGTGACATGGGCATGACAATCAAACAGGAAGAAAATTGCAGTCATTTGTAAATATCTCAAATCATTTGTTGAAAATATGCCATACTTTGTAATCCCATATATCCCAAGTACTTATCCATGGAGGATAATTTTCTGAACGACAAACATGAAGTACAGGAACAGTTTTAAACCCTGGTTGCACAGAGTACATGTCAGTAGTCAGCAGGCGGGATTTGTGCTTTGCAATACCAGGTGTGGAGACGATTTTTGGGGAGGCCTAACGGAATATGGAGAGGATATTTGTATTCCAGCTTATGGCATTGGAATCTCAGCTTGCACTTTCTAGTAAATCTTGAGCACATCACAGGTAGGAGCACTTGTAGGTCAACAATGGTTCATTGTCAAGAACCATTATTGACCTGCAAGTGGGAAAATTGAGGAAGATTTCCTCAAAAGGATGATGCTCTAGATGCACCAAATCCAGGATTAGCCAATTTTGTTTTCAACCCCGGCAGTCGAGGATCTCGTTGTATATGTACACCCCTCTCTGATTACTATCGATCGCATGTTATTCTATGTTCAATTGAGTGTGGTGATGCCAGGGTGCAAGATTTGGCTTGCCGGTGCAGTATATTGCTATATTATGCCCAGCCAAACATCTTACTTCGAACTAGTAATATTCGCGTTGATTTCAGTTAACCCCATTATCACCTATTATTATATTCCATGCATGCATTGCTTTTTGTGTGAACCCTTTCCTCTTTTATCAAGGTAAGCGGGATATCGGACTTTACGTCGTTCCTGGCTCCGCACTGCAAGATCTGAACTAAGAGCATGGGTTCGCACGGCTACTGCAACGACAGAAACAACAAGAAGTTAACGTACAAGATGGACAACATCGCATAGTCAGTGACATGCGCGCTATCCAGGCTTCACCGACGGAGTGTTGTCGGCGCTGTACTGGCGGCTGCGTCTCGCCTGCAAATAAGCGGGTTTATTTCCAACACCGTGCCACGAGAGTCCGTCCGCGCCGCTTACCACATCCTGCAAAAACTGCCATGCTCGCAGTGCAAGTCCAGCACCGGTGGTACATCTGTGGCCTATCTACATCTGTTTGGCGCACATCGCGTGTTGATCACCAAAACGTCTCACATCAGTTGATCGTTTGGCGAAACACCCCTAACGTGGCACGTACACTGTATCACAGAAAGAGTGCTGCAAAGAAACCCTTACTTGAACACTTGAACAACTTTACACTTGCAATCATTTGTGAAGGGACGTTAAATGTAAACGTAAATGGGAAAGGGGATGTAATGAACTGTGATTTCCCGCTACAAGTCGTCGAGGCACCTTTATAATTTAACATATACCTTACTGTAGAGATGTGACAAAGTGGTAGCAACTACTTGTGATACCTATCATGACTATTTGAAGCGTCCGCTGCCGCACCTGCGAAGTGACTACTGACACGGCTATTAGGCGGCCCCTGCTACGGCTGTGAAGTGGCCGTTATTATGGCTGTGAAGCGGCCACCGCCGCGGCTGCGAGGCAGTCACTTACCACATCTGTGAAGCGGCCACCGCCGCGGCTGCGAGGCAGTCACTTACCACATCTGTGAGAAGGCCGCTGCCATGACTGCGAGGCAGTCACTTACCACATCTGTGAAGCGGCCACCGCCGCGGCTGCGAGGCAGTCACTTACCACATCTGTGAGAAGGCCGCTGCCATGACTGTGAGGCGGTCACTTCCGCACATGTGAGGCGGCCGCTGCCATGGCTGTGAGGCGGCCACTTACCACATCTGTGAGAAGGCCGCTGCCATGGCTGTGAGGCGGCCACTTACCACATCTGTGAGAAGGCCGCTGCCATGGCTGCGAGGCGGCCACTTACCACATCTGTGAGAAGGCCGCTGCCATGGCTGTGAGGCGGCCACTTACCACATCTGTGAGAAGGCCGCTGCCATGGCTGTGAGGCGGCCACTTACCACATCTATGAGAAGGCCGCTGCCATGGCTGCGAGGCGGCCACTTACCACATCTGTGAGAAGGCCGCTGCCATGGCTGCGAGGCGGCCACTTACCACATCTGTGAGAAGGCCGCTGCCATGGCTGCGAGGCGGCCACTTACCACATCTGTGAGAAGGCCGCTGCCATGGCTGCGAGGCGGCCACTTACCACATCTGTGAGAAGGCCGCTGCCATGGCTGCGAGGCGGCCACTTGCGCACCTGTGAGGCTGCCGCTGTCATGACTGTGAGGCGGCTATTGTCATGACTGTGAGGTGGCCGCTGCTCTGGCTGTGAGGTGGTCATTGCCAGGGCTATGAGAAGGTCGCTACCGAATTTTTTCCTTTTCTAATGGGTAGAGCGTGCCGAAAAACGTTGTTCGAAGTCAATTTGGTCTTATCAAACGCTTACTTTAGCCAGAATCTTTGATTTGAACTCTAATAGACAAATATGCAAAACTAATAAATAATCAAAAACGGAAGAAAATGAACAAGCCCTCTGGTACGTTTTGTTCCGTCCCTAAAGATAAGTAAACGCTGAAAGTTTCATTAAAGTATCTGTATCCGCTAAAACGTGACGGCTGGTTTAACTTTTTTGGTGGTGACCTCACTTTACCTAGATGAACTCGTTGACTCTAGATGACCTGACTTTAAAATGTTGACACAACGTGCCAAATTCATGTTGGGAAAAGGTATGCCAAGTTACGGTGCGCTGCCTCGCGCCGCTCTTTCACTATCCGAAAAAAAAACCTCAGGTGGGAGGGGGGCGGTTGATGACCCCCCTCCCTAGAAACGGCTCGGGTTAAATACGGTCATTTTACATTAGCATTATGACGTTGACTGAAAGGAATCCACTAAAAAGAGTCTTGCTGACCCAATCCGAAACACAGACGTCAGACGTTACCGAATCCCAGACTCACTGGATATTATTCAGGTACGTATGTAGGTGCTATAATAAAGCGATATATAAGAATGCAGCCTCGTATGGTGGTTTCCAGTAGACGGCATTTGAGCTATGAATGGCCCGATTGTAAAGTGGAGAGAATATAATATTTTCTGACTGTCGAGATAGTACCGTCTGGAGATGATATATTTTACTATTTATCCATAATACTATTGGGAATTCACATCCATGAAATAAAAAGCAAAATTAAAAATATTTATCAGCATGATATGAACTGCCACTTTCTCCCGAATATTGTATGTTTGCTGGTAATGCAATGGCAAATTTATGTTATATCCGACAACTCTCAAATCCCGCGCCATGGTGCCAGATGCTGCCAGATTGGCTAGTCGTTTCTGTGAGTCGAGTGCTTCTTTTCACCTCAGTGCCGCTATTTGAATACTTCGGTTGAGTTTTATACTCAATTTCTTATGTTATATGTAGAACTTCCAAAATATTTAATATCTACGGACAAAGTACATATACTTCAATAATATGCCCTTCATACTAGACGAAGTCATGAATGTTGCATCCCGGTGCTTATTGGACGTCGTGAAACGGGCTAATGTGTATTTGTTTGTTGGTCTTTCTGTCTATGTATGTGCCTGTATCTGTATGTGCCGTTTCGACACATGCTATGCGAAAACTCCCGGGCGGATTTCACACAAATTTTCACGTGTGGTGGGCAGGTTCGTCGGACTATTATGGCGGTCGTTTTGGGTCGCGTAAGTCGCATGGACACGTTCCACGTGTCGTCTACTGGAAGCATGTTAACATCAGTGCGTAACGGGCCACAACATATACCACAAGTTGCACAGATATGAACTTTCGTGGAAACAAGCGCCCGATAGGGAACTGCATCCTTTTGTGGTCGGCGGTCGAGTGCGCTATACTGTGCAACCGTCAGACGCGTGCATCTACTTTGAGTTGGGCACCTCTGACCGGAGAGGGGCGCTTACCAGAGCTTTCAAGTTTGGTGGACGGATACCAGAGAATCCCGACACCGGGACTCTCTGGGCATGTACAATTTTAACGATATGTGGGCGGAGCGTAGGGCGTGTCATGCGCACAAGATTTGTTCGACACCCCCAATTCCGCTTACCCCGCCCCGCCTCGGGGGGTCCTTTGATGCCCCTCACTACATGTTTTCTGCGGATAGTGAAAAACGACGCGCAGCAACGCGCCGATATATCGCATGCAGCTTCCCACATCAAGTTGATGTATTTTCTAAAACATTTTAAGATCAGGTCGTGCACGGCCGCTGCGTTAATCACGATCAAGTGAGGTCACCTCGAAAAAACCTGGTTCAGGCAGTCGTCACACTTTAAGGGGTAGGGATATTTGAATGAAACATTCATGCATTTAGTCGTCGTTAGCGACGTAACAAATTTCAGCGGAGGAATGTTTGGAATTTTGGGTTTCATGTCTTATTTGCCTTCCATATTTGCCCGTAGATTTAAAATCGAAGATTTTAGCTAACGTAATCAATTTGTAGTGGCTAAGTTTACTTAGAACATCGCTGATCTGTGCGCTCTACCTATTATGGAAAGAAACAACTTAATAGTCGAGCACTCAAAATTTGCCACGTAAAAGATCACAACTTTTCTTTTTGGATGGGCAGCGATATTGGTCCCAAATCAATTCGCCTTATTTGTCTGATTCCAATAAAAAAATTTTTTTTTTTTTGTGTTAAAATTGTCTCCAAAATGAAATCCCCAGAGCCAAAAACATGACATAAATCGTAACTACATGACTACATAAACCGCCATAGTGACGTCACCTTTCGAGATCACTCTATTTTGGGAGTGGTTTGGATGGAATTGGGGATGTCGAGCAAATGTTGTCCGCATGATACGCCATACGGTTCTCCAACAAATCGTTAAAATTGTACATGTCCAGAGAGCCCCGGTGGCGGGACTGTGGTATCCGTCCACCAAACGTGAAAGCTCTGGTAAGCGCTCTCCGGTCGGAGGTCCCCAACGTAAAATAGATGTACGCGTTTGACGGTTGCACAGTACAGTGCACGCGGCCACAGACTACAAAAGGATGCAGTTTTCCCTATCGGGTGCTTACTTCCACGAAAGTTCATATTTGTGCAACTTGTGTTGTATGTATATGCCCGTTGCACACCCAGCTTGCAGAGGATGTTTTGACAAAACCGCTTCCGGTTTCGTGAAACGCTTAATTTTGATGTTTGAGGGGCTTATAATGCCCCCGAGACATGGTGTAGGGATCTGACCGGAAGGATGGGTCCGGTTAACTTGGGTTAGCCTGGTTTATTCACACGAAAAACGCGACCGCAATATATTGGCGCCCGGTTTGGTGCGCATCGCACGGAACGGTGATTTGTCACACCACGTGAAAGCCAACAGTGCTGACTACCCTCCGGGCCTATCTCTGTGTGATTGGGTCAACAAGCTGCACGTGAGCGACATCGGTATTATGGGAGATTGGGTTGCGCCGAAATCCTCTGTCATGAATTGTTCTAGCGTGTGAAACGGGACTTTTGCGTCAGAATGCAATCAAATTTTAGTGCGCCGTATCGGCTTTGTTTCAATCGGCATTGCTCGCGAACCCATGGACCGATTGATACCAAACTGACGATACGGTGTAGCCAAGACAATCGTTAAATTTTTGTTAACTCTGTTGAATCCCGATTGAGAGGGTAATTGCTTGGATGGATCTTGAACTCACCAACATGGTATGCACCTAGTCATACTACTTCTCATTTGTTAACTATGCTACATCTTCTTTGCAATCCAACGCTTGGATTTAGTCATGCTACCTCGCTTTGGCTAATAGTGAACTTGCGAAATAAAACTTAACCAGCATGTTTCTACTTTGTACCTGCTGCAATCAATGAGCGGAACATAGGCGAAGACAATGATGGAGTATTGCTACTTGATATACCAGGCACACAACTATTTAACTTAACCTGTGATGGAATGTACCGCGCAAAAGTCACTAATTATTCGGTGGAGGTTGGGTTTTCGCTAACCTGTTACATACATGGTACTGTTCCATGACTGTTCTTGATGCCAATGCATTCACTAATATTTCTTTACTTGTGGCTTTATACTCGGCAGCTTACAACAAAAACTAAGTCGTCTTAATGTCAAGGAGTGAGCATGAATACTAAAATGGTGCAACTACAGGTTTTAGAGCAAGTAATTGAGCGTGGGCAGGTAATATTGGTTAGAGATGATAGTATGCAAACCTCGCAGAGCGGAGAGAATATTAAGTTTGAGTTGCGAATCCAAAAGTAGAATAGTAAAAACATGGCCTGTACGTGTTGCGTTTTAGTCAAAGTTGACGCAATTATGCCTTGTTCATGGCTGCAATTTATTTTTGTTTTCTTTGGTTTATGAAGGTAAGCATTACGCTGTCGATACGTTATAGTGGTCTTTTGGACGAGGGTCCTACACTGAATAGCGTTACGTTTACCGTGACCCCGCCATCCGATCCGTGAATTCCAACTCGCCTGCAGGGCCTTGGCAGGCAGTTTATCGCGCCAAAAATGCAGCGACGAGGCCTCCCCGATAGCTCGTTCCCGGCCTTATCGGCCAGTTGCCAGCTAACCTCCCCCAGCCGGGGGATGCATGCGGGCGTGTGAAGCGACTCGAACACCTTGCCAGAGCAGGGGAGACCAATGCAGGCCAGCGCCCTAACCAACTGAGTTACTGGTGCGGCTAATCGGGGGAAAGCGTTCGAGTGATGAGATGAGGAACTAATCAAGGAAGAACAACCGTGTGATGAGATGATGCTGATTGACGAGTTATTGGATGAGAGCATCAAGGCAGTGTCAAGAAGCAAAGTGTCCCAAGAAAGCATTGCCATTGGTGGCTTGGAGACAGTACAACTTATAAATGTGACCGTGACAGAAACTAACTTCATGCCGCAAATACTGAAGTCTGATTAATGGTGCATAGCTTAAGACTTAATTCATGCATTCATCACAAGAACATATATGGGAAGATAAAATTCGACAACTTAGTATCTCGCCACATTGACACTAAGAGGTATGCTATTTTTGGGACACTACAGAGTTGCTTAATTGGATTATCCCTGCGAAGCATAATCTCCATGTTGCTTTCTGAGATATTGAGAGAACATCAGGTCGTTGACGTTCATTAACTAGCTCTGAAATAGATGCAGTTGTAACCAATAAATGCTAGGTTTAAGATGCTCTTCCAAAGAGAGTTTCGTCACGACCGCACGCATCGTAATTAACACTACCGCGCCGGTAGAGATGGGCACACGTGTTGGTCCTTTAAATGTTGTATTTCCACCTGAATGGCCATCTCACGGTAACTAACGGGAAAATCGAGCAGAGAAATCGAGCGCCAGGGCCTCGCTTGGGCCGAGAGCAAGAAGCACCGGCAATATTAAGAAGAGACAATGTAACAATCAAACACCAGAGTCGCACGCTGATTGTTGCACTGAGGTCGCATGCGCCAAGTGAGTATATACACGGATATATGTGCGCATGCACTGCGTGGATGTGGCCGGCAAGTCAGACATCGACCTCAGCCAGGTCGTTATTATCAGCCAGCAAACTGCACCTGCCCAGATCACTCTTGCTTGGGCGCACGGTCCAGACTCCAGACTTCGTGCACCGCCCGTGTCCTTCGGTCCCCTGCCAGACTTCCAGACGACTGCCGCCCAGCGAGCCGAACATCCATCTGCCATTCGCGCGTCTGTCGCCTGGGCTTGGAGCGTCTTCGCCGGCTCTGCGCTGGCCAAGAGCTCCCTTGGGCAGTGCACTAGCGCCTACACAGTTGTATCTCGGTTGTTGTGACCTGCTAAGCGTCATACTGTAACCGCTATCGGTGCCACACACTCGGTACAATAAACAACGGTAGATTTATAGACATAGAAGGAGCTCAATGGCGGGCCAGGACACAGTGACATCTAGAGATAGAAACACTTCAAGGATCCACCTGACGCCCGGCGCCACACCCGCGGAGGTTAGTCGGCCCCGACCGACATGCTCTAGCGTCAGCAATACCGGATGACGACACTTATCCAGCGACTCTTCATCATGTGTGCATTCACTCCATTCTGGTCAGAACATCCAGCCCGCGTCGCACCTGGGCCGTCAGACACGCCGGAGGAATACGGCCGCCGCTGTTTCATAAACGTCAGGACTGATTGTGAAATCGTGCCTGGGCGAGTCTCGCGATTGGGCCTTCAACGTCACGTTCCGGGCAGCGTCGATCGAGAGCGGTTCGCTCGCGTGGGCCCTCCCAGCACCGCTAAGTTGACAGCGACAAGAGCTTCGGCTGAAAATAAGGTGGCCGCCGGTCTGGTCTCTGTACGGCCGCGTCCGGAGAGCCCACCATGCGGGTCCAGTGCATGCCAACTGCACCCGGCCGAGGCCACCGGCCCGCTGAAATCGCGAGACGCGACCCGCAGCGAGCTCGGCGGGAGTCCTGCGAGCCTGCATCTGTCGCACCGACAACGCGAGGCTTGAGTGGCTGCACTGATTGGTTGCGGCTCCAGCGGGGGCCGATAACGGAGAGTTGTAATTTTGCACACACACAACGTCGGAAGTCGAAACAGCATGGTAGGTACCTGCACCCTTCCGACATTGCAACACCGCCCCGGACCGAACGAACTGACATTCGTCCTGGTCACAATGGCTGTAAAAACAGCTCCAAAATAACACGTTGAACGCGTACGCGCACACAACACACACACATGCCGCACAACTCGCGTGAGCACGCCCTCACCCGCGCCGATTCACATGAAGCACGCCATCACACATCGCGCCACATAAGGAGACGGCTCTCAGCTCCAGCAGCTACCGCTCGGCGCACACTCAAACCGCTAGCTGGCAAGGTTGCCGGTGCCTGTCGTCGGAGGTTGGTGGCGCGCCGACTAACTTTTGGCCGTATTGTTTGGGATGGGCGAGGTGGTGCCGAGTGTGCGGTTGACGAAGTGCCGCACCCGCAGCTTCTGCATGCGGATGGCGCGCATCCCGAAACTGGTGATTTCGCTAATGGCGCTCCTGGAACAACCGTGGCATGAATATCACGAATGCTGCCTTGGTATGCAAGTAAAGTAAAAGTTTTTTTAGACCAGCCCGGCCAGGGGATGTACTGGTCACCATCCGTGTTAAACGTGATCAACGATCCAACCACAGTCTACAAATAATCACACCATCTACTGATCATGCCATCTACTGATCATACCATCGAATAGTTATGCCATCTAGTGGTCATACCATCTTATGATCATACCATATAATGCGCCAAGAAATCGTACTTTCCACGACCGCAGCCTGAGTAAGACGTGTGTAATGTTAGACTGAATGGCTGCGTCACGCGCAATACATTTCGTGGTGAGCCAGGATGACAGCGTATCATAACCTCAACAGTTCATAACCTCCACAGGTCACAACCTCCACAAATTCAACACATCGCAGCGGTCGTAATCTCCACAGGTCAAAGCCTCCACAGGTCACAACCTCCACAAGTTCGCAGCGGTCATAACATCAACAGGTCGTAACCTCCACAAGTCCCCAGAGGTCATAACCTCCACAGGTCGTAACCTCCACAACTCCGAAGCGGTCATAACCTCCACAGGTCATAACCTCCACAGGTCGTAATCCCCACAGGTTGCAACCTCCACAAGTACGAAGCGGTCATAACCTCCACAACTCGGCAGCGGTCATAACCTCCACAGGTTGCAACCTCCACAGATTCAAGAACTTTTTTGATTTTCTAGAAGCATCACTTCAGATAGCTCTCGCTAGGTAGCAGCACGGTCTACGTATTACACTAGTGAGAATGAATCCTGAATCATAGGTAACAATTTTTATCGCCAGATGGCAGGATGATACAATTGAGTACGTGCTATTTGCGTGCCGCTTTCCTATTGTTCGAGAGCTCGGTAGCCCGCGCATCGACGCGTGGGAAAGTAATGCGTTGCGCAGTGGCGGATGATCGTATAGCATTCACAAGATTTTCACCTGTAATGCGTCGACGCGTGGGAAAATAATGCGACACGCAGTGGCGGATGATGGCAAGACATTTGCATGCTATCCGTCTCCAATATGCCATGCAATGACCAGGCCATGAAATGCAATGATGCCTTTTCATGGCCTGGTCAGGCGTAGGAACGTCCCCAAAAGTTAGTGGGCCAGGGTGAACAGCAGGGACGCATCAAGAAATTTCGCAAAGTACCATGGTTGAGCACTTTTGGGTTGATAACCCGATAATTTTAATTGTAAATACACAACTTTTACCACTAAGATGGGGACCGCTAAAGGGATGGGGCAGGCCCCAGGACGCGCTTATGGCTAACAACAAGAAGCGATACTGAAAAGGACTACCATCACAGCATAAGTACATTCAAATTCACAATTATCGCTGGACTTTGAACTCTTTTCACGACTAATGGATGCATTTGTAATACTAGGTTTACCTTCTTGATGCGAGTGAAACCATTAGTATATTACTGTTCAAACCAAATTTCTTCAATTTCCGCTATGTGCGTATGTGTGGGGTAAGTGCAAGTTCATTACAGCGTCACTAATGGGTACGTGGTGTGCCATAGTTTCCAAGATATAGTGCCAAATGTCCGTGAGACGTCATCCGTTGTTCACCGATGTTCATGGGGAGAAAGATTAGAATGCCGGTGCAAATTATCCCGTAAACGAACATTTTGAAATGGCTAAAAGCTGCAGGGGGTCATTATGAGTTCACCGATCTATGCTTTTACACAATTCAGATTGTTGTTCATTGAGTTGAGTTTTTCCCCTTAGACATTCTTCACACATTCATATTTTCATGGAAAGTTACTTGAATGTGAACGTGAGAAAGGGTTTGATTTTATTAAGATTGCCAGATATAGCCATACTTAGTACTTATTGGCCCACAGACGTGTCTAAGGCAGTGTTCACCTTACAAGTTTGCACTGGCTGCTAGTAAGAACAAAGCCTACATGCTGGCCGATGAAGAAATAATTATCATGATTATTGTTGGAGAGGATGAGAAAAGGAAAGACGGATGATCGCTGGTTGAAGATACTTTGATCCGGTTTGTGGGAGGCCATGATTGGCAAGCCGACAGAATGGGGAAAAGAAAAACGATATAAATAATAACACATGGTATTGTGTTCGTCCTCAGGGCCTCATCAGTCACCTCAAACATTTGTGTAGTGCCCATCGTGCACATTATAATATTTGCCACTTGGAAAGAAATGCTACAACTGCATCACGTGACACCCGGCTGAAACGGAATGAAAGCGCATATGTTGAGGACCAACAAAGCAGTGCAAAATAGCTGGTAGGTGACACCTCATAATGACACACGACACCTCATAATGTCATAGCGTGCTCAGACTTAAGGCCGCAAGGGCCCATCCTGAATTATCTTCGATGACTAGCTCTCTCCTTCCCACGTTTTCTAGTGGCTAAGAAATCCGTATAACCGCTTAGCTTTGACGCACCTCATTTCTGATTAAATAACAACGCTTCCAGAGTGGGTACCGAACTGAGACTCCAGTTAGGTGTTCTTTTTAACCTTTCCGATTTTCTTTGTCTTCGGATGTGTTTTAAGGCACCAGACATTTTTTGCTTGGGGATAGGCACGTGTTTGCGATACTGGCTTTTTAAACAAAAGTAAATTTTTGTTGCTTATTTTTGTATACCGATGATAATTTGTAAGCATCGGTGCGTTTTCGCAGACCCCGCAGTGTGCATTTAGTGCACTGACTTTTCGTTCCTCTTCTAGGACCATGTCGATTCTTTAGGGACCTAGCCTGTTTTTGAGGCCCCATGCTGTATCAAACCCCGCTGTGCTTTGAGGGACCGTTGTGCCTTGATTGTTAGCTCCGGTGTGTATACTTAGAGCAGCAGAATGTCTTAAGGCAATGGCGCTTTTTTCCGGACTCGGAAAGCTTTGAGGCGCTCGGTGCATTTTTGTCCTCCAGTTGTGCTCTTTCAGTCCCGCTGAGTTTTCCCCTCATATTTGTGGGACTTCAGCACGATATTAGGGGCCCGGTATAATTTCTTTGGATCCGGTCTCGACATTTCTGGCCCAGTCGCGTGGTTCCGGGAGAATCAGACGTCAGTTTTCTGGGCTTGACAGTTTTTGGTGACATTCTGAATTATGGAAAGTCCCAGCCAAGGCCTTATTTGTCGGGCCCTCGGCGACATTTCTGTATTTTTATGTCCCACCGGGATTTGTCGAGCTCCGGAATGTTTTTCGGTGCCGTATGCGATTTGTTAAGGCATCTCGTAGTATGTTTGGACTAAGGGGTTATTTTTCTGGTCGGAACATTTATTTTTCGGAACCTCCCTTTATTTTTTAGGGTTCTGGCTTGATTATTGTTGGGTTGCGTTGCGATTTTGGGACCATGCTGTGCTTATTTGGGGACATGAACGCCAATTTTTGTGAGCCCCGAGGGAATTATTGATACCTCGACCAGAACTTACGCGACTACCGACGGGAATTTTGGGTCCCATGCGCGACATTTTGGGGTGCGGGTGTCGGCGCCAGTTCACAGGTCGTGTTATGGTAATCTGACCCCAGGCCCAGGCTAATTTTAGCGTTCCCCGACGCAAATTGTAGAGCCCGAAGCAAGTTTTTTTGGTGTCCGCTTTATTAATTTAAAACCCCTAATTTTGGGGCCCCGACGGGAATGTATCTTGCCCTAGAACCTTTTTTGTGGACCCCGGCGCGATTCTCGGGTTCTTCGGAGCCCGCCTTGCTGGAACGGAGGGAGATTTTCCTCTTTAGTATGCCATTGCGGCTGCTCAACGAGTTTCTTTTTTTTTGTCCAGCGGATGGCACCATTCAGAGTAGAAAGGCCCTCATGATTATTTTCCTTCGTGACCGCTTCTGAATTATCCGGTGATCGGGTGAACTCGATAGACTCCCTTTGCGATTTATTGGGGTCGACATCGATTTTTGTAAGACTCCTGCGCGATATTTGTGAGCCCCGGTGCGATTCTTCGGGATCCTTGTGCATCTTTTTCCGTGCTCCAACGCACTTCCTTCCGGGGCCCGACATCTGTTTGGTGTCTTTGACGCAGTTTTTGTGGCATTCGCGCACTTGAAGTTGATGTAGTAAGGTGTAGACTTCATTATTGTATCTATGCTACCATAATGCATCATGGAAATAAGTATTTTATGGGCTACACCCAAGGTTGGTCATATTTAGTAGCGTGCCGTCTATTGGCTTCCGGGTGATATTAATGCGGAGATGTGTTGAGGTTCGCATGATGTTTCATAGTTCGCTCGATGGTACCTCTGAGTGACCGTGCTCAAATGAAGTCGGCTCATTTACGTCCGATGGCACCGCTAGGTCGTCACTCTCACCTTAGATGAACCCTCTATAACCTACATCTTCTTCGACTTCAGATGCCCGCTCTTCTACTTTAGACAATCCCTAGTCACGATGCTGCCCCGAATAGCAAGATTGAATCACTGAATGAAATAGTACATCGTATGAAATTAGCTTTTTAAGAATTGCATTCTATTTTATACAGGTGCAGACCCAGAAATTGTCACACGGCGGCCATGTCCGAAGGACACCACTTCGAAAATCCAGACAGAGAGAGAGAGAGAGAGAGAGAGAGAGAGAGAGAGAGAGAGAGAGAGAGAGAGAGAGAGAGAGAGAGAGAGAGAGAGAGAGAGAGAGAGAGAGAGAGAGAGAGAGAGAGAGAGAGAGAGAGAGAGAGAGAGAGAGAGAGAGAGAGAGAGAGAGAGAGAGAGAGAGAGTGAGAGAGAGAGAGAGAGAGGGAGAGAGACAGAGAGACAGAGAGATAGGGAGATAGAGAGATAGAGAGGATGGATGCAGAGATACAGATATGCAGAGATACAGAGATACAGAGATCAAGGGATACAGAGATCAAGAGGTATAGAGATCAAGAGATACAAAGATCAAGAGATGAAAAGAGTGAGAGAGAAGGGAGAGGGGGAGAGGAATATATGGATATAGATATCAATGTATGTATGCATATATATATATATATATATATATATATATATATATATATATACATATGTCTGTAGATGAAGACATGGACCTGTATTTAGATATAGATATATAAGTTAGGTATATGCCGCGCCTTCAGTTGTTCTTGTGCCTTGTGTTCGCCGACGTTAAATTCACGATAGTTGTGCAGGATTCGCAAGCGTTTGTTTCAGCGCTGGACTCCCGGCAGCCGTCCCAGAGACTCGTGTTTCGCGACGTCACCCCTCGCCGAAGAGCGGATAGCTATTGATCATAGTGCCTCCTGCCATCAAGCCACCTCCTGCCACAATCACACAAATGCACATACACACAAATAGACACACATACATGCGTACACACAAATATACACACACACATACATACACACATACCTATGCACACACATACACACACACATTTACACTGACGCTGCATATTACTAGGCGCCGAGCTTGGCTGTGGCTCAGTCACCTATTGGCTCGTTAACAGCAGAGCTGGGGCACGGCTGTCATCTAGTCTGTTGCGACGGCACAAAATATGGCTGCTTATCCCCTGGTTCTCTAGATCTACCAGGAGACATAAATAAGTCAGAGCGTCCCTCCTCGATCCTCCGCAATATTCATGACCACCTAGTGTTTTTATCTTCAGTAATACCTTCACAAATGACACATCTCTATGTTTGTTGATTGTGGAGGAGAATACCAGAGGTAATTGTGAGCTGATATGGAGTACTCTCACTTACTTTGTACCGATTCAGTGCTCCATTAGAAATTGCAAGATCGCCATTAGTTAGCCGTTTCTAGATCAGCTCTGCTTTAGACACAGGCTGGCTGTTCAGATCGCGGCCAGCTCGCCTCCTCGGGGAAAGCCGAGCCGGGCTGCGACGTCGAGCGCCCGGCCATGCAGGCTGGGAATCGGACGACTGCAGTGGCGGACACAGTTGTTGAACTATTCATCATTTTGTCAACATGTACAGTATCTTCAGATCTGTATGCTGTTGCGCTGTTGGCGCATCATCTTTCCCTTGTCACTGTCATGTGGAGGTATCCTTGGAGATCAAGCTGAAGACGCCACTGGCAACGTGCACATGTCACTGGATACGGCGAGGGTGAGGCACTATATCGTGCGGTTGTCGGGGGGAGGGGTAGTTGATGCGGGGTCTTCCCACGCAGCCTTTGGGCTGGGCTGCTGGGAACTGACACCAGCGGACGGTCTGACTTATTCAATGGCCGACGTGGTTGACTGGTTTAAGGTCGATACACATATGCATAGTGCAAGGTGTTGAACGATATGTCAAATGTATGGCTTTTTAACCATAAAATCATACTGCTCGCATGCAGCATGCAGCTAGTAATTATGCCATGTAAGCCAATTAATAAAATCAGTTACTCAGTTTGCATGGGCCGCGGTAATTCGAATTTCTACCTTAAACAGCGCAGCGTCGCATTTGTTGTCCCATGAAAACGTTTGTCAACGTTTGAAAACGTTTGCCCCCCCCCCCACCAGAAAGATTTTAGCAATGGGAACACGGGGACGAGTAGCTTAGTGGTAAGTTGCTCGTCTCACTCTTCGCCCGCGATCAATCGGCGTGAGAGATTGGCGACGCTACATGGCTCAACGGTCGATGTGTCGTAAAAACCAATGACCAACCGACTAGCAATGGGAACGGATTTAGTTGAGATTTATGGTGAAAACAGAAACGTGACTCATATCCGTGTCGCGTTAGACAAAAACATTGCTCTATGTTTGGTCTAGCTCTATGCTCGTTGCTCTAGCCTTCATAGGAGCTGAGATCTTAGGGGGGGAGGCGGGATCCGCCCCCCCCTCCAGTGCGCGTAATTTTCAGAGGCCCTCCAGGGCGCGTGTTAAGCACGAATTTAAACACATTTCACAGTCGCAAAGTTGAGAGAACATGGTAATGAGCTGACACTTAAAACGTTAGCAAGTGGGCGACAGATTAGAAATTAAGTGCGAAGCAAAGGCACTTTCGGCACAAAAATGTGTAACATCTTTACCATTATGTAGTCTCGGGTCAAAAGTACTTGGGCTTGATTTGTCCGTGAGAAGAGGGTGTCAGTAGCAACATGTGCAACAGTAGCCATGGCAGCCGGCTTCATGCTTTTGGAGAGAATGCTGTTGTATCAACCATCCCGTGTATCAACTAGACCCGGTCTCCATATTCCTATTTTTCACGACTATTTAATGTTTTTGCATGGCAACCTCGCAAGCTGTCACCTGGACTGCGCCATTTGGATCCTCTGAAATCAGTGCTTACATAATCATAGGCATCATATTTGCTCCCAAAACGCTGAAGAAAGTACATTGCAAAATATTGTGATAAAATATAACACCGGCTGGGGTGTTGCGGAGACTGCGACGGTATCTTGTAGTTAGATTGAGTGAGCCATTCATCTCAAAACAAAGCCGCTGAGTATAACTCTAAAAAAACATCGCCAGACACCACAACGGCGATAGTGCTCAAACAAACCTTGCTGGGCGACATACCAATCGCGCCGCGGCCTATGAAGATCGTATCAGAGTCCACAAAATCGTTGGACTCTATCCTCCCGAGAAGAAAAATCGCGATGGATCTTGAAAAAGTGCACCATGGCCTCAAAGCTTCCACATGGTTCCGAAATGATTCAGTTTATATAAAAAAAAAACAAGGGGCCCTCAAAATATCGAGTAGAGTTTAAAACAAATTGCATTGAGGCTTACAAATCGATGCACGTGACCAAAAATCGCGCCGACTGAAGGCTTACGGCTCAGGGCCCTGCAATGTTGGTTTCATTGTTGAACGTGTGGCGTAACATCAGCTGGTGTGCGTCTACCAACGCAAACATGACCCGTGTTCAACTGAGGAACTAGGAGTCATTGAAGTAAAGGCAGATCACTTTAGGTTTCATAGACGTTTGTAAGCTACGTTCTTGTCGATTAGCAGTCGTGTCGTGCATATCTTGGGAAAGGGATGGCACTTACTATCACCCCGCAAGGTACTAATGTCCCCCTCGGCTTCAATGGTTTGGAACAGTACATTCAAAGGTTACATTGTTTCACTACATTACCGACGTTTTGTGCTTAAGACTTGATCACCATATATCAGGAATTGAGTATCAAATCTGACACGTTGGTAATTTCTTGAAGTAATAGTCATTCACTTTAAGAACCTTTTCCTGGCTATGGAGACATTGCAAGTTGTATTTTACTCCCATATATGTTTAGATTGTACTCCGCTACGAATGCAAGTGTTTACACACTTTTGGTGCCTCACAATTTGATTCCTTATCAATGATGACGTTTCGTTTGTACTTGCCCCCCCCCCCCTCCTTCGGAATCAGGGATTAACTATTGGTGTGCTGCATGGGTGTAACCATTGAGGGGGACTGGAGAGGGGACATGTTCCCCAATTTCTGAGAAGTGACGATTTGTCCCCCTCAATTTTGTCGTATCCCCCAACCTCAGCTACCCGAGTATCATCTCTACAAAATTATACTTGGTCATTTATGAAGTGAAAATATATATGTCAGAGAATCACCAACAATACTAAAAGCCGATCTGGGCAATCAACGAGCTTCACAGGCTATCTGTAGTCACAAAATATCCGAATGATGAATCAGCAAAGGTTTTTTTGCTTCCAGCCACTTCTTGAAGAACATGAACCCTGATCATCTTCTGGTTTCACTTTGGTGAAAAATTGTGCTCTGTGAGGCAACAAATTTGCATGATCGCAGGGCTTTATAAGTCAATCCCTCACTTAGGTTTCCCTAACTTTTCATCAGCGACACCGTTACTGGTTCGCGACTCGAACGTCCACTTTCGCGCCACAGACGCTGCGCTTTCTCCGTTCCTTCCCCAGACAGCTGATCAATGGCCTCACCAGGGTATGACTAGTCGGCATATTCATGGCGGGCAATGCAAATATTGCGCGAGAATCACAATGTATTCAACATTTTAGGTAGCTATGAAATCTGATACAAATAGGTCTGAGCAGGGTGTTCGTACTCTGCATCCCCCACTGCGCCGCATATCAGCTTCCCACGGGGCGACGGCCGGTTCCCGACGTCTGAAAAGTTAACAATGCGCGCACACAGAAAAAGCGTATTCAACGACACATCCTGCCATCTAGTGATAAATATTGCTATCTATGCTTCAACGTTTAATCGCATGACATTCATTCAATATCCGTTGCTATAATACCTAGACCGTGCTGCTACCTAGCGATGGCTATCTGAAATGACACTTCTATAAAACTATGTAGTTCTTGAATCTTTGGAGGTTATGACCGCTTCGGATTTGTGGAGGTTGTGACCTGTGGAGGTTATGACCGCTCCGTACTTGAAGAGGTTGCACCCTGTGGGGATTACGACCTGTGGAGGTTATGACCTGTGTAGGTTATGACCGCTTCGGAGTTGTGGAGGTTGCGACCTGTGGAGGTTATGACCGCTGCGCTACTCAATTGTATCATCCTGCCATCTGGCGATAAAAATTGTTACCTATGATTCAGCATTCAATCTCACTAGTGTAATACGTAGACCGTGCTGCTACCTAGCGAGAGCTATCTGAAGTGATGCTTCTAGAAAATCAAAAAAGTTCTTGAATCTGTGGAGGTTGCAACCTGTGGAGGTTATGACCGTTGCCGAGTTGTGGAGGTTATGTCCGCTTCGTACTTGTGGAGGTTGCAACCTGTGGGGATTACGACCTGTGGAGGTTATGACCTGTGGAGGTTATGACCGCTTCGGAGTTGTGGAGGTTACGACCTGTGGAGGTTATGACCTCTGGGGACTTGTGGAGGTTACGACCTGTGGAGGTTATGACCGCTGCGGACTTTTGGAGGTTGTGACCTGTGGAGGTTATGACCTGTGGAGGTTACGACCGCTGCGATGTGTTGAATTTGTGGAGGTTGTGACCTGTGGAGGTTACGACCTGTGGAGGTTATGATACGTCTCCGCCAGGACCGCATCCCCTGTGCCGTAGTAGGATGTACCGCAGTTTAAGTGCGGATGTAGGCTGTGCCGCATGACTGTGCTGATATACACAGCACCGCTCTACTTTCCTCGAGATGGTTACTGTACCGGACAATTTTTGTTCACCTATAGCACCACTGCAAATACGATAAGAAAGCAAAATACATCAAGTATGGCTGATTTATGATAACGCTCCATGCAGGGCACAGGCGGACAGTGTCGTCGTCCGGATGATCCGGCGCGGGGCTGTTGGTGGGGAAACACGTCTTTGCTTCTGCCATGATGACTAAGCTGCGCCTCGGCTATGCCCAGCTATGCCTCAAGCTACGCCGGCTAGTTTTGAGTTGCGCAAACCACAATGTTCTCACTGCTTCCAGATAGCAAGTCTAGGTTTGCTCCGGGACAATCTGGCAAGCGCGCTTCAGTATATCCTTGATATTTGAGCTCCTTGGTATTACTAATTTGCTACCTAGCTGAGGTGCTCCTGGGACTACTTCTAATAACTGGTGGTGGCTTATCTGCAAAGAAAAAGACAAAAAAGATGCAACCGTTGTAGTCAAGGGTGAGGCTCATAAGATCTACTTTCAGAAGATCTATTTTCAGTAGATCTACGTTCAGAAGATCTATTTTCAGAAGACCTACTTTCAGAAGGTCTATGTTCACAAGACCTACTTGGAGGAGGAAATGTTCACAAGATGTACTCCCAAGACTGAATTGTTCAGAGGATCTACTCGAAGTCGAAAGTGTTCACAGGATCTACTTTCAAGAGAATGTTTTTCACAAGATCTACTCTCGGGGTTGGGTTGTTCAGAGGATCTACAAATAGGCCTCAAGTGTTCAGAAGATCTACTCCCGAATGCAAATGTTCAGAGGATCTACTGAAAGCTGGAAGTGTTCACAAGATCTACTCCCGGGACTGGTTTGTTCAGAAGATCTACTCGAAGACGAAAGTGTTCACAGGATCTACTTTCAGGATAATTCTTTTTCACAAGATCTACTCTCGCGACCGGATTGTTCAGAGGATCTACAAATAGGCCTTAGTTGTTCAGAAGATCTACTGCTGAAAATGTTCAGAAGATCTACTCCTGGAAATGTTCAGAGGATCTACTCCGAGGACGGAAGTGTTCACAAGATCTACTCCCGGGACGGAATGTTCAGAGGATCTACTCTTGGTCCGGTATGTTCAGAGGATCTACTTTCGGGACTGGATTGTTCAGAAGATCTACTCTCAATTGTGATGTCCAAGAAGCATAAGTTCAGCTTTCACTCGCTAGGTAGCAGCACGGTCTTGGTATTACGGCATTGAATAAGTAATGAATGTCATCAGATTGAACGCTGAAGCATAGGTTACAATATTTCTCGCTAGATGGCAGGATGACACCATTGAACAAGCGCTCGTTGTGTGTCCGCGTTGTTGACGGATCGTCACGCGCGTGCAGTGCTGACAGCATCAGAATCACGATGCTCAAGGTGCTTTTGCTGTTGTTGGACCACACCTGGTGCATGCCATTAATAGTAGCATTGTGAACCGTGACCTCCCGTCATCATGAGTCGAGCATTACCTGTGGGCGTAAAACGAGCGGCACTGACTGGGAGGTTATTTTTTTGTGGGGGGAGGGGGGGGGGGGCGTGACGGGAATATTGGTGGCCCAAGAGCGATTGTTTGTAGTTCAAATGCGATTATCTGCAGGCACGGATACAACTTGCATTTGCGCTTACGCACATTTGCGCATACGTACTTTTGCACTTACGTACATTTCCGCATACGTACATTTTCCATACGTGAATCTGCGCTTACGTACAATTGCCATACGTACATCTGAGCTTAAGTGCATTTACTTACGTACATCTGCTATACGTACACTTGTCCTATAATCAGATATGCCCCCATAGGAGAAGGCCCTATGAGAGGGGTACTCCCTCTTTGGGGTACTCCCTCTTTGAAGGAAAGGCTCTCCTCTTGGAAGACCCGACTGTATCCCTGCCTCAAATATTCTAGCCAGGGGCGCCACTCCACGAGGAAAATGCGCCTCTGCGGGAATGCTCGCGTGTGCCCCTCAATTTTTTTTCAACCGTAGGTCCCCCTGAAAGGCTAAGTGGTTTCCTTCTGGACATGTGCCTCCATAATAATTCATCGATCCACCCATTCCTTAGGGATAAGATGGACTGACATTCAGCTATTATATTTTCCTGATACATTTCTACCTTGATACAATATTTACCATTACCATTACATGATGACATTTCCTCGGCAAACAGAAAATAATCCTTAAAAATCATTGTACACCTCCTGTATTCGCATGTAACCCTACACCCACCCAAAAAATATGAGAATTCAATTCATCGTACCAATCTTCACCGCCATGGTTCTTCTATCATAACATGCCATGAAGTGTATTCAAAATATGTCACAAAAGTCGAACTGGGGCAGCATAAATTTGTGTTGAGGACACCAAATATCCCATCGGGGGCTATAAATAATCATAGCAGTGCCCTCAGTCACCGGAAATCCAACAAAATCCCGCGAGCCTCCAAAACACAGCGAGTCCAGAAGAAAAGCTACACAGTTGCAGTGCAGAGTTACAACGCTGGATAGAGCTGATACAGATGCGCTGGAACCTTATATTAGCGTACTAGGAGCCCAAACACACCGGGGCCAAAACGCGCCCGGGCCCTCAAACCGCACAGGAGCTGCAGACGTCATGAGATCCCAAAGAATCCAGGGGCCCGCAAAGTGACATCATCATAAAAAGTACGCCGAGACAGTAAATAAACACACCGGGCCTTCGGAAACGCGCCGGCCATCGGTCACCGATCATGTCTCTCTGTACCTTATCTCTAGCCCGAAACCCAGGTCAAATCTCATAATTTCAATCTGCCATTAGCCAGTCTTGATGTCCAAAGCTTCCCCGAAACCCAGTGTACTGCTGATTGGACCCGGACGACCAAGGATGTTTCCCCGGTGTAATTATCAGTAAGGTGTGGGTTATCAGCGACAGCGACGGATAGACAGCTTCAGGAAGTGAAGGCTATGGGCAAAGATAACTTGTGCCTGTCATGGCGTCTCGACGTGAGAGCTCTATAGACTTTAATGTATGCAAGGTTGTCTTCAAACATGTGCCTATGACTGTACACATGTGTCGAAATGTAATGCCTATGTCACTAAAATAGGAACGTGAACATTGATTCAATATACGTACAAATATTTCACACATATACGTCTGTTTATGCATATCATTCTTGAATACAATGATAAAGATCTGGTCGGAGTTATGTTGGGACGATGCCTAAGTACCATTTCGAAAACAGGTCATAAATTATGGTTTCTGGGCTTCCCGGTGTCCGAACTATATCGATAAGAATCTATCAGAACCTACGGTTTCAGTTTCGTCTGGTCTTCAAGTGCAGATACCATATTTCGCCGTGTTGTAGTCCTGCCTGCCTTTGAAGTAGTAGAACTGTTGCACGAGCTACCTATCAATCAAGATGAACACAGCTATCTAGAACACGAGTTGAGACGTGCTGGATGGACGACTATTCGGCGGCACACGAGAGGTCCGGTGACCGACATCAGCAGCCGAATATTACAGAGAAGTCTGGGGGTATGCATTGCAGTGCGATGACAGTAATGGCGCACACCTCGGTTGTTTTTGTCACGCTGAGAAGACACCTTACCAAAACAACTGATGAAAACACATGTACTCTTCACTTCAGAGTTCACAACATTCATCGGATGTCATGAAGCTTCATAGAAATAAATTCAAGAAGTCTGTTCGTTGGAGGATAAAGCAGGCGATGGCTTCCACATTAGGATTTCAGGATACTGGGGAGCAGCTAAATCTGATGCTCCGTCTCCTAACGAGCAATATTATATCACGAGTGAACATGGCATTAGTGGAGTAGAGAATTACCACTTGTCACCACTAAGATATAGCGATTACTTGGTTCTGGGACATATCTCTTCGTGTTCTACTTGATCTGTAGCAGAGCACATCTGACACTAACTGGGAACTAAGCACAGCGATAATGTTATCGTAGCAAGCACTAATAGCAGAATCGAAGTAGCAAGGCCATCGTGGTGCAGTGCACATGTGTAGATATTGAGCAAGGGCGTATGCTTACGATATCTTTCATCGTAACACAGTCACATGTTCCAAAGTTTTCACCCGGGATTGCATGGTACGTGTCGCCTGCGACACGGTAACTCCGAAGCCGCATGTATTGCAGTGGAACCTCATAACTGCAGGGCACAAGTTGTAATAATTTGATTGATGCTTTGAGTCTCTGGGGACAAAGTACAGCTTTGCAACGCCAAGTTATAGCCCTGTATCTTTTCCTCTAATTCCAGGGTCCGGCCAAGAGTCATAGGTAGTGCGGGATTTTACCCTTCTCGACATAGTGGTACTGTCAATATATGAAAGTATCGTGGGTTTGATGGTACCGTCATTAAATTTTGCGCACAGCTAGGCTACGTCTCAATGATGATTTTTTTTTGCTGTATGGACATCTCAGATTCGACCTTTGACAAAAATGGCGGACATTTTCAAGGTGGCCGCCATCAATTATATGGTCGTTAATATGATAGATTCAATCAATTGCAGGGATGGGAAATCTTAATTTATTTGTATCGCATATCTGACAACAGTAGTTTTTCTAAGCATATACCAGTTGGAAATGGCAACGAATTGAAATATTGAGGTAATATATAAGTTTATTGTAATCTTAGCACATGCTTACGATTCCTAAATAGGGACCACCTGGGTCAAGTTTATCAAAACACCTCAAAATTATTTGCTTCTTAATCTTATGCCATTTCCTATGTAGGTAGCGCATCTGTGCACAATAGCTGATGTGGAGACCTGCTCAATTATTCTTTAATTACAACTAAATATGCTGCAAGTCATCATAGGTGTAGGAACGTCTCAAAAAGTGGAAGGGTCAGAGTCAACAGCTGGGTGGCACCCAGGAATCTCGCAAAATACCGCGATTGAGCACTTTTGGATAGATAACCCGATAACTTCAATAGCGAACAAACAACTTTCGCCGTTAAGGGAGATGGGGGTAGGCGACTAACAGCAGCATGTGATGCTGAAAAAGGACTATCATCACAATATAAGTACTTTCAAATTCACACTTCTTGCTGGACTTAGAACTCTTTTCACGACTGATGGATGATTTTTTTATACTAGGTTTATCTCCCTGGTGCGAGTGAAACCATTACTATTGCAAAATCACCGAACCAATGGAAATTAGGGCCAAAAGACCTCCATTAAACACAATGACAGCATCCTGGACCCTCAGAAAACCCGGCTCCTTACACCACCTGAGGAAAGCACACATGCAATACAACTGCAGCCGCAGTTGACACATGCATAATACACACACGGATCATAAATTGTATGTATTTTACGAGTAGGTAGATATTGTTACATATAAAATGAAGGCGATTCACTGTGCGGTTACACGAGATGAGGTGCATTAGGCGTGTGTTTTTGTGATTTTTTAAAGCAAAATGTTTGCCTGTGACAGAAATAGATACAGTGGGAATTTCGATCTATGTCGTTATTTTATTATGAGCATAAGGTTATTTTACGCCTTTTTATCACCGATATGAAACACTCATTTGCTTTGTATCGATTCAGTGCTCCATTAGAAATTGCAAGATCGCCATTAGTTAGCCATTTCTAGATCAGCTCTGCTTTAGACGCAGGCTGGCCGTTCAGATCGCGGCCAGCTCGCCTCCTCTGGGAAATATGAACCGGGCTGCGACGTCGGGCGCTTAGCCGTGCAGGCTGGGAAACGGACGACTGCAGTGGCGGACACAGCTGTTGAACTGTTCATCATTTTGTCAACGTGTCCAGTATCTTCAGATCTGTATGCTGCTGCGCCGTTGGTACAATTATCTTTTCCCTGCCACTGTCATGTGTAAGTGTCCTTAGAGATCAAGCTGAAGACGCCACTGGCAACGTGTACATCTCACTCGGTACGGCGAGGGTGAGGCACTGTATCGTGCGGTCGTCGGGGAGGGGAGGGGTAGTTGATGCGTGGTCTTCCCACGCCGGCTTGGGGCTGGGCTGTTGGGAACTGACGCCAGCGGATGGTCGGCTTATTCAAAGGCCGATGTGGTTGACTGGTTTAAGGTCGATACACATATGTTTATTGGCAAGGTGCTGAACGATATGTAAAATGTATGGATTATTAAGCTTGAAATCATGCTGCTCGCATGCACATGCAGCTAGTAGAGCATCTAAGCCAACTCATGCAATCAGCTACCCATTTTGTATGGGCCGCGATAATTCGAATTTCTCCCTTAACTAGCGCAGAGTAGCATTTGCCGTCCCCTGAAAACGCTTGCCAGACTTGCCAGTTAGTAACTTCTAATTCAGTGTGGGCTGAAATCCTGTCCCCCAAGAGGGATTTTCGGGAACGGATTTCGTGTATATTCACGGTGAAAACCAAAAACGCGACTCATTTCCGTGGCGCGTTATACGAAAAAAAACTCATCTCTGTGCCGCTTTCACTTTCTTGTGGACATTCCATAGTCAGAAAAATTAGAACAATAATTATGTATATTTATGCCTTGAAATACATCTTATTAACCACAAATAAAGCAAGAATTAGATCATTCAAGCTGTGGAGATCGTTCAGGAAGTAATCTGATTTCAGTACTACTTATTGAATTTTTAAGTTTAATGAGGTGAAATGCATCATTGGTGTAGGTACTGTGATGCCAGTATGGGAAACTGCCACTCGAACTTCAAAGTTGGGAAGGCAGGGCCCTCTCAACTTCCAAATACATGCTTGATTTTACTGTTGGGAAAAAATGTTTTAAAAATACCCCGTGTCTAAAGCAAAGCGGCTGAAGTCAGATTAATTTTTCGGATGTGTGGGCGTACTTTAGGATAGCATCTACTGTGCTTATCTGGTGACGTCGCGTGATAAGCTCATGTTCTTCTCACTCGCTACAGCCTTCTCACCTCAAGAGCAACAATTGTTACGCTTGAGGTGAAGCAAACTGTAAAGACGTCATTGTTGCAATCATTGGGCAGGGCAAACCGAATCAAGTTGACACAACTTTGGCGAAACTCAACATAATTCATCATTTTGGAGACGTAGCGAGGAGATGTCAGTTGGCAGCCGGCCCGATAAGGCCTGGGACGAGCTACCGGGCGGCCGTGTCGGTGCATTGACGGCAATTCAAACCTTCGGCCCAAAATTCCGCCGTTGAACTACGATTCATGGATCGGGTATTGAGGTCATGGTTCACGCAACGAGCTCTGCTTAGCAACAGAGCCCTGCCTCATAAAGCAACCCCAGCAAGAACTTGGATTAAATTTAAATAATGGAATACAATTGGAATAATTTATCAGGGATTTAATGTTTACTTTCAGTCCATTTTAATCATGAATTTAAACGCATTTCACAGTCGCAAAGTTGAGAGAACATAGTAATGATAGCCGACAATTAAAAAATTTACAAGTGGGCGACAAATTAGAAATTAAGGGTGAAGCAAAGGGTTTTAAACTTTACTTTCGGTCCACAAATGTGTCACATGGTCACCATTCCGCAGTCAGAAGTCGAAAGGACTCGGGTTTGTTTTTTGCGCGAGATGAGGGTGTCAGTGGCAACATGTGCAACAGTAGCAATGACAACCGGCTTCATGCTTTTGGAGAGAATGGTGTTGTATCAACAATCCCGTGCATCAACTAGACCCGGTCTCCCCTACTACTGTTGTCATGTTTATTTCATGTGTTTACATGGCAACCTCGCAAGCTGCCACCTAGACTGTGCCATTTGGATCCTCTTAGGCCATGGCGTGTAGCGACTCGTAATACATTGGCTTCAGTACTTTCATAATCATAGGCATCACAATTTGTTTTTAAAACGCTGCGAAAAGGACATTGCAAAACATTGCAATACAAGATGTAGGATTGGGTGTTACGGAGACTGAGACGGTATCTTGTGGTTAGGTTAAGTGAGCCATTCACCTCAAAACAAAGCTCAGTTCGGTGCAGTCGATGCGGCCCTAAGCCCCCCACCTCAAAACAAAGACGCTGGGAATCCCCTTAAAAAATATCGCCCGACCCCACAACGGCGATAGTGAGTGCTCAAACAAACCTTGCTGGGCTCCAAACAAATCGCGCCGCGGCCGAAGACAATCGTACCAGAACCCAAAAATCGTCGGACCCATCCTCCCGAAAAATCGCGATGGAAGCAGAAAAATTGCACCGTGGCCTCATAGCCTGCACAGGGTCCCGGAATGGTTCAGTTTATATCAATAAAAAACAAGGGGACCCTTGAAATATCGAGCAGAGTTTATAAAAATATGTTTTGAGGCTTACAATGGATGCACCGGATAAAAAATTGCGCCGACTGAGGCCTCAAGGCTCGGGGGACCTCCAATGATGTTGTCATTGCTGAACGTCTGGCGTAGCATCTGCCGGTGTGGCTCTACCAACGCACACGACATGACCGTGTCCAACTGAGGAACTATGAGTAATTGAAGTAAAGTTTAAGGTGGATCAGTTTAGGTTTCATAGACGATTGTAAGCTACGAAGGCAACACTCTTGAACGCCCATTTTGCGAAACAATCCCAATCGCCTAATAACTTGCAACTACCTTCTATGGACGCACAAAATAATCATAGCATTCCAAGTTTGGCAGAAATGCAAGTTACTGAAAATGAAGTTCTTGAGCAACTCAACGATCTAAATCCAAATAAATCGACAGGACCCGATGAAATACCTCCCAGGCTGCTTAAACTAATTGCTATTCTTATCTACGAACCACTTACTAAATTATTCAACAAATCGTTATCACTTGGAGTTTTCCCCAAGGATTTGGAAACAAGCAAATGTGTCGCCCATATTCAAAAAGAAAGGAGCATGCTCTGATCCCACAAATTATAGGCCAATTAGCCTCTTATCGTGCTTGTCCAAAATCCTAGAAAAGTCTTTAAACGAATTTATTCACACATAACTGATAATAATATACTCTCTGAAAGGCAAAGTGGTTACCGTCCATATCATGGGACCCAACTACAGTTGCTCTACTTGACAAATACGTTATATTCATATTTAGATCGAAATCTTGACTTTACATGTATATATTTGGACATGCAAAAATATTTTGATACTATATGGCATGCAGGGCTTATTTTTAAGTGCAAAAAAACCATTGTGGGATTGACGGCACTGCATTAATGTGGCTGCAATCATGCTTACATAATAGGGAACAACGTGTAAGGGTAGGAAACAGCCTTTCACCACCAACTACCATAAATGCGGGTTGCCCACAGGGTTCTGTCTTGGGACCCCTTTTGGCATTAATATATTTAAATGACTTGGCAGACATGATTACAAATGAAATCCTTTTTTCGCTGATGACACGTCGCTTTACGCTTCACATATACAAGGCTCACTAGAAGCACAACAATCGATTAAAAAAGATCCCGATATTATACACGAATTTGGAACAACATGGGGTATACAATTTAATGCGGCAAAAACGATCCAACAAACATTCACATGTAAGAGTATCAGTAAACCGCTAAATCTCAGAATGGGAGGCCAGCCAATACCAATCTTAGGAAATCATAAACACCTCAGCCTTACATTTTCTTCCGACTTGCGCTTCCATAGTCACATAAACGATATTATCCTAAAGGTCAATTGTGCACCAAGCCCCCTTTATCCTGTTGCAAGTAAGATTCCCAAACAAATCCTCTGTAACTTGTACAAAATTTACATTCGGCCTCTGTTTGACTATGCAGATACTATATATGACGGACATATCACAATATCTCATGCACTCAGACTTGATAAATTACAAAAAGGAGCAACCAGATTAATCACAGGTGCACTATATAGAACATTATCCGGAAAAATTAGACCGAAATTGGGCTTGGATGAGCTAAAAACACGGCGAGAAATTCATAAACTTCTTTTGTTCTACAAAATCAAGCACGCAGGTCCGGGTCTACCAACTTATATTATAAAACTAGTTACTGAACCACGACATACAGTTACAGGAAGACATCTCAGAAATTCAACTACACTGGCAGTCCCGCTAAATAGAATCGCCTTGTTCCAAAAATAGTTTTTCCTGGCCACAACAAAGGTGTGGAACAATCTTCCTGAAAATTTGAGGCATGAACGAAACATCAATAAATTCAAGAGGGCAATTATGGGTCTCACAGGTGCCACGATACCGCCACAATATTATTGTCTCGGTACGAAACCAGGCAACACGCTGCATGCAAGGTTCAGGATGGGCCTCACTGAACTAAACGCAGACACATTTGTTGTCAATCCTCTACATGACCCATCATGCTCATGCGGCTATTCCAAACAAGATGCAATTCATTTCATATTTCACTGTCCTCTTTATGCTTACCATATAAATATTCGATTTACCAAACTGAGAAACACGACAGATATGTTCACTAACTTAACCGAAAAGAAGATTTCACAAACGCTCATTTTTGGAAATGGTCTCGGTAAGAACCTTCAGCTGTGTGTAGCCTTAGCATTTCAAACGTTTCTTATCAACACAAAACGCTTTAACACAAAACAATTAACATACAGAACTAACCAGGTGCTGCCGGGTGCGGGCACACTATGAGTACCACACATGTGTGCATGCTTTGTGACGATGGGGCGTGCTGGCGGGGCGGGCGGCGATTGTCGCACCGTGTCGGTGGTCAAGTTTTATTGGATGGAAACGTTGTTGCGAGAGGCATCAGTTATATTTTTCTAACCCATATTGTTCACAACCGAAGCCTACGTACTGCACATGCGTTGCATCGCGAATTATCTACGACGCGTATGACAGCGACCAAATGCCCACTGGTCGAATTCGCTGGATCGACAAGACATCGGTGTGAATGAAAGCGGCGACAATTCAGGGGTGACCACTAATCTGTATGCAGTTTTGGCTTCGAGAGGTGTTTTATTAGCCAATATCTCTCATATAGTCATGTATCCAGTTCTTCAGATAACCATCATGTATCATGTACTCATTACTTGTCGGTAATTAATTGAAGCTGAAAAGGCAGTATTTGCTAAAAAATACAGTATTTAACATGTGTGCTAGATCATATCAACATTTTTGGTAAACTTGAATAACTTTTTTATTGTCCATATTCAGAAACACTTTCGTTTCATCTATTTGTTTCATACTTATTGTCAGGCTACATAGCATTTTCACACGTCTGGACACCTCCATAAATTGCCACTCGATGAAATGCGTAATGTTGTGTTGTAAGACAAAAGCGCCATGCCAAGATAAAAGGGGTTATTCTCGACACCGTGTGAGTTCAGAATTGCAACCTTGCCTGGGGTCCATTTGAACGTGGATGAACGTGAATCATTTGAACGTGGACGTGTCACCCATAGGGTCTATGGGTGACACGTGTCACCATAGACGTATCACCCATAGACGTGTCACCCATGCTGCATGCCATTGCTAAACCATGCGGCGAACCACTGGTTGTCGATGCAGTACCACCCTAGCTTCTCCACGAGGCAGTGCTCAACACTGTCGAATGCTTTTGAGGTGTCTGCCGTGACTAATGAAATCATCATGTCTTTGTCAACATTGCTAGTCGCATATACTACAGCTCAAGCAAGCACTGCCGCCTTCGTCGATAGGTCAGGGCGGAAGCCATATTGTTGACGAGATATAATATGCAGACTAAGTACGTATTGCGTCAGTTTTGTACATACTGTAAGCGCACAAAGCCTACTCACGACCACCAATATCGATATTGGTCGATAGTTGCACCGCTTAGCATCGTCGCCTTTATCTATCGGCACTATTGTAATGATTTTCCAGTTCACAATGCTACTATTAATAACATGCAGTAGATGCATGCATGGAGATGTCGGCACCGCCGCACAATGGTATCAGTACATGACGATCTCATCCGCCCCAGCATGGGCGATAGCTACGGCAGCGCCGCAGGGCGCTGAGAAAGCGCTCCCGCTGCCGAATCATTGCCGGCGTGACGGGAGCAAATTTGGAGCGCCACAGACGCTGCGTTTTCTCAGTCCTTCCCAGGCTGCTAGTCAATGGCGTCACCAGGTAATGGCCAGCCGCCATATTGCGGGTGGATACAATGTAAATATTGCGAGAGTATCACAGTGCATCTAACATTTTAAGCCAACCGTAAGCTCAGATACAAATAGGTCCGAACAATGTGTGCGTCCTCTCTATCCGCCACTACTCTGCATATCAGTTTCCCACGGGACGGCAGCCGATTGCCAAGCTATGAAACGCTAACAATACAGGCACACAACGAGCTCGTATTCAATAGCATCATCCTCCCATCTAACGAGAAATATTGTTACCTACGCTTCAGCGTTCAATCTGACATTCATTCCTTATTCAACGCGGTAATACCAAGACCGTGCTGCTACCTAGCGAGAGAAAGCTGAACTTATGCTTCTTGGACATCGGAATTGAGAGTAGATCTTCTGAACAATCCAGTCCAGAAAGTAGATCCTCTGAACATACCGGCCCAAGAGTAGATCTTCTGAACATTCCGGGCCAAGAGTAGGTCTTCTGAAAATTCAGTCCCGAGAGTAGATCTTGTGAACACTTCCATCCTCCGAGTAGATCCTCTGAACATTTCCAGTAGTAGATCTTCTGAACATTTCCAGGAGTATATCTTCTGAACAACTAAGGCCTATTTGTAGATCCTCTGAACAATGCAGTCCCGAGAGTAGACCTTGTGAAAAAAATTATCCTGAAAATAGTTCCTGTGAACACTTTCGTCTTCGAGTAGATCTTCTGCACAAACCAGTCCCGAGAGTAGATCTTGTTAACATTTCCAGCTTTCAGTAGATCCTCTGAACATTTGCATTCGGGAGTAGATCTTCTGAACACTTGAGGCCTATTTGTAGATCCTCTGAACAACCCAGTCCCGAGAGTAGATCTTGTGAAAAACATTCTCCTGAAAGTAGATCCTGTGAACACTTTCGTCTTCGAGTAGATCTTCTGAACAACCCAGTCCCGTGAGTAGATCTTGTGAAAATAGTTGTTCTGAAAGTAGATCCTGTGAAAATAAATCCTCTAAAAGTAGGTCTACTGAACGTAGGTCTTCTGAAAGTAGATCTTGTGAGCTTCCCCCCGTGCGCAGCGAGATAGGATAGGCTGCTGCATGCGAAGTAAGGGTCGACATTGGGAAACAATTTGTGGATAGGGCCTTGGGAGTGTTCGCTCAACCATAGCAGCAGTGTAATTTAGGCCCGGACCTAATAAATGACGTGCAAAAGTTCAAATGTTCAAATCTGGGATCAAATGGTCAAAAGGTCAAATGGTCAAACACACAAAAGGTCATATCTGGGAGGCCCGACCACTTATTTGCGTAATCATGTGAAACGGATGCAAGAGATGCCGGACATATTGTCAACTTTCCGATTCCATTTCACATTAATTTTTGGTGTTACGCAAACAAGCTGCCACTCTAGGTAGTTGTGGACAAGTTTTCCGTCAGCTTCAACTCCCGGAATTTGTGGTACGTTTCGCGAAAATTAAATGTAGCAGGCAGGCATGCGCATTTTCGATGTCAATGTTAGTGTCGCTATTGCCGGTTCAGAGTGGAAATTAATCTAGGAACTTTTGATGTTCAACATTCGAATTTTGCCATATCACACCGATACTCAGGTTATCAACACATTTTCGAACATGCTCTGCATCCTCCTGATACTCGCAAATCATCATCAAGAAAAACTAGCCAAAGTTTGTCCCATGAGGTACTCTGCATGAGATATTTTCCCATTCGGACATGCTAGTTTCAGTTGAAATGTCGTTTTGTTGGCGACGCTATAAGTACGGACAGACTGGATCAGTAAGGACGTGCATTGTTGGCGACTGGATCAGTACAGACCCGCTTACTGGATCAGCACAGACATACTGGATAAGTACATATGCACTGAATCAGTACATACATATTGGATCAGTACATATGTACTGGATCAGTACAAGCACACTAGGTCAGTACAGTTCGTGAATCTGTACACATAAAAACATAAAAACATAAAGACATAGAAGATTAGTGCAACTATGAGCCACAAGGGCCCTTCTTGGATGCACTCGGTACTTTGAACCAGTTGCCCCCCCCCCCCCCAATCTGTCAATTAGCCCTCCCTGTAATACTGAAAAGCAAGCCCTTTATTCTTATAATGATTGTCTATGCTGTTTTTAAAGATGTTCAATGTGCTGCCACTGACAATGTTTTCTGGCAGCTGGTTCCAGTGTTTTACTACCCTGTTGCTGAAAAAGTCTCCCTTTACCTTGTTCTGCTGTGGTTAACTTTAATTTTGAATTTTTTACCTCTAATTGCATCATTTCTGTTCAATTCAAACATTTCCTCAAGATATCCCCTCTCCAGACCATGGACCAATTTAAAGACCTCGATGAGATCTCCTCTCAGCCTTCTATATCTAAGTGAAAACATATTAAATATCTTCAATCTGTCCTCATATGCCAGGTTGCTTATCCCATTAACCATTTTTGTAGCCCTCTTTTGTACTCTCTAAAAGCCAACAATCTTTTGCATAGCTAGGAGACCAAGCTTGGATGCACTATTCCAAATGTGGCCTGATATATGCACAGTAAAACGTCCTGATGACTTCCTTACTTCTGAATGATACATTCCTATTTATTGCCCCGAGTAGTCTCAGTGCCTTCTTCCTGGCTTCCTTGGTCTGTTCCGATGCCCCTAATTTTGTGTTTAGAATAACACCTAAATCCTTCTCCTGTTGAGTCACTGATAGCACTTGGCCACCCATCAAGTATGGAGCCTTCATATACTGGTTACCTACATGCATGATTTTGAACTTATCAAAATTAAATTAAATTTGCCATTCTTCGGACCACTTCACAAGTTCGCCTAAGTCTTTTTCCAGCGAGATATGCTCATCTTGACCTGTTATTGCCCTAAAGACCTTCAAATCATCTGCAAATTTCAAAACTTTACTGCTTAGGCCACTTTCGAAGTTATTTACAAATATAATGAACAGTAGTGGCCCCAGTACTGACCCCTGGGGGACTCCACTAAGAAAATTTTGCCATAATGACTTTGTACCATTTAGCATCACCCTTTGCTGTCTATCTGAAAGCCACAACTCTATCCATTTTAAGATGCTACCTGCAATACCATGGGCCTGAAGCTGTATCATTAACCGTCTGTGGGGTACCTTGTCAAAGGCCTTACTAAAGTCAAGATATGCTACATGAATCTGATTTCCCTGATCAAATTGTTCACACATGCACTGCATCAGTACAGACATGCTGGATTAATGCAGATTCAATGGATCAGTGCCGACACATTGGATGAGTACAGATGCACTGAATCAGTACAGACATAGTTGGTCATCATGGACACACAGGATCAGTACATGCATACTGATTCAGTACATATACACTGGATCAGTGCAGGCTCATTGGACCAGTAAAGATACAATGAATCAGTACGACCGCGGGGTGGGATACACCGCTGCCGCTCGATCAAAGGATACTATTTCCAAGGAGGACTGATAAGATACTGAAATACCCTTGCAAGCTGTTCAGCTTCTGACCTCGTCATCCGACCTAATGTAAACCTGGACCGCATTTACCGCATGTGCAAGCGCAATGACTGGCAATTACTGCGTTAGATTGTGAAGCACTGACACCACCAGAACTTGCTCGTGTTGGTGATTCAACGTCTTCACAAATTGATAATCTAATCAACTAGACTTAAATGTTTTGCTGAATACTGTTTCCATCTCCGCGCGGAGGTCAACTGCTTTGCCCAGCAAAAAAAAAACGTAATCGGGGCATGCATGTTCTTAGCACATCACTTACGGTTCTACCATTCATCACCCATTGTTGATGCAGACACTGCTCCGAAGTGTTACGAGCTGCCTCATTTATTAACCACGAACGTGTAAAGCAACAACGCACAATGCCGCCTTTTCGTGTTAGTGGCATAGCAGAACATTAAGCGTCTACATGGGCCATCTGACACCGAACATCTCCCAGCGCTGAGCGGAGGTTGTCATGGGTGCCAGTCGCCTACCGTTGTTTGCTGGTTATAAAACAGCCTCACAGGCGCACACAACACGAATAGATGCGGGAACAAGATCTTTGCGAATTTTTTCAGTCGTCCAATTTGCATTCGCCATATGCTAGAGCTGCAAGTAATCTTGCAAGAAGACCTTAAAGTAAGCTAAGCAGATGTAAATTCAGCGAGTCATATAGTCACGAAATTAAAATTTGCGACCATGTACGAAAAATAAAGTTAGGGAATACCACCTAGATTCACGTTCCCATCACGAAGGGTTTGAGAACGACAGGGGAAAACTGCAAGGGGCGAACTCCGCCCCGCCCACTCTACGGAATATGGTTAGCATGACAGCCGGACGGCACTGAGGCACCATAAACATAAGAATGACGTCATTTAATAGGCATTATCGGGCCATAAGCATTAAGATGGCGTGACCAGATGATACTATGGCGCCATGAGCATTAGCACAACTTCACCGGACAAGCCACTGTACTTATAGGCTAATCATTGAATGATTGGCTATATAGTAAGTTGTCCATGAGTCTGTGCATCTCTGAATATTACAATGCCTGACGAACGACGAACTGCCCATAAGTTGTCGTCGAAGTAAAAATGCATTTGGGCGACGATAGCGAAGTATTGCTGAAAATCAGTTAATCTGTTGATTCGTGCTGGGATCCAATGATGAAACTATAGTGTCAGGACATTGCATTAACAAAACGGTAACCTGGATTCGCTCAGTCTAAATTACACGACATCAGTTTCGGAAACTACTATCTGCTAAAATGTGCCATAAGCCTGGATCCATCAAGCTGGAGTATGGAGTGCGGTCATAGGCGTAGGAACGTCTCAAAAAGTGTGTTGACCAGGGTCACTTTTAGATAGGAAATCCGATAATTTTAATAGTAAACACATAACTTCCCCCGCAAATGGGAGGGGCAAACCCCTGCGCGCCCCCATGGCAAACAGCAACATGTGGTCCTAAAAAGAACGATAATCGCAGCATAAGTACTTTCAGATTAACATTCTCGCTGTACTGGGAAGTCTTTTCACGAACGATTGATTCTTGTGTGATAATAGGTTCATCTTCCTGGTGTGAGTGAAACCAAAATGTCAACCAACCAAAATTTCTTCAACTTCCGTTATATGCATGAGTGTGTATGGGGGAGGTGGGGCAAGCTCGTTACAGCCGGAGGTGAAAAAAGTGTTCAGCCTGTCATCTACAGAATATCGAACACCACCAGGCCGTCACATGTTTATAGCTCATAGCAAGACACGTATGCATATGTGTGAGCGCGAAATATAGACCATGCCGCTGAAATGGAACAAAGAAGAACGCTTTAGTCTATATATGATCTTCAATTTGTTCAATTATATACAATCTTCAGTTATTAATAAATATGTAAAATTACAGTACATCCTATAAGCTAATCTTGCTTCTATTGTACGTATCCATAAATATAATGGTATGATTGTGGTGCAATGTGGTCACAATATGCTGTACACAAATTTTGCTTAACAAAGAAAAACCAGAGGTTAGGCTAGCTTTTATTGTGAAAATATGCTGTGAGACAAAAATAATATTTTTTTTCTTTGAAAAAAGGTAACGCCAGGTTAGGTTTCTTAACATTTTTGTTATTGAACGCACAAATTGTGCCTATCTTGAATAAGCAACTTAAAAGGAGGTACGGTAAACCAGGCCAGGCTGTTTTCGGTATTAAAAAGATAGTAGTACGTAATTTTGCTTTCCAACTAAAAATAAGCATTTCTCAGCGGGATCAGTGGTCACATCACCCTAATCATGCTAATAAGCATAGTATTGCAACATGCTGTTCTCCAAATCCAATGACTCATTGCAAATGAAATTCACCAATACAAATTGAATTCCCTTGTGCAATAAGGAAGTCAATATAGCACAAATATCAAGGACAGAGTGTCATGGGTCATATTTTGGATTAGTTTAAAGTAATTTATAAAAACTTGTGGTCAATGCAACAGGTTCTCCTTATGACAAAACATGGGTCCTGACACAAATAAATCAAACCCACAGAAGCGACCAGATGAAATTATTAAAATAAAGGTTCATATTGGAAGAACCAAAGCGTTTTTTCATGATAAAGGTTCCAGAAGTTTGCAGTGTGGCAAAATGTCTGAATAATATGATAGACTGAGGAACGAGAAAAGTGTCGAACTGAGAAACTGAGAAAAGTGTCACTTCAGCTATGTATGACAAGGGTTGGGTTTATGTTTTGGAATTATGGAATTGGAGAGGAAAAGTATGTGCCATTGCAGGTTGGTATAGAGGAGAGGACTTTGAGGACTTTTCTTTTAATCCGAATCCTGGATTATAAGAGGAACATTGTGTCGCATTTCAAGTTGGAGAATGATGTGATTTGTTTCCGTCATCAAAAACCTCTTTTCGTGCTTTTCACAGTCATGCTCCGTGTTTCCATGTTCCCATGATCATGACCACACATGAAGGAGATCGCAGTCATCGTCAGACTCAGTTCAATTTTTCAATGGAGTGGAAAACTTCTTGGATATAAAAATATTCTGGGCGGCCAACATCAAAGACAAGACCATGTTTCCAATATTTGTTCTGACGCTCAGAGGCGAAACACCACCTACGCAAACTTACAGAAGTTTAGCTTCAATAGCGCCTTGGTCCTTATTAGGTAGATACGTACACACTGAAACCAGCTTTGAAAGCAAGCTGCGCCGGAAGACGGAACTGTTGCGTCAGATTCAATCTCTGGACGGTGACAGGATACTGTCCAGCCCATCTGCCGCTTGAGATTGCCGAAAGTCACGCCTGGTTACGGTTGCGGGCATCGGTGATTGCAACAAAAGTATTTGTGATGGGTAAAATCAGAAGGACCTGTTAGCATCACAAAGAGTGGGGCTATCCGCGCAAGCAACTTTTTCCGCAAAATGGCATTCGACAGTGGTGTAGAGAAAGTGGAAAGCGGAGCCTTTTTCACTGACTGAAACACGTGCAGCCCGTGTCACGATGACTGCGCCCGCACACTCTGCAGCCACTGATTATCAACTGGAAAAATGTAGCCGGTACATGGGGCCATGATGTGAAAATGACGGCAAGTCGCAAGTTTAGCCGTTTCCAAGAACCAGATCAAATCGCGAAAAACGCTCAAAAACGTCGCTTCCGCTTTCCACACCGCCCACGCGTGCGCGTGGCGCGTGACTCGGAAACTGTTGCCACGACAATGTTGAAAATTGTTGTGGCAATACTGAGGTGTTGGTTTTATGTCAATTGGTCCATTAGTTGTCTAGATATTGCGGTCTGAATTTAGTCGATGGGAGCGCTAAAATTGGTGACTTTCCGAACTCAAAATCTCAGATTTACATGCTATTCCTATGGCCGACCGGTCATTCACCGGACACACGTCCTCTCAGGACCCCAGTAACTCGCACGCACAACACGTTGACCCGACCGCAACGAAATTCTGCACGACGAATAGCGAACATTTGAGGCTTTCACGTGATGTCAGCCATATCTCGTTACCTGTGATGTAAGCCGTGCCACACGCCACAAGCCGCGCTGGAAAACGGAACTGTTGCGTCTGGCTCAATCTCTGGACGGGGCGGGATAGTTGGTAGGTGACAGGCTTACCACGGTAATGACAGGCTACCACCTATGGACTTTACCACGAGTCCTATAGTTTTTTTTCAGCTCCCCGTCCCCTCGATCATAGCTACTACATTGTTTCTGTACGTTTCTGATACATGTCCTGAAACAAGTTGAGTACGTATATGTCTGGATGGTTAGGAAATACAAATTGACTGGGTATGTTAAGAGGCAAAACAGCCTCATGATATATACAATCCATGCGCAATGATAATACGGTACCGTAAGTTGTCACCATAACCGGATATATTTTTAAAATGTATGTTACCCACGCTAGTGATCTAGTGGCCGTTTTTTTCACCTCTGATTACAGCCTCACTAATGGGCATGTGTTGTGCCCTAGTTTCCATGATGTGGTACTATACACATTTAAGATGCCCCCCGTTGTACCGTTGTAAATGTTCACCGATGTTGGTGAGGAGAAAGAACAAGCAAGAACGCAGCTTACTTGCTGGCCCATGGCAAAAGAAGCATCATGATTGGTGCTGCAGAGGTTCAGAAACAGGAAGACGGGTGAACGTTGGTTGAAAATTCTTTGATCCGGTGTGTGGGAGACCAATATTGGCATGTTGACAGACTGGGGCAAATAAAAATACCATAAATATAGATACATGGTATGGTGTTCGTACTCAGGGCCTAACTCCAACATATAGGTGATCAGTGACCTGAATCACCACGGTAGTACATGCAGCTTAGAATATCCGCCACTTCAAACGAAATGCTACAACTACATCATGTGACGCCTGGCTGAAACATAATGTAAGCGCATATTTTGGAGACCAACAATTCGGTACAAAATAGCTGACAGGTGACAACACATGGTACCTCATAAAGTCATGACGTATTCAGACTTAACCGCCACAAGATCCCATCCTGATTGCAATTTGATGATTAGTTGTCTTCTTCTCACGCTTTCTGCTGGCTAAAAAAATCCGGATAACCTCTGAGCCTTGATGCACCATATCTCTTTGGTTAGATACGCTCCCAGACTGGCTACCGAACGGATATTAGGTGTCCTTCTTTGGACCTTTCCCTTTTCCTTTGTCTATGAATGCGATTTGTGGCTCCTGCAAATTATTGTGAGGGGCCCGGCACATCTGTTGGCACGGCACAAGTTTCATTGTTTGTTTTTGCACCGACGATACTTTTTAAGTATCAGCGCGTTTTCGCAAACCCCAAGTGTTCATTTAGTACGGGCCCTGGAGGGGGGGGGGGGGCAAATCCGCCCACCCCACCGGCTTTTCGTAGATAACTCCAGATTTTACCGGCCGATATACGCTATTGTTTGTGTACCTGCTTATAAATGACTGGCGCGTTCCTTAAAGTAAAAAGAATAAAAAACAAAAACTTCGAGTTAGGGTTCGCTAAAATTAAAAAAAAATATCCGCGCCAGACCACAAATACCGGCGCTGATGCGCTTCCCGTATATTTCGAAAAGGGAACTGGGGCGGGGATGGCCGAGTGGTTAAGGTGTCGGGCTATGGGTACCAAAGGTCCCGGTTTCGACTCTAGCGCCACTCGGAACTTTCCCAATCCCGCGGCCCACCGGCGAAACAGTGTGGGCGGCGCCATTAGCCGTGAATGTGCATAAAGTGTGTCATGAACCAACCAATAAACAGACAAACAAACCAAAAGGGAACTGTTCCTGACAACACGAGCGACGTGTTTCTTGCATTTTGCTATGCTATATAATTTACAAGTCATGTTAGGTCGCCGAGGTCAAGTCAGGTCAAGTTCATGACAGGCTAATAGAACCAAACTTGGTCAACTGGAATGTTGTCAAAAATGCAAATGACTGTTATGTGATTGATGTCACTTTACATGTTGCTCCCTATACATCCCGAAACCTACTGCTTGTCATTGTCCACCTAAGCGTTTCCACACTTCATTCATGTATTTCACTCCTTTCTTTGCGAAGCCGATTGTACCGAACCGGCCAACCGAGCAGTCGGGTTGGGAGCCCGGTTCCGGTAATTGGAGCAGGTGATGACCTGCTAAAGTGCTCCTATATAGGTGACCTGAGGTCAAGTGGCGTATCTGGCATCATTAGTAATGTCCAAAACATCAGTAATGCCAATTTTGGAGCACTTAAACACAATCACAGCTATCCATAACATTGACAAGCCAATCCACGCACCACCAGAAAATCTTGTTATTTTGACCTCATTTGACCTTGAAGATATTAATCTAAGGTCATGAAATCTGCACACAATAGAGTTCACTATCGCGCCCATCCACCCTGCGAATTTCGTTGCTCTAGCCTCAGTAGGAGCCGAGATCTTAGAGGGTGCGGAATCCCCCCCCCCCTCCAGTGCGCGTAATTTTCCGAGGCCCTCCAGGGCGCTTGTTAGTGCTCGGTCTTTAGGTTCCTTTTCTAGGACCATGTCCTTTTTGAGGGCCTCAGACTGTTTTTGAGGCTCCCATGCGGTCTCAAATCCCCGGTGTGCTTTCAGGAACCGGTTGTGTTTTATTTTTTAGCTTCCGACGTAACTACTTTGAGGTGCAACTCATGTTTTAAAGTCTTGCCGCTTTTTGCAAACTCGGTACGCCTTGGAGGACCCGGTGCATTTTCGTCCCTCAGCTGTGCTCTTAGGGTCCCGCTGTGTTTATTTTAGGTTCCTCGCTCACATTTGTGGGACCCCAGTATGATACTGGGGTCTCCGTTATAATTTATCGTGGTCCCGTCGCAACGTGTCCGGCCCAGGCGCGTGGTTTCGGGTAGATCTGATGGCAGTTTTCTGCGCTCGGCGTATTTTTTGGTGACTTCTGAAGTATGCAAAGTCCGAGCCATCACCAGATTTTTCCGGCTCCCGAAGATTTGGCATGTGCCGCCACGATTTTTCGAGCTCCGATAGTTTTTCGGTGACCGGTATGCTATTTGTTAAGACATCTGGTGGTATGTTTGGGAAACGGAGTGATTTTCGTGCTCGTACTTACTTATCGCATTTGGCTTCGTATTTAGTTTTATAAATCCCTCTTTATTTCGGAGAGCCCCGGCTAGATTCTTATCTGGTTGCGATGCGACTTTGGGGCCACGCTGTGCTTACTTGGGGCAATCAACGCTAATTTTATGGACACCCGGCGGGAATGTTTGATCCCCTGACCAGAACTAATGAGACTATCGACAGCAATCTTTGGTCCCAATTGCGATATTTGTAGGGGGGCGGGGGCTCTGCACTAGTTCTCTGGGCATGTTGTACTTAACTGTGCCCCAGTGCGATTTTTTCGTTCCCCGGCGCAAATTTTCTGGCCCCGTGCAAGTTTTTGATGCGGGCTGTATTTATTTTTAATCCCTAATTCTGAGGGCCCGATGCGAATTTATGGGGCCTCATAAGTACTTTCTTGGGACCCCGGCGCAATTCTTGGGATTTTTGGAGTCGACATCTTCAGGATGGAGGGTGGATTCGCCTCCATGGTATGACACGGTGGCTGCTCAATGAGCTTCTTTTCAGCTAATGACACCCTTCAGAGTAGAAAGGCCCTTATGAGGACCTTCTTTCGCGACCTGTCCTGAATTTTCCGGTGTTCGAGCCTTCTCGATGGATTCCTTTCGTAATATTTTGTATCGACTTCTATTTGTGTAGGCCTCTTGCGTGATATTTTTCGGCCCCGTTGCGATTCCTCCAGCTCCGGCGCATTTTGTTCGTTGCTCCAAAGCGTTTCTTTTTCGGGCCCAGGCGCGTTTTAAGGACTTTGGTGCAATTGTTGTGGCCACAAAGTGACATTTCGGGGAGGAATTTACTTTTTGGAAATCCATCTGCTAATTGTGGGACTCCGGCGCGACTTTTTGGGCCCCTAGTGTGATTTCCAAGGGCAGCGGTGCGACGTGCTTTTCGGTCTAAGTGCGATTTTTAGACCCTGCCGCCATTAGTTAGGATGCCTATCGCGAGTTTTATTGCCTCGGCACGCCTTTGGAGACCCAACACCTTTTTTTTCTTTTGGGGAATTTACTGGTAGAACATAATTATTCCATATCCATACCTTTTCGTTGCCCCGACTTAATTTAGTAGGTGTTCCCCATGAGACTGTTGGGACGCCGGTGCCGACCTGCCGAGCACCTAGAGTGATTTTCAGCGGCCCGGGCGCGACTTTTTTGCACCCACAGGTTCAGCGCGATTATTGGGAGCGGCCAACCCTTTGGGGTCCTCGTGAATTTAAAAATATAGACACGGTTTTCTTTCGACCCCAGCGTAGTTTTCGGGAGCCCGGCGATACTTTCTTGCCCCCAGTGTGATTTCCAGGAGTCCGGCCCGACCTTTTAAAGCCTTACCGTTATTTTTGTGGGCACCGGCGCGACTTTTCGGGATCATAGCGCAACTTTTTGGGAGCCCCAGCGGTATTTTCAGGAGTGCGGCACCACATTTTGAAGTCCTCAGTGTCATATGTAGGATCTCGGAAGGATTTTTAAGCCATCAATGTGATGCTTAGTGGTCTTGGTAAAATTGCGGGTGCCCTAGCATCATTTTCAGGGTTCTCTGCGCGTCATTTTGTGACCCCAAATGCTATTTTTATGGGCCCCGGTGCGATTGTTATGGAGACCAGCAGGATTTTTAGAGAGCTCGCCATGATTTTCTGCAACCCCGGCGCGAACATTGGGGGCCCACAACCTCTCAGGGGTTCCAATGCCAATTGTTGGTTCTTGTTGCTAATTGATTCTTGTTGCCAATGCCTCCCCCTTCGGTACTCCACTGTGCATGCCCCAATTATTTTATACCTAACAATGACGTCTATGGAATACATCGCACAAAATCGACTTTACTATGCCCATTTAACTGCTTGCACCATAAGTAGTGTTCAGAAATATATACCCTGCAATCGGCTTAAATTCATCCCATTATCTTTGGGGTTCTTAAATCTCAATCTGGTGGGCGGGGATGGCCGAGTGGTTAAGATGTCGGGCTATGGGTACCAAAGGTCCCGGGTTCGACTCTAGCGCCACTCAGGACATTTCCCAATCACGCGGCCCACCGGCGAAACAGTCTGGGCGGCGCCATTAGCCGTGAATGTGCATAAAGTGTGTCGTGAACCAACCAATAAGCAAACAAATCTCAATCTGGGCGCACACACCACTGGACGATGACAAGCCTTGACAATCCTTGACTTGCCGCCCCGGTAGCTCAGTTGGTTAGAGCGCTGGCCTGCACTGGTCTCCCCTGTCCCGGCAACACAGGGTTTAAGTCGCTTCGCGCTCTCGCATTTAGCGCCCGGCCGGGAGAGTCAGCTGGCAGGTGACCCAATTAGGCCGGGGACGAGCTACGGGCGGCCGTGTCGGTGCATTGACGGCACGTTCAACTTTCGGTCCCAAAGCCATCCTAACAATGACTCGGATTAAATGTATCAAAAAATAGTATCCATTGCAAACTGGTGTTCTAGCACCTTCAGTCCAAATGCTTTCATTTAATATATTTTGGGATCAGTCTTTGCTAAGCAGAGATTGTTGCATACACCATGAGCCCACCATGTGACCGAACCATTTCCGTTGAACAACACAATTTGAATTAAATGTGTAACGTGCTGTCAATGCCACTAGGCAGCTACCCAGTTAAAAATCCACTCGGATCAGGTGCCATGCTCGTGATGTGCCTTGCCAGGTCACATTACAAGCATCACTCGTCACTCTTCATATCACTCCTCATGTGACCTTTTTAGGTCACATCACGAGCGCATAATCCTCTCAAGGATTCTGGGAGTCTGAGAGGCGTTCTCGCACTTGAAGGTGATGCACTACGGTGCAACATTCATCATTGTATCCATAATAAGTTGTCAGGGTTCGGAATCTCAGGAATGCCCATCGTGCATCCGGCCGATAAGCGTACCGCACACGCCGGAACTGGCCTATTTCTGAACTCGTCGGAGAATGTGGGCCTATCAAAACGTGGCATTCCCCACATACCCAGACGACCGCCTCCGGCCGGAAGGGCTCCGCAACCTGGTGGGTTGCTGTGCCGCCAGCCGCCACGCCCCCACAACTCTCGTCTGCACGGAAGCCAGTGCCGTCGTCCGCCCGGTGCAGGCACATGTCACCTTTTGACCCCGTCACGCCCCCCGAGCAATGGCCGCTGTCTCGACTGACCAATCATGGTCCGGCACACAATATAGCCTACTGCGCCGCGCGAGTTCACCAATGAAAACGCTGATTGTTAGAAATGATGTATAGTCTAGGCTGTGTCGTATATATTCCGATGTTTGAGTGAAAATAAAGGAGGAGAGAGGGTCCCAGGAGACGCACAGAGACGGACGCTGGTCTTTGCACTGTACTGTGGTAACGCCCGGTCGCATCGGTCGACTGCGCTGACAGCTTGAATCAGGAAGGTTCGTGGCCGACCCCCACAGCTGTTTGGTTCTCGGAGCCGACGTGGCTAAAGCGAGAGCTGTCCTTTACCGACACCTGGGGTGTATCGTAAACACGCAGGTCCATTCCTAGACTACCCACGGTCAGGGTATTAACTACCTGACACAGTTTATGCACAATCACTGCTAATGGTGCCGCCCACACTGCTTCACCGGTGGGCCGCGGGATTGGGAAATGTCCGGAGTAGTGCCAGTGGACGTGCTACCATATGATATGTGCAGCTTTTGTTTAGTTATGGATTGCAGTGAGTTTTTGTCAAATATTAAAATGCGTGCATGCTGCTTTCTAGGAAATTTGTGTCTAAAAAATAGGAGGGCCAGCTACCATTGTTGGCCCTCCCACTTTTAAAAGTGGGTGGGTGATGACCCCCTGGCGCCCCTGTTCCTACGACTATGAGTGCGGTAGAAGCTAAGCTTGACGTCATGGCTTCCCGAAGCAAATCGAAGCCATTTAGTCTGGCGCAAACAATTAAATATCGTAATACGATATTTACTGCATTTCTGTCATCAGAACATGTTGAGGACGGCGTCCGGATGCAGAATCAGATCTTGCTGCTGATGCAGCATGTAGTGAATCAGATGCTCACAGGCAATTGATGCAGGGACGATACGGTCGGATCGGCGACAAGACTCAGCAAAGGCCACCAGACCACGGGGTCTGTGGCATTCTCCAACTCGCTCACGCAGACAACACCAATTCCAGTCCTATACCGCACGGTTCGGGACCGATTCCGTGGCTAGAATTTGACACCACTCTGGTGCGTCCCTGTTCGGGTACCGTGTGCCGCCATACGCGGCTGGCCGTCACGTTCGGCGCGCGGCCGTGCTCACGTTTCGCGTATTTACCGGTGCGGCTGTCGTGTTCTGCGGCCAGTTTGCGTTGCTGGGCCGATCTATTACCTAACTGAGAGAGAAAGAGAAAGCATTTCACGCGATGCTTCCATACCGACAAGGAAATTGGAATGGCCGAATAGCAGAATGGACCTGATCACGAGCCGATAGGGGGCGGCCGGCGGCTGGCGACTGCGAGTCGATACAACGCCCGTCGCGCCGCCGAGTTGGCAGCGACATGGCGGTACTGCAGTGGGTTGCTGGAATTGGAGAGCCGAACACCGACAGTGGCCAAGGTCCTGGCTCCGAACTCCTGCACGGCTATCGGCGTGATACAACCGTGATCGTTAAAATATAATAATCGGTGGCTATGGTGAGGAGCTGGGAAGCAGGGCTAAGTCCGGCTCGATTTACTGTGGTGTTCCCAAAAGTCATTTTGCAATGGCGACCCCAGCAAAAAAAAAGAATAGTTATCACAGGATGGTACCACAGCTCAAAGTCGCGCTTCATCTGCGATATCCTGTTTTCTGACGCCTTATTTTACAATTGTTTGGCTATCCGCACCACCCAGCTACACTCTGAAATGTCGCTTCGCGAGCAACACAATGTGAAGAAAACCCGCCTCTTCACATCACAGTGCTAAGATACATTGCCCGCGTCAACAACAACAGTTCTCAAAAAGCTACCGATTCAGCTGAAAACACTCAAAAGTCCGTGAGTGTGTAGAACGCTGGGTGTCAACCGAGCTGGCTCGACAGCAGAAGTTCCAATGCAAGCTAACAATGACATCGACACGGCCGGCTTTATAGGCTGATAGACACCACACCTAGACGTACGGCGGACGGTGGCACTGATAGGGAGAGGGAGCCTCCGCAAGTGTGTGTTGCCCAGGGCTCGGGCCAGCCGTCCATGATGGGCATGGCAGTTAACAGGATGCTTTAGGAGTTGTGAACCAAGCAATGTATCGCCGACACGTGAACGCGTTGCCACGCCTGATGTCCTCCATTGCGCCAAATGTGTCACGTGCTACTTGGTGTGTATTGGTGACCGGTGAACATAAAGTGGCTGCATTCAGGCCGCATTGTGTTGTGGTTTGTGGCCATGTACTCCGCCCATGTTATGTAGTGCATCTCTATGTGATGCGATGCGATGTGGCTCCAGACCATGCAGCATGTACTCGTGGCATGTGATGTGGTTTTGGGTCATTCGGGGCGGTTGTGACGGTATGACGTAGTGACGGTCTATGTAACGTGTTATCATTCGACGCTATTCGAATGTGACATCATTCGAAACGAATACCATGGAACATTAACATTGTCTTCTAAGGGTGGCAGTTACGCCTGATATGACTTCACGATTTCCCTCGATCTTTGAGCGTACTACGTGCTAGAGAGTGAACAATGTACACGTAGCCGCTTACTTCACAGGGACTGACGTGATGTTAGTCAGACACACGCATGAAGAATACACACGATGGAGAGTGATGTTGACGTCATCTAGAATGTAAATGTCATTAGAATGGAACACGTATCCGTAAAGTGTTGAACAGAAAGCAGCCACATCACGGATGCATTACCCCAAGAACGACTTAGTCATAGGCTACTTTCTGAAAGCGAATGGCTCCCGAAGCTACATGTTGTCAAGCATAGGCCTCACACTCCATTTAATTAGTGCGCCTCCATTTGCATTGGAGGGTCCCCACGATGCATCTACACCAAATCGTAGTTTGGTTTTGTAAGCGTACCAACATCCCATCTTATCTACACCAAGACATGTTTATGTTGCGTGCCACATGTAATATGCAAAACATGCATATGCTGCGTTAGTGCTTTTATTTCGTGAAAATTATGCGGAACATTCCATAAACTTGAGGACTTTCAGGATTTCTCAGTTCAAGAATTCGAAATGCTGCCGGTAAATGCGGGTCTTCCGTATCCTCCAGCATGTGCCTGTGCGGCAGAAGTACTCCGCCGAATGTCAGATTGCGTTAGTGTAGATGTGTTGGAGGCACACGACCAGATCAGCCATAGGTAGGTAATGCTGCTGGGAGAGTAGCCAGACCACACAAGGGCCGTACAGGGCTTGTTTAACCCGCGCAGTCTCGGAGGGGGATGGTCTTCAACCGCCCCCTCAGGTTTTTCGCGGAAAGTGAAAGAACGCCGCACGGCAGCGCGCCAAAATTTGCCTTTTCCAACATCAATTTGGCATAACATGTCAAACTTTTGAAGTCAGGTCATCTAGGGTCAACGAGTTAGTCGAGGTCAAGTGAGGTCACCTCCGAAAAAGTTCAACAAGCCGTCACGCTTTAACGGATGCAGGAATTTTAATGAAACTTTCATCCTTTGCTTATCATTAGGGATGCAACAAAACCTGAAAGATAAATTTTTCATTTTTTCCGCTTTTGGCTGCTTATTAGTTTTGCACATTTGCCTATTAGAGTTCAAATCGAAGATTCTGGCTAAGGTAAGGATTATTTACTCGGTCAATTTGACTTCAAACAACGTTATTTTTTGGCCCGCTCTACCCATTGAAGAGGAAAATTAAAAAGAACTTGAAAACTAAAAAATATGAAATATAAAAATATCGAATTTTTATTTTCTGGTGGCCAATTTTTTATGGTACTGGTCGATTTGGCTGTCCTTTTCTGATTCCAAATAATTTTTCCTTTTGCAAATATCCCCCAAAATTAACTCTTCAGAGCCACAAACATGTAAGTCGTGAAAATCTAGGCTTCCTAGTAACGCCACTTTTGGGATTTTTTTTTGTGGGGGATGGTGACGGATACTGCTCATCGAGCGCTTTCCGAAGACATCTCTGCTTCCGTCCGACGAATAGTTTTGATATTAGACGGGGGTTCCTATCAACCCCCTCCCGTCCGAGATGGGGTGTGAGGATTTGACCGGAGAGAGGGTTAAACAGCACCAGCTGCAATATGGAGATCCGTAGATGAGCGCTGTCGCGTCGTTGATGGCGAGATGCAAACCCGTCCTGAGCTGACAAGATACGTGGCGTCAACGAAATGAATGCGACAAATTCTGGTGTGGAATTTCAAAATCGCACAGATTAGTAGATGAGCATCTTTGTCATGCATGTAAAGGGAATCGCTTCCGCTAAACTAGAATGGCACGAAACGGTCAAAGCAGGCAGGTCTTTGAGACTACTATGTTAATTAAAATCGAAATGGGAGCAAGATAAAAGTTGTCTCAATTAAGTCTTGTCCAACATACCAAATCTATCGTTGGGCAAACGTAGGCGAAATCCAATCTTGTTCCATCATATATGGGTCAAGCTATATCATGGCGTTCGTGTATCACAAGAAACCTTTGATGTGAGCTTGACTGGATTATCAGCACATTACAACATGCAACAGGGTCACAGCTCTTCGGTTGGTTGGATTTGAAGCGCTAATCTTTTCTCAGCAGGCAAATATCACAGAAGCGTGCTGGCCGACCCTGAAGTTGCATTTGCCATGCGAGACGAGCAGCCCACAAATATATCCATTCTGCTTCTCCACCCGTGGCAAGCTCGGTCGGCAACGCGAACATCAGTGGCTGACAGGCACGTACCTTCTACTAAGCCGCGGCGGCAGCGTGAGCCCTCAGAAGCCAAAGTCGCACATGCTGCATCATCGGTAAGAGAACATGACACGTGACGGTGAGCTCGGCCAGTTCGGCAGCCGCGGGGGTTCGACAAACATACAAAGCAGACACTAAATGAGAGCAAAGGGTATACATTTGCAGCTGGCGGCCGACGAGCAGACATCAAAATGAATGTAGCGCACAAACGGCCGGCGGCCTTGGCGTAAAGTGACTTGAATCCGGTGACGCACGGGACACAGCAGCGCGGTGAGATGGTGAACAGACGCAGGCAAGCGGCAGCACAACCGTGGCCTCGCCAACCAACAAAACGAAACGTGAAGCACGTCCATTGCTAACCATGCTATTGCTTTGAACATTTGCAGATCTAATGCCTTACGGGGAACTTACGCATGTCTGAGCGACGACGAAAACATTGTCGGAATTGTCAAATAGTTCATGACATGCTCTGTAAAGCGAGCCAATCCTTGGGTACGGAAATCAAAGTCATGAGCAATGGTACCTCACAAATATCCTCATAAGTTCATTATATGCACCAATTGTTTGTGTTCGACACTAATAATGCTGTCTCCTCCAATGTATGTCCCAGGTATATTTAGAAGTTAAGCGCATTCGATTAAAAATATGAATAGACCGTACATGCATTCCCTGCAGTACACACGTACGCAAAAATAATTGCATTGAAGTGTGTACTATCTTACCACAGCACGTTCCTTAACACCATTACCACTTCCTTCCATGATAAAATGACCGATTCATGTTATTCTGTTTCATTTATCGCACAGCTGAGAGGTAGCATACCACTGCTCATATGAAGTACAATAAATTTACAGCAGTCATTCGCTTTATACCTGAAATTCTCTTACGTTGAAGGTGGTCGTTGGCGTCCCAGCTAAACCATTAACTCAGTCCGGCCCAGTCGGTCGTTATTGCAAACTTGTCATGCGTGCTTATTCAAAGCCATATCAGTGAGCGAAGAGTGGGCAAGACCAGACAGAGCGCACGTTCGTACGCAGCAGACGATGCAACAGCCACTAACTACATAGTCCAGACAGAACATCCGACAAGACACGGATTGCACGCCATCCTTACTGCTGCTGGTCAGTATCTTCTTCGTTGTGCTTTGAGAGCGCCATCAGGATCATGGTAAGTTCTCTTTTGTTGATCTTGCCATCCCGGTTGAAGTCGCAGCCCCGAAGAATGGTCTCCTGGAACTCTTCCAGGTCTTTAGCATCGTAATCCTGTGCGAAGGACATGCTGAATAGCTAGTCGCACATGTTAGGTCACCTGGTGTAGCACATATATATAGTACATAATTTAAGTATGTGTTTGTCTATGTAGCGTTTATGATGCGTACAAGATCTGGATGCATGGCCGGATGCAGCTTCGATGCAGCTTCGATGCAACTTCGTTGCAGTTTTGGATGCTATGACATCGCTGATAAGCGCTGCTCATTTGCATATTAAAAGGTTTCGTAGATGATACCGTCACAACAAATCACAAACATGATTGGGTCCCATCGCTGTCATTGTCGGTGTGCAACTTTTCCAAAGCGTGGGTAAGCACTTCAAATCTCAGAAACGAGAAAATGAACAAAGCTATTTAATGTAGAATCCTGCGTAATTCATTCAAATTGAAGTAAAATGCGCATACCTTGTACAACTAGCAATGGAGAGCATCCTATTTACCTTCTTGACTAGCTCCAACAGGTCCTTCAGGAATCCGGTCAGTTCATCATCCTCTATGGTCCCACTGTTGTCCTGAAGAAGAGGATTGGAATGTTTTACCATTTTAGGAATCATTTATAAAGCGAACATTACCGCCACCGCCTCCCCCTCCTCCCTGAGTCATTACGAACTGCCACTGAATAAAATCCCAGTGATGTACACGCGTAGCTCATCACCGAGTCATTATGAACTGCCACTGAATAAAATATCAGTGATGTGCACGTGTAACTCATCACCGAGTCATTACGAACTGCCACTGAATAAAATCCCAGTGATGTACACGCGTAGCTCATCACCGAATCATTACGAACTGCCACTTAATAAAATCCCAGTGATGTGCACGTGTAACTCATCACCGAGTCATTATGAACTGCCAATGAATAAAATATCAGTGATGTGCACGTGTAACTCATCACCGAGTCATTACGAACTGCCACTGAATACAATCCTAATGATGTGCACGTGTAACTCATCACGGTGTGTCGCACAGCTGAGGCACACACACGACTGCGCTTCAACCGGCGGAGTAGAAGCGTGCCGAGAAACGTCACGTGAGCATCGGACACGTGTGCAAGAAACGATCACACGTAGTTCAATGCAAGCGGAATGAGAACACTCATGGCCTCCGATTAGCGTAAATGAGTGGCATGTCAGACGTAAATGGCTGACGATGTCAATAGACAGAGAGATTAGTGTCAATGAGGGATGTTCGGTTGGGAACCAGATGGAATCCCTTGGCTGGTGATTCCGGTCTTTAAATGACCCTACGCATCATAATTAGCGTAGGGCGACCTTTGATTGCCTGAATTTAAATATTAAGATTTGAACATAAGTTCACGATACCACTACACAGCATAACAATATGCGAATATGATTGTCACTCTATTCTCCACCCCGTTTACATGAGCAGGTCAGCCGCAAATGAAAATTTCCGTTCTGGTCGATTCGCAAAAGTTTCGATTGCGCGGCCCATTTACAAGAGCAATGCAGCCACCTAATCGGAATTTTGTGATTTGACGGCTCACACAATATGGTGAAAGGTTCAGAATAGTTGGCGCATTTTTGCGCTTCCAACGTACCTGCTTCGAGCAACGTCGTACACAGGCACAATATATCATCAATGATCCATGTAGTTAGAGGTAGTTGGGCAGGGATACAGGTAATCTGAATTCGAAGGATTCACGTAGCCGATGATACGTTGTCGATGACAACATAGCTCTTTATTCTTCGTGAATCAAACGGTGCATTGCTTCCAGGCCAGACTATGTTCTGTAGAATAGGTTCCAGACTATGTAATGACGCATTGTTCCAGACGACCTTGTTCCAGACTGTGCAATAGTCAAATAAACAGAGTAAGTCAGGTTCACTACGCAATCGAAGAGATAAATCAGCAAAACCCACACACGGTCACAAATCTGGAAATTGAACACTCCGCCACATCGTAAAACTTACGGTTGGGGCATGTACTAATAACGTAACGTTTCAGCGCCGACTTCAGCTGTTACACGTCCGATTTTTGTGTTTCATAACTATATTTGCAATTAGAATAAAAAACAAGACGTTATTTTTTCATAAGTACACTACATTTGCTCGAATAGCCTCGGAGAGAATAGCCTCAAGAAGTGCCTTGACCCTTGCAGCAGTACCATTATTCGTTCATGATTGGCGCTTATCGCAAACTTTCACCTACCGAAGCGTAAATTTGCGTTAAGCTTTTCTCATGTTTCGCTACGCAAATTCCCGTTTACAAGGGCATTATTTTCGCAAGCTTTCCAAATCATATTGCATTCGGAAGTTTTGCTAATCGTATAAACGGGGTAATTGTGACTTCAAGCAATTCAGCGAAGTGATCGCGTACGAAACATTCATAGTGAACGCAATGCGGGTCCGAGCATAGGCTTTGCTCGGAAAACAATAACGAAAAATATTGAAGAACTTACTCGGTCGTAGAGAGCAAACACTCGCTCAATGTCATCCCGCGTTAGCTTGGAGGCACCCTGAAACACGAGACATCAATCAGTCGAAACAAAATGTGTTGCTTTCCCAACAGTCCATATCTGCAGCTATGGGCGCTAAATGACCTTGTAGTCGGCGCGCCCTTAAGCCCAAATAATCAATGAATCATGCCTGCAGCTGAATTAGAGATACATAAACGCTTAGTGCTCCCGTCAACCTCCGCAATTGCACCCGGGCATCCGTTAATCCCTGCTATTGTACCCTTGCAGCCGTCAGCCTCTACTACACCTGGGCATCTGTTAAATCCGATATTTTATCCATGTACCCGTCAACCCCGGCTATTGCACCCGGGAACCAAGCCACGCTATTATATCAGGGCACCAGTCAAACTCTGCTATTGTATCCGGGAACCCGTCAACCCCAACTGTTGTACCCGGGTACCCGGGCACTCGTCAGCCCCAGCTATTGTACCCGGGCATCCTCAACCCCAGCTATTGTACCCGGCCGATCGTGAACCCTCGATATTGTACTCGGGCATGCCTTAAGCACTACTCATTAAGGGGGATATTTTTGGAGCAGAATTTCTGGGAAGAGGAGCCAATCAATGTAGAAGACAGGACGCTCAGTGCTGCTGGTCGAAAGCGTTGTGTCTGGGCTGCATTGTTCATGGATCAATGGAACATGGCCATCCGTGCTTGGACTTGAACAAGACGCATTTACGAATAAGCACGGCATGATTTCAGACTAGACCTGCAACAGTTGCGATGTGGCATAGGAGATTCATCCTGCAGACTGAAGGCAATGAAGATTAAGGCAGTGATACATCTTGCCCAAGACTTGCATGAGCTCGTATCGAGCTCTAAGAGGCTTGATGTATTTCCACAGAACGGAAACAACTAATACAGATCGGGTTGCACAGTGCAGTGATTCCGAGCAGGACTATCACTAATTTCCCATTACTGCTGGAAAGATGCAATAACACTGAGTTCGAAGAAATTCCACGGTGCTTTTCAACGACGTGCCCCATCGAATCAAGCACATTCCAGTTATATTACTGTGGCGTTCATTGCAAAGTGCAGCTTTCGAAAGCGACGCTCTATAATTGAGCTTTGGTGAGTTGGATCCATGCTTGGTATTAATGTGCAGGCAGATACATGACGCTTCCTTTTGGTTGCGAATACACACTATCAATGAGACGCATGGACCATTTTTGAACAGTGATCTGTACGAGCTATGATATGGCTTAGCACAAGCAGCAAGTCAGCAAAACAGCAACCTACTGATAAGTTTGCACGGTCTGTTATATTTTGGAGACATGCCGGGCCATGTCCGCTAGCCTCTGTTCAGTTATGAGGGAAAGATGACGCGATTGATTTGCATCCGAAGACGACATTGTTGGCAATCTCACCAAGCTCAATTTTGCTAGCAGTATCACGACTGTGGCCTTCACTATGCACGAGACAACGGGTGGTGTATCGAGTCAACCAAATGACCGACGAGCTAGGTCTACACTCCATGAACATGCCATTTCGATCCAAAAATGGTGGCTTCTGGCGGCGGAAAATCAAACATGTGCACTTCTAAAACAGGAACAGAACAAAGCAAATAATGGGTGAGCTTCATGAAACCATCTGTAATTAGATCGCTCGGATTCAGCAGGTGCAATTCATAAGGTAAAACGTGTTCACACAGGGTTTTTCTAAACTGAAGGCCATATCTTATCACAAGCATATAGCAAATGACAGAATATGCAGCACAATACACTAATGCCATGCCTGCTACGTACACGACGCACTTGGTAACCTGACACCTGCCCAGTGCATTTGGTAGCCTCGCACATGTCCAATTAATTTTCTGGGCGTCACATGGACTCACACATGGGTCTCATACAAACACCATAACACTTGAAATGGCGATGTATTGAAACACGAGAAGCAGGTTTAACGTAATTTTGCTAGCAAATGGTTGCGTGAAGTTCGCCGTATGAGCAGACATGTGCTACGATCCGCCGAAAATTACTGTCCCCGACGGGTGGTTTGATTTTTGACTAGACACACTTTGATCTGACTAACGAAAGTATGTTAAATATGATCCAACAAATTAGTCTTAACAAGCGTCAGGTCCATGTTTCTAACTTTGCTTTCACTCCGGGCGAAACACAACCAAATACGAACCGGGAGAAACATACTACCTCTGGAAATGTGCCAAACGAGTTCCGACCAGACTTATGTGTTCAGACTTATGAGGGATAAAATTCAGACCCAGGCCTGCTCACCCTTTTGAAAGCTAAAACTCGTGTCATTCACAATGTGAACTCTTGGTCAAATCTGTGCCACATGCCTCCTCGGGATTCCATAGGAGCATGATCACAACGATTTGGGTTTGTGTGGTCGTGAGCCTGGACTATTGCGCGATCGCGAACCTGGACCGTTGGCTCTGGCTAAGGGCGTTTTATACAAATTCGGTACATACAAATACACTTAGGTTAAATTGCACACTTTCTGAAATGAAGCATTTAGTAGACTAACTGACTTATTCATTAGCTATTTCAAGCATATTTGAGAGCAAAACAAATATTGCCATCACTGAAATAAGCGGCACATATCAGAAAAATAGAACGGAAGAGGAACTTTGAGGTTCCAATATAACATCCAGTCATGAATGAAGTGATATATTACAATGCATTTTTGCATACGAAGTCCGTATAAACTGTTTGAGAACAAAGGTATTCATTTCGTCAAATAACAATATTTTCAGTGATGCCTTAATGTTTCATCGTTGATACATATATACTTCTGTCGTGTTTTTCGGCTGTCGTGGCAGATTTTGTGTTGATTTATAATTATTATTTTGACACACGTATTCCAAACGAACAAAATGCAACTATGACCGCCAAAACATCACAACAGAAATTACTATTAGATCCATACGTCATCAGGAAACATATCAGGTTACGTTTGGTTACCTATCGGTGAGTAACTGGCTAGTGGTGATTGGGAACAACTGCCCTTGGTTTTAATCACTAGACTACAACTGCAAGCTGTGCAAAGCAAACGTGACATCGCCAATGCACGCATCAGCGTGTGCTAGGGGGAAGATTCAGGCGGTTTTCTATAATAACTACGAGCCAGAGCAAAGTCCGCGTGGCTAATCCCGTTTGGAGCTGCTGTTACAGAAGCAGATCTCAACTGCTTCTGTGAAAAACAGGAGCGATTCCACTATGACGGGAGCCATTCAACCCGGCCGTCGGGATTTTGGGGCTTCAATTAATTTAGTTTGCTGCAATGTTTCAAATTGTGATTTCCTTATTCAGAATAAGACCCGAAACATCTTTCAACAGTGGCAGTAACAAATAGCAATGACGTACGATTGACCATCGAGGCATCGTATCGCGTGTCGCCGGCGCACTGGATCGGCCGGGACGACGCTGTGCTCAGAGGACCGTGCTGGTGCCGTCGCCGCCTTCATAGTCAGGCAGCCAGCGCGCCGTGCCTCGTCCAGTGACCCAGCATAGAAGTGCCGGCACAAATCCCACTCAAGAAATAATACTGGTGAAATTGGAGAATGCACAAATCCACGAATAGCGGCTTGTTGCATCAACATTGTAAAATGAAAAAAAAAATCCTCCTATTCAGATCAACTCTGTTCCATCACGCATTGTTTGGCTGAAAGTGTGGATAGGTGTTTGATTTGAATCATGCACATAAAAATACCTGCTTTTTACAAGTTAGTCAAGCACCTCTCGGCTCCTTAAATTTTGATTCCCTACTTCACGAATGTTAGTTGTTGAAGAGGTTTTGTGGCGCCATTTTCCTGGGTACGTCACTACGGGTGGCGGGGTTTTTCTTTAGCGTCGGCTCCCTGCCGGTGAAGGCCGCGGCGGCCTCACCCACGTGCTCAGCGTCACGCCGGCCGACCTGCAGCCGACCTGCAGCTCGGCGCGCCTGCACCTGACCTTTTGCCGTCGCTCATCCAGTGCACCAGATGGCGCTGACTGCTGGTTGTACAAAGCACTGCAAACGGTGCCCCTCCAACATATCCCGCGGACTCGGACAGAGAAGGGCGATAGGGCAGCGGCAGCACACCAACAGTTGCATACACTATCAGGCAAACACGTGAACTAGCTTCCTTACCCATTCTGCGTCGCCCTAAATGGAGAAAACAACTTTACTATGCAGCGACTCATGGTGTTAGCAACATAAATTTATAACTCACCATTGTACATTGGCAACGTTCTCTCGTTTTCCTGCGCACGCATCAGCACAAGAACACACACTGATCAGGTTAATGTTCGTCAATATTGATTGGCATGCATTTTAGTTTGTAGTTACATAGTGTGTACACTGCCATTGTATAATTATGTTAGGAAATGACTCAAGCCATAAATGGACGCATCCATTTCCCGCGATGGGCAAGAACAGCACACTGGAGACACGGAGGGATATAGCAGCAGATAAAGACAATCAAGAAAATCACATGTGCATCGCTACATAAAGCTGTACACATGGGGGGTGACATTACTCGATACAGATCACGAGCAGCTGCAAGAGTTAGCCTTCGAGGAGTACGTGTTAACATGTCGGTTAAGCAAATTAAGTAAACTTTCTTGAATGAATAAAGTAAACATCCGAAGTAGGGCACGGTGTTGAATTGCTCCATCGTCTCGCCTGGTCATTGCATCCAGACAGACGAGCCTGCACCCGACCAGCGCTCTTCGCCGGCTTCGCCAGCTTCGCCACGGGGTGGTTGTCTCTCGCCCGTCATTTGGCCGCTGAGTGAAGCACGCTATCCGGACGACCCTGGCGCATGACATGCGCCAGGGTCACGTCAGTGGCGCCCGATGTTCTATGATTTCGGTTGGCCAGTGACAATTCAGGGCAGGTCAAAGGCAAAATAGTCCCGACATGTGTTGGCACGGACGGCTTCGACCTGGCCTGGCGCCGAATCCATTTGGCATGCATAGACGCCAAATAAGCGTCAGTGTGGATTAGCTCTGTCCTGACTGACCATGGACGATCGAAGCGCACGCCAAAACAGCGCCCGTCACGCCAATTGTCACATGCGATGGTTTGTGATGGCTTGCAAATTAATTATTTTCAGTTTCGGAGAGCATTGAATTCACATGCGGATCATAAAAGGCGCAAAGTCATGCTCGATCGATAGAAAAAAGCATACACATTGAATTAATGTCGATGCACTCTGTGATGACTTTGATTATTAAATCGCTTGGGGGGTGTCATCTTAAGAAGTCTAAGGGATCCGAAGAAGGAGGCATCAATCATTTGAGCGCATTAGCCATGGCAAGAACGGTGTCGTGGTGACCATCTAACCTGGTGGTGCCTGTACGGGAACTAAACATTGAAGGGCGCTCTCGTGGTGCGAAAACTAACGTAATCATCCTGGATATGAGTATGTCAGCGGCACCGTACACGTCCCGCTGTTTGCCTAAGTCGCCTGGCTGGGTCGGATGGGCATTGGTCGCTTCTCTTGGCTATGCGGCCCATATCGCAGCCTTGATGGATTAATGTGGCTCCTTGGACCACCCTGGTGGTTCCACTCCGACCAGTGGATCGCCCGATGGGACTTATCGGATCGCTTCCCAGACTAGATTGGTCGGGTGGAGCCGTGGGGCCGTACGCTGCTGATTACCGGCACCACTAGGCTCCCTGGATAGGCTTAGCGGATCGGTGAGATCCGCGCCAGGTTCGGTAGTCCCGTTGGTGACGGTCCAATCGATTACACGAACGGCGGCGGAGAGACAGAGACGATTGGGGCGATGTTGTGACTGTCACCGTTCCCTTTAGGCATGGCAGCGAACACAGCTGATGATGATGGCCGTGCTGTACACAATCTATAGAACGGGCGATATCGAAGGAATTCCTGACAGGCAAATCGAAATATAACGTCAAATTTGTCAAGTGCCCTCTTGAGGTGAGTCTGGGTCCGCCCCTGCCGGTGCGACGTGTGTCATCAACAGTTGTCCAAGGCACCGCTGGTCTCGGAGAGGTGATGTTGCTCCCGGAGCGGCATTCATCGCTCACTGCGGCGGCCTGCTCTACAGTCGCCTTGGTCACAGGAGATGAAACACCCTACCCCGCCGGCCATTGGCAGCTGTGTGTGGCAAGCAGCCACCTCGGCGGAGCTCTGTGTCCAGCTGTGTGTGGCGCGCAGCCACCTCGGCGGAGCTCTGTGTCCAGCTATGTGTGGCGAGCAGCCACCTCGGCGGAGCTCTGTGTCCAGCTGTGTGTGGCGCGCAGCCACCTCGGCGGAGCTCTGTGTCCAGCTGTGTGTGGCGAGCAGCCACCTCGGCGGAGCTCTGTGTCCAGCTGTGTGTGGCGAGCAGCCACCTCGGCGGAGCTCTGTGTCCAGCTGTGTGTGGCAAGCAGCCACCTCGGCTGAGCAATGTATCCAGAGTTCGTACTTTTTGTCTAAGGAACATGTATGTCTGCAGTCTGAGGAACATGTGAGTCTGAAGAATATGTGTGTCCGAAGAACATGCATGTCTAGGGAACATGTGCATCACGATACCCGCACTGGTGCGTACTATTCAGACGAACTTCACTGGCTATAGCCGGTCGCTCATTCTCCAGTCAACATGATTGAAATGTTTTAGTGTATATGTGGGCAACTTAGAATGAGGATGTCAATCGAGACTACCATGTTTATTGTTTCTTTCGCAGAACAGAAATATCAAAACCCTCGAAAATAATTATGATTTTAGAATAAATTATGAGCCTTTTTGAATGGAGCACCATGTACCTCTGGGCCCATTTCTGTAATTCTTGGTACTGCAGTGTCAACACCAAAATACGTGTTACGGACTAATGTTGATGAATGTTGTTGTGTGCTCGAGATTTGTCATCATTTTGGTTTCGATTTTCAATTCCGAAGTACTATGCGTTCATTGGAGCTTGTTTGTGTACGATCTATAACGGAGACAAACTTGAGCCGGTTCAAGGTGCCGGGCTTGGAAACTACTGACCCACAAATTTTAACACACCACTTTCGACCTCTTGAATGTCGCCTATGCACACTGTAGAACGACACAAACTGAGCAAGGCTGAAGTGCACCACAAGCAACAATATACCTGCTGTTTGTCACGAAACACATTTACTTCCTGCCGACTTTGTGAAGTATTAGTGCAACATCGGAACGCTGTGCTAGTCCCTGTCACCGCTAAGTTCTACTAATTGCTTTTTGTGTAGTGCGGTGGTGCTCTGAACCAGTTCCCGATCAGTTTGCCTTGTATGCCCAGCTTGTGTCCCTTTCGCATTCACGGCGGGGTCCAGGGGTCAAAATTGTGTCCCTCTTCAACTCTTCGGATCAGTTGGACGTGTTGTTCTTCACCACCGCGGGAAGACGTCGCGAGTGGCAACCGCTCGTCCTCAGCTACCGGACAGTGTGTGTGTGTGCACGACAAGACGCCTCGGCCACCGGACAGTGTTTGTGCGCTTGACAAGACGCCTCGCCACCGGACAGTGTGTGTGTTCACGACAAGACGCCTCGGCCACCGGACAGTGTGCGTGTGCTGGACAAGACGCCTCGGCCACCGGACAGTGTGTGTGCGCTGGACAAGACGCCTCGCCACCGGACAGTATGCGTGTTCATGACAAGACGCCTCGGCCAACGGACAGTGTGTGTGCGCTGGACAAGACGCCTCGCCACCGGACAGTATGCGTGTTCACGACAAGACGCCTCGGCCACCGGACAGTGTGTGTGCGCTGGACAAGACGCCTCGCCACCGGACAGTATGCGTGTTCACGACAAGACGCCTCGGCCACCGGACAGTGTGTGTGCGCTGGACAAGACGCCTCGGCCACCGGACAGTGTGTGTGCGCTGGACAAGACGCCTCGGTCACCGGACAGTGTGTGTGCACGACAAGACGCCTCGGCACCGGACAGTGTGTGTGTGCACGACAAGACGCCTCGGCCACCGGACAGTGTGTGTGTGCACGACAAGACAGTATGCGTGTTCACGACAAGACGCCTCGGCCACTGAACAATAAATGCGTGTGCACGAGACGCCTCGGCCACCGCCAGCGAGTAAGCTCCGCCCCCCCCCCCCTCTCGTGCGGGGAGGGGCGCAACCGCCGGTCGGTCAATAGCGCGACACCGCAGCCGCGGGTGCACGCTGTATAACAGGAAGGTGTGCCGTGCTTGCCCGGCTGACCAGGGTCGACCAGTGTAAGGCACGTGGCTGACTGCGCGCACTGACCGGCTCTGACCGGTCAGATATCAAGCCAAAGCCAGTGCAGGACATTTGGCTGATGGCACATCTGACCTGGCCTGGTAGGCACCGAGCCGAAGCCGACTGCATGAGCCGTGACAGTGACGCCTAACAGGCTACTAAGGTGTACCATTTTTGGGACTTTTTCGAGTTAGGCAACACCAATGAAGGGCATGATACCTTTGCATAAGAACATTCGAAATCCAAGGTTTTAGATTTTTATAGTAATATTTGGTCGATTACACCAAGGTTTTGTTTTAACATACTTGGCCGCATTTAAAACGTCGGGTTTGCGCTATTAGAGGTCGTGCGCTCTCGGAGTCTGTATTTCGGTCACATTAACACATCATAATCCTCCAGGAACGGTGTCTTCTGAGTTTAAGTGGGGGCGGAAGCGTCGGACACCGGTGAGGATGTGGGGGAGGGGGGTTGATACTCATTCGCTCCCGATCTCAGCAGCCTCAGCCTTCTTTTACATATTATGTTCAAGCAACGATAGACAACACGGTATAACATTAATATTGTGTTTGAAGAACTTATCTGGTCAACTTGAATAATTTTCCAACTGCAGAGATATCCAGGCAAGCAATGAACGTGATTATTGAACCAAATTTCACGTGCGCTCGTAGGTATTCGGCTATATCTGGAGTTTGGGTAAGACGATATCTTTGGCCAGACGCCCGTTCAGTCTAACGCTGTACTTTGCCATGGAATCTGCAGAAGGTGAAGGCACGAGGAAAAAGAAGGGAGGTCTCAGGGCAGAGGTAGAAGCCTAGTAGTTTCCCCCGATACGTTCTTCAAACACAATATTAATGTTACACCGTTTTGTCTATCGCTGCTTGAACAGAATATGTAAAAGAAGGCTGAGGTTGCTGAGATTGGGGGACGAAGGAGTATCAATTCCCCACCCCATAACCGGTGTCCGACGCTCCCACCCCCACTTAATCTCAGAAGACACCGCTTCTGGAGGATTATAATGTGTTAATGTGACCGAAATCCAGACTCCGAGAGCGCACGACCGCTAATAGTGCAAACCCTATGTTTTAAATGCGACCAAATATGTTAGAACAAAACCTTGGTGCAATCGACCCAATATTAATATAAAAATATAAAACTTTGGATTTTGAATGTTCTCATGCAAAGACATCATGTCCTTGATTGGTGTTCACTAACTCGAAAAAGTTCAAAAAATGGTACACCTTACTGGCTACTCGGCTGCCTCCCATGCAATGGCATTCTCGCCAAGCATGTAAGATCAGCCCCTGTTGTCTGCGTAGGCCTCAGTTGTCAACGACGTGTTTTTTTACCTGTCCAATTTAAGGACACCTCTTTGACGCTGCGCAATGGTTTTGTCCCAATCGTTGCATTTTCACAATCATACCTTATAGCATTGGGTACGCAGAGGAAAATTCATCCCCAACCGCCTTAAAGTAGTTAGTAAGTTTGCTTAAACTCGAAAGCCTTATGGACAGCAGGAGAAAACCATCGTATTAATTGTCGGGAATGTTGAGCAATTTTATTTGCACTGATGCAATCCGAGCAGTCAATTAATTAATCAAGCATGGTAGCGTGTCATCCAAAAGTTCTATGCAAACGTCCATAATTATTAGATGGACAAAAGCGAGCACTGCAGCTTCCCCTCCTATTCCCTTACAAGACATAACAGCCTCCTCCCATTCCCCCACAAAACATCGCAGCCTCCCCTCTAATTCCCCTACGATACATGGCAGGCGTCACCTACCATTCCCCTACAAGACATGGCAGGCTTCGCCTTCAATTCCCATACAAGGCATGGCAGGTTTCACCTACCATGGATATGATGAGGGGATAATGATATTACTCGACCGTAAGGCTATTTCAAGCCGAGTGTACGATGAACATGAACAATCAGGCTGGCAGCCAAGTGACATTTTTTCCAGGCGATGCAATGACCGACAGTGATTACTGACACATGCCAATTATCTGACCACCTCTGGGCCTGTAATTTAGCAATATAAACAGACGCAGTTTAAAGTTGGCGACAGCGGAGTACGAGGTATGTTTAGCCTGGCGGCACGCATACCGAGTATCAGCGCCACAGATCATGCTACACCACACCTAGATTATTAAGGGTAAGTTCATTACCTCTCTTACCTTGAATACCGAACGGCAGAGGAAGTTCTCCTTTACCGGCAGTAGTCTGTAATGAAATCAGACATCTATGCGCTTCATCACGGTGAAATGGCGCAATAGGACATTATGACGTTCAACTTTATCACTTTCGCATGACGCCCATGAACTTGATACTAAGTTTCTCATAACACTTCGCATAACTTCCACACATAGTGGTGGATAAGCAGTTCCAAGTACAGGTACAATGTTGGTTTGTTCATGTTTTGGGCAAAACAGAAGTGTCCATGCATTATCACGCAATGTAAGTCCCCGGCAAAGTTGAGCAATTGAAAACTAGAGGCGACACCAAGGTCAGTCCAGAGATTGAGTCCGGAAGCAAATCAATGCCAACGTATTTCAGTTTGATGCGGGCTGGTCCAACATACGAGCCTGCTGTGCGCAGAGTACGACCCTCACTTTGCCATCTCGGAGAGCTGAAGTTTTCCGTCTTTGTTTGCATCGAACACCTGTAGCTGCAACAGGAACGGGGCCGTGTCAACTATGTATCAGCTAATAACCAGCGGCGGGAGAGCACACATAGAAATAGAGCGAAGAATCGAGAGACAGAAGAAGGAGGAAGGAGATAGTAAAGCAGAGGAAGGACTGAAATAGAAATAGGGGGCGTGAGGTGCAAACAGGGAGATAGAGAATGAGATATTGTGAATTGGAAACACTTATTATGTGTGAGTGTGAGAGTGGTATTGATAATGATCAGTAGAATAATAATCGGAATGCAACGGAATGTATTGTAACACTGGCTAACTGAACAAAATGTAACTGAACAGAATGTAGCACTGGTAGTGGCGGACCAAGTCGCAAGAGGATGCCTGCCAAATGTGCTTTATGATTGTGTCCTCCCTGTCAGGAATTCCTCCGACATCGCCCGTTCTATGGATGGTGTCAAGCAGGGCCCCTCCCATAATAGATGTTCGCTGCTCTATCTAAACGGAATAGTGGCGGTCACCAGTAACTGCTGTTTCAAAAACATACGCAGTACTGGATTAGCTGGTCTGAGCAATCATAAGGGCGTATTGCGGCAAGGTTCATAATGGCCGAAAAAGTAACCTATGGAAACACACAGTTTCCCGGGTCGACAGAGCCTTCATCTCTTACTGGTTTTTGATTTGATTTTATTACGGTGAGCACTTCGGCCTGCTCAGGCCATTTCGTGCTATAAACAGAATAATAAGAAAGGTTATGTCATGAAAGTCAATTTACATGTCCTGAAGCAAGTTGGTATTCCTGAGAAATTTTAAAAGTAGATCAATGAGACTCGGGTGTGTATCCCCTAATAGTGTGGGCAAAGAAAACGGGACGTTGTGTGTACGGCAGTAGTGTGTAAGTGGTTTTCGATGGTCATGGTAGTGTTGACAGTGTAGAAGAACATGTGAAACTGTAAGATGAGTATTGCATGATGGGCATGAAGGTCGAGGTGACGCAGTATAAATATATCTGTGGGTGAGAAAAGTGTGACCTATGCGGAGCCGAGATAACACTTTTTCTTCTTGTCTGTTTTTCTGATATGATGTGGTCCAGTTATCAATGACGGGTTTGATGAAACGTAATTGTGTGTGGTTGGTAGTTTCAGTCCATTGTTTGTTCCAGAAGTGTCGGATGCTCTGTTTTATCGCTGACTTAATGGCTTCGAAATGTTGTGGAATTTCTGTGATGTTTGGAAGTAGGAGTGATGATTTAGCTAACTGATCTGCTTGGTCGTTCCCTGGGATGCCGCAGTGACTGGGCACCCACAGGAAACGGACCTTGATGCCCATGAAATGAAGTGTTTCTAGTGTGTTATAAATGGACAGATGGAAATGGTGTGAAAAGGAAAGGGAAGAAAGTGATTGAAGGACAGATTTAGAGTCGGAACAAATGACAACACTGCGCATGGGATGACAAATTGAACGGTTGCGGACATAACGAAGGGCAATGAGGATGGCGTGCAATTCGGCGATGAAAATGGACGTCCCGTTTGGTAAGCGATGCTGTTTGGTGTGTGTCCCTGAAACGAAGGCATTTCCTGTGTAATTTGTGTCTTTAGATCCATCGGTGTAAACAAAAGGAACGTGACGATACCGAGAACGAAACTGGTTGAATTTTTGTTTGACGTATTCTGGACAAAGCTGTGATTTTGAAGTGGTGGTCAGATACAAAATGTGTCGTTCGGTCATCTGCCACGGTGGTGTAGTTGGTGGAGGAAGAGCAGTAATATGTGGAATGTTGTAGTGGAGTTGTGTAGAATATGTTTTGATGCGTGAAGCTATTGTAAGACCGGTTCGCTTTTCGGCGGGACCTAAATATTCGTGGTGTAGATTTGGGAGAATTTGTAATGATGCATGTGTGAGGTGATGTTCTTTGAATTGAATTTTTGTGGCATAGCGAAGTGTTAGTTCCATCCTTCGGAGAGCTAATGGTGTGATTACTGATTCGGTTTGTAGAGAAGTGATGGGGGACGTGGTCATTGCACCGAGTGCTATCCGGATAAATTTATTTTGTAATGTGTCTAAAACTTGCAAAGCGGAGGTACTGCCACCTGCGTAAACCACGCAACCATACTCTATGATGGGAAGAACCAATGATTTGTACAGTTGCAAAAGTGTGTGACGATCGGAACCGAATGGTGTAGACGTAATGCAGCGAAATAAATTGAGTCTGTGGAAACATTTTGCCTGGACGTGTTTGATGTGTTGATGCATGGAAAGCCGACGATCAAAAATAATGCCAAGAAATTTAAACGAATGTACGAAAGGTATGTCAGTATTTCCAAGGTGAAGTGGTGTTTCTGGATGCGGGTTTGGAGGCGATTTGCTGAATATCATGGTGGCAGATTTTGGAGGCGAGAATGTGAAACCGTATTTGATAGACCATTGGTGTATGTGGTCAAGTGCGTTTTGGAGTCTAAATAGGCAATGTTCTTTGTTTTCATCTGTGCACCAAATTGCGCTGTCATCGGCGAAAAGAGAACGTGATATTTGAGGTGGAACATCGGTGAAAATATCGTCAATGATGATGTTAAATAAAATTGGTGATAAACAGCTTCCCTGTGGTAATCCATTTTTCATGAAATGTAAATTGGAAATCGCTGACCTGCACCGGAGATGGAATTTACGGGAACCAGTCAAAAATCCTATCAAATAATGTGCTAAATTCCCTCTGACGCCGATGTGAAGAAGTTTTGAAATTAATGCGGGTTTGTGTACCATGTCATATGCTTTGCTAATGTCTAAAAATACTGCGATGGTGTGTTGATGTTTCTTATAGCCATGGCGTATGTCTGTTTCCAATCGAATGAGGTGATCTATTGTGCTGTGTCCAGGACGAAAGCCGCATTGAATTGGAGATAAAAGAGAATGTGCTTCTAAATACCAGGTCAGTCTTTTTGTAATCATACGTTCGAAAAGTTTTCCTAGGCAACTGGTGAGAGCGATGGGTCGAAAATTGTTGGGGTTGCTGTGATCTTTGCCAGGTTTTGGTATGGGAATGATGGTGGCCTCTTTCCAAGATTCAGGAAGCATGTGACCTGACCATAATGAATTAAATGTTTGTAAGATGGAATGTTTCGTATCGTCGGATAAATGTCTGAAAAAGGAATAATGTAAATTATCTGGCCCTACTGAAGTATTACCGGCGGAAGAAATTGCTGTGTCTAGTTCTGAAAGTTGAAAAGGGCTATTGTATGTTTCAGTGTTGTCCGAGTTGAATTGTGTTAAATCGGTGTGAAAGGTGTGTTCAGCATTTTGTAAAAATTCCGGTCTGTAATTGTTATCAGAGCTGTTGCGGGCCATAGTATCTGCTAATGTGTTTACTATTGTTTGTGCGTCTGTAATTGTGGTGTTCTGGATTTTGAGGGCCGGGAGTGATTTAAATGGGGTGCGTCCAGACAACCGTCGGATTAACTGCCAAATTTTGCTGAGAGGCGTTTCTGATGTGAGTTGTTGCAAAAATGAATTCCATGAACGACGTCTAGCCTCGCGAATGATGCGGCGGGTTCGAGCTCGTTCCTGGTTTCGATGAAGTAAATTGTGTGAATCGGGATGTCTGATATATTTTCTAAATGCTCGTTTTCTAACTGCGATGGCATGTGCTACTTCGGGGCACCACCAAGGTACTGGTGTTCTCTTTGTGAAGGGTTTTGTGAGTGGAATAGTGATAGAAGCTGCTTCGAAAAGTGTTTTTGTAATGTGGTCGATGTTTTCGACGGGAGAAATGTTAGGGTTGTATTGAATATTTGAAAGTTCCTGAAATGTTGTCCAATCGGCCTTCGAAATTTTCCAGCGCGGTATAAAACTGGTTGTGGTATCGGTTGCTGTTGAAAATGTGGTGGTTAATTTGATGGGGTAGTGGTCGCTATCATGAATGTCAGTGTCAACGGTCCAGTCGAACTCATTGGCCAGTGTCGGAGAGCATATTGATAAATCAATAGCTGTTTGTGTATTATGTCCAAGATGGAAAAAAGTTGGTTCTCCGGTATTCAGTAATACTAAATTATGTCGATCTAAAACTTGTTCAATGATGTGTCCTCGAGTGTCTCCATGCGTACGTGAATGATCCCAGGCTGGACTATGTGCATTGAAGTCTCCGAGTAATATGAATGGGTTCTTGAAATGTGTCATGAGATCTTCTAATTGTGTCAAAATACTTGTATTGTCTGTGTGTGGGGGAATATAAATGGAGCATACATCCATATTCCTACCATGTAAACGTAAGGTGCAAGCTACTGCTTGCAAAGGTGAATTAAGTGTAATTTGCGTATGCGTAAAATCATTGTTGATGTAGAGTGCTGTACCGCCACTTCGATGAGGTCCACGGACCTCGTCGTGACGGTACAGTGAGTAATTTGAAAGATTAAAGTTGTATGTATCATTAGGCAAAAACCATGTTTCTTGTAGTGCTATAAGAATAGGTGTGAGAATATTGAAAAATGCTTTCATTTCGGCCCATTTGGATATCAAACTACGGCAATTCCATTGTAAAAATGTAGACATGTGAAAAAAAAGTGTTAATGTTTGTCGGCACCTTTCGGTGCTTGTCGGAGCCAGGAGTGTAATTCTGGTGGATATGCTTGTTGGGTGCGGACAGCGGGAGTGGCGGCTGGCCCGCTGGACCCGTCCGGCCGACCGGTGACCTTGGTATGGTCACGGCGGCCGGTTACTGCCTCGGGGGATGCCCGCCGGCTCGGAGTCGGTCGTGTCACGTGGGTGGCGGCGGGCGCTAGACGCGCAGGGCTCGATCGGCGGCCTGCTGGGGAACGTGGCTTTCCTCCTGCAGCCGAGTGGCTGCGGGGTCTGGCATTCCTTGAAGAATTTGTTTGTGTGTGCGAAGTCGATGTGGTCTTTGTGTTGGGAGGCAGGGTGGTTTTTGTGCTTGTGGTCAATGGTGTGAGTTTTTGAAGTGGAGCTAAGCCAGGAATGATGTCGGTTTGCATCGAGCAAGAGATGGTATTCACGCGGGGAGTGGGTGGAGCAATGGCGGCTGCCTGGGCGTATGATTTTGTGGCCGGCGAGGTGGCCTCGACAGACCGGCGGGCTTGGGGATAGGACACCCCGGTCGTAGCTTTCACTGCGCACACTTCCTTTTCCTTGCGCCAGACTGGGCAGATGGGTGATGTGGTCAGGTGATCAGAGGTGTGGCAGTTCAGGCAGTGGGCTGGTTTGGAGCAGGTGGTCTCGGGATGGGGTGGTTCACCGCACTTGGAGCATCGGGCTGTTTGGCGGCATGTTTTGCTGCCATGGCCGAAGCGCTGGCAGTTAAAACAGCGGAGAGGATTGGGAATGAAGACACGGACTTGGAATCGTAGGTATCCGGCGAGGAGGGTCTTGGGAAGAGTGGTGGAATTGAACGTAAGGACAAGGAGGCTCGTATCACGTTTCTGGCCATCTTTGAAGGAGGTGATGCGGCGGACGTGGGTCACCCCCTCCGGCCCGAGCTCCGCTTGAATATCTGCCTCAGACATGAAGCGGAGCTCCGGCGCGAAGATGGTGCCCTTGGTGGTATTACGGTTAGAATGGAGGGAAATGGTGACGGATTTACCACAAAATGTGGTGGTGCGGAGGAGGGCTTTGGTCTGGGCTCTGGTTTGAGTTTTAATGACGAGGGTTCCGTTGGCAGGGGCTTCGATATCAGGAGTGGCTAAGGAGCAGATGGCAAGGAGCTGTTTGGTCGGCCAGAAAACGTTGATACGGCGGAAGGAAACGGATTCCTCGACAGGCTTAACGACTACGTACGAGCCAGCGCTGTCGAGGTAGGGTTCGATGGGTTCAGGTGGTGAGGGCGTGGTCTGGTTCGAGCGATGGTCAGCGGCGTGTAGAGTGATGGTATGGTCCGAGAGTGAGGTCGTGGTCTTGGGATGAGCAGGGGTCGGTGATGTGCAGAGGGCTTCCATTGCATCATCAAGCGGAATTGTCTGGCGTTGGTCATCAGTGGCGGTATCGTGCGGAGGTGCATCAGGTGCCGAGTCCGTGTTCGTGCGACGGTCGTCAGTCGGGGCTAATGGCGGAAAATCAGAGTCGGAGTCCGTTGGAGAGCAGGGGTCGATGTCCTTCTTGCGTTTTTTCCCCATCGTGGGGAAAAAACCCTACCTAGTGTGGAAAGAAATAAAAGTACGCACAGAAACCCAGGGAACAGAAGTACAACGGAGACGAAAACCGAGTGAGGTGACGGGTGTCACCCCACTAGAAAAGAAGTTGAGAAAACGGGCGACGGGTGTCACCACACGAAAATGAAAAATGAACTGCTATATCCAGCAGCCAATCACGCCAAGTCTGGCACGGCGCAGTGATCAGTGGCTCTGTGTATGGCGAGCAGGTAATACTGAACACTCCATCAGGTGATGCTTACTGGTTTGCTTCCATACACTATAAAGCCATTTGTATCTGCTTTGGCTTGGATGGTTTCCACAAATGATAGAGGCAAACAAAATAATGCTTCTTCATACATACACTATTACGTCTGGGTTCATCGAAACGGATATATTGAACGTCAACACATATGGGCATGGAAATTGCATTAAGACCGCCAGATATTGGAGATGTGCATAATCCGTTTACTGGATTGCGAAAATGCACCACAGCTGCTCGCCTCAATCGTCTGCCCGACCGGCTTCCGTGAACGATTTACGGCTGTTTGTCGCAGTGACGGATAGATGTCGCTAGTGCCGGCGCCGTATCGACCCCCGACTCGCACGCCTTCGTGCAACCCGGCTTCGCCTCGGTAACGTGGCTAGTGCAATAACCTGCTGCCCCGGCCACACGGCGTGTCGGCAGACAGCCACTGTTGCCAACTTCGGCTCTTCCGTCAGCGCATACTGAATTTTCAGAATTTTATACGCGTAGTTTCCGGTCTACAGACAATTGCGACGAGCGAGCTGTAAGAGCGTCGCTTGCAGTGCGATATATTGTTCTCGATACGCACGAGGAGCGATCGATACCCTGGTGCTGCGCCTATTAGAACATGTGTCACCATGAAGTGACGATGGGTCACACATGCAACTCAGCAATGTACACCGAAACGATGGCATTAGAAGCGATGTCTCATGAGCCCGCATCCGTCAAGGGCAGTGCCCAGCATTCCCAGTGGCGCATGAAGAATTTCACTAAGGGGGATGGGCCCGACCAGAATGACCAGAACTATCATCAGCTCTTCAATGCCACACGCACCAATCCAATGCTTGAAGGTGTTCGACTGATCAATACTGAGGACCGACTACAACAGTAAAAATACAAATACATGCATGAACTGTTGGCAGTCAAAGGGATTGGACGGTTATGTAGCCATGAAAACCTACGCCGTCAGAAGAAGTGTGGATGCTTTTATCCATTTATTGCATGCGACTACCGTACAATTTCCATTTACGCACCGATATATTTACATATTTTCCACGGTGATCCACCTCATCTACACGTGTGCGACTGTCAATACCGCAATCTAGTTCTCGGTGGTGGAGTAAGTAGCCCACAAAGCCAAACCAGACGTTTCCACGGCGCACTGCGACAGAGTCCGTTTTATCTGTAGGAGCACGTTGGTACATGCATCGTTTTCAAACGGGACGCTATTTACTCATGACCGTGGCACATCAGTGGAATATGATTCAAATAGCTACAGACGTGAAAATGAACATCCAAATCAAGCACATACAGGCCTGCGTAAGGAAGTAGAAATGGGACATGTTAACGACTTGAAGGCAATGTGCAACATCACGTGTAGCGTAAAGTAAAGGGTAAGGTGCAATATCAAGTGTAGCGCAAGGCGCAATATAAACTGCAACGTAATGTGACGTCAGGTGTAACGTAAGGTATATGGTGTGACGTAAGGGGTGACGTCAGGTGTAACATAAAATGCAACGCAAGGTGTGGCGCATGCATGCCAGCATGTCGAAAAGGGAAGGTGGAACGTAAGCATACTAGCCTAGCATGTCTGGAAATTTTAGCAAGCTTACATAACATACGAGCGAATTGGTGTCATTGCCATAAGACTGTTAATGTGTTTAGCATCACACAATACCGACATTCCTGCACTCCGTCCCACCACAGTTAGCATATCACACACGGCCGGTTGTGATGCGGAAATGTGCATATGTGTAGGCAGAAGCATGATTATTTAACTCATTACTTGTGGCATATCCTCTTAAATACGGACACGGACTGAATTGACACTGAAATGCCACTGATGTCTGATTCATACCATAGGCAACAGAAAAACGAGGTAAAAATTGTGAAGTGTAAAAATAATTAATAATAAGTTTGACAGCGGTGCAAGACCGCGAGACAGAAGCTGCGAGCTAGATATCCGGGCAGCCTTACCATGGTGTCGGTGTATTCGATGAGCTTGTCTTCCGACACTTCGTTGGCTTTCTTGGCTTCTTTGAGTAGGTCACGGAGGAAAGCCTGGTGGTATCGTACGGTTACTGGTCACAGTTGGCACGTGTGCGGTCTGCCATTCTATTACGATGCTAATATGGGGCGTTCCGGACATTAGTCGGCATTTGGCACTTGGAACGAACCTGTGAGATGAGGTGACCTGTGGGACGTCTAACTCAGAACTGGGCTTCCGAATGTGACTCGCGGGCTGTCAAGACCCAAAAACAGGCGGGATGAGCAGGTAGGTGGCTGAAGCCACGACCAAAGCCCAACACAGCATTTTGTTTCCGGACGTGATGCGACACAGTTCGACCAGTCTTCCCCAGGAACGGACACCAATCCATGCGACCTATTCAATTCGCAGTAGTGTTCTACTATCTCTTTTCCAGATGCGATAAGAAGTCGCCGATGTCATCCACAAATCACTTTCCAGATATGCCAAGGCTTGCTCAAACCAACGAATTTCGCTACTTTTGTAACGGAAGGAACAGATTACATATACATGACCCTGCACGTACCCGGCCCACGTGACAGCCCCTGTCTACCTGTGCTGGCCCGGCAGCAGCCCATGTCTGACTGGGACGGTCCGGCAACAGCCCATGTCTGACTGGGACTGTCTGGCAGCAGCTCATGTCTGACTGGGACGGTCCGGTGGCAGCCCATGTCTGACTGGGACGGTGGCAGCCCATGTCTGATTGGGATGATCTGGTGGCAGCCCATGTCTGACTGGGACGTTCTGGTGCCAGCCCATGTCTGACTGGGACGGTTTGGTGGCAGTCCATGTCTGATTAGGATGATCTGGTGGCAGCGCTTGTCTGATTGGAATGGTCTGGTGGCAGCCCATGTCTGACTGGGACGTTCTGGTGCCAGCCCATGTCTGACTGGGACGGTTTGGTGGCAGTCCATGTCTGTTTGGGATGATCTGGTGGCAGCGCATGTCTGATTGGGATGATCTGGTGGCAGCGCATGTCTGATTGGGATGGTCTGGTGACAACCTTTGTCTGACTGGGACGGTTTGGTGGCAGCCCATGTCTGATTGGGATGATCTGGTGGCAGCGCATGTCTGATTTGGATGGTCTGGTGACAACCTTTGTCTGTCTGATATGGGCCGTGTGACAGCACATGTCTGACTGGAATGGCCCTGCCCGACATAAGCGTATCAGAATGCTGACGTTCCTTCGTCATTTCCATTGGTGCTCAAGCAAACAGATGCATGCCAAACAACGGAGCCCGCACATGGATACGGAAGAGGTCCTCAATTGGTTTGCCCATAAGACAAAATATAAACAGAGGCCATAGCTTCTTGAAACACTTATGTGTATCGCATTCATTTGCTATGCCAAGCGTATCCGAATAAAATTAGTGAGTCTTGTGCGTTACTGGAACGCAGCTAAATCATGGATATATTATTTCAATGTCAGTGTCGATAAGCGATTGACAAATTCAATGAGGGATGATTTTGTGGGCACAGAGTATCTCCATAAAGACCTCTAGCGTGTGCAACAGTGCGTCAGGAACACAGAACAGTACACTGTGATGGAACTGGCACGGCAAGCGCATCCATTCCACGCAGAGAGGCATCATCGGCTGCAACAAGGCGCAGGCTAGAAGAGACACGGTGGGCGAAGGTAAAAATCGATCGGATGCGAGAACAAATGCATTCGAAAAAATGAAATCGGATGCACTGGCTGGCCGCCGGTGACGTCACAGTCAGCGTGTAACGAGACGTCGGTGCTTATCGGTTCGGCACGCTCAGCAATGGGCGCAGCTGCCTCTCTCCAAAGTCGCACCGGCGTACAGCGTACACCGGCGTACAGTGACTGTGGCTACCGCGCGGTCGAACGTCATCTCGTCCCGATAATCAGTTAGCCGCATCAGCCTGTCGGGCAAGGCTGGCAGGCGACAAGAGATGTCACTATCGGCACAATTGTGGCCCCCGCTGGGGGCGGCCGGCAGACACGCGTACCAGTCGGCCCAGTCAGAGTCGCCGGCAGTGTGCGGGCACACCGTACATTGGATGCTGTCGCAGATCTTCAAGCGAGGGGCTCGGGTTCGACCCCCCTGGCGGGATGCCATTTCCACTTAACCGTTTCTGGATGTCATACACTGAGTTGTCCGTGCCGTCATTTTCTTTTGCTCTATGTTTTATTTTAAATTTAGCCCAAATTCTCGTTGGGGTGGATGTCAGTCCCAAGGTCTTACTGTTAAGCAGACAAGTGTATGTGAACTCTGGCTGAAAGTTCAGTTGAAGAACAGAATTTTGGCCGAGAATGTAGGATGCACCCAATGCAACCTCCCAATTCGGAACAAAATGAGAACGCGTAAAAAGATTGGAGCCCCGTATTGCCAGGACAGGGGAGACCAATGCAGGCCAGCGCTCTAACCGACTGAGCTACCAATGTGGTGCAGTGTTTTCGTAATACTCCGATAAACTTAAGCTATGTCATATTTTTGCGTACTTTGCTTATAGCATGAACAACAATTGCCACACATGTTCAGTGAAAAATATGTATTTGAGTGCTTGCTGCAAAATCAGCATATGGGAGTGAGTACTCAACAGCTCGAATCGAAAATGACGCTGGGATTTGTTTCGGACTAGTGCAACGTGATGAAGAGTGATTATATTTCTGCAGAGAAGTGGAGGACATTGTCCTCCCATCCACACAATTTCTTGAATTCTGGGTCGGTATGGCAGTACCAGATTTGTTCAATGCATAGTTCATGTCGAAGCATAGTAAAGATCAATCGAGCTCGTCCTTTAAAGATCTGTCAATTAACAATACCAGGATCGGAATTTGCTTCAGTTTAATTATCATGACTTGGTGCATCATTCGAAGTCCAAAGTTTTACGAGCCATGCAGACTTCCTTCGAATTTCATGCCATCCAGAACAAAATTCCGGAAGCCGTACTGGTCCTTGGATCCAATGTATCCTAGCTTCATGGGCGCTACATGACCCCTAAGCCCAAATAATCAATCAAGTATCCTAGCTTCGTCTTTGGGAAGCATAATTTTATCCAGCACGATATAAAGTTGCTGTATAGTCTGAAACACTGCTTCTCGTCGGTTTCCCGCCCACTACCTACGCAAAAAAAGGAGGGAGTGCGCTTTCTCCAAGCTCCCAATTTACATTTGCATTCAATGAATAGCAAATGAGGATGCTGTTATAATATACTTTCCCTCGGGAGCAATTCGCTGAAAATGTAGTTCGTATATTTGGCGAGACGCGGTTTGTGTTCGACTATTCGAGCGCGCTTTTTTCTGCATGCTCCTGTGCTGCGATACCCGTCCTTTGACAACTAGCGTAACTAGATCGCACACAATTCAGGCGTTCATGCTAAAAGTCTCATTGCGAAAGTCAGAACGAAGTGAAGCATTCGTAGGTGAAAATGTCATCATGTGCTGTACAAAACACGAATTACGCACAATTCAGCACGTGAACAGTGTCTTCCAGTGGGGCGCGTTCGGCGGCATACCCAGTGTAGCGCATTCGACAAGATACCCAAACGTGGCGCGAGTCAGGACTAGTTACCACTTTATACTGAATTGCCACTTTACTTTGACATATTGACATATGCCACTTTTTATCTGGCGCCACCACGCAATTATGGCGTTAAAGTGAACGTGCAAGACTACTGAGCTAGGGAGGGCAGCGTTCGACTGGTTGATACGTACGTGCCCTCAACATGTCCGATAAATATTGCGGGTAGTGCCTGCAGTGTCCAGATGGCAGGACGGAGCGGCATTTCTGCGTACATCTGATCCGCGTCTAGTGTCTGAGCTTGTTAACTTGATTCCATGATTAGTGCCTAATCCTGTTACATGATAATCCAATTGTTCCTGTCCAGTGATTACGTCAGCGATGGCGGCGCGAAATGGCCGTTTCGTGTGCGCGCGGCTCGGCACACATCACGCCAGTGGACGGCAGTGCTGCCGGCTGCGTGCCGTGCCACACGGACGGTCGGCGACGCACGTGCTGCGGCCGCCGGCGGCGGCGGCACACAATTCGGCGCCACCGGGAGAGCCAAAACTGGTGGCGCAAAATCGCGAGCCGGATATGCGCCCCGGTGAGACGGGGCCGACCGAGCAGCAGCGCGCCGGCCGCCGACGGACTCAGGCGCAGGCACGCATTCCGATCGCAGCCTAATTAGTGCGGCCGGTGGAGGCAATTAAAACCCGCGTCGAAGACGGCTTCATGACTGATCCGCCGGCCGCGATGGCCTGACATCACCGGGATCGCCGCGATCGCCGGCCGGGAGGGTCGGCTGGCGCGCGGCCACGGGAAGCGACACCGAGCGTGGCTGGGTCCGAGACTGTCGCTCCGTCTCGGATGGGTGGGCGCCGCGCGCGGTGAGCTAGTCGGGCGGCCGGCTGTTCGCGATCGCAAACAGACAGATCGCGAACAGCCGGCTAACACAAGCCAAGGTCGAGACCAACTGGATCTAGGGGCATGCAGTCTGGCCAACAGCTAATCGGCCCGGAAATACCTTCAGTTCGTCTGCCTCGATATAACCAGAGTTGTCCTTATCATACTGGCGCCATATCTGGAAATAGAACTGCGCTGGTCAGACGGAGCAGCCGGGACGGGGCTTACCTTCATCTCGGTGGCATCAATGGCGCCGCTACAATCAGAGTCATAGCGGTTCCAAATCTGCGGGCACAGTGCGTCGGTCATCTGAGGGAGCGCATGCTGGTCCGCATCAGGTCGCCCGCAAAGCCGGTACATGCGTGTTCAGGACAGCGGACAGGTCAGGTAATGGGCGGATCCAGTAATTGTGATGGGGTGGGGCACTCGTCTGCAGCGATGGCGTATCTCCGATGTGGGCACTGAAAACGTATGAAGTATTGGGGGTGCACTCGGATGTCTGGAGTGGTGCTTTTTCTACTCGGAGGGGCGCCTTCGGCTGCACAGATTTAAACCGGACATGTGTGGTAGGTGGGGTACTCGTGCGTCGAGAGGCGCTTTTTCCCAGTCAGAGGAATGCCACATCCCCACGTGGTGGCATGGAAACATGCTTCCGTGACCTTCAACCTTGAATCTGTTTCCGGGTTAGGCGGTAGTGTGTGTGAGTGAATTTTGCCAGCCTGCCACCGTATGGTGATATTGGCTGGTGTGTGTGTGTGTGTGTGTATGTAATTGAGTTATAACAGCCTGCCACCGTGTGGTGATTTCGGCTGTTTACGACTTTGAATTCGGTTGGAGGTGGTGGTCCGGACAGTGCCTGGTAGTAGTTGGTGGAGGGGGTTGGGGGTCATCGCCTTTGGTATTTACATTGCAAACATACATGGTCATACATTGGCTGGTGGTTAGTGTGTGTGTAAGTGAGTTTTGCCAGCCTGCCACCGTGTGGTGATATCGGCTGGTTGGTGGTTAGGTGGTAGGGGACATACTAGTGTTTAAGGCGGACATCCGTTCTGCGCATGCGCAATTTCTTGCGAAAATACTCTTGATTTTGTTCGCATATAGGCGCTCTTGGCGCAATCATCGCCGCACGACATAGATTGCTTACGTTTTTGCCCCATAATGGAGCTTGATGGCATCATATTCATTTTGTTGTAGACTAGGTGATATGGGAGTAGGTGATATTGGCTGTATCAGGATTTAAAAAGAAAAGAAAACAAGGACCCAAGCCACATAATAGTACATGTGCTTTCACAGCAAGGGATGCCTGAGTGACAGATGTACCCGACCATGTGTTTTTTAGTATATTTAATTTCCAACTACCAAATAATATATTGAGAAATTTCCACAGATACCACAACATCTCAGAATCATTATAAGAATGCCTGAACATTCCAAATTGACCATACTCATTATCAAACTGGGGATACGCAGCACTCATCATACAATCCCAGTATTTGAATGCTAGGTTGCTGGATAAGCATACCCTGTCGGATACCTACATGTTCAAGCTCTGAAGAAATGTTCAGATTTGTTTGATTTGGATACCACATGCAGATGGTATGCTTAGGCTTCTCCTTTGTTTTGCAGGATTGTAGCAATATGGGTACCTACACACCATAAGCTGGTGAAATCTTTTATGAAACATTTGCTGCAAGAGTGCATAACTTCCAGTATTGCTGTATTTTAAGGCATTCACAGCACATGTTTTGCATATATTTAAACTCTATAAAAAACAGAAGATATGCTTTGTTAGCTTCATTTATATCAGTTCTTCTTCTGAAAATTTTTCGACATTATTTTTTCATTCTCATTTTTGTATGACCAATACATTCATCTGTAAATGCTTACATTTCAGGAGGGAGGCAATAAGGAGGCTTTGAGTATGTTATTTTGGTTTTCTCAGGCAATGTTGTGATATCTCATTTTAACATGCATTTTATATTGTATTATCTGAATGGAACATTTTTGGTATGATTGCGCTTATCAAATGATAAGTAATTATTGCCAGAGGGAATGATTCGTCACATTGTCTTAATCATGTTGACAGACATTGAATTGAAAAAAAATTCAAGAATTGAGGAACTATTTTAATACACACATTTACCAAAGTTTTGTCTTACAATAACATATGAGTGGTCTCGGACAATGCAGTTTGACAGGTATGTACATGCAATCATGAGCTGGAATGTATTTTGTGAAACATGACCATGCGTCTTTGGGCAAAGATCTATCTGTTGTGTACCAAAATGATGTGTTCAGTGGAAATATAAACCTATTCTGTGAAATGTAGTTGAAAACTGAGGCACTTAAGCACGTGCAAACAAAAATAAAGAACTGTTCGGTAATCTTTGTTACTTTTGCTTCAGATGCTGCCACCAGGTTTTCATCATTCATCCTCATAAAAATTAAGAGTGTATGTAATGATTTAACTCCATAGTTCATTGGTCCTGCTAATTAATTCATAAGGAATAAATACTTCAAAATTGCAGGGTGCAATACCTATGGTATGCATAAGTATTGTACATATGTTATTCCCTTCAAGTAATTTTGTAATTGTTTGTTTTTCCTCGCTGTAATGTTTGGAAGGGTAGTTAGCGTGATGCGACCAGTCATTTCCTCTGCAATTTTATATTTCTTAGTTGGCATAAAAAGTAACATCAGAAAAAGGAGCTTTGGGTTGGGTCATATAACATACCAAATAATGTTAATTAAAATTAAAGATTCAACATGGTCTACACTAACCTAGACTAACTTGTATTGTAAGATAAAAGTTAGGAAGATCGATAAAAAGTACAACAATTTTTATTCTGAAAAACCAAATTAAAAACATACCCTGACCTAACAGCATTAGTTGCTTTCCAAGCACAAACGGAACTTCATGAACACAGAGCAATTTTTGCAACTAAAAAATTGACTAAACCTAACATAATACCTTTATTTGATTACTGCAGGCAACATGTGTCTATAACTGTTTTGTGAATATCTTAAAGCCCAATAATACTGTGCATACAGGTTGTGTTAATAAGAGAAAGTATTGATGATGCCAAACACCAGTGTGGAATATTGTTCCTCCTGGTTTGGCATTCACCAAATCTGGAATTCCTCAGACATTGGTGTTGAATGTGAATATCGGTAAATGTGTTGTTCAAAGCTGTTGCAGAATATGAAGAAAAGTAAAAAAAAAACTACATTTATTACCATAATCATAACGAGGTGACCATTCATTTTTGTCATGAATCCCATATTTTTAATTGAGAACCCAAAGAATCCAGAAAATTCAACTTTGTGGGTTGCAATATATGCTGAAAATTTCAGTGAAATGTTAGAAAAACCTATAAAGCTAACCTACAGATCCTGGATCATTTGCTGCATGATGATGCATGATGATCATTGCTGCATTCCCTCCACCCTAAGTGTTGGATCCCTTGCTGCCTAATCATGATTGACAGTATAAAGCCAACATCATTTCAAGTTAAGGGTTCTTAGGGGCTCAAATACAACTTCCACCACTTGAGTGGCCTGCTGTATCCTTAGATCAGAGCTTCAGCTGGGCGACAGTTCGGAATGATTTTCTCGGACCACTCTGGTGGATTGAGCGAGGTGTCAACATTTCATTTACCCAACAAAAACTGAATAAGCCACAACAGTTGGGCACTCCCGAGGAGGTTCAGCGTCTTCATAAATCCAAAGGCTGTGGAATCTCACCAACCTTCAAGTCGTGGCGGGGCGCCGAGCTGGTGAACGTTCCATCGATGAACAACACACAAGTGCCCCGATTTTTAGCAGTTGCATGTACTCTTAGTGACATCATGTATGGGTGTCGTGACGGACTTTCGATGGGGTAGAGACCATTTATATGTATATAGACATTTATAGTTATTTTTTATGCAAAGGAATTCTGTAAAATACTCAATCATTCTTATATTAGAATGATTCTTATATTACTCAATCATTATTCTTATACTACATAAAGGTTCGAGTGACCAGGCCCCTAGGTCTCAAATATGCTATGTTAGCTGGGATAGGTAGGCATAGGTAGTCATCCAACACTCCCACTCTTATAATTTATATTGGGTCGGAGCATGGTGCGCTTTGATGGTAAGCCTGCATACGTCAAACGAGGTGACCTCTTAGTCAAAGTTCTCGACTAGGCCACGTCCACCAGAGGCAGAGGAACGCCTAAAAAAGTGTGCATATGTATGTGGAAGGGGGGGCAAAACCCTTGAACCATGAACAGTGAGGGACCATACTACTCCTCCCCTGTCTCCACACCTATGATGTTTACCCGTCTTGCCGATGCCGGTGGATTCAGTAACGGTCGAAAGGGCGAGGGGAGTGGCATATCCAAGGGGGATAAAGGAAAACCAAAAAACATTCTTGTTTTATTAGCATTATCTATCTGATGCTGCTTGGTAAATAATGCATTTAAGACAAGGTTTGTTCGTGGCCGCGCACGTCCCCTGACGGACGGGTCAAAGAACTGCGCACGCGCAGGTGTGAAGATTCGTGTATGGAAAACGCGGTGACAATAAAAGTCAAAGTCAGACACGTCAGGGTAGTGGTCAGTGATCAATTGCACTCCGTAGGTGCAGGTGGGCCTCGCGCAATGGAAGGAGGAGGGCTGGGATCATTATAAAGATGCCAAGTCACAGAAGTGGAAATGTTATGAGGCGTTCATCGCGGAGAGGTGAGACGCCGTCTTAGACACACCATACTGCCTACGAGCAAAGCCAGAAATACGGAAGCCGCTCTTTTCTCAGCCGCGGACAAAGTACTAGCAGCAATAGACCGTTCGGAAGGAGCTCTCTTTTGCATTCTGGATCTCAGTAAATGCTTCGACGTAATGAACCACACCAAACCGCTCGCTAAACTAGAACTCCATGGAATCGATTCTGACTGGTTTAGGGCATATATGGGAGGTCACACGCAGGCTGTTAGTATCTCAGATCAACGCGGAAACAGGCATCTCTCCTTTCTCACAAACAACATAGGTGCCTTAAGACACATCATTAGGTCCACTCCTCTATTGCATCTTTTCAAACGACCTCAGTTTGCATGTCCCGGTAGCACACGTCACCCAGTTCGCTGACGACACCCAGGTCCCCATCTCAGGTCGCAAATCTGATCTCCAAAACCTGACAAGTCAGATGGAGATATGTCTGAACCAACTCTACGACTACTTCGTGGATAACGGTTTGAAGGTGAATCCGACCAAAACTCAGCTTCTTGCGTTCGCATCGCGTGAAAATCTTCGTAATATCACCCCGATACGAGTTTGCTTTAGGGACGCCGTGATAGATGAGGGTCATTCGTGTAAGAACCTTGGGGTGACATTTGATCACCACATGTCGTGGGATTCCCATGTAACTGCTGTGGTCCGCAAGTGCACTGGATTCCTTCTGGCCCCGAGCTATCTGCGTCACCATCTGCCGACCATTACCCTCTTCACTATAGTCAATAGCCGGGCTATATTCAATATCCGCTACTGCATATCTGTTTGCGGGAACTGGTCGTCAGAAAACATCCACAGACTAGACTAGATCATTAACTTCGCCACTAGAGTCGTGTCAGGTCTACGGACATTTGATCATATATCTGATGCCCGTAACGAGTTGGGTCTCCTCACCGCATCTGATCTGTGTCCATTTCACAACCTCACTTTGCTCCACAAGATCATTCTGACGGGTGAGCCAACGCACATTGCCGGTCAAATCGCTGCAACCTCTACCCTGCGAAACCATCACAAACGTGCAGACGACCATCTGCACCTGCCAACCATACACAGAGAGGCTGGCCGCAGGAGATTTCTCTACTCGTCTGTCTTCCACTATAACAACCTTCCTACTAAAAGAAAAACATCGAGGCTGTCTAATTTCAGGAAACATGCACTAACGTATATCCACGAACAACACTAGTCACACAAAAAACTTACACAATGGATATGTGTACCCTACGAAGTCAGCTGCTATTGTGTTAGGAAAGCCACACTAGCCATGACCATGTTCTTATGGAGAATTCGGGCTATGCTATAAGGCGACAAGACGAGGATTAGAATCAGTAGTTAGTGGGCTTGTGCAAGATCGTACGAAAATACGGATATTGCAACAGCATAAAGTCAAGATCAGGTTTAGCTATAAGACTATAAAATATGAGGAGATAAATTCATGAACAAGTCACATAGGTTCACGGCCATGTAAATAGAATGAACTGCATATACAATGCTCAATTCTGGTACCTTCTGTATTCAATTCCGATACCTCCGATACCAGCTGACTCTAAAAAGTATCCTTGATATCATCGTATACACACATGACGCATATTAAAGCACGTTATACGAAAGCTTTCGAAGGGGCATGTGTGGCGCTATCCTCTCTCCACATACATCCCACCCTCCACCCCTACTTACAACTGACAGTGACGGGGATATTACAGTATATCGCATCGTTCACAGAAGAGGTACATGACAAAGCGTGCCCCACCCTATCGTCCCCCCCCCATGTGCTACCCCTACTGCTTCGCCCCTGACCACAATGGGACTGATTGTTTTTGACAAAATGTTCACATTGCATCGGGGAAGCGACACCGAATCCGGTAAAACCAGCCATAGCGGCCGCAGACTGGTTATAACTCTGAAAAGAGAAGCCTCCTCCCTCCCCCCACATATAGACGGACAGGATACGTTGACTTATGGGCCGTCGCACAAACGTAACTTGCCTTCATGAACTCGACGCTGGAGTCCAGCGGATTGTCGAACCGGAACAGAAGCAGGAAATTTTCCTCCATCGGCAGTAGCTGAGCCAACTGGAAAGTTATACTGGTGTCGTCAGCAGTGACAGAGACCACAGAAGATCGTCGGAAGTCGCCAACAGTTGCATCACAGGGCAGTGGATTGCTTCCTCGACACACTTTCTGTCAGATATAGAGTCATGCCAATCTTGAACTTGGACATCAGGTCCATCATATTTTGTGTAATACCATTGTGACAACACAAAATAATAACACAGAGCAGTTGCTTTTTAGCGGCAGAGTACGGGAAATACTGACATACCCTTCATATTTGACTTACCGCACACCACATTGACCTCTCTCTCTTCCTCTCTCTCTCTCTCTAACAGACAAACATGCAACATACAAACATGCAAAACTAACAGACAAACATGCACACAAATGATGCGTAAAAACAAATCCTGCCACCTAACATTGGTATACTGATCCAACATTGGTATAATGTGGCATCTCAATATTTGTGTGTCATTGGCTAATTAGTGCTAACCTCTCTGATGTCAATTCTGCCATCTTGGTTGTCGTCGTAGGCTTCCATGAAGCACTCCTTGAGCTCCGCTAGCATTGCATCCGACACGACCTGCAACAGGTAGAGGGAAGGTCGTAACAGAGTACCGCTTCACGAAGACGCACATTGCTCTACGTTATTACAGCACGAAGGAACCAATCCAACTCGCCCGTCTCGAAGACCGCCATGGCTAGTGTTCGATCACTCCAGCTGCTGAGGTTACGAGACGTGCCCAACCGCAGATTCCCCTAACTCTGCGAGGTTATTAGCCTTTTCCACCAATCAACTTTAGTGTGCAGCGTGTGGCGTGTCGGCATGCAATAGATCAGTTTATGGATGAATGTTCCTCAACGTAACTCCAGCCCTGGCCGATATTTTTGCGTATCTGCGGCCCTGGGTGTTTAGCGTGGTGCGATTATGTTCAATTTCGTACCGGCTTCATTTTGGGACGTCATGCAATCACGGCTGGGTTCTCATCGCTGCAAATTGTTTCATTAGCCGTTAGGCATCAGACGCAATGTTAATGCGGACATCAGGGGGATCTCCAGTAAAGAAAGAAAACAGGTAGCAAACACCATGTCAAGACCTGTTTCATTGTCAGTCTGTGTGACGCATTTCAGACGATTTTCGGCGCGTTGGTCGAAGCGCTTCGGCATCTGTTCGCTAGAAAAGTAGTTTTAACTATTACTCTATTTCAAATTTAATTTTTTTTTTTTAAATACATTTAATCCGAGTTGTTGTTGGGGTGGCTTGAGGAACCAGGGTTATATTGCTAAGCAGAGCTTGTTGCGTGAACCCTGGCACCACCACCCGATCCATGAACTCCAGTTCAACGGCAGAGTTTAGACCGAAAGTTTAACGTGCCGCCAATGCACCGACACGGCCGCCCGGTAGCTCGTCCCCGGCCTTATCGGGCCAGTTGCCAACTGACACTCCCGGCCGGGGGCTAAATGCGAGCGCGCGAAGCGACTCGAACCCTGTGTTGCCAGTACAGGGGAGACCAGTGCAGGCCAGCGCTATAACTAACTGAGCTACCGGAGCGGCTCAATTGGTTAGAGTACAATCCGATACCTCCGATTCTGAACCTTAAAGTGTCCATTGATGCTTTTAACGATCCTTACCAAAACCATACACTGCACTGTGTGTGTTCATCTTTATTGAATGTATTGCTTCTTTCCAATGAAACCTTTGTCTTTTTTTCTGAAAAGATGTGAGAAGATAGGGATTGTGGTGCACCCATTTAAGACAGATGCTTGCTCTTAATAATTAAATGTAACATTGCATTTCTTACTTAATTATGCTTTGAATACAGGTTCTGGATTTGTCACTACCATAAGGTTACGTGGTTGGAACATTGATCACTGCTGCTGACTCAATTTAGTAAATATATCATGAGGCATGGCTTCATTCAGCAACAGGCCAGCATGAGCACTATCATGTTTCTTCGCATACATGTGTTATGCATACCACCATATTTCTGACGATCAGCACTGCTTTTTCCAGATGAATGGCACATCCACTCAAAGGTTTTATGGAAGTCAAAGACACAGCCATCAATGTCCAAATAGGAGTGTTCAGCTTGTGGCAGATGCGGTGAACTCGATTATCTTCAAGGCCCTTCACTTTCCAGTGCTAGAAAAGCCATAAAAAAACATCAGAATCAAAGTACCAAGTCAAGATAGACATTTATACAGCGCAATCACCTCTACCGAACAGCTTCTACAATGTGGCACTGCCTATAATCCCAAGTGGTAGAGGAGATATGTCAGTGAGAGGGGGACAGTAATACTATTGAGAAGTGCGAAATCAAGATCAGGAAGTGCAGGGCTGATGCCCACTTCACAACGGATAGTGCAGATAAATATGTGAAGGCATATCGTCACCATGGCATAGAACTTATAAAGATTGTGCGTGGCAGGCGAGTAGGAGAATGTGCGACAAAGTTTAAGGGTGATGGAAGTCAGGACATAGTGGATGATGATGAACTGTAGTGAATGAATTCTGGGGGTGGAAAGATTGTCAGTTATATGTCAGTCAGCATTGTAAATTGTTCAAGAACAACGTTGTGTCTTTTTCGAAGACATTTCTGTTATGTATAGCTGCTCTTCTTAAATTTGATGTATCAAAAGGAGCAGAATTCATAGCAAAACTAGGCAGTAACGGACATATTTATTTTAATGATAGACAGCTGAGTACCTTGCACGTGAAGCTTTATAAGCTGAAATCATTGTACACAGCAACAGGGAGGAAAGGTGGAGCTTTCAGAAAAAGACTATTAGCAAAAGTGAGCTATGACCGAGTGGACGTTTCAATAACGAACCTGTTCGAGGATATCGCTGATGATGGCGAACAAGAGATACCAGAACCTTCCAGACCAAATCGGCCAGCACCGGGACCAACCGTTGCTGCAGGATCGAACCAGTCAGCATCTGGACCAACCGCCGCTGCTAGGCTGAGCCGACCAGTGCCTGGCCCCACCACCGCTGCAGGACCGAGCCGGCCAGTGCCTGGCCCCACCACAGCTGCTGGACCGAGCCGGCCGGTGCCTGGCCCCACCACAGCTGCTGGACCGAGCCGGCCGGTGCCTGGCCCCACCACCGCTGCAGGACCGAGCCGGCCAGTGCCTGGCCCCACCACAGCTGCTGGACCGCCGCCGGTCCTGGCCCCACCACGCCAGGCGGCCGGCCCACCGCAGCTGCAGGACCGAGCCGGCCGGTGCCTGGCCCCACCACAGCTGCTGGACCGAGCCGGCCGGTGCCTGATCAAACCACCGCTGCAGGACCGGGCCGGCCAGTGCCTGGCCCCACCACAGCTGCAGGACCGGGCCGGCCGGTGCCTGGCCCCACCACAGCTGCAGGACCGAGCCGGCCGGTGCCTGGCCCCACCACCGCTGCTGGGCTGAGCCGGCCAGTGCCTGGCCCCACCACCGCTGCTGGACCGGGCCGGCCGGTGCCTGACCCCACCACCGCTGCTGGACCGAGCCGGCTAGTGTCTGGCCCCACCACCGCTGCAGGATCGAACCAATCAGTGCCTGACCCCACCACAGCTGCAAGGCCGAGCCGGCCAGTGCCTGAACCCACCGCGGCCGCACCAATCCGGCCAGCACCCAAACCCACCGCTGCTGCCGAACCTTCCAGGCACTACTCAAATCGCCATATCCGTCGAAAATGACGGCATATCGAGTCTCTCGCATCAAAATATGGCATTAAAGAATCTGTCCCAAGCACACCGAAGGGATCTTCCTCTTCTCAAGTCCTAAAGGTCATTGTTACTTCAAATATCTCTCTTTCGAAAATCACAAGCTTGCGAAACTCTCTCCAATTCTGCCAGATTCAGAATTAAAAAGCAGCGAAGAAGGTGAGAAAGTATGACATGAATTCTCTTCAGAACACTTTCATCCATGGGACTAAAAGGAAATGAGCACACACGACCTAGCCATAGGATATCATCACGCCCTAAGTGTCATTTGGATAGGCGACTACATAATTAAGTCATTGTGACGATGTCTGTTAACAAGATGCACGATCTATTCTTTAACCCGCGCACATCCGGGCTGGAGGCAGATATCTGTTCCCCTGCGGTTTTTCCTAATTTCCCATCACACTAATCGAGTTAGCAAGGCCAAGCCTCACATGGATGCTCATTAGTCTTTTCCGCATGTCCTCATTCATTTTTAACTCTGGGTCATCTTAGGTCAGGTCGCTAGGTCAGGCGAAGTGACCCAACTACACTCGGAGTTCTAGGTGGAATAACTTCCACAATAATAGGGAGATTCATTTCAAACTTATAACACGTCATCATCTTATCAGGGACAATAATATGTATATCGGGTTCTTTTCGTAGCATTGACCTTAGGTCATTTCGCGGACAAGGCTTCCCCATTATAGGGCTATGATAAAATATACAAATGTCTCCTGGTTACATATTTGCTCCCGGAATGATCCCACAACGGTTGTGGCATGTAGTTGGAAGCTATGCTCAATGTTACCGCTGACATTTTTGCTCAGTGACTTCACCAAGGTCATGTGATATCGGAAATCATTACACATTTCTGCGCATTATATCGCACTGCATTGAGCTAGAAGGATGAAATTACCGTCATTATGCTTATATCGACAAGACGTGTCGATTGATGCATTACATATCCTCCCTAGGCTATTTCATGACCTCGACCTGAGGTCATAGTTTCGGTTGACCTAACCTTAAATCACACCGCCTATTGTCGATAGCACATTTCAAGGACTGTCTAATAGCGCTCGCCTGAGGTATGTGTCAGGTCCTGAGATATGTGTCAATATCTGAGAGTCCCACCCGATCTGGTCGAATTTGACCTATGACGGCCCAGTGGCTTGAATATTGACCTGAGCGAAAAGATGACAGAAGCACTTTCGATAAAGCCTGTCACTGGCTTTTCAACGCCGTTCGGTTTGTCGCTAGCTAGCATAGTTCTAGAGATCTTAGGGGGGCAGACATCTGCCCACCTCGGACATGCGAAGTTGGCGCGGATCGCCGGACGTGCGAGTGCTAATAAGCACTTCTATGCGAATTTAACCCAAAATGTGTTCATTTAGCAAAGGTCCGAATGACCTCTATATATGTTAGTATTCCAATGCATATTCGATTACCTTAATAAAGCCAGGAGATAGAAACTAAAGGTTATTATACCTTCTTGTGGTGCATGATAGCTAATTAGTTTATGGTTAGTATCTTGTTAGTTATACCTTTGTTCCCATCTTTTGTGTTTACTTTGATTCCTAGGTAGGTATTGAAAACATTACTGAAATTATTGTTGTCCTATTTACTGTCCCCACCCTGTTCAATGCATGATTCGCATCCCCAATTTGGTTTGACAATACCTCTTCGATCTTTTTACCAGGTTGAATGCCGATATTGAAGTCGAGAAAGGGGAGAATGGTGCCTGTGGAAGGACGATTGCGGATATCTTGAAGACTCTGCGTTCATTAATAAAGAAAGGCCCACATGATTCTGTGCGGATAAAGTTATCTGGAAAGCAATAGCTTCACAGGAAGCTTAGCTAGAGTATTCAGTAATATTTTTTTTATAGTTTGAAGGTTAGACAAGGCCAATAATCCTGTTCAACCGACAACCATCGTTGACTTTATTAGTGCATTTATCAACTGGGTATTGTATGTTATAAAATATTATTTGCCCTACCGACATCAGACGAGGGACGTCGCGAATGTTTCGGCTGGGTGGCACAAGCGCCCTGAAATAAAATGTTGTGCCCTCTTCCCTGGAAGGCAAGCACAAAGCATTCCGTTTTTCGGCATTCCCCTATCTGGCTCTTGTATCCTGTGTTAATTTAAGCCCCCTCATGAAAATCCTGTTGAAGCTGTTGGTGACCAGACCTCATCAGTTGAATCTTCAGTTTGAGCAAGTATTTTTGTTGGAAATGCCCAACTATTATTATCAACTTGAAATGGTTGACAGAATGAGTGAGATAATTGATGTGAAGAGTGGATCCCCTCCCCCTGCCACCTATTTCCACGCTCCTGTGCCTTAACATAGACTACACATAACATGACACTGTATTGTCCGCACGTTTCAGGGGACGGCGCACCACTGGGGAAGTTCAGATCACTCATCAACTTATCTGTCAGTGCCGTCGATGAAGAACACCCTGCTTCACGCAACCCACAGCTCATCGGTGTCTCTCCAGATAAGGAGACATATTAATCATCCAGCAACTTACTCAGAGATGTAAACATGGAGATCAATGCAATTGAAAAAGGACTCCTGATCGATGGCGAATTGGTCAAGTTTACTTTTTATATGTGTGCGGACTATAAATTCCTCGTCATGGTGTGCGGGTTGAAATAAGCCTGAATAAAGCCAGGCTTCAAAGGGCAATTACCATGACAAAAGACAGAGAAGGCGAAAAAGGGTGATAGGTGACGTAGGAATTGTACGTGAACCTCTCATGTTCGCAATTCCTCTGGAACGAGTTGTCATTGATGTGCTACACCTGTTTCTCAGAACTTGCGATAAGCTCCCTCTCATCAGACGCGAAGTACCAGCGGACAAGCTGAATTCGTTTGTCGCTAAAGTGCGGAAGTGTATCACTTGTCGTGGAAAGATCACTGTGTCCGATGACAAAATCAATTTTTCTAACCTTGATTACAAGGATCGCATGCTTATCGTATATTTCCTTGCATCGTCAACATGCTTAGTAGACTTCTTGAGAAAGCAAAGAGGCACCCCAGTAAGGCTGCTGATGGTGAGGTACAGACAGTTGATAGAAGCACATCGTTGCAGTGATGATGTCACCAGCGTTGAAATGAAATCCACTATGTTTCTTAGACTATTTCTCAAAATAGTCCAATCCATAATGGTGATGCCATGGATTCATACAGTGGCGAACCACTGTCATGAGCTGGTTTCATGCGTGGGGTGTTTGAATGTGTTAGTTATTAGGGCTTAAGGGCGCATCGACTACATTGGTCATGTAGCGCCCATGTTTGAATGTGTTCACGCAGCAGCACGTAAAGAAGCTGATCCATTCAGTAACATCAACTTTTTCAGCATCACTAACTTCAAGAATGGTGCTAGGCAGGTTATTGAGCAGCATGGTCGTCGCCTCATATTCTCACGCTTTGATTAGTGGACCTAAAATGATGTGCTAGATCCTGTTGAATTGGTGATTTAAAGTTGGTGCTTGCTGTAGCCTGCGCTAGCAAGGCCAGCACACATTGCCGCGCGTGTGTGTATGTGTGTGTGTGTGTGTCTTGATAGTATTTGTGCATCATCACCTATGTATGAAACAGACATATTGTGGGGAAGAGCTCCGTTGCTTACTGCTGCACTGAGAATGCATCTGTACTGGCCGCTGGTCCAGGTGGTGGTTGCACAGCTTCTCTCAGGGGTTTCCTGGCATTGTAAATATATCTGTTTGATGGTGGCGCATATATATTTGATCGCCTAGCTTATGGGCAAACATTTTGGAACCTTGGGTGGCCACGTTAGGTCGCTGAACTATGACGCTATACGTGAAAAGACCTCTGTCCCGTGTTATTATCGCAGTTTTCGCACCATTGCAGGCGGTTATGACACGGAATGGGAAACGCTGGATGTTTCGGGGATATCTTACAGCTGGACGGCTGTGTTGTCAGAGATCAGTGAGCCTTTCTATGTCGTCTGCCGAGGGTTGTCTTTGGACGGCCGATGATCCTTTCTGGGCTTAGTTATATACTGAGGTACTTTTACGTTCAAATTGATGGGTGCCAAATGATCCTGTAGTCGGCGAGCCCATAAACCCAAATAATAAGTTGAAATGGACTTCAGTAATCTGATTTAAATAAAAATAAAATCACAAAATTAGAAATGATATATATATATATATAAATATATATATACATACATACATATATACATATATACATATATATATATATATACATATATATGCATATATATAATTGGCCATTCGAGGACACCACCTCAAACTAAACTGACACCTTACCCATGGGTCCATACGCATCGCTCGATACGCTACTCTGCCCGCAAGGTAACTACAACATGTTTTCATCCGTTTCGTGCCATGTATCGCACGGATTTATGATCAACTGCAACTAATTCGTTTATCTTGCTACTTTCCGCATTTATATCTCACCAATGTACCAATGAGTTCAAAAGGTCGTGATTGGTGTCAGTCGCGATGTCTAGTGATGAACTTCGCGCTGGTTATGGTTTCTTTTCTCCGACACGCTCAGCTTGAAGTCGCCAGGGGAGGTACGCCTTCCGCATGCATACGAGGGTATGAAAATACCGAATGGAATCGTGGGCTGAGGAAAATTAATTTTAAGCAAGTGCAATTGCCTTCCGGTGAGCTTTGCATCGCATCACTAAACTGAGTGGCGTGCACGGGACAGGTTCTTTTAGGCTGATTTGTCTGACATTACGGATTTTCAGAAGATGGATAATGAAGTATAAATTTGAACACGAAAATGCCAAGTTCAATATTGTGTGCATTAAGAAAAGAGTTGCAGCCAAAGGTGAAGAATTGTCTGAATTGATTTGTATAGGGTGGACAAATTGCATAAAAGTTAGTTTTTTAAGGAAAGCATTTTTTTTCTCATAGTTATGCATGGTCAAGATATTTTGCTTGATTTTTTTTCAGGACAAAAGTGCCTAGTTAATAACTTCGAAAATCATCATAATTTTGGTCCAGTGTGATACGATAGGGACTTGTGAATTCAGTCCCAGGTGGATATTTTTTGGAACATGCCTCGTTTGGCCAAAACTACCCAAAACGATGCGACATGTTTGGGTTATGCGAGGCTGATATTTGTATAAACTGCCACCATCTCTACAGCATTTAAGATAGCTGAATTCTGTTTTGTTTTCTACGAGGATGAATTTAATGTAATTTTGAGCATCAACTTCACCTTATCTTCTCCTAATGCGCAAACGCTGTGGCATGAACACATTTAGGGACAAAGTTGGCCACCAGGGGCGCTGTTCGCAGTGATGTCCGCAGTGGTCGCCTATCGCCCAGTACAAGCAGGATATGCACAAACTGTCATAAACTGGATAAACTGGATATGCACAAGCTGAGGCTGGTCCTGCTCATCGTCCACGTTGACTGTTTAATTCCGCATATGTGCCGAAGAAGACCATATCGGAGAAAACAAATTCGATCAACGGATGCAAGCATACACGTCGAGAAAAATTATCAGAACTGATGAATCCATTCAGCAAAGCATGCGCATCAGGTGTGAGGTGGACATTTGCATCGGGTATGGCATCAGGTAGACAGACCATTGGACAGGAGCCGTCACCACCGGAATGATACGAGGTGAACAGATTATTGGGAAGGAACTATCACCACCCGGGACGGCATGAGGTAGACAGACCATTGGACAGGAGCCGTCCACACAGTGTGTGGCATGACATAAATTTTTTGGCAGGAGCTATCCTCCTCGCACATGATGCGGTTTTCACTCAGCCTGTCGACGCACGCCCTCTGCCCCGCTCGATCCTCGCCGTTTCCCGACAATCCAGCGACCAAGTGCGCCGCGGCCGCTGAATGGATCCATAAACGATAATTTGGCTTGGACTAGGACTAACTAGGACCGCGTCGGCATCACGATAGGCACGTCAGACGTGCCAATTCATGTAAATAGCTTCCAGTGAATGATAAATTGACGCAAGCATTGTATGTGTGTGCTCTAATCGAGAAGTAAGTTCAAGCTCACCGTTCAGGAGGCAGAGTTGCCGTCCCGAGAAGCTTTCTCGAGACCAGCAAAAACAAAATGGCACAAGCAGCGCATTACGGTTTGGCATGACTCACATAACTTGCTGGGCATGGTAACATGTAATGGTACACATAAGGGTGTTGCTGAAACTATGTCGGAATGACAAATATTGCGTCATTATTTAAGAATCATGAACTATCAACGCGGCTTACTGATGTTGTATGACACTCTTATCGGCTTTTCTCTCATTTAATTATTTTCCTAATTATTTTATTACACGACTTTACTTTCCGATAGGGCCACGCGGTTCTAGCGGTGATTTTTGATACGTAGTATGGGTCACTTATCTTGATCGGTCTCAGATGACCTCATATAAGCAGAAAATACATTATAGGACATTTGGAAGTCGGAGTTCATAATCCACGATGATATTTGTCCTTTAACACGCGCCCTGGAGGGCCTCTGAAAATAACGCGCCCTGGAGGGGGGGGCGGATTCCGCCCCCCCCCCTAAGATCTGAGCTCCTATGAAGGCTAGAGCAACAAAATTCACAGGGTGGATGGGCACGATAGTGAACTCTATTGTGTGCAAAGTTCATGACATTAGGTCAATATCTTCAAGGTCAAATGAGGTCAAAATAACAAAATGTTCTGGTTTTGCGTGGCTTGGCTTGTCATTGTTATGGATCGCTGTGGCTGTGTTGATTAAATACTCCAAAATTGGCATTAATGATGTTTTGGACCTTACTAATGATGCAATACAGATGTCAGATCCGCCATTTGACCTCAGATCACCTATATAGGAGCACTTTATTAGGTCATTACCTGCTCCAGTTACCGGAACCGGGCTCCCATCCCGACTGCTCCGTTGGGCGGCTCGGCGCAATCGGCTTCGCAAATAAAGGAGTGAAATACATGAATAAAGTATGGAAATGCTCAGGCACAAAATGACAAACAGTAGATTTCGGGATGTATAGGGAGTAACATGTAAAGTGACATCAATCGCATGACAGTCATTTGCATTTGTGACACATTCCAGTTGACCAAGTTTGGCTCCATTAGCCTGTCATGAACTTGACCTGACTTGACATCGACGACCTAACATGACTTTTAAATTATATAGAATAACAATATGCATCAAACAAGTCGCTAGTGTTGTCAAGAACACTTCCCTATTGCCAATATACGGGAAGCGCATCAGCGCCGATTTTTGTGGTCTGGCGCTGTGAATTGTTTTTACTTCAACGCCCCCTAACTTGAAAACCTCTCGGCAGATTTCCACCTTTCTTGCTTCAAACAATGCGCCGGTCATTTTCAAGTAGGTACGCTATGAATTTGGCGTATATCGGCCGGAACAATATGGAGTTATGTACGAAAAATCGGAAGGATTGGCGGATTTCGCCATACCCCCTCTAGGGCGTGTGTTAACCTGTTATGAACTTGACCTGACTTGACCTCGGTGACTTGACATGACTCTGGAACAATGTAGCATGACAATGTACATCAAATAAGTCGCTAGTTTTGCCAAGAACACTTCCTTTTTGCTAATATACCGGAAGCGCATCAGCGACGATATTTGTGATCTGGCGCTGGGAAAATGTTTTGACTTTAGCGACCCTTAACTCGAAAAACCTTCAGTCGATTTTCATTTTTTTTACTTCAAACAACGCGGCGGTCATTTATTGGGAGGTAGACAGACAATGACGCATATCGGCCGGTAAAATCTGGAGTTATCAACGAAAAACCGGAGGGTTGGGCGGATTTCGCCCCCCCCCCCTCCAGGGCGCGTGTTAAAGTATTCACAGAAAATGCTCGGATAATTATATATGTAACTGTATGACTCTCGCGTCATGATCTGTGAGAGCTGTACCTGATCTGACTGCTAAACATCCTGGTTGTCAATTCAATGCAATATCGATATATTTGTGCAAAGCTACGCCCCACTTCGATTACTACTTCGCGACCTTCTTCCAAGTAGGTTGGGCGTTTGACTTGGTGGAAGTGATTAATGCTTAGAATATCGCCACATATCTGGCTTGGATCAGGGTGATCCATTGCAAACAAAAAGTTTTTATCGGGTTCAATTGGCATGTCTGAGAATGCAACCTGGAACGTCTCGTTTTTTCCCGACCTCCCGACTATGAGGAGTTTGGGGGGGGGGCTGTCCACGGTTCGGAACACTGACGGCGCGCGCTCCGGCGGAGGCAGGCAACACCAGGGTGCTCTTCCAATTAACGTCCTGCGCCAAGATTCTAAGCTGAACTGTCACTCAATGTTACGTTCGGTCGCCGTCTGCCGCGTGTGTTTAGCTGGGAGCGGGGCTGGACGATGAAGCCTCTTCAGCTGGGACCAGGGCTGGACGATGAAGCCTCTTCAGCTGGGACCAGGGCTGGACGATGAAGCCTCTTCAGCTGGGACCAGGGCTGGACGATGAAGCAACTTCAGCTGGGACCAGGGCTGGACGATGAAGCATCTTTTTTTCTTTTCTTTTTCTCTTTTTTTTTCTTCTTTTAAATTCCCCTACCCATTCATAGGTAGGCAGGAGTGCCCTTCCATACCCGTGCGACCTAATTACGTTAAATTCCAAGGGTGAGAGGTAGGTCATGGTAAGTAAATCAAGGCAGGTCACACCACTCCCCGCTCCTGTTTCTTACTGGACAGATCCCGCCACCAGATATTAGTAAAAGATGTTCCTGAAGCCCTCTCAGACAATTAGCAATGCTAGTAACGTCTTCGAGGGCTCCACGAAAATAACTGCTATAGGTGTTAATGGGGAAATAATACAAAATCATAACCTTGCACATGCATTTCCTAAACTACTACAACACTAAGGAGAAAGGACGACCAAGTATGAAGAGGAAGAAAGAAAAGAAAACATGATTCTTAAACGAAAATGTGCAAATGATACCAGATCACCATGCATAGCACATTACCATTACCAACATATTATTGAAAAAGTTCATATTTTCTAATAATGTATTGTCTGATGTGTTTCTTCAAGATCATTTTACTCCTAGGTACATCATCAATCCTGTGGAAGTGAGAGCAGATTATTTTATTCCAGGCTTTTGGTGCAATAAAGGGTTATGAAAACATTGTATAATTGATATCAGAAAAGGGTATTTGAAAATGTTGTCTAACTCTGAGGCCACCTTGTTCATAAAGTTGAAACATATTAGAAAGAGGTGCTGGTAATGATTGATTTAGAAAACCTAGCATTATGTAAATACATTGCTCATCAACTATGTCCAGAAACTTTAGAACTCTACGTTTAAGAAACAATTTATTTGTATGGTATAAGTACGGTTTCTTATCAACAATCCTAATAACACGCTTCTGTAACTTCATAACTTTATCAAGCTTAGAGTGATACGTACTTCCCCAGACAACAGCACAATAATTTCAATATGGCAATTTTAGAGAATTATACAGAGGAAGCAATTCATAAGTTGATAAAAAGTACCTAGACTTGCCTATAATTCTAATATTCCTGCTAAGTTTTGAAGAGGTGGCATTTATATGGCTTTTCCATGTCATGTCTTCATCAATAAATACACGTCAATATTTTATACAGCTATGCCTTCTAATATTGGAAGTATTTATTTTGACATGAAGGTCATCACATGGTTTCCTGGAAAAAAAATTATATCCAGTCTTCTCAGCATTAATAGATAATCTGTTGGTATGAAACCATGTAATTATTTTGGGTATTACCTCATTTACTTTACTTTGTAATTCAGAATGATCATTAGCTGTAATAGTTACGGCAGTGTCGTCTGCAAATAGGTAAAAGCTAGCCAAATTGGAAACATTGCAGAGATCGTTAATGTATAAAGTAAATAGCAGAGGTCCAAGAATCGAACCTTGAGGAACACCTTTTGTGATATGTAATGGATGGGAGATGATGTCATGTATCTTGGTTCTTTGAGATCTATTTGATAAGTATGAGGCTAACAGTTTATATATATTTCATGTAAAACCAATAAAGTTAAATTTTTGTAACAAAATGCTGATGCTGACGGTGTCAAAAGCTTCTTTTTTTTAAATCAAGATACAGAGTACAAACTAATTTATTATTTACAAGGGATTTAGTTACTTCGTTATGCATCAGAGCAATTGGCATGTATGCCCTGTGTTTTCTTTCTGAAGCCGAATTGCAATGGGTGCATGATATTATTTTCATTTAGAAATGATGATACCCAAAAGTGTATTAATCTTTCCAGTACTTTCGAAAATATTGGTAGCAAAGAGATTGGCCTATAATTAGTAAATTTATTATTTTCCCCTGCTTTATATACAGGAATTATAACTGCAGATTTTCATCTATCAGGGAATATTGCAGTGTTCAGACAAAGATTAAAGAAATATGTTAGATGTTGCAAAATACTTCTATATGTTCCAATAAAAAATTGTGTACTAATTTTATCCATACCTCCACCAACAGGGTTTAAAGTCTTAATAATGTCTTCAATCTGAGCATCATTAACAGAAGGAATATTGTTAATGCTTGCATAATTAGGCTGGTAAGATAATTTATTGGACTGATGTGTGTCGCAGGTATTTTTGTTTCCAACTAACTACCTATCGTTGAAAAAAAATGTATTAAATTTATCAGGCATTTGTTCATTTACACAGGTAGCCCCAGAGTTATCAGCAAAACACATTGGAGGAACTGTTTGCAATTCATTCTTTTTGATAATTTCATTCAAATACTTCCATGTTTTTTTGCCATCACCTTTGCTATCCTGAAATGCCCTATTGTAATATAATCGTTTTGCATCCCTAAGGCCATTGCAAAGCAAGTTCCTATACATTTTGTATTTATTTTCATCCAGTAAAATTGTATTCCTAATATGTTTTGCATATAGTTTATTCTTTGTATTTATTGAACACAGAAGTGCAGGGGTTACCCATGGTTTAATTGGATTCTTTCTTCTACTGGGTGTAAAAGTTTTAGATAATTTTTTATACCTGTTTCATAAGCCTTAATAAGTTTGTTGCATGCTTGATTAGCATCAGTCTCATCTTGAAAGGCTTCCAAGGTACTAATGAGGTGATCATTTAATTCACTGATTTTATTCTTATCAAAGACTGTCACTGAATGTCTTGTTATAGTTGTGCTTTGAATTAATGACAGATTAAGAAAAACTAGAAAATGATCAGATAAATCATGAAGTAGAATTCCTGAATTGTTCACGACATGAACATCATTTATAAATATATTACCCAAAAGGCCATCAGAATTATTAGAAATCCGGGTCGCTTTCGAGATGGTTAGGAAAAATCCATAGGAATTTCACATATTCATAAAACTAAGTGTGGGTTTATCAGAGTGATATTTCAAAAGATTGTAATTGAAGTCCCCTGCTATGACACATGTACACTTAGTGTTTTCCAATGAATCAAGTATTTTTTCCAAGTAGTCGATAAATAAAGTATGGTTCAGGTTTGGAGGTTTATATATTTCCCCCACTAGGAATCTCTTTGCTGGTACACCCAACTTCATTTTGATTTCCAGAAAACTTCTCCAAAATGATCACTCTCCAGGTCTTTTCTTTCCCTAGCCTCATATCTATTACTTACACATATTGCTGTACCTCCACCTTCACCTTCTTTTCTACTAGATGCAAAAATATTATAATTTTTTAGACTAAGGTATTGCTCTAAATCTTTCTTCAACCATGTCTCTGACACACAAATAACTGACCAATCAACTTCAAAATTTGTTTATAACATCATTTAATTAATAACTAAAAATTTAAATAGAAAATTAATAACATCATCAAATTTATTCTTGAGGGACCTTGCATTTATATGAAGTACTGAGAACCCAACATTCAAGTTAAGTGGTTGAGGTAATGAATAATATTTACACCGTGACAGTATATAAAGACATAAAGACATAAAAGATTAGTGCAACTATGAGCCACAAGGGCCATTCTTGGTTGCACACTGTACACTCAACCAGTTGCCCATCAAATCTGTCAATCAGCCCTCCCTGTAATACTCAAAAGCAAGCCCTCTATTCTTATAATGATTGTCTATGCTGTTTTTAAAGATGTTCAATGTGCTGCTACTGACAATGGTTTCTGGCAGCCGGTTCCAGTGTTCTACTACCCTGTTGGTGAAGAAAGTCTGCCTTAACCTTGTTCTGCTGTGGTTAACTTTAATTTTGAATTGATGACCTCTAATTGCATCATTTCTGTTCAATTCAAACATTTCCCCAAGATATCCCCTCTCCAGACCATGGACAACTTTAAAAACCCCGATGAGATCTCCTCTTAGCCTTCTATATCTAAGTGAAAACATATTCAATTTCTTCAATCTTTCCTCATATGCCAGGTTGCTTATGCCATTAACCATTTTTGTAGCCCTCTTTTGTACTCTCTCTAAAAGCCAACAATCTTTTTCATAGCTAGGAAACCAAGCTTGGATGCAGTACTCCAAATGTGGCCTGACGTATGCACAGTAAAGCTTCCTGAGCACTTCCTCACTTCTGTATGATACATTCCTATTTATTTCCCCGAGCATTCACAGTGCCTTCTTCCTGGCTTCCTTGGTCTGTTCTGATGCCCCCAGTTTTGTGTCAAAATAACACCTAAATCCTTCTCCTGTTGAGTCACTGATAGCACTAGGCCACCCATCAAGTATGGAGCCTTCATATGCTGCTTACCTACATGCATGATTTTGCACTTATCAAAGTTAAATTTCATTTGCCATTCTTCGGACCACTTCACAAGTTCGTCTAAATCTTTTTGCAGCGAGATATGCTCATCCTGACCTGTTATTGCCCTAAAGACCTTCAAATCATCCGCAAATTTCAAAACGTTACTGCTTAGGCCACTTTCAATGTTATTTACAAATATAATGAACAGTAATGGCCCAAGTACTGACCCCTGGGGGACTCCACTAAGAACATTTTGCCATGATGACTTTGTACCATTTAGCATCACTCTTTGCTGTCTATCTGAAAGCCACAACTCTATCCATTTTAAGATGCTACCTGCAATACCATGGGACTGAAGCTGTATCATTAACCGTATATGGGGTACCTTGTCAAAGGCCTTACTAAAGTCAAGATATGCTACATCAACCTGATTTCCCTGATCAAATTGTTCTGTGGCGAAGTTAAAAAAGTCCAAGAGGTTTGTGAGACACGATCGTCCTTTTATAGACCCATGTTGAGTATCTTGAATCAATCTGCTACCTTCCAGATAACTAACTATTCTATCCTTGATAATTGATTCGAGTACCTTGCAGACTAGGGATGTGAGACTTATTGGCCTATAGTTTTCAACTTTCCCTCTTTCTCCTTTCTTGAAAATAGGAACTACATTTGCCCTTTTCCAATCGGTTGGAATTTCATTATGTGAAACTGATCTCCAAAATATTATACTAAGTGGAAATGCCAGTTCCTTTTCAGTTTTCCGCAACACCCTAGCATAAATTTCATCAGGTCCTGCTGCCTTATTTGGCTTTACTTTCCTGTTATGATTGTAAACAACATCACTATCAATGAAATCAATATCATTTGTCAGATCCCATGTCACTGAACTTTGGTGTACGGTCGGCAGATTGGTCATATCTTCCAATGTAAACACTGATTTGAACTGCTTGCTCAGCTCCTCAACCATCTCACTATCCTCACCCAATGTAGTCCCGTTTACTTCCAGCGGACGAATTGTGCTAGAAACTTTACTCAGCTTGTAGAAACTAAAGAACTATGTTCTTGTTCATGTTTATGTTCATGAGGAGGGTATTTATCACTCAAATCATTCCCTAGCAACTCCAATGTAGCTCCTTCAAGTTTAAGCCCACTCATTAATCAGGGAATGAGCCAACTGGAAATGGTGATTAGTTCTGGAAATGGAAAACTTGGAATAATAATTGTGCATGAACAATGAACTGTAGCACATAATGGACAATGAATGATTGGAAAGTAAAATGGAAAAAGGAAATTAGTGATAAAGCTCACACCATTAAGAATCATAGTTAGACAAACAAATCTAGATAGTTTTATGCTATAAGATGATAGAGGAGCAAGGATTCTATTGCAAGTGAAAGGAACACTTGCCAGGACCATGTGTGGGAAGTTGTCAACTATCCCTGCCGCAGTAAACTTCAGGAACACCAGTTGTTCACGACAATCTTCAGCTGGGACCAGGGCTGGACGATGAAGCATCTTCAGCTGGGACCAGGGCTGGACGATGAAGCTTGTCCAGCTAGGAGCGAGGCTGGACGATGAAGCTTGTCCAGCTAGGAGCGAGGCTGGACGATGAAGCTTGTCCAGCTAGGAGCGAGGCTGGACGATGAAGCTTGTCCAGCTAGGAGCGAGGCTGGACGATGAAGCTTGTCCAGCTGGGAGCGAGGCTGGACGATGAAGCTTGTCCAGCTAGGAGCGAGGCTGCAAATGAACATCTTCAGCTGGGCCAGGGCTGGACGATGAAGCTTGCCAGCTAGGAGCGAGGCTGGACGATGAAGCTTGTCCAGCTAGGAGCGAGGCTGGACGATGAAGCTTGTCCAGCTGGGAGCGAGGCTGGACGATGAAGCTTGTCCAGCTGGGAGCGAGGCTGGACGATGAAGCTTGTCCAGCTGGGAGCGAGGCTGGACGACGAAGCTTGCCCACCACTCCGGCCTATTGTTTTTAATTGTGTTTCGAGCCACCTGGAGCAACGGATCAGTGTTCGGGTGCACATTTCCCTGAGGACAACGCTGTTGGAACACAGCGTGCCGCAGCGGTACACCGATCGACCGGCAGACGTGCCTGCGCTGCGGCACGCGATGTCACCATCAGGCGAGACAAACTCGCTGGTCTGAACGCTCCGCCAGCTGGGATGGTAGCATCACCGGAGCACAGTCGCACCCCCAGCGCCGAGGCAGCTGACTGGTGGCGGCGGCGGCGGCGGCGGCTTTCTCGGCGGCGGTGGCAGTAATTGAATCATCAATTTGCCAGTGTGTTGGGTGTAGCGCATTTGTGGCGACTCCGGAGCGAACGCGACGTGTCAGCTGCTAAGTCAGCGATACACACAAACACACACACAGACAGACAGACAGATAAACACACACACAGACAGACAGACAGACAGACAGACACACACACATAGACAGACACACACACACACAAACACAGACAGACACACACGGAGACAGACACACACACACACACAAACGCACACACACACACACACAGACAGACACACACAAACGCACACACAGACGCACACACACACACACACACATATACACACACACACACACACACACACACACACACACACACACACACACACACACACACACACACACACACACACACAGTCGCAGACCATGCATGATCCAGAATGGGCGTGAGTTTTCCGGTGTGGCGTGGCAAAGTCTAAGTTAGTGACATACACACACAAACATAAACACATACACATACGCAATGAAGTCCAGAACATGACAAATGTTTTCAATTTCTGCAATCATTCCAGACCAATTTGGGCACACGTTTGCCGTCAGGTTCCTTTCCGTACCAACTGTGCAACGGCATGCTGCTGTAAATTTACAAGCCGGATAGGTCGTTAAAGGTGAGAGGTGAACGGATGTCCATATGCTCGGACGCGTTTTCTGTTTGGAAGGCAGGTGGTGCCGGTGAAATCGTTGCTGCGGATTGCGGTCTGACAGCGTTAATCTGGAGTTAACAGAGCAATGGCCAGCTGCCGTAGGCTCCGGTCAATCACTAACCATCCCGAGCACTGTCAAGCTGCCGTAGGCTCCGACCAATCACTGGCCAGCTGTCGTAGGCTCCGACCAATCACTGGCCAGCTGCCGTAGGGTCCGGCCATTCACTGGCCAGCTCTCGTACGTTCCGGTAAATCACTGGCCAGCTGCCGTAGGCTCAGACCAATCGCTGGCCAGCTGCCGTAGGCTCCGGTCAAACACCGGCCATCTCGAGCACTGGCCAGCCGTCGTAGGTTCCGACCAATCATTGGCGGGCTACCGTAGGCTCCGACAAATCACTGTTCGTCTGCCGTAGGGTCCGACAAATCACTGGCCGGCTGCCGTAGGCTCCGATCAATTATTGGCCAGCTGCTAAGTGGTAGAGTGAATGAGCTGGTTGCCACATCCTGTCGCCACTTGCGCCTAATTGACCCACATATATGAAACAAAAACAGCAAAACAGCTTAACATTTAGCGCACCTAGCTATTAACAGCAGCATAGCCTAGTCAGTTCATAGTTAAGTCTCCATATCAGGTCATTTGTAAAAGCTTGGATGAAATGGCATACTTTCGGCTGCAGACCATCACGGCCAGAAGATCGCACAAAGCATAAAACAAAATTGGCGTCTGTATATTAATTGGAATGTGACGTATCAGTTGGTATCCCGCACATCATAATTGAATCTTTAGAAAGAAGAAGCACATGTCAAGCCATAAACGTTCCGGTCAATATAGTTTTTGAACATTTCGTGAAGCCAGTGTGACGAAACAACAGCTCAGATGGCTTAAGGATAGAAGTGAACGTTGAACTTAAATTCTGTTGTAGTGCCATCCGAGGTCATCCAGGTGTTGATGTTATCCAAGGTCATGGAACTACGATGACCTCGGATAATTTGTCGCAACTTGGTACGATTCTGGGGCAATATCGGGCATGCAGTTCGAATGCACGGGCACATTTTACTCTATGGAAGTGAACATGGGACGTTTCAGTAAAACTGAAAATAGGACTAAGGTTTGGCATGATATGGTATGGCATGATATGGCAAGATATGGTATTCCCTAGCAAGCAAATCACTACCAAACTTGGAATCGATGCGGCGCAACAGAGATGTAGTAGATATCTTCCCAATAAAAGTGCGTCACCCGTGGACTTTCTACCCTCCGACACAAGCCGAAAGTTGGAGGTATCGATTCATCCGTCCCATTGGCCATTTAATCCGATACCGCCTACATATCTGATCTCCTGCCCGGATCAACATCGTAAAATTCCTTTTGTGATACGAACATAATCATGTCCGATGGTGTCCACTAAGCACATGCTCAATGACTGAGTTATACTCGCGTAAAACACGACGCATAGTGTGTGCATGTAAAACAAAATATATATTTCATGATGTACATTTTATGTAACAAAATGTGAAATGTGCTATCATTGCAAATCATAATGCATTCAATGTCTGTCAGACAATTTTTTAGCATCGCAGATGTTTACATCAAGCCAATTTCAAGCGCCCTTTCGCGTTTCTCTTGAACAGTTGATCCGCATACTCTAACGAGCCCCCGGATGATGGACTACTAACGTCTGCACACCAGATGCAGCAGTAGATGCACACACACTGCCGCACGTGTCGCTTGTCATCAGCAGGCCCTCTTTGTTTCCCTCTCTTGCCCATGCAGGTGCTCATCATTGCCGCAGCTGGCCGCGCCCGACACCGGAAGCCATGTTTGCTGGAGTTCCGCACATCACGTCCTGCATTGTCGCCGCAGTCTGCAGTGTCGCCGCAGTCCTGCAGTGTCGCAACATTCCTGCAGTGTCGCCGCAGTCCTGCAGTGTCGCCGCAGTTCTGCAGTGTCGCCGCAGTCCTGCAGTGTCGCCGCAGTCCTGCAGTGTCGCCGCAGTTCTGCAGTGTCGCCGCAGTCCTGCAGTGTCGCCGCAGTCATGCAGTGTCGCAGCAGTCCTGCAGTGTCGCCGCAGTCTTGCAGTGTCGCCGCAGTCCTGCAGTGTCGCAGCAGTCCTGCAGTGTCGCCGCAGTCTTGCAGTGTCGCCGCAGTCCTGCAGTGTCGCCGCAGTCTTGCAGTGTCGCCGCAGTCCTGCAGTGTCGCCGCAGTCCTGCAGTGTCGCCGCAGTCCTGCAGTGTCGCCGCAGTGCCTCGGGCCGTGTGAGCCGACGGCGAGAGGCGCCCGGAGTGAGAAAACAGAGATATGTCGACAAACGAACTGACACTGTGGCCGGTGGCGTCGGAACAGAACTGAACTGCACGTCAGTGTGAAAGCCTGCACACGAGTCGTTGGCAAAACGAAGATTGGCATTGGCGTGGTATGGATGTACCTAGGGGCTGTATCCAGAGGCTGTACAGGTCAACGGTTGGAGTTCCACCAGACAGAACCTGCAGCAGCGCGTCAGCAGCTGCGCTACAGATCAACAGCTGGGAGTTCCACCCACGCCTGACAGAACCTCCAGCAGCGCGTCAGCAGCTGCGCGACAGATCAACAGCTGGGAGTTCCACCTCCGTCAGACAGTACCTCCAGCAGCGAGACGCAGCTGCGCGACAGATCAACAGCTGGGAGTTCCACCTCCGTCAGACAGTACCTCCAGCAGCGAGACGCAGCTGCGCAGATGTATTTATATCGAAGTTGGGGTGAGGAAGAGTCATGGGCGCTAAGTAACCGATGACGTCAATGCACCCTCAATCTGACATGAGGAGGAACCGTGAAGACTAGGACTGAGTACAATCTTGAAAGGGGTCCTGGAGATGTATCTTGAAAGGGGGGCCTGGAGATGTGGCACGCTAATAATTGGAAGTTCTTAAAACATCCATAGGGTGAGAAGCATGGTTTTCGTGATTAAACATCATTGCTTCTGTAAATGTATTTCAGTATGTGATATCCATGCGTTGCTTATCACTAGCGCTAATGATACGTACATACATAAATATAGTCATGCGTATGTATCTAAACATATGCATATATACATACATATATATATATATATAGGTGTGTGTGTGTGTGTGTGTGTGTGTGTGTGTGTGTGTGTGTGTGTGTGTGTGTGTGTGTGTGTGTGTGTGTGTGTGTGTGTGTGTGTGTATGTAGATATGAGGAGGGGGAGGAGTATGCATGCATGTATAGTGTCTGGCCTTCGCCAAACTGTGCTGTATGCACTATCGATGTTGGGTAGCACGGTAGCAGACGCAGACACCTCCGAGTGTGGCTGCAGTGCACGCGTGGGCCCACCGACAATGCTGTAGCCGTCAACAGGTAGCCGTCGGCACTACAACATGGAATGCTATCACGGACGTTTACGTGGCTGATAGTCCCTGTCCTGGCCATGTCAAGGACTGCTCCCGACAGCCGACAATTACCACATCGCGCCGATTAACCTCATATCAGCCGCGCCATGCGGCCACTGCCAGTGCTCATGGCATGGGTCGGTGCGTGATAGCATTAGTCTTCATTTCAGTGGCGTCTTTACAGCCACAGCACGTGTGGCTAATCGCGCATCTGTCATAGCTGGAGCGGGATGGCGCTGAGAGCACCACTGCAGCACCCAGACAGGCTACGACCACCGGCGGATGGCATTGGAAACGCACCCCTGATCCCATTATGTCCGCATGCATTCGGCCTCCCGCGTGCAGAACAAGTGATCACACAGCGGGTATCTGCGCCTGGATAGTATTGGGTACGATGCTCGATTCCCAGCCGGAAGTTATGGATGCGAGTCCCACCTGCCACCTCTCTACGCCCGCGATCAATCGGCGTGAGAGATTGGCGACGCTGGGTGGCCAAATTGGTCGACACAGCGGAAAACCAATAACCACTAATTACAGCCATCGACGGGTGTCAGCGCTGACAGAAGACTCGATCCGGCACGAGGCCCGACGCCTACTTGCCATGCGGCGCAGGCTACAAGGCAGGCGGGGCCGGTGTAGAGCACTAGTGAGGAGGATGAGGATTTTGTGATCTGGAGGGTGAGGAGGTAGAATCCGGCAGAACAGGCGTTCTGTTCTGATCTAGGAGGCGTCTTGCCCTAACCTAAGGAGTGTCTAGTTCTGATCTAAGAGGGAGCTTGTCTGAACTGCGGTGGGCCGCACAGGGTGCAGTGCTCCAGTCAGCGGGTCTGGGACCAGTTGGGGACACACCGTCCCTGTGTGTTCTGGTCAGCGGGTCTGGGACTGCAGCAGGCCTGTGGCCAGTTAGGGACACAGGGCCCGTGTGTGTTCTGGTCAGCGGGTCTGGGGCTGGAGCAGGCATGTGACCCGTGCCGGTAGCGCTTCAGTGTTAGAAGCCCAGCCAACTCAGACGTCGGCCGTCCTACCCCGCTTCTGTCGACGACGAGGATGCCAAATTGTGCCCCCGTGGCAGAGGCTGGGAGGGCTGCTGACCGAGACAGACCGAGTTGCTGACGCAGGCATGAGGGTCACGGAGCACACGCTCCGGAAAACAATCGACTGGCAATGCCAGAGTGTCGGAGATCGCGATATACTGAACAGAGATATGGAGGGCGCGAGATTATTTAGCGGCAAACTTCCAAGAACGAGATTTATTGCACCCAGTCGTGACAAAAAACAAAACAAATCAATTAGTGGGAGACTAGACAGTAATCAAGATATATTGACAGGGGACTCAACATTGAGCGAGAACCCTATTGGTGGCAGGGATGAAAGGGAGCGAAATGGTGACGGGTCCTCGTCTGCTGAAAAGGAAAACAAACATGAGGTTATTATCGTATTCAGCAAGCATCAGCGAAGACTATGCGAGCTGTGGTGACGACTGAGACGGCTGTGACCACCGATAATGCAGACTGAGACAGCTGTGACCACCGACAATGAAATCTGAGACGGCTGCAACCATCGACAGCGACGACTGAGACAGCTGCGACCACTAACAGTGACGACTGAGACGGCTGCGGCAACCGACAGTGATGACAGACGGCTGCGACCACTAACAGTGATGACTGAGACAGCTGCGACCACTAACAGTGACGACTGAGACAGCTGCGACCACCAACAGTGACGACTGAAACGGCTGCAACCACCAACAGTGACGACTGAAACGGCTGCAACCACCAACAGCCGGCAAATGTAGCAATCGGAAAGAGGGTCCCTTGGAACAGCGGCGACACCCCACACTGTTCATATTCAATACGCACCGGGGTTATGCACGTATACGGCCGCTGATGATCATAGAACTGGCCAGGGTGCTTTGCATCCCAAATAACCAATTAACGATTTATGCAATCATGCATAGCATACAAACACACAAATATAAACATCCATATTTGTCGGTGGACGTCATGCTGAGACGCGATACACCCCCTCCCCCCGCCCTATAAAAACATACTGAATGGTTCCTGCTGCTGGCTTTGTTCGGTAACAGCCGATGACTTCGAAAGCTTGATTCGAATTCACTGACTGACCCTACTTCCAAATCGCCCATGCTCCAAGTTCGCCTGCAATTTTGCGGCGTCATTTAAATAAAACGCATCATAAAGTTGAATATTTCCCAGCAATTTTCCCGGATCCTGATCCATGAGCTGGATTGGCTCGGTGGCAGCTGAATGTTGTTTTTGCTCCGGGAAATATATATGTATATATGTATATATACCACCCCATATATATAGGGATGGTATGTATATAATGTAAGTTGCTCCAGCGTTGATATTGCCTTGTGCTTAGCCTGGTGGTATGGCCACAAATATTACGTAACTGGGTCGATTTCAAATCCACGCACAAAGTTTGTTTTCCCTCTCCTTCCCTCTCTCTCTCTCTCTCTCTCTCTCTCTCTCTCTCTTTCTATCTCTCTCCCGGTCTCTCCAAAGCACTCGCCATCGCTCTTGCCACCGCTCTCGCCAACAATTCCAAGTTGAAGTTTCGTCACAAATATTCTGCCGAAAGTTTATACCTGAAACAAGTTATTTCAGTTTAAATCTTGCGTTCTCAAGAAAAGCCCAGTTTCAACGAATCAAATATTCTTGAAATGACGGAGCGTTGTGACCAATGGGGCACACAGCTCAGTAACCCGCATTTCATGCTGTAAATTGGGCTGTGCTTGATATCTTAAAATTAAAAGTTTCAGTTCGAGAATTGCAACAATAAACAATGTTTCCACCATTTAGCTATAAAGGACATAAAAGACCAACATGAAGATGAATTAATTAATATCATATAAGAAAAATCAATACAAATTACTCGGGCATGCGCCGTTTCCATGTTTGGCTTCTTGATAGCACTTGCGAGAACATGCTTCATGCATTTTCCTTGTGCCACGTGGCTGACGTCCCATGGGGCTTTTTCTCTCGCACGGACTCTATGTCGCCGGTTAGACGTAGTTACGGAAGGCCCCATCAGCCATCGGAACATCCAATCAGCACTGCGGAAAACAAAAGGCTTTCAATGTATTGGGTGAAAATCTGGGTGATAGACGTTGCACCGGTATTGCCTCATTCGCGACGACATAAGGCACGTGACCCACTTCGTGCACACATACGCACAAAATGCGTCGAAGCATTTCTCATGGAATGTATACATCACTTGCATACACAATGGCAATGACAATCGGAAAGAATGCAAGATGTTCTGGCCGCTCTGCTGGCACACCCATGAATAACATACAGAGGCAGGGCGAGCACAGCTACCACGAGCATCGAGGTGATTTGCAATGGACCCAGGTGGCGATACTTGAAAGGAAATGACTTGAAAACATTGATTTCATCCTGATGCCTTCTGTACACCCCTGGTGATACACATCTAAGCTGGAGCTGACACATAAACAATGTTCTGTGGCTGAGCTATAGCTGACAAATGCAAGAAACTGACTGTAACAATATCTATCAGTTGAATTCAGGTTTTTATGCTTCATAAGTATTTTCTTGAATTTCCAGGTTAGTACAATGGCTCCTTTCCATTCGTGAAAATTGCCATTGTATGGTTTTAGCTGGCGAATAACTTGAGAATTATAGAGAAAACACATATTTGTTCCAAAAGGCTGACTACTTGGTAGTTCATTTACAACAATCGACCTACAGGTTAGACCAGTTCGATTCGCCACCTGTTCATTCAGCTTAGCATCTAAAGGTACTTGAGCGTCTTTGCAGCAACTGAAATATTTGGACTTCACCGCTCTCTTGTGAACACGACACGCGCACTATCAGCGAACGCGTCGTGCCGCGTAACCAGACCTGATCCAATAGGAAACGACTTGAAATATGATCCAACTATGCTTTGAAAATGCCACCAAGACAGCGGGAACAATCAGAGACGAAAGCACAGCCTGGTGTGGATTGGGGAGGCATTGGAAATCATTTTATTGATACGCGGCATTTGTTGGCATGGTAACTGGTAGCCAATCGAACACAGCTGTGTGCCGCCATTCTGGCTCGCCAGGCTCGCCGCATCATCTGACGCCGGCTTGCGAAGCTATAGTGTGACGTCATGGCGGCTTGCAGGCAGCCATTCGGCGACACCCGCCGGCCAAGCGTGACGTCATGGTGGCTTGCAGACGGACGTTTGGCAACACTCGGCCATGCAGCGGGCTGCATTTCCGCCAAGGGCCGTGCTGCAGTTCTGCGCCATCAGCGTCTGCGGCACTGGACAGCGTGGCCAACCCGACCAGAGCTCGGCCAACGCGATGCAGACAGCCGCTGGGACGGTGGCGTCATCAGGGACGATGGCGCCATCAGGGACGGCGGCGTCATCAGAGACGAAGGCGTCATCAAGGACAGCGGCGCCATCAGGGACGGTGGCGTCATCAGGGACGGCGGTGTCATCAAGAACGGCGGCGCCATCAGGGACGGCGGTGTCATCAGGGACGGCGGTGCCATCAGGGACGAAGGCGTCCTCAGGGACGGCGGGCAGATCCGATGATCACGGTCGACCACATTGACCGACCAGCGTTCCCCCACCCGCCCCGTTCCGCGAAGATGGAGCGCCGTCGGCAGTCCCAGGCTGTTGACTTTAACTGAAAGACGCCGAAAGTGCGCGATGTCGTCGCACCGCCTCGACAGGCGGTGAGCTCCGCCTGGCGAGCTGCGCCTGGCGAGCCGCGCTTGGCGAGCTACGCCTGCCGCCTGTCGCCGCCGACACGCGCCCGGAGCGAACGTGCCGCTATGGGACGTGGATTCGGGATCGCGTTAGAGGAGTGATACGGCCAGCGCAGAATGGGCCTGCCGATGAACAATCGTGGTTGCTGTAGGCCATCAAACTTGCGTGCCGCCGGATGCCGACAGGGCGTAGCATAGCGAGAACGCATCCACTTGCTAAATATCCACGTCGGCATTAAACAACTCGCCCGGTCTGATCCAGGGTACCATTTGGCGAGACGTTGACGTTAAAATGGTCATGACTTTGTCGACAATGAAGCGATCAAGAAAATTAATTCCCGTGTGGTAGGTTGCAATAGCGAATATTACTGGGACTACATCCCAGTCACAATTTGCTTTTGTATCGTGAATCTTTCTCTCAGATTTACAGATATTAACTGAACTCGTTTACCTTCAGACTAACACGGCTCGTTTTACAGAGCATCCTCTCATCAAATCGCGCTTCTATGTCGGTATTTGCATGTCAGTATTCTTGTCGGTATTGATATCTCGGTATCTGTGTCGGTATCGGTACGCTGGTGTCTTTTTCGGTATCGGTATGTCAGCATTTTGCTAAAACACCCCCGCGCTAGTACAGCGGTGAATGTCCAGCACAGAAGCTGGCGTAGTGATGGTCCACCATTGAGGAACATGCAGTGGCGTGGACCGACCAACTTGTACCTACCCACCTACTTGTACTTCTCTTTCAAACTAGTATAGCGAGCAGTGAGTCTACATCCAAGCCTCCTCTTTGGCGCAAAATTCCACTCACACCCCACCGACTCCGTCGAACCTTTCCGATTACAATCGGTTGTCAATGCATCTGATCGTCTGGAAATACTACATATAATTAAATCATATTCATGTTGTCTTCTGCTGTGTCATCGACCCAGGCTACCGTCCGTTCAGTCGCATTGTCAGTCTGTTCGTTTATGTTGTCTACCTATCTGTCTTTGTAGTCATATTGCCTATTTGTGTGCCATGTAGTCGCATCTTGTGCCAACAGGTTTCTTGACGCACTCATCTGTGGATGGTAGGGGAAGGGAATTTCCACCCATGCGATTGACATGTGATGGTTTACTGAATGGATGACATAGTTTTCCTTCATATCGCACAAACCCAAGACTTTCAACATCATAGTTTGGCTGTCGAGTGAAATATATAATACAACATGTCTTGAAGTTAATGATGTCGAGTGACAAGCATAAGAGTATTTATCTACGTGCTATTATGCCCCCTGCAAGTACATGCATATATTTATGTATATATATATATATATATATATATATATATATATATATATATATATATATATATATATATATATATACGTATGCACTGAAGTAAGATAACTGAAGATCACTTTAACCTGTGCACACGTAACTTAAGTTGAATGTAGTTCCTAAAAAGAAAAAGGCATACAAAAACTTTGAAGCGTTACACTTCCACCAGGTTTATTTTAGATACGTCTGGACCCAGTCGTCTTGGTGCTTATCTGAAAGCACGATTGACCAACGTCTCATTCTTTGCAAATAATAGCAATTTAATGACAACACATTTTTATTCCTTTCTTTTTCCAACACATATTTCAATTCGCATTCTAAGGAAATTCTCACCGTGATGAAGCTACTTTCGATGCAGTTCAGGCTCAGCCTCGCACGAGCTTGAGTTATTTGTCAGCTCCTTTCCCCGTTCAATTTTTCCGTAGCATAGCTGCGCCAAGATGGAGTAGGGCGGCGAACTGTGCGTGAAGCTCTGGCCTGTCGAGCAGCACCTGTTTATTGCCGCGATTAATTACAGAAGCTCAGCTGCTGTTCAGCCCGCGGGCGACGTACCGAAACGCTAATCAGCGCCGGATCAGAAGAACACACGCCGTAGGAGCGAAAACGGGACCGGCTCGACGCGTCGGCAACACGATTCAGCGGCAGAAGGGAAACAATAGCGCGAGACGACGATCTGACGTGAATTCCGCCGGAATATGGAGCGGCGGCTGTTTGCGGCGTTGAGGCGGGGCGTGCTGGTCGTCCGTGCCGACGCGCCCAAGGCGTCGGCACGGACACTGCTGCCGACAAACCGACAAACCGAACTGTCAACTGCCCCAGCATTGAGTTTGGCGGAACGGCACCCGGGATCAAAGGCACGTGGGCACCGGCGATATTTCCAGGAAACAGCGCACGAGGGATCACAGGTTATGTCCATGTGAGACCGGTGATCTTCTCAGCCTCTCGCCACATACATCCTAGTAAAACCCCAAGCACCACCTCGCCCCAGAGGGAGGAGAGACGGACCAGTGCTAATTTGTGGACACATGGTCCGGAACGATCAATGACATCAGCAAGGGCTTGTGGGGTGCCATTATCATTCGCAGTATCTGGACCGATATTCACATCTATAGAGAGCAGGCTTAAATAGATCAGTGGTATGGCATTTGACTTCAGAGATGAATTGTGGCGTCAGAAGTCGAGGATGCATTATAAAATATCCTGTTAAGAAATGTGTACTTCTATTTATCCTTCACTTTAGTGTCATTCAACGCCTAGATGCCATGACTTAAGCATCTAGTGCTTTTACACCATCCTGGGAAATCCTCATAATAATCGTATGACTGATTGCAATAATTGTTATGATGATGGCGATCTCCACTGATCAGTAAAGGTTTGTACACGCAAAGGTGAAGTCACAAATGAGATATCCAGACACCAGTCTGTGGGGGGGGGGGGGTAATAGCTTCCATAGATCAGCTGCAAATGGACAAGTAACCAGAGACGTGGCCAGGGGAGGCTAACTTCCCTCCGAAAATCGCGTCTAATTAAATAGCATACCTGAACGACAAACTCGGCCTTACCAAGGTGAGTTTTTATTTAGTAAGGGGTGATTTAGAAAAATCCTGGCTGTTTAAGTGACCGTGAAACAAACACCACCAGTCTCAAAAGCCAAGCACCAGTCTCACAAGCATCAGTGCCGCTCCCAGTCCGGACCGACAGTGACATTTAGAGACAGTTGCCACTGAAATACCAGTGATATTCGCAGACAACGGTCCCAGACGGATCAGTGAAATTTCCCCACGGAGCCGCCACAGAAGCAGAAGTGATGCAGAGACAGACAGACAGACCTTCCGCAGACGCCTGACAGAAGGCTCGTCGGTACCGGCCGCTCGTGGGGCACGGCGAGGGCTCGTCGGTACCGGCCGCTCGTGGGACACGGCGAGGGCTCGGCGGTACCGGTCCCTCGTGGGACACGGCGAGGGGTCGGTGGCTCCCGTTGCGCTAATGGGCGTCCGATGTCTGTCCCCGGGCGATGCAGTCGGTCGCCGGTACTTTGGCCAGGTTGACAGGTGCACGCCGGGCCGCGCGGGCCGGGCGGGCCGGACGTGGTGAGACGGACGTGGTGGGGCGGACGTGGTGGGACGGACGTGATGGGACGGACGTGGTGGGCCGGACGTGATGGGACGGACGTGGTGGGCCGGACGTGGTGGGACGGACGTGGTGGGACGGACGTGATGGGACGGACGTGGTGGGCCGGACGTGGTGAGACGGACGTGGTGGGACGGACGTGGTGGGCCGGACGTGGTGAGACGGACGTGGTGGGACGGACGTGGTGGGACGGACGTGGTGGGACGGACGTGGTGGGACGGACGTGATGGGGCGAGGCGGACAGAGGCATGCCAGGGGCGGATAACTGGGCGGGTGGGACACCTCCAGGCCCCTGCCCGTGACGCGAGATGAGGCAGTTCCTCGGCGCTGCACCCATCGAGACGAGTCGCTATTGACGTGGCGTTCGTTGCGGAGATGGTGGGCGGTCCCCCGGATGCGGCTGCAGTGGAAATTGCCGACCAGTGGGCACGACGGCGCCTCCAGGCTGACGGCGGCAGTCGTGCCTGAGACCGGCCTGCAGCTCTGTCGGTCGGACCAGGCCCCGTGCGTGTCATGTCGAACCGGTCGGCGTGCGTTCGCGATGACAAAATGATGACCAGAGCGTTTATTAGAGCTGAGCTGGGCGCAAAGCGGCCACCACAGCTTGCCACAGTTGGCCACAGCCGATCACAGTTGGACACCATGCGGCTACCACAGCTGGAATTCCCGCAGTGGCCGGGACCGCACTGATGCCGAGTCCGCAGCCAGAATGTCTTCCGAGACCACATTCGGGCTGATATTGCGAGTTGTCGCTGGTGGATATTCTGAGCCACCTTATTACAAGCGATGTTGGAGCCCGAGTGTGTCTAATCCGGTATATATGCATGTATATATATATATATATGGTGGAAACGTTCATCTTAGCAGCCTGATCCAACCCGATCCAACTGTCACCACAATTTTGAAAACTGAAATAACGTTTGTTTTGCAAGATGTTTCACGTCCTAATTGATCTGGTCGGAGATGGGCGCGCTGTTTCCTCATTTGACCATAATGTTCTTAGTATGATCTTTTTATTAGCTTAACACGCCCCCTGGAGGGGGGGGGGGCGGAATCCGCCCACCCCTCCGGTTTTTCGTAGATAACTCCTGATTTTACCGGCCGACATGCGCCATTGTTTCTCTACCTGCCAACAATTGACCGGCGCGTTGTTTGAAGTAAGAAAAATGAAAATCGACCGAACATTTTTTGAGTTAAGGGTCGCTAAAGTAAAAAAAAAATTCCAGCGCCGAATCACAAATGTCGTCGCTGATGCGCTTCCGGTATATTAGCAAAAACGAAGTGTTCTTGGCAAAACTAGCGACTTGTTTGATATACAATGTCATGCTACATTGTTTGAGAGTCATGTCAAGTCACCGAGGTCAAGTCAGGTCCAGTTCATAATAGGTTAACACACGCCCTAGAGGGGGTATGGCGAAATCCGCCAATCCTTCCGTTTTTTTGTGCATAACTCCATATTGTACCGGCCAATATACGCCAAATTTATCGCGTACCTGCTTCGAAATTACCGGCGCATTGTTTAAAGCATGAAAAGTGGAAATCGGCCAAGAAGTTTTCAAGTTAAGGGCCGTTAAAGTAAAAACAATTCACAGCGCCGGACCACAAAAATCGGCGCTGATGCGCTTCCCGTATATTGGCAATAGGGAAGTGTTCTTGACAACACTAGCGACTTGTTTGATGCATATTGTTATGCTATATAATTTAAAAGTCATGTTAGGTCGCCGAGGTCAAGTCAGGTCAAGTTCATGACAGGCTAATGAAGCCAAACTTGGTCAACTGGAAGGTGTCATAAATGCAAATGACTGTCATGCGATTGATGTCACTTTCCATGTTACTCCCTATACATCCCGAAATCTACTGTTTGTCATTGTGTGCCTAAGCATTTCCATACTTTTTTCATGTATTTCACTCCTTTATTTGCGAAGCCGATTGTGCCGAGCCGCCCAACGGAGCAGTCGGGATGGGAGCCCGGTTCCGGTAACTGGAGCAGGTAATGACCTTATAAAGTGCTCCTATATAGGTGACCTGAGGTCAAATTCCGGATCTGACATCTGTATTGCATCAGTAGTAATGTCCAAAATATCATTAATGCCAATTTTGGAGCATTTAAACACAACCACAGCGATCCATAACAATGACAAGCCAAGCCACGCAAAACCAGAAAATTTTGTTATTTTGACCTCATTTGACCTTGAAGATATTGACCTAAGGTCATGAACGTGGCACACAATAGAGTTCTCTATCGTGCCTATCCACCCTGTGAGTTTCGTTGCTCTAGCCTTCATAGGAGGTAAGATCTTAGGGGGGGCGGAATCCGCCCCCCCCCCTCCAGGGCGTGTGTTAAAGAACGAGGCTTGATGCGGATTTCCATTCGTGGGCAACTACCAGCTCATTTCACGGAGAAAGGCAACATTTCAAGTTCTAATGCTCTAGTTCAGACCTAGATTTGACCACCGTTTCAACCGAATCTTACCCAATTCCATCGCAATATCTCTCCTGAGTGACTCGCAGTGTTTGTTCAAAGGATGGGATTTCAGGAGGATTCCATGGTAGCTTACCGGGCACATTACACCGCTCTGACACTAGCCAACCTCCCCTATCTAGTGGCAAACGGGAAAAGGGTTCGGCTGGAATCCGGTGTTCTCGAGTTCAGATCTAGGTAGCGTTACGCCTCTTATTTCTGCCTTCAGTAATAACATTTGGTGAATACATTGCATCCGTCAACACCATAGTTCTGCATTTATGCTCGAAGGAGCATGGTTGCAGTATCACTCAAGGTAATACACCTATGATAAACATGTAGACGCCTATAATACACACATATAAAACTCCTTTCATACACAAGGAGTTTCACCAGTACTGTGGTTTTGCCATCGCTAGTGCAGCCCCCTGTAAATACGTTTTGCTGGTCTTTGAGTGTCTAAACCGAAGTAATGTCGATTCGTCAGCCCGGTGGCTCAATCTATTCGACCTGCTGATCACTTGATCCTTATTTTTCGTTTGGCTATAGTAATCCAGATGCACGCTTCTACTTCCTTTATCCCACGAAGACGAACATCGGCGCTGACATATGGAAACCTGGCGACATGTCCCCGTGTCTGGCCTCCCCATGTCCCCATGTCTGGCAACATGTCCCCGTGTCTGGCGTCCCATGTCCCCATCTCTGGAGACATGTCCACGCATACGCAGTCACACTGTACCTGACTTACGTGGTCAACTTGGAACTTGCCGTGATTCATGCATCCACAATATCAGAGCAAAACACACGTCGTCTGCATTTTTAGCATTGAAAAGATACCACTATGGAAGACATATCACCCCATTATCGGGTTCGAAGAAGATCTTCCACACTTGTACTTGCGAAACTTGCAAATAAAAAATTTGATTAGTGCATCCTCATGTTAAACTAGAAGTTATTGCTGACAGGAAGCGATTTAGTATTTATTTAGATGAGCAAGAGGAATTACGTCAGCTGAACTTAGCTATTATTTACACAGCAAGACCTTAGCTAGATGTATCCAATTTTTTAATGAACATCCATGGATATAACCCGTATACACACCACAACAGGGTCATATGCAGGGTAAGTCTTAATAAATTACCAGGCATGGTTCGGCAACGTTATATCATTCATGTATTTGTAGTTCAAGTCTTATTTATGTAATGTTCTTTATTATGAATGAATTCCTTCGGTGAGAAGATTCACAAAGTTAAGCACTTCCGAACAGAAGACTCTCACGATACTTGATATGCTAAGCCGTCCACTTGACCAGACTTGTCATTGGAGCTTCTCCTACCGCGGGTGTCCAGCACTGTCTGACGAAGTTATCTACTTGGGTCGCCTGATGGGCAGAACCTAGCAGAAGCTACTGGGATAATTATTGGTTGAGCAAAGGAAAAGTATCGCTATCCAAACACACGTATACCTAGCAGTAATATTCTTCCTTCTGCTAAGCTCACACAAGCGTGCATTCTTTGCGCTTCGATTCAGATACAGTTTGAGTGGATGCTTTACCAGAAGCTGAAGCAGCAGGCGAAATCAGCCGCAAGCCACCCTTGCATTGACGGCATGAGATAGATCCGTTGTAGCAAGCAACAATAACGACGGAACACATCTGCTGATGCCATATTGGTCGAATTGGTAGTGGTACGATCAGTGTATGCCCGAGAAAGTCCTGTTTTTGTTTTCGATGAAGACAAAGATGGACTAGGAACAATTGTGTCATCCCTCATTGCATACTTAGATTATCTGAATAGTTGTTGAAGCAAAATTGTCAATGGCTTTAATTATGCACGAGTACACATACACCGCCCAATACATATACATATAGATATATGTATATATATACATATAGATATATATATATATATATATATATATATATATATATATATATATATATATATATATATATATATATATATATACATATATATATATGTGCATATATATATACATACATCTATGTACATATATATATATATATATATATATATATATATATATATATATATATATATATATATGTACATAAATATATGATGTGATTTGCAACACATGATGCACAACCTGGCTTCTAGCCAACTTCCTGTTGACATTCACATATATGTATGCAATTCGGCTCAGAACTGTAGCTGCTATATATCCTTTGACTGACCTCGGGGCCACAGTCGGCGGCGTTCACGCTCGACACAAACTCCCGCAGGAAGCCGTCCAGCTCGTTGTCCTCGATGAAGCCGTTTCCTGGAAGGGATCGCACCGCATCAGTTTCTGGTGTCCTATTCTGGAAGGGATGCCGCCGCATCAGTTCGCGGAATTACATTAGGTCTGAGTTCGGCGGCGATTTGCTATGATATGGTGCTGGACATGCTGCGGTAGGCGGTATTCCAACCAATTCGGCGGACTGGGACGACTGTTTGGCATCGCCCTAAAAGAACGCGTATGCCACCTCAAAGCGGTTTCCTCGCGACCAATAGAAAGTAATTGGTGTCAACCCACTGGTGTCAGCTAACCGGTGTAATCCCACTGACGTCAGTCCACTGGCGTCAGCCCACTGGCGTCAGCCCACTGACGTCAGCCCACTGGCGTCAGCCCACTGGCGTCAGCCCACTGGCGTCAGCCCACTGACGTCAGCCCACTGGCGTCAGCCCACTGACGTCAGCCCACTGGCGTCAGCCCACTGGCGTCAGCCCACTGGCGTCAGCCCACTGGCGTCAGCCCACTGGCGCGGAGGTGTACTGACGTCGCGTTTTACAAAATGGTCGTTGTTGCATGCTTCTCTGTAGTTTATCAGGTTATCGCTGCAGGTAATCCGACGGTTGACATGCTATGTTTAAGACGACCTCCCACCACGCCATTGCATTGGCGACGCGCTCAAAGTAAACCGACGAGTGATTGAAATTCGAGGAAATGCTGTCACCCCCTTTTCAACTGCAAATCAAATGCTTGCAGTCTTCTAAGAGACATTGCATGCCACGTTTAGTGCAACCTGTGAGATAATGGCGTGATCTAATGGGGTCCCGACTCAAATGACACCGCTGCACCAACTTACAGGAAAACAACCTGACATCGATGAGAGCCCTCTGTCATCGACACCAGAGGTGTGTCAGTTGCTCTCCCAGTCCAGAGAGGACCATCTGCCGTCGACACCAGAGGTGTGTCAGTTGCTCTGCCAGTCCAGAGAGGGCGCTGTCGTGCGTCTATTAAGCACGCATGCCCGTGAGAGGCTCGCCAGGATGCCCTTCAATCACAGCTTTCACTGTGATTGAAGGGCATCGCAAGGAAATAGCTGCCTAACTTAAGACAACCCTGGGCACCTCACAGAAAGTTACGGGCGGTTGTCAACCCGCGCCCACTCGTATTGCGATGCAGTATTCCACACAAACTTACCCCGTTACATGAGCAGGTCAGCCGTAGGCGAAAAAATTCGATCTGGTCGATTCGCAAAAGTTCCGAAGACGCGGCCCGTTTACAAGAACAACGCAGCCACCTAATCGGATTTTTACTATTTTGGCGGTCGATGCAATGTGATGGAAAGTTTAGAATATTTGGCGTATTTTTGCGCTTCTGACGCACCTGGTTCGAGCAACAGCGTAAACAGGCACAAGGTATCATCAATGATCCACGTAGTTAGAGGTTGTTGGGCAGAGATATGGGGAATCTGCCAATTCGAAGGATTTAACTAGCCGATGACATGTTGTTGATGGCAGCATAGCCATTTCTTCTTCGTGAATCAAACGGTGCTTTGCCTCCAGGCCAGACTATGTTCTATGGTATAAGTTCCAGACTATGTAATGGTGTATTGTTCCAGACTGTGCAATGGTAAAATGAACAGGGTAAACCAGGTTAACTACTCAATCCAAGAGATAAGCAAAACCCAAACGCTGTCACAAATCCGCAAGTTCAACACCCACCACATCGTAAAACTCACGGTTGGGGCACGCACTAATAAGGTGACGTTTCATCTCTGATTTAAGCTATTGTAGGTCTGATTTTTGTATTTAATATCTAGGTTTTCAATAATAATTAAAAGCAAGACTTTTATTTTTCATAATTATCCCAAATTTACTCTAAACTTAACAGCAAATAGTCTCAAAAATTGTCAGCTTACAAAGCCAGTTTACAAGAGCAATATTTTCGCGTTTTCCTTATCGCACCGTATTCGGAAGTTTTGCTGTTCATGCAAACGTGGTGTCAGACTTCGGCGACAGCTGGCAGCGGTGCATGTATCGGAGATGACAACGATGGTAGTTTGGGAAGAAGCTATGCGCCCCATCGGTCGCCTAAAAATATGCACCTCGAAGACAATCATTTCTCCCCTGCCCTCCCTAATTCTCTCTCTTCCTCCCTCTCTACTTCTTCCTGCCATTCGCATTTCATGTGGCAAAGATAGCATCTGACTCCACAACGGTCCTATTCGAGGTGATCTTGCCCCTCCATCTCATCGAATATGCTCAACGCCATCCATGATTGCAGTTGGTATATTTGCGTCCAAGCACCAGCGACTGATCCAGTGCCAGAGCAGAGTCGCAGGCCTGATGATCGGATCGGATCTGTGTCCGCGCTGACAGGATACTCGCCCAGCTCCGAGAACAACCAGCCGACGCTGGCTCAATTGTCGAGCGTCCGCTTTCGTTCGACCGCACCGGCGAGTGAGCACTAGAGAGGCGGGAGTGGCCCTTGAGAGGTGAGAACTGCGTTTCGATGTGGGCCGTCCGTTCATCAGGTCGCTGTGAGCACGATATCGGTGTGCATCATATGCTGCATGGTGACGGCGTCGGTATGATAATGACCAGCTGCACGGGATGACCAACGTCTCCAGCAAATGGTACCTTTCTTCCGCTAATGAACAAAAGCAAAAATACAATGGGATGGGTTATTTCTGAGTTTTCGACAACTTCACGTAGCAGGTAATCGGCTTTTGGCGGCTTTTTAAACGGACTTTTTACTTCTTAGACGGCTTTTTAGTTCATCGGCTATTGACAGCATTTTAGACAAACAGCTTTTGAGCCCGAGCTCAGGTGAATCGGCGGAATGGGTGAGTCACTTCACACGAGCGAAATTCGCACAAAGGATATTTCGTCAACTACCATCCCCCTTTGGAGTTGATGGTCGTTCTTTCGCCTCCGGCTTTCTGACCCTCATCAACGTGTCCCCGGTCACGTGATACCCGTGATATTTAGCCTGCAATGTACTTCACCTTCATTCCAGGATCATTTATGGAATGTTCCAATTTCTACATGGAAAATATCCAGACTTTTATATTTTGTAGCATTCTACTTCAAACTTAAATCCAATTCATGGAATCTCCGGGAAGCTCGACTTTTCGATGGTAGGAAATGTCTTGAAACTATTGATGTCTTCAGGTGAAGATTTAGTTTTAACTTGTTGAATTATTGCGCAACCGAGTTTTTCATACAAATCTGGGCGGCCGATAGAGCCTGGCAAAGGAGATACATGCATCATGTACGACAAACTGTAAAAGCGTATCAAGTTGCATAGTGGATTTATTGCAACAATCCATAATGTCACAATCTGGACTAACTCCATTAATTCGTAGTTAAAATTGTAATGTTACAGTGGCAAGGGATCATGTGGGTCATGCGTCAGATCATGATGAGATTGAATGAAACCAAATTGTTCCAGCCGTGACGTGAATACCCGATGACACCTGGAAGATCCGCCTTCATTGTTCATTAGAGACAGTATGATTTAAGTACATGAGTATGTTGGCGTCACACTGCTGAAGTGAGATGGAATAAGAACAGCGAAAAAGGAGTACATATAAAAACAAATCCCACTACATCAAAATATTTGCACAGACTTAGCAAAAGGTATTTCCACCGCAATTCTGCTGGGGCCGACATCATAATGTTTGCTCGCATACAAATATGTGGGAAGAAAGCGGAAGAAAACAATCGCACCATAATCCGTATGTGGCCTAAGACATATACGACAATTCTGATTTCATCAGTACCATCCAGATAACATCCAGTGTATCTTGATTGAGGATCAGTCAACATCTTGAATCAGCACACTGGTGGTGTCACGGTGCTTTCAAAGTAACTTCGAATCGCTACACATAATTACTTACCATACACGGAGAGGGTGATGGCATTGCATAAGCTTAAATCCGAATGTAAACATTGACTGTAGAGGGAGTTTGTACCAGGATAAATTTTATAGGATCCAGGTCTGATACCAGTTCCGATTTAGGGATAGGGACAGTGAATGCGATGCGAGTGATACTACTGATGGCGATGAAATGATGGCGGCGGCGAACAGTCTGATATCGTGTCCGCGAGAAGCCGATGGCGGAGGAGAGGCATGCTAATGTACCCGGACCTAGAAAAGAAGTCCACCAACAAGTCTGCCAGTTCATTCGGACAATCATTGGACAGCAATCGTCGCGGAGACATTTCCTTGCAAGCTCGGTGAGGCACACGCACAGGGCACAGTTTCTGCGCGAATCTCCATTTCTGGCTAGCGCAGACTGAATGACTCGATCACCATTCGATCGACCAACAACGCGATTTTTCGTTAAAAGGAAATTATATAAATAGCCGTCCGATAAGGACACGTAGGCGAATTGGTTAAGGGTGAAAAGGAAATAGACGAACTGTCCGAAAAAATTAGAGGCGAAATGACTCGGGTATGAGCAGGCTGATTGTGTTCTTTTCGTGGCGAAATGTTTCGGCGCAAAATGTCATGAAAGCGAAAGGTGGTGTGAAATGATAGATGTGACCTGGTGTGACTTGGTTTTGTGCCAAATGGCATTCAGGCGAAATGGCGGAAGGTGAAGAGACACCCAACCGTATGATGAGCTATTTTAAGGTATTCAGAATTGAAATGTGTTGTCGTTGAAATGTGGTGTCACTAGGCTGGTCCGGCTTGCGCTTTTCTCGAAAATGCACTAGGTCGCCCTTAGTTTATCCATTTTTGAGCGCTGAGCGCGATGCGTTCATCAAAATTCCAAATTTCGAGAAGAAAAAAAACGTTTGAGCGTGACGCCCGCTCAAAGGTTTCGATGATTTTGCAAATTATCCTTTTTCGGCTCATTAGGCCGAAAGTTGTGACAGGGAATGGGAAAAGCAGCATGGGCAAGCTGAACCAGGTCTATTTCTTAAGATATTCGCACAAACCAGTGGCTTTCACTCCATTTACATATCTGCAAAAATACTGTATCCGTACTAGTTCCAAATTTCACGGCCTACTTCAGTACTCCACCCATAGATGGCGTTGGTGGCGAACCCGTGTGTTCCATCGCACGGACATTGACACTGGAGTGCAGGGACGAATTTAAGGGGGGACAAGGGGCCAGTCCCCCAAAGCCATTTGCCCCCTCCAAAACTCCCCGAAAAAAGGTAAATATGGCTATTTGCAGCTGTTTGGTCTGTAAAACCACCGTGTGCCCGCCCCCCCCCAAAAAAAAAATAACCGGCTAGATATGCCAGTGGTGGAGTGACGCTGATTTCAGGAAACAATCTCTTGAGATGGCTGCAACTATTAAACAATTTTAAATAGCACAATTACAATGCATTATAGGTCATAATATATCAAATAATCGGCTCACCACAACCATCACAATTATAAGTTCATTGGGTCCGTTTGAAATTTCATGGCAGCTTATTATAGCTACGGTAGCTATCGATCAGTTAAACTGAGGGAAATGTTCATTTGTCATTATTTTTCATCTTCAATCGTGGAAAAGTATTGAATTTTACGCGAGCAATTATCTACCAAATTACGTTTTATGCTCAATATTAAATATATTTATCATCCAATTCAATTTTAATACCTACCTGCTGCATTATTGTTTGTTCCAGTGATCGTGACCTTAGCCAGTCGAAAATATCTCTATCTGTATCGGCACGTCTTCATTCCGATTTAAATCGTCTCCGAAAGGCGTTTCCAAAGATGGAAAGATAAGCATCTAGAAAGAAAATGAAGGAACCTCATCCTCATTTTGGGATAACGCCTCATCGCTTGCCTGGAAGCCAGCTTTCCACCATGGCCGACGTCATCGGCCGCTTGATGTTGGTCAGATTGGAGAAGATGGAGGAGAGGTTCACAGATGAAAAGCACGTACCAATGAAAGAGTGCATACAGGAAGTGACAGATGGGATATTGCTACTCTGGGACAGGGCTTCACTACCGAAAATGCAGAGGCTACGTGGTCTGGAAACGGTGAAACAGCTATGGGAAAGAAGAGAGGACGTCCGAAAAAAGTCGAAGAAACTGCATTCTGCTCTTACAGCCCGTTTAACAACTGCTGCTGTCTCCTACTTCGGTGAACTCTTCGACATTTCGAACACAGCCCGCCAGCCAGGGCGTGCCAATGACAGAGAGCTCCTGGCCGACCAGCGTAGGCCCAGGAGACGCCACATTGGTGGGGTCGACCAGCAGACGACGGGGCGCTGGCACAGGAGAGATGAGCGGGCCGAGCGACAGGCTCGTCAAGCCAGCAGAGCTGCCACCATCACTGCCGCCGCCGCCGTCGCCGGACCGTCCGACGAGCTCCGCCACGTCCCAACAGCTGCCCACGCCTCAGGTCCGCGTCACCACTTCATTGGCATTGGCATGCATGAGATTGTCGCTATATTGCATTTAATAAGGGCGACATTACCTCTCCTGACTGCTTCAAACCAACTGATGCTCCCTAACCCACCTCAGGTGGCCTCTCCCGCGCCGCCGCCGCTGCCGCTAATGGGCCATCAGCGGCTTCTCGCGCGGCCCGCACGACCATCGCCGTCGCTGCTGGGCCCTCGGCGGCCGGCTCATCCCCCGAGCCGTACAGCAGCTTCGACATCTCGTTCCGCCGCCGTTGAAGGCGCGCCTCTTCCCGTCTCCGTATCCGCAGCTGCCGGCACCTCAGGTCCGTGAAAGACATAATCACTGCATTGTATGCTCCATATATTTAATGCCTCGTGAAAAAATATGTTGTTGGAACGATATCCAATCTCGTAAACATCCCTTGCTCCCTGCCTCAGGTCACCCACCCTATCTAATGTTTTAAGCACTCCTTGCTCGATGCCTCAGGTCACCCACTCTGTGCCGCTGCCATCGCCGCTGCCGGAGCTTCAGGCGGTTTTCCTTCGGTTTGTGTGGCAGCTGTCACACTTCAGCCGGGACCTACCACGCCGCCGCCGCTGCTGCCGGCTTCTCGGCGGCTCCTCGCCCGTCCGGCGCGGTCGCTGCCGCACCAGCTGGGTCTGGGTCGTCCTGCGCCGCCACTGAAAGCGCTCGTCTTCCCGTTCCCGCATCCGCAGCTGCCGGCACCTTGGGTAGGTGGCACCAGATTCCCTGTTTGCATGCCTGAGAAATAAATGTATTGCCTGGGAACATACCCAATAACTTATCATTCCAACTGTACAAATGCAATGGAGAACGTTTTCTATAACTGATTAGCTGTCCTAGGTGACCGTTTCTTCTCCTCACCATGATGGTAAACCCTATTCGCTCCTTGTCTCAGATTATTCTTCCTGCAAAGCTGCCGTCGTCGTTGATACCTCAAGCGATGCCAATTCTGGTGCTTCCGCCTCCTGCATCGCCGTCACTCGCACTGCCTCAGCCTCTACTAGTCTACCAGACTGTAGTGGTTCTGAGAGCAGGAGTGAGAGCGACAGTGAAAGTGACAGTGAAAGTGAAAGTGACTTTGTTCTCGCGAGCTGGCACAAGAAAAGGGGGATAGAGACATCTTTATCGCTAATGTCCGAGGCTGCCGATGCCTGTGATATGGGATCACGGAAAGTATCCAAAATCGTTTCGGCCTATGCTGTAGCGGGGGGGGGGGGCGCACAGATTTCGAGGTAAAAAGTGCAGAGAGCTTTAGAGAAGAGCAGGCGAGAGAAGGTGCGGGAGATAAGTGGTAGCGCATCATACTGTACTGCAATGTTCTGCGATGGCATAAATGATCTGAAGCGCAGCCAGAGGCCCGGGGCTCCGCTGAAGATGCACAATTTCTCTGTCAACATACATCCCGGCGATGTCCTTGTCGGCCACTTCAGCTGCAGTGGCCGACACACAGGTCAGGCGCTGGCGGACCAGCTCGCCAGCTTCCTCGGGGAGCGGGGCATCGACCTGGCCAAGGTGCACATTGTGGGAGGGGATGGGACCAACTCGGTAGTGGGATACAGCAGCGGCTGGATGGCCAAGCTGGAGGCACTCCTGGGCCGGCCACTCACCAGAGTGGTATGCCTCTGCCACCAGGCCGAGTTTCCGTACCGGGCCCTGTTTCGCGCCGTGGATGGCCGCACTACTTTCAAAAGTACCTTCGAAGGGCCAATCGGCCAGATGGTGGCGGGCGCGGTGCATGAGCTGCCATTGGTGGAGTTCCAGCCCCTGACCTCCGCCGAGATACCGCTCCTCCTGGCTGATGTAGAGCAGTGGCTGAGCTCGGATCTACGGCTGCTCTACCAGTGTGCAAAGTGCGCGGCATCCGGCGATGGCAGCCTAGTGGCGCACCGGATCCACGGCCAGCTCAACTTGGCACGGTGGTACACGGCGCAGAGCCGGCTGCTGCGGGTCCCAGCAGAGCCCCGAGGACCAGCTAACGGCCCTGGCCCTGTACATCGTGGCCGTGTACATCCCCACAGTCATGACCATCAAGCTCATGCCGGACATGGTGGAAGCGCCCCGCCACCTGTTTGATCAGCTGCAACGGCAGCAGCGGCACTTGAGCGGCGCCGACCTGGAAACCGTGCAGGAACACCTGTGCGGGAATGCCCTGATGGCGACCCAGGGAACGTGGTGCTGTCGATGCTGGGCGACGAGAGCCCGGAGCTCAGGGCGAGGGGCGTGCAGATGGTGCGCGAGGCCCGAGAGCGCCGGCAGCCCAGACCAGTCCGCCAGTTCCGGGTGCAAGGCTCAACGATCGACGTGACTGCACGCCAGTACACGGAGCTGGTGAACATCAACCAGTATGCTCGGGAGGCCGACATCGAGCCACCATGTGTCCGTCCTCTCACTGATGACGAGCTAGGCCAGCTCCTGGACGAGCCATTCCGGACGGGGGTGCCCTGCCACACCCAGTCCACCGAGCGCGTCGTCAAGCTGACGACCGAGGCCGCAGCGGCCGTCGTTGGCGCGGAGAGACAAGACGGTCACAGCCTAAATAAGGTGGCCTTCCGGCGCCGCTTCAGGGGCCAGTAGACCAGCTCGAAAACCAGACGAAGCAGGACTAGAGCGTCTATGGCGGGGTAGGTGGCTTCAGACTGATGAATGTGGCAAGTCTGATGAGATGGCGTCATTTCGGTAGTGGTTGGGGTTTGTTCGATTGGCTTGTGTGTTTGTAATTAGTAATGGACCTGTGGTAATGATTGCTTGTTGATTAATTAATTAGAAATATGTAGTATAAACAGTGGAATTGTTCTATCAAATGCAGATCCAGGGGGAGGGGCAACGACTGAGGGGAGCTGCCCCACCTCACACACACCCCGATGAAAAGTGGCGACCTTCTGGAGAGGCACCCTCCAGCGACGAAACACACGCGATCGCCACCAACGCCATCTATGGGTGGGGTGCTGAAGTAGGTCGTGAAATTGGGAAATAGTATGGACAGTGTTTTTGCATAATGTAAATGGAGTGAAAGCCGCTGGTTTGTGGGAACATCTTAAGAAATATACTTGGTTCAGCTTGTCCATGCTGCTTTTCCTATTTCCTGTCAGAACTTTCGGAATAATGAGTCGAAAAAGGCGAATTTGCAAAATCGACGAAACCTTTGAGCGGGCGTCGCGGTCAAAAGTTTCTCGAAATTTCGAATTTTCGTGAACGCATCGCGCTCAGCGCCCAAAAATGCATCAACTACGGGGGCGACCTAGTGCATTTTCGAGATAAAAAATACGCAAACCGTACCACCCTAGTGCTCACGTCGTCAGGACGTAAATCACTCCAGCTTTCTTTGATTTTACACTCATAGTAATCTGCCCAGATCGATAATTCGTGTTGATTTTTGGCCGGTTTCGCCCAGACATTTAAGAAATGTACGTTATCAAAAAACTGATACTTCGATTTCTGGCTAGAGTGGTTCATGTACTATGATCTTACTCTAAACAGAGATTGTTGCGTCAATACTGGTCTCACTGCCCGGCAATTGAATTCCGTTTCAGAGGCAGAATTTTGACCCAGAGTTTAACGTGCCGGCAATGCACCGATACGGCCGGCCCGCGGTTCCCGTCCCAGGCTTTATCGGGTTATTTGCCAACCGACTCTCCAAGCCGGAGACTATACGAGCTAGTAAAGCGACTCGAACTCTTCCTTGCCAGGGCAGGGGAGACCAATGTAGGCCGATGCTCCAGCAAACTGAGCTATTTCAGCAGCATAGCCGGTTGGTATGATAGCCGATCCTGCAGTCGGATGTCTAATTGAGCAATTAAAATGTTATATTATATATATATATATATATATATATATGAATCAGTGTGATGAAATGACAAGCAGCAAGAACACATACGAATGGAAGCATAATCATACGTACATTACAAATTTTCGGCTACCCTGCATTTTAGGCGCCATTTTACCACGAAACATATGCGGTGTTCATTTCAGCCCTGTGAGGGTTTTCTCCTAGCTTCCGGTGGTGGCTCGGGCAAGACCAAGGACAGCCGGAGGAAATAGCCCGCTCCCAGCGTGCGCCAGGTCAACATGGTCTGTGAGCCCTGCAGAGTTTGTGTGTCGAAAGGCACCGAAGAATTGCTGCCGTCCGCCACCAGCTTCCAACCGCTTATCAGCTAGGCGGACACAAGCCGTCCAAATGACAAACACGACTCGGCACCACCGTCATGGGCGTACGCCAGGTTATGTTGGTGCCGTGGCACCACAGTCCCGGCCGTCATGGCGAAGCCAGCAACAGCCTCCTGGTGAGAGGTCATCACGAGGCCACCACTCGCTCCCACCGCCGACCGTTGCGAGCGGTAGTTTATATTTCGGTATGCGATTAATCAATTGTCATCGCCTTGTTGCGGCCGAGATAGAAGCTCGGCACGGTTGACTACGCATCGAGGCGTCGACCGAGACTGAACTTCGCCGCGTCGCGACTTCCGGCCGCACCAAGGGCTGTCGTTTAGCACCGAGCAGATCTGACCGTGGGTGATAGGAGCGTTAGTAGATGACGGTAAACCCCAGCAAACAGCTCCGATCCTGACCATGCCGTGGGTGATGGTGGACCCCAGGAGATCGGTCCGATCATGACCATGCCGTGGGTGATGGTGCACCCCAGCAGACCGGTCCAATCCTGACCATACCGTAGGTGACGATGAACCCCAGCAGACCGATCCCATCCTGACCATGCCGTGGGTAATGGTGGACCACAGGACATGGGTCCGGTCCTGACCATGCCGTGGGTGATGGTGGACCCCAGGAGATCGGTCCGATCATGACCATGCCGTGGGTGATGGTGCACCCCAGCAGACCGGTCCAATCCTGACCATACCGTAGGTGACGATGAACCCCAGCAGACCGATCCGATCCTGACCATGCCGTGGGTGATGGTGGACTACAGGACATGGGTCCGATCCTGACCATGCCGTGGGTAATGGTTGACCGCAGTAGATGGGGAAGATCCTGGTGGATATATATATATATATATATATATATATATATCAGGCCGACGGCCCACATATATTTAATACTATAAATAATTTCCTGTGGTACCATTTGCGGGCGCACCATTACGTGTAGCGCTGTGGAAATGGGACCGATCGAATCGTCTCCACGGTGTGCGTGTTATTGGCGTGTTTCCCATGTTCTCAAACGGACATTGAGCCCGTGGCACGTGATTAAATTTGCTCAAAAGCCCCACTGACTTAACGTGGCGACTACAATTCCTGTCGTCTGTCGGACGGCCCGAATCACAGCAGTACAGCTGCCGAACCAATGCACCGATCGGCATAAAACCAACGCCACGCTGTAGCCGCTTCGATGCGCCACACAGGTGCAGTGCAAAAAAATAATCGCACGTAGCACGTGCACACGTGGGGTGTGTGAAAGTCCAAGGTGGCATATTTTCCCAATTTTTTTCACGATTGGGTCTGCGGCTGCCAAACGGCTCGAGTCGGCACGACGGCAATGCTTCCATCACCCGGCTCCATGTACCGGCTACATTTGCCCAATTGGCACATGGCGTCTGCCGTGCAAACACCAGTCGTCAATGAATGCCGATTGGCACGTTTCGCATGCACGTGGAATCGGGTCCGATTTACACGCCATTAACTTCCATGTAAGGCGGGATTTTCCACTCAAATGTGACACATACTTGTAGCCGCGTCTCTTCTGACGCCCACGCCGTCTTTGCACTTTCTCCAACCCAAATACTCCGGCAGCAATCAACGATACCCTGAACCATTGTAAAGTGGCCTTTTCCGGCGTCAAATTGAGCTTAAGCATGGGAAAATTTCGAGTTCGAGGGCCGCTTCTTAAGCATGGGAGATTTTGGGGCACCCTGGATACCACCCCGTGCCCCAATCCCACCAGGTAAGACCAGTTCCACTCGCCGGAGAATCGCCCTTTCAAGGAGATTTTCACCCTTTCGTGGAGATTTTCCTGTGTAGAGAAGGCGACAAGTTTCCCTAGTTTCGCTACGTTGCGATAAAAGCAAATTTCCAACTACCGATCAATTCTCCGAAATTATTTTCTATAAATTATATTATTTTTCACGATAGCCATCAGCAATCTCAGAGTCCCTCCCAATGAGCCAACGCCAAAAAGCAAAACACCCATGCGAAACACACAGAATTGCCAGGGTCGCAGTGAGATAGTCGTTGCCAGTGACGCACCCAAGAGAGGAGAGGAAAAGGAAGTTCCTTAGGGTCCCCCTCGCTGAGTGGTAGCGGACCATAATGATCGCACGATGCTCATATAAAAATTGCAAGTTCCCAAAACATCAAGCTGAAGCCTCCAAAAATTGTGTCTTGCCACCAAAAAATTTCACTGGGGGCTCAAAATAAATATAGCAGGTTACAAGATCTGTCACAGAGCCCAACATGCTGCACTAGGCCCTCCCATCCAAATGCTGCACTATGGACCCCAAAATCCCGCACTGGTGCCCACAAATATCCGTCCAGCAAGTCCGGCAATATTCGAAAGCAATTGTGCTCGCTTGGTGCATATTCAGGTTCCAACATCGCTGCCTCGAACATTCATTGGGATAGGCATCCGAATGGTCATTCATTGGGACAGGCTATCTTTGAATGCATATGAAGCTGAATGTACAGCGATACGTTGTGCCATACTGTTATCAAGAGAAAGGCTCAAGGAACATTTTTCACTCAATTCCTCGTGGAGAAAGACACGCTCAGATATCGGCGATTTCTCTTCGTGAGCGCTGCGTGTCGCAACGTCGCACCCCAAGCCAACTGTCAGCCGCACTCTGGCTGAAGGCAAGCTCCGCCCCGAGCGCCGGCTCGACTCGCCGACTAACAAGCGCCCTGGAGGGCCTCTGAAAACTACGTGCACTGGAAGGGGGGGATTCCGCCCCATACGATCTCGGCTCCAATTAGGCCTAGAGCAACGAAATTCGCAGGGTGGATGGGCACGATAGCTAACTCTATTGTGTCAGAATTTCGTGACCTTAGGTTAATATCTTCGAGGTCAAATGCGGTGAAAATAGCAAAATTTTCTGCTTTTGCGTGACTTGGATTTTCATTGTTTTGGATCACTGCGATTGTGTTTAAGTGTTCCAAAATTTGTATTAATGATGTTTTGAACATTACGAATGATGCAATACATATGCCAGATCCGCCATTTGACCTCAAACCACCTACATAGGAGCACTTTATCAGGTCATTACCTCTCCAGTTACCGGAACCGGGCTGCCCTCCTGACTGCTCCGTTGGGCGGCTCGGCGCAATCGGCTTCGCAAAGAAAGGAGTGAAATACATGAATAAAGTATGGAAACGCTTAGGCACACAATGATAAACAGTATATTTCTGGATGTGTAGTGAGTAACATGCAAAGTGACATCAATCGCATGACAGTCATTTCCAATTATGACAAAATTCCCGTGGACCAAGTTTGGTTCCATTAGCCTGTCATGATGACCTCGGCGACCTAACAGGACTTTTAAATTATATAAAAACAATTGTGGAACCGCAAGCCGTGAAATCATTCCGGGAATCGGTACCGTGGAAGCGCAACAAGTCGCACCTCATGGATAATCGTGTTTCCGCTGAAAAGCGGTTGGTAAGTCTAGAAAGAAAGCTGCGCTCCAACCCGCAGCTTCATGCTGTTTATGATGCAGCTCTGATACAGATGGAGGATGATGAAGTCATATGTGAAGTAGTATCCCCTGACGAAGTGACGTCATCAGATGTAACGTATTACATGCCCCACAGGCTAGTGGTGAAAATGAGCAGCACAACTACTAAAGTGAGACCAGTGTTTGATGCTAGCGCGCGGGGCCTAATGGTGTATCACTGAATGATGTGGTGGAGGTTAGTCCTGCATTGTGCCTAACTTGCAGGAAGTTCTCCTCCGTTTCAGGCGCTGGCGGTTTGGCCTGTCAGCTGACATAGTGAAAGCGTTTGACCAGATCCGTTTGGCGAAAAGTGAGCAGAACACGCACCGCTTCTTGTGGAGACAGGGAGGGCAGATGAGGATCATGCGCTTTCAGCGAGTAACCATGGGCGTGGCCTGCAGCCCTTTTCTGATGAATGCCACAATCAGGTACCACCTGGCTCAGTACCCTGGCAGTCGTGTAGTGACAGAGCTGAGGGAGTGTTTGTACCCAGATGATTGGCTCACTGGGTGTGACACTGAGGAGGAAGCGGTTTCTTTGTTTCAAGAAGCGCGTTCGATCATTCGAGCTGCTGGGATGGAGCTGGTGAAATGCTCCAGCGACTCATCAGTCCTGTTGGGTAAACTTCAGCAGGAACAACAGTATGTGAATGTTGATAGTGTGAAGGTCCTGGGAGTGACCTGGTGTCGCGATGATGACGCCTTCTCTTTCACAGGGAATCGGCTACCCACTGGCATCGTGCCAACAAACATGCTCTGTCCGCCACTGATTGGTCGTCCTCTCCAGAGCTGGATCTACGTGTGTTTGCCGACGCCTCCCCCAAGGCGTACGGAGAATGTGCATATATTAGTTTCAGGGAATCGGATGGTTCGAACAGTGTGACATTTGTGATGTCGAAGGGACGGGTGGCGTCGAAGACCGCGACATACCCTACCCCGTTTTGAACTAATGGCCTGCTTGACAGGAGCTAGACTGGTGAAGTTCATAAACGATGCGCTGCGTCTGCCTGCTGATACTCCATACACGTGCTAGAGTGACTCAATGATCGCGCTTGGTTGGTTGCGTGGCCGACCTCAGCGCTGGAAACAGTTTGTTTCAAATCGAGTCTCTGAGATCCAGAATTTGACCTCTGTCGAAACCTGGTCTCATTGCAGGTCAGCTGAAAATCCGTCAGACCTTTCAACGCGTGGTCTTCTGGCAGACGAGCTGGTGGCGTCATCCATGTGGTTCAATGGGCCGGCATGGCTGTCGCAGCCTGATGCTCCAGTGCAGGAAGAGGCACCAGTGTCCAGCTCAATGCCCGAGGTCTGCGTCGGGGCTGTTGGAGTTCTTGCTACAGCTGTTGTTCAAGCTGTTGATGACCGTGGCTTCCTGCAGGTGGAGAGATATAGCACGCTTTCCAAAGCAACCCATGTGGTCGGTTGGATGCTTCGGTTTGTAGATAGCGCGCGGTGTCGTTCGCAGCGTTGCGCAGGCGAGCTTTCTACTGAGGAGCTCACGGCTGCTCGTGTGCAGCTGTTCCACTCAGTGCAGGCGGATACATATTCTGATGAGATCATCATACTCAAGCAGGGTAAACAGATTCCTGCTAACTCCCCGATTCTCAGGCTGACACCGTTTATCGGCGACGATGGTCTGCTGCGTGTGCGTCGGCATTTGCAATTTTCAAAACTTCCCTATGAGGAGAAACATCCGGTTATCATACCGAAAGGTCACCTAGCTGTTCTACTAGTGAGAGAACAGCATCTCTTGATGAAGCATGCGGGTGCTTCAACTCTCATCACAGCGCTGCGGTCATCTTTATGGATTGTTGGATTGTGCTCGATCGCGCGGCGTACCACAAGGGTGTGTGAGGCTTGCCGCAGGCAGGAATCTCCGGCCTGCTGTGAACCGGCACCCACCCTGCCCCACGATAGGGTGTCGCAGGGGCGGCCGTTTATGGTCTGTGGTTGTGACTTCGCAGGCCCAGTCTTCACGGTCGACTTCCCCAAAAATAAGTTATAGATTGCCCTGTTCGTGTGTTCTCAAGTTCGTGCTATACATCTGGAATTGACCGAATCAATATCGCTAGACGATTTCTTGTTGGCCTTCCGCAGATTCTCAGCGAGGAGGGGCGTCCCCTCTACCGTTTACTGCGACAATGCCCGCTCATTTCAGGCCGTTGAATCTCTGTTGCCGAGGTTTTTCGGACGACTGGCTCCCCGCTTTAAGTTATCCGCTCCGCTCGCACCTTGGTGGGGCGGTCAGTACGAGCGGAAGGTGCGCTGTGTGAAAGCGGCACTAAAAAATCGTTGGGTCAGCGGTGTCTGACTAAGAATGGACTTGAAGCTGTTCTGATAGAGATCAAAGCCTGTGTGAACTCGCGCCCGCTCACATTCGTCGGTGACTCTCCTGACTCCCCGACACCTCTGACGCCTAACCACCTCCTGACAGGACATAGTGTAGGGTTTCAGGCAAGAGAGGCGGACGATCCGGCAGAAGTGTCGGCAAGTGAGCTACGAGCCAGGTCTCAAGTTAGGGAGAAACGGTCCGTAAGTTCTGGTCCGTGTGGAGCAGCGAGTACGTCAGAAATTTGCCACTGTCAGTGCGCAAATTCAGGCCTCGGGGTAAGTTGGTTGTAGGTTCTATGGTGCTTCTTCAGGATGATAAACAACAACGTGTGAGGTGGGACCTGAGCGTTGTTACCAAGCTGTTCCCTGGTAGGGATGGTATCACCAGGTCGGCTGAGGTGCGCACCAGCAAAAGATTGAGGACCAGGGGAGTGCAGCGGCTTCATGATCTCGAAGTCCTCGATCCTGCGCTGTCCTAGGCCGATATCGTCCTTCCGCCTCGTCACGAGACTGGGAACCCGATGGGTTAAGGCATTGGGCATTGGGAACCCGATGGTCGCGATCACAATCACGACCCGATGGGTGGTGACTGTGATCGCGCGGGCACTGACACTGCGATGTGTGATATGTTCTCAATTTTGAGTGTTTCCATTGTTTGCGTGTGTGTAAGCTTGCTCATTGATTGTATATTTGTGTTGATGAATAGTTTCGTGTCTTACGGTCGCTATTCACCAAAGGGGGAGGATGTTGATAAACATGTGCGCGCGATGCCTACCCGGCTATAACTGACCTGCCGGACGATACGTGCTGCCGTGTGTGAGTGAAGTTTGCCAGCCTGCCACCGTGTGGTGATATCGGCTGGTTCCAATTGAAGAGAAGATGTGTAAGAGAGTGAGTAGCGTAGGGTAGGATGATGAATCCGAGGTGGAGGTTTAGTAGAGTCGACAAGCAGTGGTAAAGTAGCGTTGAGATGGTCTTGAAGAGCAGAGCTGAGGTAGTCCGGATCGATTGAAGATGCAGAGCTGGTGCAATAGAGTTGTTTGAGAGCTGGAGATGATGAAGTCGAGAGAGAGAGAGAGAGAGTTAGTCCGGTCCGTGCCACATTGGGGTGTAATGGGGGGGGGGGTCGGGTCATCGCCAGAAATGAACATTGCAAAAACTTTTTTTCCTCTCTTTTCTTTTTGCAACGTATCTTTTCCTTTTTTGGGTTTTCTTGGTTTTGTTCATTGTCTCTTTCGTTTTTTTAACACATCTTTTCCTTTTTTTTTTCTTTTTTTTTTCACAATTGTTCCATAATGCGTGCAGTTTTAAGAAAGTGGAAGAGGTGTTCGTGTAATGCTGGATGGTCGTCGTTGAGGAACGTGGTGAGGTTCAGTGGGATGTTGTTCGTGGTGCAATCGTTTGTTATATGTTGTCTTAGGTTGTTGTATTTGGTGCAGTATATGAGCATGTGTTTGACTGTGAGTGTGTGGCGGCAGGTAGTGCATTGTGGTCGTGGTTGACTGCGTAGGAGGTATGAGTGTGTGAGTGCTGTGTGTCCTATGCGTAGTCGTGTTAGTGTCCGCTCTCTAAGTCTGGTGTTTTGGTTGATGGAGTGCCAGTGTTCGTGTTTGGAGGTGCATTTCGTGTAGCTGTGTTGTTTCTGTATCCCATGTTTGTTGTATGTGTTTGTTGAGGGCCTGTCGTATTGTGAGGTAGTAGTCGGATTGTGAGTAGGGACATTGTGTGATTTGTGGTAGTATTGTGGCTATGTTTGCTTCTGTGTCTGCGGGTTCGTTACTGTGTATGTATGTGTGACTTGGGATCCAGAGAAGTGTTGGCCGTTGTGGTATGGTGAGTTGTTTGTGGATGCGTAGTATTTTGGGTATGTGGGGGTGTTTGTATTTGGTGTGGGGTGTTATGCTCTGTAATGCTGATTTTGCGTCTGTGGCTATGATGTGCTCAATTTTGGTGTTGTAGATGGTACAGTATGCCGAGAAGATTGCAAATAATTATGCTGTGTATGTGGATGCTGTGTCGTGCAGACGGGCAGGTAGGATGACCCACGGCGGCGCTGCGTTGGGGTGCAGCACCGCCGCTGTGCCCGTCTGCTGTTTATGTGATTTGGAGCCGTCTGTATATATGATGTTGTGGTTAGCGTACTGTGCTGTGAATTTTAGGAATAGATGTTGTATTTCTGCGTGTGTGTATGTGTTTTTTGGTTTGTCAATGAGGAAGTGTGTGTTGGGTGTCGGCTGTTTCCACCATGCGATGGGTTGTGGGGGTGTGTTGTCGTTGGGAGTATTATGTCTAGTGTGTTTGGTTCTGTGTATACGGCAGCCTATTGTGGTTTGTAGTCGTGATGTGTTCATGAGTTGGTGTCTGCGTATTGTGCGGAGTTTTAGTGCCTGTGTGCATGGGTGTTGTTTCATGAGTTGTGTTTTGTAGTGGTATCTAAGTAGTGCTTATGTACGTCTGTGCTGTATTTCTGGGATGTGGTTGTATATGTGAAGAGCGTGAGAAGATGAGGTGGTGTAAGCTCCTGTGATTATTTGAAGACATTGTCGTTGAATAGAATCTATAATTTTGAGGTTTGTTTCAGCTGCGTTTTCGAAGAGTGGGGATCCGTATTCCATACTTGGCCGAATGTGTGATTTGTAAAGGGTTAGAAGTGTGTTTCGGTCGGATTCCCAGTGTGTGCTAGAAAGTGCTCGTAGTATGTTGATTGTTTTTGAGGCGCGTTTTTGTATGTTTAGGAGGTGTGGCCGAAAAGTTAGTCGTTGGTCTAATGTGATACGTATAAATTTTGTTGTGGTGACAAAGGGAATGGGTAAGTTGTTTATTTTTAGGGGTTGAAGGTTTGTGTCTCTGTTGTAGCCTAAAATCATGCATTTGGATTTGAGTGGTGCCATATGAAAGTTTAGTGTGGCAAGTTTGTTATTGAGTGTTGTAGTAGTGCTGTTATGTTCATGGTGTCATATGCTTGTTTTAGATCCAGGAAGACGGCGGTCGTGGAACGTCTCCTGGCCGCCGCTTCCTGGATGTTTGTGATGAGGTAAGTGGGGTTGTCTACACATGATCGATCGGGAATGAAGCCTGATTGAATATGACAGATTAAGTGTTGTGTTTAAATGATATAGAGGAGGCGTTTTTTGACTAGACGTTCGAATAGTTTGTGGAAGGAGCTAGTGAGGGCAATAGGGCGATAGGAGGTGCAAAGAGTTGAATCTTTGCAACTTTTTGCACATCCTATCGCAAAGAGTGTTTGGTTTAGGTATGGGTAGGAGAGAGGCGTGTAGCCAGGATTGTGGGTATGTAAGTGTGGTTCATGAGGTGTTGTAGGTGTTGAGTAGTGTGTGCAGTGCTGATGTTGGTAGGTGTTTGAAGAAAGACTAGTGAATGTTGTCCGGTCCTGCGCATGTGCTACCTGTCTGTGCGATTGCTGATTGTAGTTCTGTAAGTGTAAATCTAGTGTTATAGAGGTGTGTGCGTGTGTGTCTGATTGGGGGTGGGGGGTTTCGTGGAAGTGTAAATGATCTAAGATGGTAGTGGTCTGCGAATATGTTTGCTATTGTTTGTGGTTCTGTTGTGATGTTGTTGTGTCTAAGTGCGATGGTTTTGATTGGGGGTCGTTGTCGGTGTTGGAATGCTTCCAGAAGTGTCCAAATTTCGCCTAGGGGTGTAAATCTGTTAAATTGGGTGCTGAATCTATTCCAAGAAGTATATTTTTTGCGTCTTTAATGATGGTCTTGCATTGTGTTCTAAGTTGTTTGTATATTGCTAGTGTTTCTGGTGTGCGGTGTCTTTCATATATATGGCGTGCGTGGTTCCTCGTGCGGATCGCCCGGTGGCAGCCATCACTCCACCAGGGGGCCGCGCGAGGTTTGTGTTGGCGTCGTGGTTTTGTTTGTGGTATGTGTTGGTGTGCTGTGGTGATGAGTATGTCTGCGAATTGTTCTGGTGATAGTTGGGGCCTGTGGGCTGTTTGGACTGCTAAGGATTCTGAGAAAGGGTTCTAGGATGCTTTTTTGAGGTTCCACCGGCCAGGCTGTGGATTGGGGAGATGGGGGCCGGTGGTAGGGATTTTGGTGAAGGTAATGGTAATGGGTGCGTGATCGCTAAAGTGTGGGTCGGGGTCGGATGTCCAGGATAAGGTGAGGGCTATGCGTGAGAAGGCAAGTGTGACATCTGGGGTCGTAGGGAGGAGGGATTTGATTGGTATTAGGTAGGTTGGTGAGCCGGTGTTGAGTATTGTGAGATTATGCTGTGTGGCTATTGCGATGAGTGTGTGTGCTCTGTGATCAGGTTGTGTTGTGCGGGTGTCCCATAGGGGTGGTGTGAGTTTAAATTTCGGGTGAGAATGATAAGTGTGCGAAGTTGGTCAAGTGCTTTATGTACTTCCGAGAGTGTTTCTGTGTTCCGAGAGGGTGGATCGTAGATGTTGATGAGTGTGTAAGCTAGGTTGTTTACATGAATTTCAGTTAGTAGTATGTCTGCCGTGGTGTCGAAATGTATCAGGCGGTGAGGGGTCGTGTTCCTAATGTATGTGCATACACCGCCTGATCTGTGTGGGTTGTGTGTGTCGTGTCTGTGTATTGTGTAGTGAGGGATTTGAAAGTGATATGGGTCGTGGGGTTTGAAGTGTGTTTCTTGAATGCATAGTGCTATAGGGTTTGTTTGTAGTGCATAATGTTTAAATTCAGGCCAGTGCCCAATAAGTCCGTGTGTGTTTCATTGTATGATTTTGTTCATTGTTTGTATGTATTAGCGCGGGTGTGTGGGCGTTTAGGTGATGGTTGTTTTTTGGTTGTGCTCTTGGTTGGCCTGTGTGGCTGAGTAATTGGTGGTGTCGCGTTTGGGGGGGTCGTGGTGTTTGAGTCCGTTGTTCTGTGTTCTCGTTCCGTCTCCTCCTCCGGGTCTGTGTCCTGATCTGTGTGTGCGTGTGGTGTAGGTGGTCTGTACAGTGTGTGTGTGGTGTGTGGGGATGCTGCGGATGCTGGCTGGTCGTGGGGTTTGAACGTGCTGCCATTTATTGTTGAGCTCTGGAAATAGCTGCCCTCCGCTGCGGTCGATTGCGCATCCGTGCCATGCCGAAGCCAATTTGACCTGAGGGTGGGGAGGTTTCGTGCGGCCCCTGTCAATGCCCATTGGCAGCCGGGGATATCATCCGGGCGCTGATTTGTGCTCACCAAGTTATCACGACAGCAAGAAATGGTACTTTTCCGCGTACGTTCCTCACTAACAAGTAGTGTACAAGTATTCAATTGTACCTTAATCACACTATTGCATCAATTGTGCACGTAGATTAATTCATCTAGTGACATGGAAACTCAGTTTATGGGAATATACATTTTGCATCCTAGGCTGCATCTGTTATCATTACCCCATGTAGAAAGGGCTGGCCATTATTCTGTTGGAATATCATGATGAAAATGTTAAAAATAGCCATATACAAATATATGTATTCATTTATTTGGTATAATTAAGCCTGGCTTTGGCTTTTCGTGCATCACTGGCCATCCTGTCTTCTTCTCATCGTTCACTCCTCCCATGTAGCCATGTTCTTCATTCAACACAGGGTATGAAAAAAATATTTTTCGGATACTGGGAAGAAGTTGCTGGTAAGCTTCAAGAAGTCCAGTCCATACCTTTGTCTAAAAAAATTGTCTTCATTGTGGCTTCTTATATATAAATACCAAGGTTTTTGGAATTTTGAGGATAGAATAGAAACAACACAATGTTTTTCCTGAAAAAGAGATAGGCTAGGTTTGGACTGAGGAAGGATTATGATGCAACCAGTACTGTTGCACACATGATATCAAAGATATTTAAGGGATGACACTGGTTTAGATACGCTGTTCTTACATTTAACATTATCCTGCATTACCAATTACCCCACCCAAAGCAACAAATTTCGCATTACTTCACTTACCAACTGAAAAACATGCATTTGTACTGGAATATAATGGTCATATCATCTTAATGACATTAAGAAACATGCATTTACATTTTTTTTCTTCACATGCCACTGTAGTAACTCGTGCTCTGACAGCACATGAGTCGCGCGACGACCATTACTATGCGCATGCGCCGAGTGTGTGTGTGTCTTTGTGTTTGGACAGCCTGCCACCGTGTGGTGATGTCGGCTGTTTCTGGGGGGCGTTTGGGGTGTCAGTATTTTGGTGCTGTTTGTTAACACGCGCCCTGGAGGGCCCCTGAAAATAACGCGCACTGGAGGGGGGGGGGCGGATTCCGCCCACCTAAGATCTCAGCTCCTATGAAGGCTAGAGCAACGAAATTCACAGGGTGGATGGGCACGATAGTGAACTCTATTGCGTGCAAAGTTCACGACCTTAGGTCAATATCTTCAAGGTCAAATGAGGTCAAAATAGCAAAAGAAATTGGTTTTGCGTGGCTTGGCTTGTCATTGTTATGGATCGCTGCGGTTGTGTTTAAATGCTCCAAAATTGGCATTAATGATGTTTTGGACATTAATAATGATGCAATACAGATGTCAGCTCCGCCATTTTACCTCATGTCACCTATATAAGAGCACTTTATTAGGTCATTACCTGCTCCAGTTACCGGAACCGGGCTCCCATCCCGACTGCTCCGTTGGGCGGCTCGGCAAAATCGGCTTCGCAAATAAAGGAGTAAAATACCTGAATAAAGTATGGAAATGCTTAGGCACACAATGATAAACAGTAGATTTTGTGATGTATGGGGAGTAACATGTAAAATGACATCAATCGCATGACGGTCATTTGCATTTTTGACCCATTCCAGTTGACCAAGTTTGGTTCCATTAGCCTATCATGAACTTGACCTGACTTGACCTCGGCGACCTAACATGACTTTTAAATTATATAGCATAACAATATGCATCAAACAAGTCGCTAGTGTTGTCAAGAACACTTTCCTATTGCCAATATACGGGAAGCGCATCAGCGCCGATCTTTGTGGTCTGGCGCTGCGAATTGTTTTTACTTTAACGGCACCTAATTTGAAAACTTTTCGACCGATTTCCAGTTTTCTTACTTTAAACAATGCGCCGGTCACTTTTAAGCAGGTACGCGAAAAATGTGGCGTATATCGGTCGGCACAATATGGAGTTATGTACGAAACATCGGAAGGATTGGCGGATTTCGCCATACCCCCTCTAGTGCGTGTGTTAACCTGTTATGAACTTGGCCTGACTTGACCTCGGTGACTTAACATGACTCTGGAACAATGTAGCATGACAATGTACATCAAACAAGTCGCTAGTTTTGCCAAGAACACTTTCTTTTTGCTAATATACGGGAAGCGCATCAGCGACGATATTTGTGATCGGGCGCTGAGATAATGTTTTTTACTTTAGCGACCACTAACTCGAAAAATATTCGGTCGATTTTCTACGAAAAACCGGAGGGGTGGGCGGATTTCGACACCCCCCTCCAGGGCGCGTGTTAAGGGTGAAAGGGTATGAGGAGTAATGTGGTGCGGATGACAGGAAGCGAAAAAGATTATAGTTGTCTTGTAGAGTCGAGTTGTGAGACAGTTGAGGTGACTTGAAGAATGACGCGTAGAGGTAGTAGAAGTTGAGACGTCTTGCAGGCCGATGAAGTAGGAGTCGAAGCTGAGCTGGTCCAGAAGTGTACAGTTTGCCAGTCCGGTCGGTGCCATGGGGTGGGGTGTAGTTGGGGGGTTGGGGTCGGGTCATCGCCAGTGTTGAAATAACATTGCAAGAACAGTTAGCGTTAGGAAATGTCACGAAGGGTTAGTTTTTTGTTTCTTTTTCTTTTTTGTGTTTTTCTGTTTTTCTTTTTAACATATCTTTTCTTTTCTTTTCTTTTTCTTTTTTCCCCATTTTGTTGATTTCCCTTTTTCTTTTTTAACATATCTTTTTGATTTTTGATTTTTTTCATAGTTCGTGGATCAGGCGTGTGATAGAGAGAAAGTGGAAGAGGTGCTCGTTTAGTGTTGGATGCTCATCTTTGAGAAGTGTCGTGATGTTTAGTGGGATGTTGTTCATGTTGCAGTAATTTGTGATGTGTTGTCTTTCTGTGTTGTATTTGGTGCAGTGTATGAGTATGTGTTTAATTGTGAGTGTTCGTTGACATGTTGTGCATTGTGGTCGTGGGAGTTGTTGCAAGAGGTAGGAGTGCGTGAGTGCAGTGTGTCCTAGCCGTAATCGTGTTAGTATGCGTTCCCTTTGTCTAGTGTTTTGGTTGATGGTGTGCCAGAGTTCGTGCTTTGGGTGTATGTCGTGTAGTTGCGTGATTGTTGTGTCCCATGTTTGTTGAATGTCTTTGTTGATTGCCTGGTTTATTGTGGGGTAGTAGTTTGATTGTGAAAGTGGGCAGGGTGTGGTTTGTTGTAGTGTTGTGGTTATGTTAGTTTCGGTGTCTGCGTTTTCGTTGACGTGTATGTTTGTGTGACTTGGGATCCAGAGTAGTGTTGGTCGTTGTGTTTTAGTGAGTTTTTCTTCTGGATTTGTAGTATTTTGGGTATGAGTGGGTGTTTGTATGTGGTGTGGGATGTTATGCTCTGTAATGCTGATCTTGAGTCTGTGGCTATGATGTTGTGTTCAATTTTGGTGTTGTATATGGTGCAGTATGTGGAGTAGATTGCGTATAATTCTGCTGTGTATGTGGATGCTGTGTCATGCAGACGGACACGAAGGATGACCCGCGGCGGTGCTGCGTTGGGATACAGCACCGCCGCTGTGCCCGTCTGCTGTGTGTGTGATTTGGATCCGTCTGTGTAGATGATGTTGTGGTTTGGATGTTGAGCTTTGAAGTGGACGAAGTGTTGGTGTATTTCTGCGTCTGTGTAGGTGTGCTTTGGCTGGTCTATGAGGAGGTGTGTTTTGGGTGTTTGGTGTTTCCAACATGCAGTGAGTGGTGGGAGTGCTTTTGCTGTGGGGAGTGCGATGTGTAGTCTATTTGCGTGTTGGTGGATGAGGCAGCCTATTGTAGTTTTAAGTCGTGTTGTGTTCATGAGTTGGTGTCTGCGTTTGGTGCGGATTTTTAGTGCCTGGGTGCATGGGTGGTGTGCGATGGGTTGTGTTTTGTAATGATGTCTTAATAGTGTTTCTGTGCGTCTGTGCTTGAGTTCTGGTATGTGGTTATAGATGTGGAGAGCGAAAGAAGGCGAAGTGGTGAATGCTCCTGTGGCTATTAGTAAAGCATGGCGTTGCAGATAATCTAGAATTTTGAGGGTTGATTTAGGCGCATTTTCGAAGAGTGGGGATCCGTATTACAAAATTGGCCGAATGATTGATTTGCAAAGAGCTAAGAGTGTGTTTCTGTCGGATCCCCAATTTGTGCCGGATAGTGTTCGGAGGATGTTTATTCTTTTTGATGCCCGTTTTTGTATGTCTAAGATATGTTGTCGGAAGGTGAGTTTAGGGTCTAAAGTGATGCCTATAAATTTTGTTGTGGTGACGAATGGTATGGGAGTGTTGTCTCCTTTTAGTGATGGCAAGTCTGTGTATTTGTGGTAGGCGAAAAACATGCATTTTGAATTGTGTGGTGCAATGTGTAAGTTTAGAGAGGCGAGTTCGCTATGCAGTTGTGTTAATGTGGTTTGTAGTATTCCTAGTTCGTTTTGTGGTGTTTCGTGTGATGTCCATATAACTATATCATCAGCGTATATTGCAATTTTGACCGGAAGGTTATCTGGAATGACTGCATTTAGACATAAAATAAAGAGTAGGAGGCTTAGCACTGAAGCTTGCATGAGACCGGTTGTGGGGAATTTTGTGTCTGACATGTGGGATCCAATTTTGACTTGAAATGAGCGATTGGGAAGATAGAAGTGAAGATAGTGTTGTAGTCTGCCCTGTATATCTATGTTGCGTAGGTGTTGTAATAGTGCTGTTATGTTGATGGTGTCGTAAGCTTGCTTGAGGTCCAGGAAGACGGCGACAGTGGAACGTTTCCCTGCCGCCGCTTCCTGGATGTGTGTGACGAGGTAAGTGAGATTATCTAGGCATGAGCGATTAGGAAGAACACCCGATTGAATAGGATATATTAGTTTTTGTGTTTGGATGATTTAGAGGAGGCGTTTTTTGACAAGACGTTCGAATAGTTTGTGGAAGCAGTTGGTGAGGGCGATAGGGCGATAGAAAGTGCAGAGAGTTGAGTCCGTGTATGGTTTGGGTACAGGTATGAGAGAAGCGTGTAACCATGATTGTGGGTAGGCATGTGTGGCCCATGCGGTGTTGTAAGTGTCGAGCAGTGTTTGAAGTGCTGAGATTGGTAAGTGTTTGAAGAAAGCATAGTGAATGTTGTCTGGTCCTACACTTGTGTTTCCTGTCTGTGTGATTGCTAGTTGTAGTTCTGTAAGTGTAAATCTGCTGTCGTATAGGTGTGGGCGTGTGTGTCTGATTGCAGGTGGGGGTGTTCGTGGAAGTGTTGATGATCTGAGATGGTAGTGGTGTGCGAAAATGTTTGCTATTGTTTGTGTGTCTGTGACAGTGTTGTTGTTGTGTCTAAGTGTGATTGCTTTGCATGGCGGTCTTTGTGTGTGTTGAAATGTTCGCCGAGAGGTGTGAATCTATCAAATTGGGTGCAAAATTTATTACAGGTCTTTTTTGCTTGTTTAATGGTGCGTCGGCATAGTGCTCTGTGATGCTTGTAGGCTGTTGGTATTTCTGGTGTGTGGTGTCTTTCATGTCTGTGGCTTGCGTGGTTCCTCGCGCGGATCGCCCGGTGGCCATTCCATATGTTGCTAGTTTTTGTTAACATCGATAAGATGGGGCCTGGCGAAGGCTCTTTGTCATAATCAATTTAACGTGTTTTTTTAAACTACTAGTGGGCTGGGTATATTGGTCGGAATTAATGCATGGTTTATCTTAAGTGTGTACGGTCCTTCATGATTGCAGGACAACCAAAGAGCAGCAACGAATTTTTATTCGAAGGCAAGGTGCCACATGCTCATATTGCTCATTTACCTCCTTGTACGCTTCTTGGGTAGGAGACCACGCACGATTGCTTCGGTTTGGTCGGCGACCAACTTGATGTTTTTTTACCCCTGATCGTCCATGACACCTCCGGTCTAGGTACAATCCGGGTTTATGTAATGTCTAGATTAGTCCTATGAGATTTAGTCAAAAGTATAGCTTCATGATTATCTCCCCTATACAAAATAGACAAACGTAAGGATACAAAAAGGAAAATTCAACTCCCTGTGGTAGTGCGTCAAATTCGGTTCAAAGTGTCGGGAGTTGGCACGTCCGTCTCCTCCGACGCACTGGACTGCACTGAGCGAGAGCCTCTATATCTACATAAACACATCAAGAGCCTCTATATCTGAGAATGTTGCCGCGTGACTGTCGCGAAACTCATTACCGTTCTGCGCTTACCGTCGGCATCATAGTGGCTCCACACGTCCATGAACTGGTTGGCCGTGAGCTTCTTCAGCTGGTGGCTCTCGGCGTCGCGGAACTGGCGCATAAAGTTGTTGGCCTTCTCCATGTTCACCCGGCTCGCCGACGGGCTGGCTGTCGCCGTCTCGCCACTCATCCTGTCGGCACGCGCAGACAGTGTCAGGGTCCTCTCACACCAAGGTCAAGCGGTAAGGCGGGGCCCGATAATATATATATATATATATACAGAGAGAGAGAGAGAGAGAAAGAGAGAGAGATAGAGAGGAGGAACAGAGAGATAGAGTGAGATAGATAGATAGATAGATAGATAGATAGTGAGTGAATGAGTTAGATATAGATATATATGTAGATAGGGATATATATATATATATATATATATATATATATATATATATATATATATATATATATATATATATATATATATATATATATATAGACGGATAGATATATAGATAGATAGATAGTGAGATAGATAAATAGATAGATAGAGAGAGATAGATAGATAGATAGTGAAATAGATAGGTTTATAGATAGAGAGTGTTAGATAGATAGATACATAGAGAGTGAGATAAATAGAGGGGAAGAGAAAACGCTTCGGATATTGGTGGACACGGCGCATCCGAACGATTCCGGCCTGTCCTGGCATCTGAATGCACCTCTAATGTACATCCTCGTGTCTTGGGGAGGCACGTACGTCGTGAACTGTCCTCTGCTTGCATTCCCGACGCGTCTGCATGCATGGCCTGCTGTCTACGTGTAAAGTGATTGCGACAGAGTGCTCTCGAAGCAGCTTTTGTTTATTCCACGCTGAGTCTGCGCGGCATAGGTTTGCACATCAGCTGACTAAACCTTAGACCGTGCACCCAATTACTTCACCATCGAGATTGCATAGTGACGTCATAACTTGCAAAAATGTACGATTCTTGTGCCAGATCACATTTGTAAAATGTGATCACAATCGGGCAGACCGTTTGCCCAACTTTAGCGATGCCCATCAACCGAGCATATTCGTGATAATCACAATGTCTTCTTTGGGTTACTCATTCCTATTACTTTACACTCGTACACCGTAAACCCGTAGTTATATGAGGATATTACTTTAATCCTCCTAATTCGAGGGGTGTATACCACCCAGCGATTCTCCCACCATATCCAAAGGGCTTCTAGAAACTTCAGTTTTACAAAGATGTGACTTCACGTCGGGTGACCCATCAATGACATGATGTCTGGATGCATGTATGATTTATTTGTTGATCAAAGTCGTATGGTTGACTGGTGATTCATATTCGACTGATTGCCCTTCCATGCTTTGTATACTTTGAGAACATTTATATTCCTTTAGTTACCTTCTGAACGTCAAGTAAAGTATGCAACGTTTGTTTAATTTCAGGTGCCATTTCCTGGCCAAACAACCTTTCCAGGCAAGTTTCAAAGTCTCAGCTCAATTTCAGCTATTGGTTTACCCTGATGAGCTGCAAAGTGTTTTATAAAGCCTACATAGCGACTTGAACAACTTCGCGGTGTGACTTGAAAGAACTTGACCGTACCGGTTCAGTTAAGCGGAAGGTGGCCGAGTCAAATGAAGTGCCGATGGATTGACACGAACCTAGGCTAACTTTAGTGTGTCGTTCGCAGATTTACTTCAGACAGAATCGAGATGCCGTATGATTTACTTAAAGTGTGCGACATACTGGAGTTTTGTCTTCAGCTCTGCGCCAAATAGTAAAAACATGGCGGGCCCATCCCATCGCTCCATACTCTGATTGGAACGCTGAAGGACAGCTTTTGCGCGGCAAGAGTTAAGATCAGAGAAGTGTCAACTTGTGGAATACGTAATTAGATAGGCGTCGATTACAATGGAAATACGAGAGAGTACGATACTGCTTATTGTTGGGAACACACCCAGCACTTATCATACTTGGAAGACGATGCGTGGTTTTCATGCTGCGGTACTACGAAGGCGAACTTATCAAAGGCAGAGACGGGTAAGCAATTTCAGTAAGTTGAGAGCCAATACTAAACGACATCACATAGGCGGAGCTGTCGATATGCTTGGCGACTATTACTTGCGAAAAATTTGAGTATTTTCCGGATATTGGCGACATATGAAGTTGCATAGCACTATCTCATTATCCACATGGGTGGGCACAACGGTGGAAGTGCTGTTGGCTTGTGCCCCTCCCCCATGGAAGGTAGCGCATCCCCAGCCAGGGAAAGGCGCCTCTTTGGGAAGGCTGGGGTGTATCCCCATCAACTTGTTAGCCGGAGACGCCACTCCCGACAAGTGACCACATGACAATTCCTGGATCCGCCCCTGATCATCAGGTACTATGCTAGGTATTTCCACACATAGTGTCCCTGCGGGGATGCATGGAGAAAGCATTGACAGCTAATATATTTAGATAAGTAAAAGGGGCTTCCGACCTCACATAGTGGTATCTGGATTATCCTTGTTCGGTAGGTTACCACCAATGGTTTGCCTTGTGGGGAGTACATGCCACGTGTCTTCGCCACCGATGTCTTCAACGGCTGCTTAGCTCCCTCCCCCCCCCCCCACGATGAGGCACCACCTTTACGCCGTCGGGGGGGGGATTGAGTGCCCCAATGACCCGGCGACCATCATACCGGCGAGGGGTGAGACCAGGAGTGCCTCACTCGTCCATCCATCCATACGATCCCATTCCAATGCCCATCTCATCCCAACATCGATGTCTCTCACCTGGCCCTGTAACACTAACTATCCCTACTATGAGCAGGCAGGGCAACTTCCCCGGTCCTGCCCACCAGCTCAGTTTTATCGGGGTAGCTGCGCCCCCTCGGTCCGTCCCCCGGGGTTGACGGAGTCCTGGAGGTTGAGGTCCCCCGTCGAACGGTGCTAGTTGTGACGGGGGACCAACACACCTCTTTGGTCCCGATATCCCGGAGGGGCGGGCGGGCCCGTGGGGCCTCACGCGGGCCAAGTGGCTAGTCGCCTCGGGCCGGGGACCTGGGATTCTTCCGGCCGGCTGGGGTCAAGGAGTGGGCGGTGCTGGATCACGGTCGGGGTGGTGAGTCTCTCTCTCCCGGCCGGGCGGAGGCGCCGCCTCCCCGTATAGCTCTTCGGGCGCCTGGCGACCTCCCGTTCGCGGGACTCAGGCGTCCCCCCAGTAGGGCCCCTTAGGGGTGGGGCGCCCGAGGAGCCAAAACCTAGAACAGCGCATGGCACCGACAACAACCAAAAGCATTCCTGGTCCCTCTCGTGAAGGCCAGACCACCTGCTCCGGCGGACGTAACACGTTTTCCGCTACCCCGCGAGTTCTCATTCTTCGAGGGAAAACACAGTCTCTTGGTTCTTTGTCCCCCTTTCATAGATGTAACGGATGCGACCGATTTGGAAAAGTTGTTCGTTGTGAGAAGTTGAAGGATGGAGGATTGGAGGTGGAGTTTGCGGTGGCTGAGGAAGCGGAGAAAGCGTTGTCGATGACTAAGTTTGTTTATAGTGTGAGAAAAGGTGGCAAGAAGGTAGACGAAATTATTCCAATATACGTAGAACCCCATAAAACCAAGAACTCGTCAAGAGGTATCATCAATTGTTTTGACTTGAGGGACGTACCGGAGGAAGAGATTGTCCATGGATTAGCAGAATTTGGAGTGATTGGAGCGAGAAAGTTGAAGGTGAGGAGAGGTGCAGAGATGGTCGCAACCAACAACACCGTGAGGTGTTTTAAATGCCAGAAATTCGGTCATACAAACCAGTTTTGTCGTAATCGCCCTGTATGTGGCAAGTGCGCATCCCAAGAGCACGGAAGTGAGCATTGCTCCTCCGAGACCACCCGTTGCACAAACTGTGGCCCATGACAGGACCCCCACTCGTCGTATGACAGAACTTGCCCGATCTACTTGAAGGAGAAGGAAATTATTGCTATTAAACACACAAAAAGTAACCTTTCGCGAGGACAGAGATGTATATGAACACACACACCCCAGAATCACCTACGCATCAAAAGCCAAAAGTCATACCGTGATCCCACAACATATTCAGCCCGACAAGGTTTCTGAGCTCATCTCTCAAATGATAGCCCTACTTCGTTCCTTTGGAGTGCCCCTTATGATACCAACAAGTAACAGGCAGCCAACCCAAGACTGCGTTTAGACCACCGAAATGCCCCGAAAATCCCGAGATCCCGAAAGTGGATTTTAGAAAAAGCTGATTGGAGTTCCTTCCAGTCCGATGTCGAGGAGAGACTCGGCGAGTGCTCCGAAGGATTGGTTTCCTTAGAGATGTTTACAACCACAACGTGACAAAGTGCTCAGCAATATATTCCTCGTTCGTCGGGCACGCCACGCCGTGTACCAGTCCCGTGGTGGTCTGGCAAATGCCGAGATGCATTACGTGCTAGAAAGAAGGCATTCCGTATTTTCAATCGTGACAGCTGCATGGCGAATCTCGTAGCTTTCCGCAAGGCAAGGGCACACGCGAGGCGCACAATTGGTGACTCCAAGCGACAATCCTGGGAAGCTTACGTCAACACGTTCAACCGTTCCACCTCACTGGCATCGGTGTGGTTCCGCATCAAACGTATCTCAGGCAAACTTACCTGTACCCAACTCCCCACATCGCACATAAATGGACAAGATATTATTGATCCGAAGGATGTCGCTAACGAGATTGCATGGACCTTCTGAGAACGATCGAAAAATAAAAACAGTAGACGTTTCTCGGAATACAAAGCCCGGTGTGAGGCACTACCCCTTGATTTTACAACAATAGATTCTACCCATTACAACAGTCCATTTTCTATTTCCGAACTGACTGCTGCTTTAAGCACCCTTGGGAACGTAGCAGAAGGACCAGACACCTTACACAATGATATTACTAAACATCTGCCGATTACAGCTTTAAACACACTTCTGCAAGTGTTCAACGAAATGTGGGAAAGGGGAAGATTTCCATTGACATGACGGAGGGCGCTTATCGTCTCTATCTGCAAGCCAGACAAAACTGGAAAGGACCCACTTCATTATCGACCCATATCATTGACATGTTCTCTTTGCAAATTGTTTGAAAAAATGGTGAACTCGCGACTCGTGTGGGTTTTAGAACACAACCATGTACTCACCTCGATACAGAGTGGCTTTCGCAGACATCGTAGCACATTTGACCCTAGTTTAGCTCTCGAATTCGTTGTACGCCAAAGTTTCATGAAACAATGTCATACCGCTGCCATATTTTTCGACTTTGACGGCGTTTATGATACCGCATGGCGTCATGGTATCCTCATGAATTTGCACCAAATAGGCATAAGAGGCCCGATGGGTTTTTTTTTGACGAATTGTTTAACAAACAGGACATTTCGGGTCAGAATAGGTGGCTACCTCTCTGACACCTTCCAACAGATTGATGGGGTCCGCAGGGAATTATATTGAGTGTGACTCTGTTCGCAATTGCCATAAATGATGCGGGTGATGCACTGCCAACTTCGGTAGGACGAGCGCTCTTCGTGGATGATTTTACACTACGGTTCTCCTCTCGTACGGTGCGGACGGCGGAAAGACAGCTCCATTTAACTGTAGAGAAATTGATGGAGTGGTGTGATAGAACTAGTTTCACTTTATCCACCTCAAAGACTGCCGCTCTTCACTTCTGTTGGAAACGCCATTGCACAGACCCAACGATAAGGATGAACGGTCACCTCATACCTTTCAGACCTGCAGTCAAGTTTCTGGGGGTGCGGATGGATCGGCATGTTACGTATAAAACTCACATCACTGACCTTATCAACAAATGTACAAAAGGTCTCCAGGTAATGAGCACCGTTTCTAGGTGTTCATACGGAGCTGATAGATCAGTTTTACTTCTCATGTACCGATCGCTCGTGCGTTCCAAAATTGACTATGGATCTTTTATTTATGACTATGGATCTTTTATTTATGAGCCACCTCTTGCACTACGCTGTAAGTTATTGGGCACGAGATATGCATGCAATGTTGCTCAAAACCGGAACCATCCAGCCTATCGGTGGATTTTCGCAGGGACGTCAAGTGCACCTCACATTACTCAGCGTGGATTACAGTTTTCCACTCGTATGCACCCGATTCTTCGAGAATGTAATATCCGGCCGCGTTCCGTAGCACGTGTAATCACTCCGAACACTCCCCCTTGGCATGTGGTCCCAGTGAAAACTAACATTACTCTAACCTGCTCAAAGAAAGGGTAGGTAAGCCCGGAGGAACTCCGGATGTTAGCATTGGAATAAATACACGAATATCACGATTTTTTACGCATTTACACAGATGGCTCAAAGGCGGCCTCTGGTGTCGAGTGTGCTTTCGTAAGTAGACAAGGTGTTCGATCTTTTTGTTTACCGATGCAAACATCGATTTTACTGCCATTCTGCGAGCCCTCGATTTTATACAGAAAGACCGGTCCACAAAACACGTGGTTTTCACACTATTTGAGCAGTCTCTTGGCACTGAACACCTTTAACCTGGATAACTGACTTGTGCGGAGGATTACCAAAGTCGTAAAATCCCTAGATGACGTCGGCAGAAATATCGTATTCTGTTGGATTCCCAGCAATGCTGGACTCGCGGGAAACGAAGCTGTCGACATTACCGCCAAACACGCCATTGGTAATGGCGGTGTGGTCCGTCTACGGCTCCCTCCAAGGGATCTATACCCCACTATATGATTAAGTATACGGTCAGAATGGCAACGAACCTGGAATTCCGAGTGTAGTAAGCTCATAGATTTAAAACCGACACTAGGAAAGTGGCTCACCGAACCAAACGCCGGGAAGAAGTAAAACTCTGCCGATTGAGAATAGGTCATACATTCACAACACACAGTTACATGCTTACCGGTGACGACCAACCTCTATGTCCGCGCTGCTCTTACCCGCTTACCGTCTACCATGTTTTAGTTGGTTGTACACTACTAGATCCTCTACGACGCCAGATTTTATGGCGGTTGAATGCCGACTCCTCTTTACGTATGCTTATAGGGAACGACTCTGAGGTTGTGGTGTCTGGGCATATTTTTACGTTCATTCGACAAGCTCGCCTCGACGTGATATACCCCCACCCGTGAAGATAGCAAGATATGATAGGAGCACCGTAGAGTGATTAAAATTTAGTTATGGGCGCAAAGTGACCCTTGATGTCGACGCGCCCCTAAACTCCAATCCACCACCACCAACGGCTGCTTAGCATTTGAACCGTGCACGGGCTAGACTCCATATTCTGCATTGCTCTCTGTTCTCCAAAGCTCTGTATTCTCTATAACTCCATGTTCTCAACGACTACCCATTTTTCCACAGCTCAACCTTGTCAATAGCTCTATGTTCTCTGCAGGTATATGTTTTCCACGTATGTTCCATAGCTTCCATTTTCTATAAATTTATTTATCTTCTCTATATCTCTGTTAGCCATACCTCCATGTTCTATATAAGCCTGATGATGTCCATAGCTCAATATTCTCCATACCTCTATGGTCTCCATAGCAATATTTTGTCCATGGCTCTATGACATCAGTACATCTGTATTTTAGCCTTTAGCCAGGCGACAATGAAACTCCGCGTAAATGAACTGCCATTTCGCAGGTTGCTGCTGAAGAAGCCGGCTGTGGTCGAGCAAACGGCACAGCTGCATGGCCGTGGCTCATCGCTGCAACCATTCAGAACCATCTGGTGCGTCACAGCTGTGTGGGAAGGTACACATATGTCCAATGCGTCACAGATGTGTAAGAAGGTGCACATGTCTCTAATGCGTCACATATGTGTTGGAAGGTACACGTGTCTCTAATGCGTCACAGATATGTAGAAAGGTACACACATCTCTAATGCGTCCCAGACGTGTAGGGAGGTACACGTATCGGTAGGTGCATCACAGATGTGTAGGAAGGTACGCATGTCTCTAATGCGTCATATATGTGTAGACAGGTACACACATCCTAATGCGCTACACATGAGTAGGAAGGTACGCACATTTCTTATGCGTCAGAGATGTGTAGGAAGGTACACATATATTTAATGCGAAACAGATGTGTAGGAACGCACACACATCTCTAATCCGTTATATATGTGTAGGAATGTACACGCTACCCTAGGTGTGTCACGGATATGCAGGGATGTACACGCATTCCATGGCAGGGACAACCTATTGATTGTTGCCGAGTTTTGGTTCTTCCACTTTGTACAAACGATGCCATAGAACCTGCTTTAAGGTGTGTGATGCTGTGGTAAGCCAACTGTATTTAGAGCCATTTAGATGTAACCAAATGTAATTAGTCCAACGGCAAAAGCAAGGAATAATACGTAACCTGAAAGCATTACAGAGGAGATGAAGGCATGCAATACAACAATAAGTTATCAGGGCATATAAGCTACAAAACTGTGACTTCAGCAAGTATGCATGGAACAAGGCGCTGTTTTGCCTTAATAATTATCAACAGCAGGCTCAACAACAGCTTGATACTCCATAAACTGGTGAAATACTTTGCAGACACTTTGCAGATAGATCACCGGGTCAGCAAAATACATTTCGATTACATGGTCCACTTGTCGCATGATCAATATCGCGACACAAATTTATATTATAGTGCAAAATGCAATCATGTACTCTGGAGACAAAAAATAACGAAATGAAGAGTCGCGTTCAACACAGTCATTGAACATATTTATCTGCGGGATTCATTTTGATTGACAAACGAAAACGTAAGCATATATTCAGTCAAGGCGAATGGATACACGACCAAGAGCTGCCAGGCAGGCCAAGCAAATCGACGATACAACAAATCAGCTCCCCCATGATTATCTTGGAAACAACTACAAGTTACCGGCCAATGAAAATGGATCATTATATTGGCGTCCTAAAGCGTAGTTCAATTTCACTCGCGGCTATTGATAGGCACATCAATGTGGGAAACTATAACCAAGCTCTAACATGTGCGCCTGTTGCTTAATGCGCATAATTAATTTTCCATATGTTCTAGAAGACGTGTCACCGACATTAAACACATGTAATGCAGATAAATTAGATCCAACACCGCGAAGTGAATAAATAAGTCACCCCAAAGGAGATGTTTCGACCCAAGGTCCTGTCGGCTTGCTCCTTTCATTAAAAGTCGCCCCGTGCAGGTCTCCGGTAACTTTCACAAGAGAAGGCTACGTCGTGTTTACTGCATGTAGACAGGCATTGGCAGATAACCCTGAGGTTTTTCATTATAGAAGTTCCGTGGTTTTAATCACACAGGCTCTCCGAGTACCCAAGTCATCCACAAGGGACGCCGTTCTTTTCGCGCTTTCTCCATCCCATCAAAGAGGCAGCGTCATTACAACAGTAATACACTGAGATGAAATTCAGACTCGACCAACGAGCAGACAATCACATAGTCTGCTCCGTCACACTATGTGATGTAAGGAGGCTCTTTCGCACGGACTTGGAAGAATGAGGCGATGTTTTTCTCTCCGCACGACGACATACACGAGGGTGTTTTTCTGTCCAAGCCCCAGACCTAGATGATGTCTATGGTGATAAAATAAATACGTCCAAAGTGATATGAATAGCGAGCTTGAAATATGCAGACATCTTGAACAGCAATCGATGAGCTGTTCTAATTCATTTCGATCGAATAATGCCCTGAATTGTAGGTTGGAAGAGTTTCAGAATAACTCTCCAGGTTAGAAGGTCTGTGTTTAACATCATGCCCATTTACATTATTGGCGCTTATCAAATTGTCTGCTGGACAAAATGATGCTGACTTGAAACGATGTCGTTCGCTATATCACCTGCTGAAGTCGTCGGGGCTTTGGGCTTAAGGGCGCCTGAACTGCTCTTGGTTATCTAGCGCTGAAGTCGGGGCTTTGGGCTTAAGGGCGCCTGAACTGCTCTTGATTATCTAGCACTGAAGTCGTCGGGGGCTTTGGGCTTGAGGGCGCCTGAACTGCTATTGGTTATCTTGCGCTGAAGTCGTCGGAGCAGCGGCACATTGGGTACCGAGGATCCTCTCAAACCGAACCGTTTATACATTTCTAAGAAACATTACCTTGATGACACCGTCGTACCACGGTCTTGGAGTGCTCTGACACCAATCAGTATAGCGTGGCAGGAGTATCTTGTTACCTATGAATATCTACATACTTCTAGCTGGAGTAGCCTCCTGAAAAACCTCTTTGAATTATCAGCGCATAATCATCAAGGCAGGATTATTGTTATTTGGCAAACGTACATGCTGGATCAGACATCTCATATGTATTTTGTTCCGTGTGGTTCAGCCTCTGGCTTGCAATACGTTGAGACACTCGCAACTACTCGAAACAGCTGCGCTTTCATTGTGGCATTTAAAACTTAGGCGAACCAATCGGCTGATCCGCTGAGGCCTACTTGAATCATTACGGCAGTGCATTTCTTGGCAATGCCAACTTTTGGATGCAGTGCTACATTTCACCAATAGAGACACTTATGGTTCCACGTAGCATCAATATGATGTTCTTTCAGATGGACCGGTCTACCGTAAAGATTTCAGATCGTTGCACTTCGCAACATGCCAGATTACGTCGGACCGTATTTGTGTAGGAATCGGACCAGTGCAATAAGTGCTCATGGTCCGAGCCCAAGCCGCAAAATTAGGCCATGCCATGTTAACATACCGTATGAATGATCCGACTAAAAATTAAGACCCACGTGTTCCCTAATATCCTTAATAGTCGTAATCTTCTGAAGTGAGCAACCGCCCCGGTAGCTCAGTTGGTTAGAACGCTTTCCTGATCTTGTCTTCCCTGCCCTGGCAACGCAAGGCAGCCGCTGCGAGTCGCTTCGCGCGCTCGCATTTAGGCTGGGATTGTCAGTTGGCAGTTGGCTGGGATTGTCAGTTGGCAGTTGGTCCGATGAGGCCGAGTACGAGCTACCGGTCGTTCGTGTCGGTACATCGACGGCACGCTAAACTTCCGTTCAAAATTCTGCCGTTGAACTGTAGTTCATGGATCGGGTGGTGGGGCCAGGGTACACGCAACAAGCTCTGCTCTAGCAATATGACCTGTTCGTAAAGCCACGCCAACAAGAACTCTGATTAAAATTATATGAAACAAATTATAAAAAAAGATAAATAAAAGTGAATGATCAAGCACACAGCTATATTAGTAGCAGCAGTGTTGGAATCTGGAATGCGTTCACCGCTATTAAATCACGTTTGCAATAGCAAATGCTTACATCATTTGCAGTTATCAGTTCGCTATATTTCTTAAATAGCAAGCCAAACTATCTACAGACATGCACCAACAGTCACATTTTCTTTCAGAAAATGAATTATTTTCCGTGTTAACATATATTGTCAGCGGGATTCCAGCCTCCTCGTTTACACTGCAGCGTAAGTCGAATGGTGAATGTTTGACAGTGCAAGGAGATGATGAAGCAAAGGCTAATGTCAACATGGTATTTAGTATTCAAAAGATTTGATACTTACCGGTACCGGGACCGGTAGAAAACTTTTTAAAGCAACATTGGAAAAACTGCATTACTACGATTCATCGCGTGATAAAATACCCGCTCCCACTTCCCACTGCCGAAGAATGAATGACGTTGCTTTTCAATGGACTCCTCCAAACACATAATTATTTGCATATCTTTGACGTTGACTGGAAGCTGACAGAACTTACATTGCCACCAATTTGAAATGTCCGCCTTTTCATTCGCGAGTTTTGATTGAGTAAGTGCAAGTGCACATGCTAAGTGCTTGCGTCGCATAAATTTCTCCTTGGATACAAATAACACTGGATTATCCAAGCTCACGCGGTCTGATACTATGACTACTGATACTGAACACGACCATTTCACTAGCTGTGTTTGTAATGTCGATTACACGTCATTGTAGGACTCAGCCACCCTTAGGCAATCACATCGATTGTGTACAGTCCAGCGTAGTAGCGTGGGTGGTACGGAGGCAGACGGACCGAGACCCTAGAACGTGAGCGGTGTTGAATTCGCGAGTTCGAGCTAGGGATACTTCCTGGGCCATCCTCGGTGGCCACACGCTACCAGGAGGCCTCCTACAAATGCCGCTTTGGGGATACCATTCCCACTTAGCATCCCTCTTGACACTCGCACGTCCGGCGGTCCGTGCCAACTTCGCATGTCCGGGGGGCAGATGTCTGCCCCACCTAAGACCTCTAGAACTATGCTAGCTAGCGACAAACGAAAAACGGCGTTGGATAGCTGGTGACAGGCTCTATCGAAAGTGTTTCGGTCATTTTTTCGTTCAGGTCAATATTCAGGTCACTGGCCCGTCATAGGTCAAATTCGACCAGATCGGGTGGGACTCTCAGATATTGACACATATCTCAGGACCTGTAACAGATAAAAACAAACGGCGGACGCCATTCGACAGTCCTTGAAATGTGCTATCGACAACAGACGGTGTGATTTAAGGTCAGGTGAACCGAAACTATGGCCTCAGGTCAAGGTCATGAAATAGCCTAGGGAGGGCATGTAATGTATCAATCGACACTTCTTGGCGATACAACCACAATGACGGTAATTTCAGCCTTCTAGCTCAACGCAGTGCGATGTAATGCGCAGAAATGTGTAGTGATCTAAGGTGGCCTCAGATGACCTTGGTGAGCTCACTGTGGAAAAATGTGAGCGGTAACATTGAGCATGGCTTCCAGCTACATGCCACAACCGTTGTGAGATCATTCCGAGAGCAAATATGTAACCAGGGGACATTTGTATATTTTACATAGCCCTATAATGGGGAAGCCATGTCCGCGACATGACCTAAGGTCAATGCTACGAAAAAACCGATATACATATTATGGTCCCTGATGAGATCATGACGTGTTATAAATTTGAAATGGATCGCCGAATTATTGTGGAAGCTACGTCACCTAGAACTCCGAGTGTAGTTGGGTCACTTCGCCTGACCTGGTGACCTGACCTAAGACGACCCAGGGTTTAAAAAAGGAGAACATGCGGAAAAGACCAATGAGCAGCCATGCGAGGTTTGGCCTTGTTAACTCGATTAGTATGGCGGTAAATTAAGAACAACCGCAGGGGGCAGATATCTGCCCCGGACGTGCGCGGGTTAATGTCCCGGCGAAAGGTGTTTAAATTAAATGGTATTACGCTGCTGGAACGCCAGTCTAGTCGATTTAAGAGAATGGCTGTTGCAATATCACATGCCACTTTTCGTGATGCCACTTAGCCATCCATGTCCTGAGAAACGGCCATAGCTAACAGATTCGATGATCTCAGAGAAGCAGTCTAGCCTCGATCTGATCATAGCTGAGCAGACCGGACACCACGTACCAGGATCCGACAAATCCCGGTCGGATCTGAGCGGCGTGGTTTAGCCTCGCGTGACCCGACATGACCCGACCAGACCAGCCCCAAACCGATCAGACCCGACCGGGCCGGGCGAGACCTGACCACGCCCAACAATACCGGGCCTGACCTGAGCCCACCTGCCGACACCTAACGCAGCCGCCTGTTCGGCACGTGTGGCGTCCGGGCCGCGACGGCGGACTGGCCTGCCCTGACTCGCCGGCTGACCCACCTGTCGGGCGGCGGCGGATCGCGCTGGTCGGCGGTACGGTGTTGCGAGACCCACTGCTGTCGGCCGGCCACTGCCGCTCGTGTCGCGCAGTCGGGCCGGTATTGATCTGGCCGCCGCGGTACCGCAGTACTGCAGCAGGCCGGCGCGCACAGGTGGCCGCCGGCGCGGCGCGGCGCGGCTCGGCCCGGCCCGGCCCGACTCCACACGGCCCGACACGGCTGTCTGGCGCGTCGTCACCGGGTCACGCGCCGCCCGGCCTGCGACAACACACCCACCCGTCCAGACGGAGACAACAGACAAGCCTCCGACAACACACCCATCCAGACGGAGACAACAGACAAGCCTCCGACAACACACCCGTCCAGACGGAGACGACAGACAAGCCTCCGACAGCACACCCGTCCAGACGGATACAACAGACAAGCCTCCGACAACACACCCATCCAGACGGATACAACAGACAAGCCTCCGACAACACACCCGTCCAGACGGAGACGACAGATAAACCTCCGACAACACGCCCGTCCAGACGGAGACGACAGATAAACCTCAGACAACACACCCGTCCAGACGGAGAAAACAGACAAGCCTCCGACAACACACCCGACCAGACGGAGACGACAGATAAGCCTCCGACAGCACACCCGTCCAGACGGAGACGACAGATAAACCTCCGACAACACGCCCGTCCAGACGGAGACAACAGACAAGCATCCGACAACACACCCATCCAGACGGAGACAACAGACAAGCCTCCGACAACACACCCGTCCAGACGGAGACAACAGACAAGCCTCCGACAACACACCCATCCAGACGGAGACAACAGACAAGCCTCCGACAGCACACCCGTCCAGACGGAGACGACAGATAAACCTCCGACAACACGCCCGTCCAGACGGAGACGACAGATAAACCTCCGACAACACACCCGTCCAGACGGAGAAAACAGACAAGCCTCCGACAACACACCCGACCAGACGGAGACGACAGATAAGCCTCCGACAGCACACCCGTCCAGACGGAGACGACAGATAAACCCGGTAGGGGACATACTAGTGTTAAAAGCAGACATCCGTTCTACGCATGCGCGATTTCTTGTGAAAATATCCTTGATTCGGTGGTGATAGTGGCGCTTTGGCGCAATCATTGACGCATGACCTAGATTGTTTACGTTTTCGTCCCAGAATTAAATTTATTACACCGGAAATATTGCTGTTGTTTTATTGAGCATGCAATATTTAAACAGATTGATCTGGACAGACATAGATTATTGTTGTGATTATTTGTATGAAAATGAATACAATTAAAGCACGAAACATCGTACTTTTGGGATTTTTCTACCATACTCTTGATGGAGTTTACCCACGAAAAATCGTGTTGGCAAACATTGCTTCTAGATGCGGTAAGTGGAAATGTTGGTTATGTTGGTGTTCATATTTCAGTTGAAAAGTGTGTTCGTTATCCATTACTCCAAGGGCCCATCCCATTACGTCTAAATGCCTACCATAAGCTGGTAAAATGACCCCAATCATCACCAAATCAAGAGAAATATCCACCAATATCCCACACACCTATCAGTACCTATCTATCATAGCTTTCCAGCTCTATTCCCTTGATCCCTCTTAATGCATGTGGATTAGATGCCTCACCAATAATTTTCCAACTGCATCCATGCCTGCTTAAAGTGGTCTGTGCCATGCACACATACTTAGCATAAATATCACCCAATCCATCACAAATTAGAACTCAAAAACAAGATTTTCCTGTCTAAAAATGTGTCTACCATACTTTAAAATACATCCAATGAGGAACCCACATCAGCAAGCAGCCCATTCCACTGATCAGCAACCCTTTGACTGAAGACCTGTTGTTTAGCTGTCCTGCACCTCAACTTCTATAACCTGAAGATGACCCCTATGTGATATTATAAACTCAAGAGCATCATTCAAATTGACTTGATCTAGTCCTGTAACAATGTTGTACATTTAAATAATGTCCCCCTTCATCTCCTATACTTGAGTGGGTACATATTTAATACCACAAACCATTCTCCATATTCTAAGTTACCTATTCCACTGATAAGTCTAGTTGCTTTCTGCTGCACTCTTTCTAACATATCTATATTTTTTCTGGTTAGGGTCTCCATGCTTGTACATAATATTCCAAGTGGGGTTGCACACATGCTAAGTGCAGTTTTTTTAATGACTTCCATGACTCATGATAATGAGAAATGTACCTGACCATGTGTTTACTCATTATCAAGCTGGGGATAGGCACCATGCATCATACAATCCCAGTATGTGAATTATAGTTTGTTGGATAAGCATACCCTGTCTGGATACCTACATGTTCAAGTTCTGAAGCAGTGTTCAGACTTGTTTGATTTGGATGCCACATGCAAATTATATGCCTTGGCTTGTCCTTTGTTGTGCAAAGTTGTGGCAATATACCTACACACCATACCTGGTGAGATGTAATGGGAAACATTTGCTTCAAGAGTTCACAAATTCCAGTATTGGTGTGCTTTAACTTATTCACAAGACATGTTTTGCATGTTGTTCAACTCCATAGAGAAAACAGAATAAGTTCAGTCAGCTTAGGTCATATTAAGCTTCTGTGTGGAAAATTTTGAATGTTGTTTTTATTTCAATTGTTGGATTATCAGAGACAGGCAATAAAGGGGCCTTCAGTTGGGTAATATTCCATGAATTACATTACATTAGGATAGAAAAGGGAACATAACTTAACCTAGCTCATCTTAACCTCGTGTTAGAAGAAATAGTCTGTCAGAATGATCAAAATGTTGTATTACCTGTAATCATTACATCATCAAATCATGAAGTGATGAGGCTTCATAAGAGCCACATGGGCCCATCGGAATTAAGACTACAAAGAAGAGGTACAATAAGACAAGAAAGGAAGCAGACACATCTCAATCAATACCATAACATCATTCAATGGGAGCTATCCACATCAATGTGTTTAACATTGTTCACTTGATATTGCAGAACACACCCCTCACATATATATTTAGGCACCTTCGTCTCCATGCATGAATATTATAGACACACTTGTCATATACTCTTCATGGAGCATGGGTGTGGACCCATCCTCCTGGCCTTGAACCTGCACATTGCACACCTACTAGCACATGTCTTAACCCATCCTCCACCACCGAGAGCATAATAACACACTTTTCCAACATAAAAAATTGCCCACCCTATTTTCAAATACAAGGCTCCATGCCTGTGCACAATATTTCGAGTGAAATTGCACATAGGCTAAGTACAGTTTTTTTAATTCTCATCACTTTCTAGCTCTTATACCTCCATTATTATGAATGATTACTAGCATTCTGATTGCACCATTTATAGCTGAGATCATTGTTTACCTAAGTATATTTCCTCTTCATTGACATTCAATTCACTACCTCCATTGTGTATCTAAAAGTCCCACCACACAGTGATAAATTATTAATGAAATAGAGTGGAATATACCACTTTGATCATTCAATTGACATTCTGCTCCCTGGTGCATTCTTATGAAGTATTCATGTCTCCTTTCTAACAGTGTATAATTTATAAGTATTGTGTTCATGGTCTTGATCAGGAATGGTGATACATGAATATTTTGCAACTCAATTTCTGATAGAGATTACCCATCACGTGATATCGCACACAATACCAGTTTATAGCATAGGTATCATTCTCCTTATCCTGAATATAGCTCTTCCTATGTTATGAAACAAATTATAAAGGTGCAGTCATACGTACACCATTGGCTCAAATTTGGGTCTCAATTACATCAAAACATTTTAAATAACACAAATTCCATGCAAATTTTGACATCCAATTATGCTCGCTTCGACATCTCGCACCTGACGAAGGACCATTATTTTAACCCTGCCACCACCAGACCTCAGATGCATTACCTTACACATAGCATAGTTGAAAGACATCTTCCATTTATTACCCAACTTTTAGGTACTCCAAGTCTAATTGAATGTTGCTACATTCACCACTCCAGTTTATTGGGAAGAGTAGTCTAGGGGTAAGTTGCTCATCTCACAATACAAAATTGTAGGTTCGAGTCTCGCCTGTCGCTACTCTTCGCCAGCGGCCAATGGGAGTGAGAGATTGGCGACACTACATGACTCAACGGTCGATGTGTCGTAATACCAATAGCCAACCAACCACTCCAGTTTGCACAATTTAGTACAGTTTGTATCATGTTGTGACCAGCCAATGACAGTAATACCTGATATTCTTCCTGTAATTTGTATATGTACCTCTAGGGCAGCATGACATGCTCACTGCTCACTGCATCCATAAAGGCCACACAAAGTGCTGATTTCGTGATCAGCGGTGATGGCCATTCATGGGCATGGAGCCAGAGCTGACCGTGGCCCAATAACAAGCAATGTACAATAAGGAGTACCATCAGCATTGTTCAATCATGATTGCACCAATCATATCTGGGGCATGGAAGCATTATACCAGTGCAGTGGTGTAGAAATGATAAGATTGTTAAACAAAATTGGAGGATTAAAAAGTTGATGCACTTGATATCGATGATATGTTTCCCCAAGTTATCAGTGATGGAAGCATGAGGATGCACGTTTCACATACCATACCATATTATGCAAATGAGTTGGAAGGAAGTGGTATTTCCATGCCAATTTCTAAGTGAGTGTATGTGTTCATGGATGCAAGATAACCACTAGCATTACATGTATCTGTAAGCCCAACCAATCAATCAATCCACCATTGTTGTCATACATTTAGGTGTGAATCTGCCATCTGCTCCATTGTGTCCATGGAACCAATAAGAACCTTCCTGGTATCATTTTTAACTTGCAGATATGGGTGTCCCTTCTCTCCTTGTGAATGCACTTTCCAAGCCAGATATGGGGATTGTGATCTCTGCGAGAGCTTGAGCTGAGCACAATCGTTACTGCCCTTAATTACTGGGTCTTTTATTTGCATTGGTTGAAAGAGCACCAGAACGTCCTCCACCGTTCTCGAAGCATAAAATAGTGTGGTGTCAGTTATGTTTTGAACGTTGTCTATTCTGCTTATTGTACCCCACGAACCATTAATTAAATATAGTGAACGAGTCACTAAGCTGACACAATTTTTTCCAGATGGATGGTATATCGACCACCAAGTTTTACGGACCGCCAAGACCGTGGAGTAAGTCTTCAGTCATACTGGTTGGAAGATCTTTGAATCGGGAGATCTTTAAAGCGTTGCGGTTCCCAGTGCGGCAGAGAGCGAAGTGCACGATCCGACTGCCCATTCTCTCTGAGCACAGAGCATTTTTCGCTCGTGCATCAGTGAATAAGATCCTGAAAGCCAGTAACGAGCTTATCACCACCTGGCACGCCAGAATTGTAAATGAAGCTGGAGATGAGAACTATGTAGAGCCAGATGAGGTAAAAACACAGGTTCGGAAGATCCGAAAAGAAGTGTCATACAAGAAGACGTCATCGGTCGTCGTGGAATGCACGCGAGTGCATGGGTATCACCTGGTGGTGACAATGGTCAGAAAGGGGCGTACTGGTGGTGGCCCTGAATGAACTCATGGGTCGTCGGTGCTGACGGATACGTGCATTATATTCTGTTCGTTGTATTGTTTTATGTGCGCTTCTGTTTGTAAGTTAATAACCCAGACAAAGACGTTGCGTGTGAGGAAGGATAAGTTTGTAAGTGTATGTAGAGCTGTGAACTTTGACCACAATCTTGTATTGCGTGATTTGACCAACCTAGCCAAGGAGACTTTAGATGTGCTCATCGATATACATGAAGGAGATGTTGAGCGGCTGCGCAAGCTCGTTCTTAGGACGCAACGAAATGGCGCTTCGCCATCAAAGGGGCCGACAACAGGCTGTCTTCGAATGTAGTTCGTCTGCATCGTATGTAAATATCAGTGTGTCTGATATAAATAGTGTTCAGGTGTTACAGGCGGTAAACAGGCGCATATTGGAAGACAACCACCGGCAGAGTGAGAAGTGTTCACGACTCCGGGCGGAAAAACAGGCCATCGCGGTAGAACTGTACCATGCCCAGCAAAGGCTCCACACCCTAAAGGCCTCTTATGAACACAGAACGCTGCAACACAGGGTGTATAGTGTACGTCACAAAAGACGAGTCCGTGCAGACATCCGAGAAAGGGCCTCAGTGTATGGTGTGGCGAGTACCAGCGCAACCACAGCGACGTCTCCAACAACTCCGGAAGTGATCGCAGTCCTCGACAAAGAAAATATTTCACTACGAAAATACCAGAAGTTGGCATCGTTGACGCCATCGCTTCCCCGGAAGGATTCAATCCAGCGGGAGCGAAAGAGGTAGGTCCCAATCCTGTGACAACTGTGACAAAATAGTATCTGGGAATCATGAAATATGCATGTACGGACCTGACAACAGGGTTCAAGAATAAGCCACAAAAAGCGTTTGCATTATACATTTTAATGATCTGCCGGTCGACTACAGTATGTGTTACCCAAACACCTATTCATTTAACTGCATTTTCTCCATAGTTAGCCGGAGTAGTGGCTGGGAGGTGTCGCCTGTCTGGGCTGGTGTACCGGATTAGTCGCAATATTTGCACCGACAGCGGCCAACGGGTCAACTACATTGGCGAGGTAGTTTGCCACTTTCGCCTATGTTTCAATGAGCACCTACGCGATGCAAAAAAAACATGAACAGGACGTTTGACACCGATGAAAGATCATAATAGATAAGCCCACAGTAGTGGCAGTATAACCTCTGCCACAATACCTATCGCCTGAAGGTCATAACAAACATACAAAGACCACCCTGAGTGCAAAGTCACTGAGTCAATGTATTTTCGTGAGTTGAGACCAAAGTTTAATTTTAACTAATCGTCCTGGCGCGTGGTGAGGTCAACGAGTGGAATGATTCGCGTAAATTATATTTGTGTCGGCTTTTGATTTTCATGATTGTGCTCGTTCATAACCTTCACGTGTGTGGATATATACTGTGGCGATTTTTTCAATACGTCTATCATGTCACTTAGTTGAATTCATGTGATCATGGGTTGCATGCTAAGTACTTCGAATCATTGTAAGGTGAATCATTTCAAAAGTGCATACTATGTAACTGCGGTTCTATGTGTAATATAAATGATTGATGTTATCATTGAGGAGCATGATGTAAGTTATCAACAAAATCGGGCCTCTGGGGATATTTTACCAGCAAAGCGAGGAATACCTGAACCACAGAGTAACAGCAACCTTTTTTCGGGTACAAATTTCAAAGACGGGCCAAGGCATATTATTCAACGCCATGGCAGAGTACTGAGGAGCATACAGGCCTCAGCCCTATAATGCCCAAGTATGACATCCAGCAACACAGGCGAGTCCTACAGCGGAGCATATTTACAACTGCACAATTTTCGTACTTGTATTTAGATACGTACGAAGGTGACATGTCTGCAGCCATTCAATCGGTTTGAAACGTTTGTGCCAGCTCTCGACGAAGTGTCATCTATTTTGATGTTCTTTGACAGTGCGAGTATACTTAGTAAGCTGGAGTTTCTGAATGTGGTGTACTCGTCTGATACCGCTCGTCATCGTGCCGTCTAGTGGATGTCGGATAATCGTTTCCGAGTGCATGGAGTTTCAGAATACATGAACTATCGTTTTGAATGCATTATTTTGTAAGCTTCGAATGTTTTGTTCATTCTATTTCTTCGGTTCCAACGCCCATTGTTGTCTGGCCGCCAAATGCCGGATGACTATTAGCTGCCATGAATACCCAACATTTTATATTCGTGAATACCATCTCATTTTAGGTTGAACGCTTCACTGATACTTGTTTTCAGGTTCCGAAACGGAACCAATTCTTAACGGCTAAGCTAGTGCATGGGGTCCCTAACCCAGCATTCGGCACCTTTATTTTTCAAGTTCCAAACACAGTCTTTCAAAGTTAATGCTGACTGCTTCCGCCGCGCTTGAGTGCACTGGGGTGTCCTTAGAACAGAGCATCAGCTGCGCGGAACTCTAGGGGAGGAGCCCGAGTAGTAGCCGCTCAGAATGATGTTATTGGGCCACTCGGGTGGATCGAGCGAGGTGTCAACATTCCGTTTACCCAAATTTGAATGAATTAGTCGTAACATTTGGCCACTCCCGAGGCAGCTCATCGTCTTCATAAATATGAAGGCTGTGGGATCCCGCCGACCTTCAGGCCGTGGCGGGGCGCCGGGCTTGTGAACGTTCCATTGAAGAATAGCACACAAATACCTCCACTTTTCAGCCGTTGCATGGACTCTTGGTGGCATGTATTGGTGTCGTGACGGACTTTCGATGGGGGTGAGAGGGGGTTTTTGGTTATTTTTCATGCAAAACAATTCTTTGAAATACTCAATAATATTGTATTGTCAAATTGCATAGAGCTTGAGGGACCAGTCCCCAAGGGCTATAATATAGTATGTTAGCTGTGATGGGTGGTGGTGCCCGCTTCCCCGGTCACTGAACATTCCCACCCTTATAATTTCTAGCGGGTGGGCTTGGATGGTAAACCTGCATTCGTCAAAGAACGTGATCCCTTAGTCAAAGTTCCTTAGTAGGCCACGTCCACCAGAGGCGTAAGAACGTCTCAAATGTGTGGGAGGGGGAACCATTTGTTAAGTTGATTCTTACCATGCATCGTCATAGCATTACTGTTAAACGTCATGAAAAGTGAGTGCCATGCCCCCTGCCCCTGTTCCCACACCTATGGCGTCTACACGTCTTTCCGACGTCCATGGATTCAGGAACGGTGAAAGTGGCGAGGGAAGTGGCATATCCAAAGGGCGATAGCCGAGTCATGTGCCCTAAGTTGGCCGAATTTGTAGGTAAGTAGGATTTTATGACTATGTTTGGAAACCAACGACTTTCTGTATGATATTATTGTCATGTTCAAGTCCTACCGTATCTAAATGTGATGAGTATTATTTTAATTGGCGTTAATTTGTATACCACCCGAGCAGACTCAAAATAGGCTAGCTGTATGGAAAATGGAAAAGTAATAGTATTAGGCGTGTTAAGTAATGGAAATGTTAAGTAAATGGAAAAAGCCACAAAGTTTAGACTAACCTAGCCGCCTAACTTTTAATGCAAGATAATAATCTTGAAAGATGGATAAAATGTGTTTTTTTTGTGTCTGTGTTAAATTATTATTTTATATTTATTTGAAGATTTTTCAAAACATTAGTGTTGTTCAAACAGTTTTATTATACACCAGGGCCCTTATTATTGGCAAGAAATTGCCACTGTCCTCACTTAAAGACATACTTGCGATGCTATTTCATCTTTAAGCAAATTTGACGATGTATAGCGGCAGTGTCAGTTGATCAGGAATACTTTCATTGAAACGAGTGATAAATTCTGAGGAAGTTCCAGGGGGGCATTTTTAGTTAGTACCATCGTTTGATCAAAATATCCAATTTCACATGCGACCACATAAAGCTTCTGGCGTTTCCCATGCTGAAGGTATACAAAACATTCGAACATGTCAACTTTCAAACAAAATTGACGATTACTAACGGCCATTATACTCGAGTCTAAGTTGTATCAGCTGATGCAGAAATGATGAATGTATCCAGCACAGGTGGGGCAAAATCTCGACATACCATACTTTCTTTGGTTTTGACAATTATCTTCATGATTTAGCATCTGGCGGCCGCGGCCGCTATACGACCCCATGGCATAATTACAGTTCGAACTTCCGCCCCTGCGCAAACAAAGCGCTAGCAGTAGCGTGGCCGCGCGTGTCCCCTATCGCTCAGACAACACGCCCGTCCAGACGGAGACAACAGACAAGCATCCGACAACACACCCGTCCAGACGGAGACAACAGACAAGCCTCCGACAACACACCCATCCAGACGGAGACAACAGACAAACCTCCGACAACACACCCGTCCAGACGGAGACGACAGATAAGCCTCCGACAACACACCCGTCCAGACGGAGAAAACAGACAAGCCTCCGACGACACACCCGACCAGACGGAGAAAACAGACAAGGCGAGAGGTGAGATGCGAGACGAGAGATGAAGCGAGAGACAAGACCGTGAAAACTCCTAGGTGTGTCGCTGAAAACGTAGTTTAATAGAGCTATCACTCCATATGTTGTTATTGTGGACAACTCCACCGGCATCCATTCCCCAGTATCCCCTTACCCACCCGTGTGGTCATGAATATGTCTGCAGTGCACCGGAAACGTACAGTGAAAATACATACACACATTTTTGGTGGCAAGGCTGTTTTTTCAATAAGATCCTATCGGCACCAATCGAATAGAACGATGAACACTCCGAAATAGCCAGCGGGAATCGGAGAGTAAAGAATAAAATTGAAGCGGGTCCAACATGATTGTATTATTTCATACTGGACAAGTCTCGTCCAAAATACTTACGGCATTGAATAGAGGTTATTTCTACTAAATGTTTAGTAAATTGTCATTTATCAATGCCATATCAAATTATTCCTATATTATATTATATAGGATGCTCATTCTTAAGATAGGCATCATCATTGAAGACAGGTGCGTGAGGTGACAAGTGCAGTCCTGCTGGTTTGGAAAGAAGGGGCAAGGAAGACGGGGAGCATCATCCAGCATTGTATGACATTAAATAATAATCCTAAGATACTGAAATCCCACTTGCGTCAGCCTATGTAGACGTCGCATGAAATTACGTCAGCATACGTGTTGTCCCTACACCGACACAGTTGGTACCTTAGCATCTATACCTGAGAATAGCTTCCAAAAAGTACAAAATCCTATAGCTGGTTGAGTCCAGACAGATATAACAGTGTTCAAGGAAGACATCAGGCAGAGGTGAAAAGAAGTACCAACACGACAACGTACGACGGTGAAAATTTACCACTGCGGGCCATTCCTCCGTGGTGGAAACTGGTCCCCGGAAACTAGGAACAAACTGCTGGTTTGATTCGAGCTTCGGAAAAAAAATATTATGTACGATTTCTCGAAAAAGTAAAACCCGTCGAATTCCTCGACATCAGATGAATCCCCAAAAATGAATTGCAATTTGCTCCCCATCCATCCCACCTCCCCCCCATGACACGCATGAAGTTTTTTCCATGTAAAGGAGTTCCTTGACGTCGTACAGAAAACTTCGGCAGCGACAAATTTCCACCGGAAATAGCCTATGGTGGAAATTGGTGGGAAGGCTTTTGACCGACACACAGACGCTAGAATGTCAAGAAACTGTGTGCCGGCCGGATGCACATGATTTTTTGCGTTTCTGGTAAGTCGTGAAAACGACATTTCATTTGTTTAAAGCCATAACTTCAAAATGTAGAGGCGAAACACTGCCAACGACGGTGGGCGAGAGATTATGTTAAAAATAGGAAGAATGAATGCAGGGTTGTATTATAAAACAAATTTATATCAGGCACGGCTTCATGTTATTTGTAAGTTGGCCATTCACAACTGTATATTTTTTCTTCAGCTCGCGTTTATTGCTTCCCTCGTTTATTTTGCATCTCTTTCTCATGAGTAATTTCCGGTTAGGTGCCTTTTCACGGTTTCATCTATCAACTGGATTATTTGCGGCTGTTTTCCAAAAGAGGTCACTAGTGAGCCACTGTATTCTGACGTTATGCATCAATATGAAGAACATGCATATTTTATTACTGTATATTTTGTGAAGATAAATTATATTACAACCGAAGATACATCACGCCGTCTAGATTAAAAATAAATATATTGATAATTAAACCAGGTGATGTAGGGAACCACCAACAATTGGATCTGCACCCGGCTTTGGTTTAAGACCTTGAAGAGTTAACCACGGTTCTTCCTGGCTGACGGTTCTGGGAATTTGAAGGTTTTTGTGAAGGTGCTGTGAGAACAGGGTGGGATCATCACATTATGCCGAAGCGGAAGAGAGCTGGGGAGAAGCTTTCCCCTTCTGAACAGAAGGTGCGTTGTGGATATCCGGGATGTACCATTAATGGCAGGCCCGACAGCTTTAGGATACACAACAAGAGGCATGGAGGTTTTCAAAACGCCAGAGTAAAAAATTATGGCTTTGAGCCGGGAGCGAGGTGTGCAAGCTATGCTCCTGTGGAACTAGTAAGTCACATGACAGCATGCCAGTGCAGCTGAATGGAATATGATAAATGCTTTCCAGGAAGAAAATGACAGTAATTGTTGAGTGTTCCCCTCTAGCTTCTCTGATGCCACCCACTTGTGCCAGCTGACTGCTAGCTAGCCAACCAATGTGGGAAAAGTGGTTCACTAACCGGGAGTCAGAATAAAAAAGGTATTCCTGACCATAGAGTCGGATAAAAAATGGCCTTGAAGCCCCCCCCGAACCAAACAAATGGCCCCTTAAAAAAATGCTGGAGAACAGGAAGCTACTGATGTTGGAGTCCAAAAAGTGCATGGATAAAAAACAAGCTGGGGAATACAAATCGAAATTGTGGAACAACCAGTATGGTGTTAAGGCTTCATCACTTTTGAAAAAGTATGCCAAATTCTGTGAAAAAAAATGGGACAAAATATCTCACATAAACAACTCAAATATCAGCATGAAAATTTGTCTATAGCTACCAAAATGCAGTGAATTATGGGCAAATGACGATATTCACAGAAGAACAGCAAACAAAACTAACTGGCACAAAACTAGCTCTGGGTATCATAGTATCAACATTCAGCTTACTTACGGATGTAAAATCAATCATTTGTATCAAAGTATGTGATCAGTCTGCATAGTGCAGACTGCACCATGCAAATGTCAGTGTAAATACATCCATAATATATTACATAATAATTGTATAATGAAAGGTATAGGTAAAATCAGATTATATTCAGCATTTCTCAGCTGTGGCACACTGCAAACAAGGTGTTTCAGCTAAAATTGGTACCTCTTTTCCAGGTTATACACATGACAGAGGGAATACTCTAGACATCTCCTCTAAAAAAAAGCATTGCTGTAGCCAGAGTATGATCCATCATCTATGCCTGGAGGCAAAATGTCAGTACTTTCAATGGGATGAAAACTTCAACGTATCAGCAGCAGCATTCAGCATTTGTCCAGCAAGCATTTGTCCAGCAGCATTCAGCATTGAGCCAGCTGAAATATTTAGAACACTGCTCCACAAAGGTTATGGTGGTTCATGCTTCTTGATTAAAATCATCTTAATTTTATCATAAAATCATCAAAATTCCACAGAGGGCTAATTAATGGATAACTAGTGTATTGTTTCCACATAGTGGAACCAAGGAGGGATTCTGTGGTTAATAGTTGCACTTATCTTTTATGTCTTTATGTCAATAGGTGCTACATAACCACACTTTATGGGTGGCCGAGTATTATCAGTGACTCAACAGGAGAAGGATTTAGGTGTTATTCTAAACACAAAATTGGGGGCATCAGAACAGACCAAGGAAGTCAGGAAGAAGGCACTGAGAATGCTTGGGGCGATAAATTGGAATGTATCATACAGAAATGAGGAAGTCATCAGGAAGCTTTACTGTGCAAATGTCAGGCTACATTTGAAACACTGCATCCAGGCTTGGTCTCCTAGCTATGAAAATAATTATATAAAAAATAAAGAAAATAAAAATAAAGAAAAAATAGTTGGCTTTTGAGAGTACAAATGAGGGCTACAAAAATGGTTAATGGCATAAGCAACCTGGCATATGAGGAAAGATTGAAGAAATTGAATATGTTTTCACTTAGATATAGAAGGCCGAGAGGAGATCCCATACAGGTCTTTAAATTTGTCCATGGTCTGGAGAAGGATATCTTGGGGAAATGTTTTCATTTAACAGAAATGATGCAATTAGAAGTCATCAATTCCAAATTAAAGGTAATCACGACAGGACGAGGTTAAGACAGTCTTTCTTCACCAACAGGGTAGTAGAACACTGGAACCAGCTGCCAGAAACCATTGTTAGTAGCAGCACATGGAACATCTGTAAAAACAGCATAGACATAAAGACATAAAAGATTAGTGCAACTATGACCCACAAGGGCCCTTCTTGGTTGCACTCTGTACACTGAACCAGTTGCCCACCAAATGTGTCAATCAGCCCTCCCTGTAATACTGAAAAGCAAGCCCTCTATTCTTATAATGATTGTCTATGCTGTTTTTAAAGGTGTTCAATGTGCTGCTACTGACAATGTTTTCTTGCAGCTGGTTCCAGTGTTCTACTACCCTGTTGGTGAAGAACGTTTTCCTTAACCTTGTTCTGCTGTGGTTAACTTAAAATTTGAATTGATGACCTCTAATTGCATCATTTCTGTTCAATTCAAACATTTCCGCAAGGCATCCCCTCTCCAGACTATGGACAAATTTAAAAACCTCGATGAGATCTCCTCTCAGCCTTCTATATCTAAGTAAAAACATATTCAATTTCTTCAATCTTTCCTCATATGCCAGGTTGCTTATGCCACTAACCATTATTGTAGCCCTCTTTTGTACCCTCTCTCAAAGCCAACAATCTTTTTCATAGCTAGGAGACCAAGCTTGGATGCAGTATTCCAAATGTGGCCTGACGTATGCACAGTAAAGCTTCCTGATCACTTCCTCACTTCTGTATGATACATTCCTATTTATTGCTCCGAGCATTCTCAGTGCCTTCTTCCTGGCTTCCTTGGTCTGTTCTGATGCCCCCAGTTTTGTGTTTAGAATAACACCTAAATCCTTCTCCTGTTGAGTCGCTGGTAGCACTTGGCCACCCATCAAGTACGGAATCTTCATATGCTGCATACCTACATGCATGATTTTGCACTTATCATAATTAAATTTCATTTGCCATTCTTCGGACCACTTCACAAGTTCGTCTAAGTCTTTTTGCAGCGAGATATACTCATTTTGACCTGTTATTGCCCTAAAGACCTTCAAATCGTCCGCACATTTCAAAACTTTACTGCTTAGGTCACTTTCAATGTTATTTACAAATATAATGAACTGTAGTGGCCCCAGTACTGACCCCTGGGGGACTCCACTAAGAACATTTTGCCATGATGACTTTGTACCATTTAGCATCACTCTTTGCTGTCTATCTGAAAACCACAACTATATCCATTTTAAGATGCTACCTGCAATACCATGGGACTGAAGCTGTATCATTAACCGTTTATGGGGTACCTTGTCAAAGGCCTTACTAAAGTCAAGATATGCTACATCAACCTGATTTCCCTGATCAAATTGTCCTGTGGCGAAGTTCAAAAAGTCCAAGAGGTTTGTGAGACACGATCGTCCTTTTCTAAACCCATGTTGAGTATCTTGAATCAATCTGCCACCTTCCAGATAACTAACTATTCTATGCTTGATAATTGATTCGAGTACCTTGCAGACTAGGGATGTGAGACTTACTGGCCTATAGTTTTCAACTTTCCATCTTTCTCCTTCCTTGAAAATAGGAACTACATTTGCCCTTTTAAAATCGGTTGGAATTTCATTTTGTGAAACTGATCTACAAAATAGATCAGTTTCACTGATCTATCACCAAATGTTAACTAAGTGGAAATGCCAGTTCCTTTTCAGTATCCCGCAACACCCTAGCATAAATATCATCAGGTCCTGCTGCCTTGTTTGGCTTTATTTTCCTGATATGATTGTAAACAACATCACTATCAATGAAATCAACATCATTTGTCAGATCCCATGTCACTATGGTGTACGGTCGGCAGATTGGTTATATCTTCCAATGTAAACACTGATTTAAACTGCTTGCTCAGCTGCTCAACCATCTCACTATCCTCACTCAATGTAGTCCCGTTTACTTCCAGTGGACCAATTCTGCTAGAAAATTTACTCAGCTTGCAGAAATTAAAGAACTTTTTACTGTCCCCATTACAGTTTCTAGCTAAATCCAGTTCTTTTGCTCGCTTTGCTGCTCTGGTTTTTTGCTTCACAATGTCTCTAGCTTTTCGATACGCCTTTAGATTGACGACATTTGAAGCTTCTTTAAAGACTCTAAATGCCGTTTTCTTAGCCTTAATTGCTTTTATCAAGTCTGGTGTAAGCCATGCTGGCTTTCCTACCCTTCTTTTGCGTCTTTGCTTTTGGGGGACATGTCTAATCTGAACTTCCGTCAAGTAAGATTTGAACTTTTCCCACATTTCAAAGGCGTTTAAATTGGAGAATTCGTCTTCCCATCTGATGGCACTTAAAGCCGCTCTCATGCAATCAAAGTCTGCTCTGTTGAAATTTGGAACCTTTACCAAATTATCCTTGATAATTTCCCTTACATATGCCTTGAATCTAACTATGTTATGGTCACTTCTTCCCAGACCTTCGCCTACAGTCAAGTCTTGAACCAAGTCACTTAAATCCGAGAATACAAGGTCCAAGAATGAACCATGCCTGGTAGGTTCCGATACAAACTGGTGTAAGAACAGGTCCTCTTCAAGGCATCTCCAAACATTTTGCATGATCGAGAGCCAACACCAGCATTTTCATAACCTTTTAGATTAAAGTCACCAAGAATAAGGCACTTCCCCTTAAAGTTTCTACTGATTTCCTCACAAATCACGTTGTCAAGCTCCAGTTGCTGAGAATGTGGCAGGGTTCCTGATCGGTAGAAAGCTCCTATCCTAAGAGTATTGCTGTTGCCTTTTCCCACAGTGACATCAAGCCAAATGGACTCCACAGACACATTTTTATCCCCACCTGCTACTTTTTGAGAACTGAATAAGCTATTCATTTAGAGCATTACACCACCCCATTTCATTGCTGGACCCCTATTGCATGAAAACATATTGTATCCCTTAGACACTCATTATAAGAATAGCAGGCTTGCTTTTCAGTATTCCAGTTAGCGCTCATCAACTGATTTGGTGGGCAACTGGTTGAGTGCACTGAGTGCAACCAAGAAGGGCCCCTGTTGCTCATAGTTGCAGTAATCTTTTATGTCTTTATGCCTTTATAACCAGTAGCAGTTGATGCACCCCTAAGCGCAAATAATCAATCAATAAATGTCTTTGTGTCATCTGTAGACAATTACATATCTACTGACTGATGGAAAATCCATAGACTGAATTAACTTCTGTAGCCATGCAAAATACTACAAAACTTGGTAGCTCAGTACAAATATATGGACAGTACAGTCAACAGGAAGCCTTCTTTCCACATTTATGTAGTCAGTATCTATTTTGAGGTTAGCCTATTAGTGCACTTAGTTTTAACTCGTTGGTTGTTGAGACCAACAACGAGGTTGGTGCTGAGTTTATGACACCATGTAGCGGCTCGTGTTTCATGAATTCGCAAATATAAAGATACGGTTTGCAGCATGTTTTGTCTTTGTCTCCCGAAATGTGGGCAGAAAAGATCAGTTCTCCACGGTGGTAAAAACGTTTTTCGCCTAAAATAATAACCTTGCAAAAATACTGCAAAACATGGAACTAAAGCGGGCTCAAACAAAGAACTTCACGGGACACTATCTTTGGAGTGGTGGAAAAGTTATGGCGGAAAATTTCGTTGGTGGAATTTGCGAGCATTTTTTCACCGCTGACATCAGGCCCCGTCGCTACCAGAAATTTGGAAGAATGTAATTATTGTGTCGTGAAACTACTTTGGGTTTAGTTCTAATATGAATGCGAATGTGAATATGAATGCGTCGCAGCAAGGACAGGAAGTGACGTCATGGCGATCGAGTTGTTGTGGGTGCTGTTTTTCGAATATACAGAGAGGCTCCGCTGGCTCGACCTCGAAGGTGTGTATCGTGACTTATACGGGTGATTAACCACAGGAGTCATAACAAATTGGCGACCAGGATCATTGACGTACTCTTACTTCACTTCTTTTACGGCTGAATAATTGCTATGGACATCAGCCAAGGGCCGCCTCCATTCCTCGCTGCGCCAGGTACGCCGCCTATACCATGGACCACATGGATCCAGTTTTTTGACAATTACTTACTGGCTATTGGAGGAAATACATTCACGGAGAAGAGACAGAAGGCTATATTACTACACCGTCTCGGAGCAGAGGGACAGAGGGTGTTCTATTCATTGCCTCCTGAAGTTAAGCAGGAGGATGAAACCGAGCCGGAACTTGCTCGGCGGACTTTGGCCAATTTCTTTGTGCCAAAGAATAATGTAGTGGCCGAAAGATACAAGTCCAAAGCGAGGACTCAACACCCAGAGGAAACTACAGCCCAGTGGGTCGCTGCGCTTCGGCAACTGGGGACTACCTGTCTCTATGGTGAGACACTAGAAGAGTTTATACGTGATCAAGTTGTTGAAAAGACTCTCGGTGACCGTTTTCGCCAAAGATTGCTACTGGAACCAGGACTCACTCTGGATAAAACTTTGGCATTGGGAGATAATATGGAGACAGCAGAACGGGAAGCCCACCTAATGGCCAGTAAAGCAGACGGTGACCTGAGTGGAGTCCATGCCATACGGAAGAGGACCCTGCCACATAATAGGGCAGGATATGGGAGACAGCGTCCCCCGCCCCGACGTGAGCCCCCATTTAATTCGGGCACTGTCAGGCCTTCAGCTGGTGACTCTGGAACTCTTCCAAGTGCAACAAGGGTGGGAGTGCCAAACTCTGCACAGAGGTTGAGTGTAAGTAGGTCAGTGCAGAGGTGTTTTTGCTGTGGAGGACCCCATTTGGCAAATTCTCCTGTCTGTCCCGCACGTGGCATTGAGTGCCACAAGTGTAGTAAAATGAACCATTTTGCCAAGTGCTGTCGTGGTCGGTTCTCAGCAGCGAGTGTGCGTGTCATCACTAATATAGCCCAGCAGGTAGCAAGGGACAAACTACAGGTGACTGTCACTGTAAATGGTAGCAAACGTAAGTTGGTGGTGGACACAGGATCCCCGATATCGCTTGTGCCTGAAAGTTATGTGAAAGGCAAAGATTTTGAAAAGTGTGATGAATCATTCCAGGCATTTGGGGGTGCCAGGTTGCAAGTGTTGGGAAAGTGTAATGTGAACATGATGTTTCATGACAAGAGGTGTAATGTAAGTGTTTATGTCATGCCATGTGGACCAGCTATAATGGGTCTAGACCTGATGAAGTTGTTCAAGGTTGATGTCGTAGATGGTGCAGTGTGTGATATAACCCCTGTGTTGCCAGACACCGATCCTGAATCTGCCTCACCACAAATATCCGCACCTACAATCCGTGGCTACGAGCACAAGGTTTTGGTAAACCATTCCGTGGAGCCAAAGCGCCAACCTCTGCGGCGTCTACCATTTGCAGTGCGAGAGGAGGTAAGTGCAAGGCTCAGGGAGTTACAGGACCAGGGTGTCATTGAGAAGGTAGAGGCAAGTCCGTGGGTTTCACCCATAGTGGTAGGACGTAAGCGAGATGGATCCATTCGTCTCTGTGTTGACTTACGCCAGGTCAATAGGGCAGTCATTGCGGACGGGTACCCGATTCCCCATATGGAAGATGTTTTGCACAGACTACAAGGGTCACGGATATTTTCTGCCATAGATCTGCGAGACGCATATCACCAGGTGCGCTTACATCAGGATTCAAGGCAACTCACCACATTCATCACCCATGAGGGACTCTTTCGATACACTACGTGTCCTTTCGGTCTTGCGTCTAGTGGATCAGCGTTCCAGAAGATTATGGTGGATATATTGAAGGGGATCAAGGGCGTCGAGGTGTACTTGGATGATGTAGTCGTCCATGCCAAGTCAAAAGCAGACCATGATCATCAACTGGATGAAGTGCGTGCCCGGTTCAGAAGACACGGTGTGCGCATAAATGAGCAGAAGTCCAGGTACGGTAGCGAGGAAATTAAATTCCTGGGACTAGTAATATGCGATGGAACAGTCCGTGCAGACCCAGACAGAATAGCTGCACTTGTACAGGCAGCAGCGCCTAAGGATGCTGCACAGTTGAAATCTTTCCTGGGCGCTGTCAGTTTCCATGCCCGTTTCCTTCCAGGGTTTTCGAATATGGTCGAGCCCCTGAGGGATATTATGCGGCAGGACGAGTTCACCTGGACAGAGACCGCCTCTAAGGCATTCACAACAACGAAAAAGGCAATAGGGGAACGCCCATCACTCTCACTATTTGATCTGTCCCTTCCTACGATGGTGACTACGGATGCTAGTGACGTAGGGTGCGGTGCCTATTTGAGCCAAATGAAAGGGGGAGAGGAGCGCATCATCGCATATGCTTCCAGAGTACTTTCACCCGCAGAACGTGGATACTCCACTGTGGAAAAGGAAGCTCTCAGTTGTGTCTGGGCAATCGAGAAGTGGCACACTTTCTTGTGGGGCCGCATATCCCTCCTGCGCACGGATAATCAGGCACTCCGTACGATATTTGGCCCAAAAGGTTAAAACAGGGCTGGACGTCGCATAGCTCGATGGGAGACTAGACTAATGGCTTACGCGTTTGACGTACAGTACATTCGCTCAATTAGTAACGTAGTAGCTGATGGGCTGTCGCGTATTCCAATTGCAGACAACACGTGGGAAGATAGCGACGACGTCGAAATAGCATTGCTCCGAATGGCAGCTGATGCAGTAACGTCTGACGAGTGCGTGAGGGAGACAGTGAAGGATAGTGATCTGCAGCTGGTGCAAACCTATCTTAACACTCGCTGGCCAGATCGCCAACAGCTGCTGGCCAGGCTCGTGGCGTACGCACAAGTTCGGCTGAAGCTGAGCCTGGCTCAAGGTTTGATTTTCCGAGGTCACCGATTGGTGGTACCTGCTTCACTCCGTGCACGTGTCATAGGGTTGGCACACGCAGCACATCAGGGTTTGGTTCGTACGAAGCAGCGCCTTCGTGGTCAGTACTGGTGGCCGAGTATGGACAAGGAAGTTGAGTGCATGATTCGCGATTGTACTCTGTGCGCTACTCATCCGAAGAGTTGTGTGCCGCAAAGACCCCCTCTCCAACCCATTCCGCTGTCACCAGGGCCATGGCATACTCTTCAGTTGGACATAATCGGGCCAATGGCCGGTCCTAGCGCCTACCGATACGGGCTAGTTCTGGTGGACACGTACACAAAGTGGCCTGAGGTTGGATTTACGGCGGATGTTAGCTCTGCTGCAGTCATTGAGTTTCTTGACGGTGTGGTCGCCCGAGAAGGGGTCTGTGAACGACTGCAGACAGATAATGGGCCCCAGTTATGTTCGAGAGAACTTCAGAAGTTCGCAAAATCCTGTGGGATGACTCTAGTAAGAAGTACGCCCTACTCCCCACAGACGTGTGGATTGGTTGAAAGGTTCAACCGGAGCCTGAAGGACGCTATTCGGGGCGCAAAAATAGCGGGAGCACCATTGCTCGAACATGTTCGAGCCTACTTACAAGCCTATAGGACCACAGTGCATCCGGCGACAGGAAAGTCGCCTTTCCTTCTTCTTAGGGGACGTGAAATGAGGACGCCTCTCAACGTCCTGCCTGCTGTTCCGCCTCCCGACAATGAGGTACGGGAGCATGTGAAGGAGTATCAGGATAAGTATGCGGCAAGGTTTAACAGGGGAACCCATTTGCCTACCTGGGAAGAAGGTGAGTATGTGAAAGTAAGGGTCCCAGGAGTGAAGAGTAGACAGTATGGGGATCCCATTCAAGTCGAGCGGCGAACCGGACCGGTGAGTTTCCAACTGGCCGACGGGTCACGGGTGCACGCCCGTCGTCTGGTATCTGCTGGGACCACTAGGAGGATACAGCAAAACCTAGACCCAGTGCTGGGCCAGTGGAATTCTGCTTCAGACGCCTGTGCTCCAAAGCCGTCCATTCCCGCCCAAACCACGCCAAGTCGGCGCGAGTACCCTCGGGAAGCTGTGAACCCAGACCATGCAGCTCCCTTCAATCCTGTTATTTTGCCTAGTGCCCCGCGCAGGAGCTCGAGACTGTGTAGAGCACCTGATCGTTACTCGCCGTAGAGGAGTTACTCCTTTAGTTTTTTTTTGCGAGGGAGTGTGTTGTGTCGTGAAACTACTTTGGGTTTAGTTCTAACATGAATGCGAATATGAACATGAATGCGTCGCAGCAAGGACAGGAAGTGACGTCATGGCGATCGAGTTGTTGTGGGTGCTGTTTTTCGAATATACAGAGAGGCTCCGCTGGCTCGACCTCGAAGGTGTGTATCGTGACTTATACGGGTGATTAACCACAGGAGTCATAACAGTAATGCTACTGGATGGCAGCGCGTAATTAACCGAAACGTTGAGCTTATATTTACGGGGGTATTCCGGCTTTCTCAAATTGTTTTCACTCGTGCAACACCTCGTGGAACACCCAGTTCCGGAAATATGGTGCCGCCGTGGTGGTGCCGCCAGTTCCGGAGGACATATGGTGCCGCAGTGGGGGTGCCGCCAGTTCCGGACATATGGTGCCGCCGTGGTGGTGCCGCCAGTTCCGGAGGACATATGGTGCCGCAGTGGGGGTGCCGCCAGTTCCGGACATATGGTGCCGCCGTGGTGGTGCCGCCAGTTCCGGAGGACATATGGTGCCGCAGTGGGGGGTGCCGCCAATTCCGGAGGACATATGGTGCCGCAGTGGGGCTGCTGCCAATTCCGGACATATGGTGCGGCAGTGGGGGTGCCGCCAGTTCCGGACATATGGTGCCGCCGTGGGGGTGCCGCCAGTTACGGAGGACATATGGTGCCCCCGTGGGGGCGCCGCCAGCCTACACCAAATGGGCCCGCATCACGGACCCTATGTCGGCGCTGGGTACCTAACGCTTTGGTATGACTAACTATTTTATGATCACTAATCGACACTTCGAAGTAGGATTACGATTCCTAATCGATCTTTCCATACATTTGCAATATCTTTTCCATCTGAATGAAGTTCGACTTTCAAAAACGGTTTTCAAAAAAGCGCTCACATTTTCGTTCGGAATATAAAGTACTGCTTCCAGTACTTTCCATTTTCTATCCAATGTAGTTCTTCACTGGGGATCAAATATACGAGCTCTCCATAATCGAAGACAGACATGCCTTTCTCGCTATGCACTTGCTGTTCTGGAAAGCAAGGAAAGACTTTGTCCTACTTCAATTATGAGCACATTTGAACCATTTTATATGTTGGAATGGAAAGGGCTATGAGCTGAATATTGTTTCCGTGACCGTGGTGTTGATGTGTGTAAATTATGATAGTTTAGCTGTTTACAAGCAAGTTTACAAGTTTCAGCCGTTAACGTTATATGGCACAATTGAAAGTAGTGCATGCGTAGCTCGCATATTTTACTTTACTTCCAAACCCTACATATGTGAACTCTTGACGCAGTCATGACATCGTTTCTAATTTCACGTTAGGATGGAAATCATCTGGTTGTCAGTATTTCGCTGTAATACTGATGGCAACTATGCGCCGATGTCTGCAGCTGTATCATTGGTGGTAGCTGCGTCCTCCAGCTGATGCATTTCGGCATGTTGCCGGTGGTAGCCGCGTCCTCCAGCTGATGTATTTCGGTATGTTGCTGGTGATAGCTGCGTCCTCCAGCTGACGTATTTCGGTGTGTTGATGGTTACCACCAGCAACATGTACAAAATATGTCCAGCGACACTTAACCCAACCCACATGTCCGCCAGAGCTACACTCCTGGCTCCGATAAGCATCTCAAGGTGCAGGCAAATATTAATACTTCTCTTCCCAATGTCCACACTTTTCCAATGGAATTGTCACAGCTTGATCTCAAAATGGGCCAAAATGAAAGTTTTTAGCATCTTTACTCCAATTCTCATCGCGCTTCAGGAAACATGGTTTTTGCCTACCGATCAGCATAATTTTAATATTTTGAATTATTAACTGTACCGCCACGTCGGGGTACTTAGGCTACACCGCAGTGGATGTACAGTAGGGTGGAGTGATTTTATGCGTTTTTGCAAAAACGCTGGGTGATAAAGTCTAAAATCATGTGTTTGGTTCTCAAGAAATGATCTGCAAAGTTATAAAACAATCCGAGGCCGGGAAGCCGCCGCGCCTCAGGGCTTTCTGAGACAGAAATGACGTTTTCGAACGAACTTGCGGGATAAATCACCATTTCAGGAATTCAAATAATTAGATAGAAAATAAAGAGTTGTTTCATTGGATTCTGCAGTTTTTCATTGACCGCTATGCCAATTGTCACTTCTCTAACTTGAAAATTGTGCCCGTCATTACGCACAGTCTCGTAAGGTGTACCGACCGCAGCGACATCACTGCCCTCTATCGGTGGAAGTGTAAGCTGTGGGCATTGGCCGTTTTTCCAGTTTTAGTTCCTCTCTGTGACAACTGAGATGGAGCTGGATGGAGGCCACGGTACCAGTGGGCCCAATTCCTTCAAGGGCCCACTGGGACAAGCTATAGCTGGTGACATTCACCGCCAGCCGGGGGTGGACTTCCGTCCCATACCATTCAACGCCCAGGACAGAATGGGATTGGGACAAGGAAGAAGTTGGAGAAACATTTATCAGGGTCTAAATCGGCAAATGGCATGGCAAGTGTTTGGATTGTACTACGGACTCACAAATTGCCATGATTCTAGATAGATATACAGATGACGCAGTATATTATTGTATGTCATGTAATTTGTAAGGATCAGGTGGATAGTGGCGAAGTATTTAAGTCAATTCTTGTTTTATTATAAAAACAAGCGGCACATACCTCATCGAAAGTACGTTGCCATGAAGAAGGCACATGAGCCACTGGACGCTACAGCCCAGCTGGCGCTCCATCCTCGTGAGTGCACTGTTCTCGCGGCCTGTGTTGACGGCAGTGCCATCTACCAATACTGCCTGCAAGGATTCTTCTGAGTCGCACTCCCGAACGACTTCTAAAGCCTTGCCAGCAATTGATCCACTATTTTCTGATGTCAGTGTTCTGCGAGCTATGTAGGTTCCACCTGGCTCGCTCACAAATACCAGATGCTTCTCTTTTCCCGTAAGCCGTACGTCTTGCTCATTTGTTTTCTCTCGTATCTTTGTGATATCCTGTCTCTCATCGAATCCCATGCACTGCACCTTACCGCCTATGCCCTCCTTTAGCTTTCGTTCTTCTTTCTCATGTGCCCTTTGTCTGGCTCATCACTTTATCTCGTGTGATGACGTGCCTCGTGTCGTTCTCAGTGACGAGGTCAAGGTCCTTCAAGAGAGCCGTGCCAAGGGCCGCTGCAATCCTATCAGTGACCTCGATGTACCGGTCACACTCCCTAGCGAAATTCTCCAGAGGCATGATATTGTACGGAGCCCTAGTCTGTGTTGGTTCGTGGACACTCCCTATGTCATATGCATCGTCACCATTGCTTCCCTCGTCCATGCTTTCGGGCTCGTGTCCCGTGCTGTGCTCGGTCAGACCCGAAGGACCAGGATCCGAGTCGTTGGCGTCCGTCTGAAGGAAAGCCGGATCACGCCGCAGACGGTTCTGATCTCTTCGCCTCCTCCCCAATGCAATGGAGGTCTTCATGTCAATGCCGCCGATGCTTCGCTTCCTCTCACCTCGCTGGTCTTGTAAGAAATTCCACTCGCGGTATGGAACCTAGTTCTCGCTGGGGCAGCTGCAGGCATTTCTCGAAGGGCAACTGCACGCGCAGATGTCAATCAGCTCATGGAGGGGAATCGTTTTGCTTGCGCCAGCGCGTTTCTTTATTGGGGTCTTTGTTAGATCATTTCCTTTCTTCACAATCACCAGGACACACATCGGACAATCGACTGAAACGATTTAACAGGGACGCTTGCTTTCCCCCAAAGGTATACAACGCCCTTGGCAACGCTCGTGGCGATTTGCCTTTCGCCCGCTGCATGGTTGTCAACAGCCCGAAGTTTGACTGTAGTCTGTAGAAGTTATATACATGAATCTGAAGTGGCAGTTGGTTCTTCGGCAGTTCGCAGGGGTGGCCCAAGTGAGCCGTCTTCGATCGGAATGAACTTCCCTTAACCTTTTTTACTTTCATACTCGAAATCTGATAGATCCTTATTTTCGGTTCCAACCATGGTCATGGTTGGGGAATATGCCTCGGCCACCCCGGCCATGGCCGCGCAATACATTGGCCGCCGGTGGGGTAACTTACAAAGCAATTCTTTACCCATGACCATGGTGGTGATGGTGAGTAAATGCAATAGTTGGTGGGCAATCGACGGTCGGAGCATAAAATAATCGCCAATACTGATAAATTTGAGCGGTCTCCGTCAGTCGTGCGACCGAGTACCCACCCAGTAAGATGTGGGATTGTCAGTGCTTCCGCCAAAGTAAGTTAATTAAATTCAAATATCTGCAGCAACAATTCACATGCAGCCAAGAAAACATGCTAGCAGGGTATTTCAGGTAAACATTGTGAGCTTGGAGGCTGAAAGGCATGCCACAATATGCCAAAGCCGGCTGTGGCTACGCTCAAATCGTGTATAGCTGTCGATAGAAGTCGCTGAAATCGTTATAAAATAGCGCTGTGCGCATAAGAAGTCAGCACATTGTGCACTGTCTCAAATCCGCTACCTTCCTGCCCCCCAGTTGACCAAGAAAGATACTTATATTGCGGAATGAACGGTGAATGGTCGCAGTTTATACTTCTGCCGATAGAGGGCAGTGGTGGCGCTGCAGGCGGCACACCTTCCGGAACTCTGCGTCATGGCAGGCACAATTTGCAAGTTAGGGAAGTGAAAATTTGCACAGCGGTGGATGAAAAACTGTGCAATGCAATGAAATAAATATTTATTTGCTATCTTATGATTTAAATTCCTGAAATCGGGATTGATCCTGAAAGTTGATAGAAAAACGTCATTTGGGCCTCAGAAAGCCCTGAGGCGCGGCGGCTTACCGGCCTCAGATTGCCATAAAATTTTGCAGATCGTCTTTTTAGAACCAAACACAAGTTTTAAGACTTTAACACCAAAAATTTTGGAAATCACTCCACCCTAATGTACAGCCCTTTACACAAACAACGATTACACACATACACAAATTCCACTTAATTCCCCATAACAAGCCGTAGCTTGTACTTTGCGCTTTCATGGAAGGAAGATAGATATATGTTCATTATATATTCCACCATCTACAGATAACACAAACACATTGACACATTTAGAAAACCTCATAACACATTTCAAAAACCCGTTCATATTACTTGGCGATTTCAACGCCCATGCGGTGTGTCCTAGCACGTTCATGGTGGTGTATATTTTGTAAATGGTGTTGTGCGTGGAATTATTACATTTGCTGCTTGCGCAATTGCGTTTGTAATTAAATGTATATTTTGTACTATAGAAATGTCCGAGTTGCATGGTAGAGATGAAATCTCATCAAATTTGGTCCAGTCTCCTTTTGAAGGTATCCAATGAGGGATAAAGCTTAATGTGGTGTCGGCAGCTATTGAAATGGTGGGTATTAATTTGATGGGGTAGTGCTCACTCTCATGTATGTCAGTGTCTAGGGTCCAATCAAAATCGTTGGCCAGGGCTGGAGAACAAATGGTTAAATCAATGGCAATTTCTGTATTGTGATCGAGGTGGAAAATGTGGGCTCTCCTGTGTTAAGTAATACTGAATTGTGTCTGTCTATGATATGTCCAATAATGCGTCCGCGAGTATCTATGTATGCTTGTTCTATCACAGGCTGGACAATGTACATTAAAGTCTCCAAGTATTATGAAAGAGTTCTTGAAATGTACTATAAGATTTTCAAATTGTGTCAAAATAGTCGTGTTGTCGATGTGTGGTGGAATATATATGGAACATGCATCAATATTCATGACGAGTAAACGTAAAGTGCAAGCTACTGCTTGTACAGGTGAATTGAATGTAATTTGTGTTTGTGCAAAATCATTGTTTATATATAGTGCTGTACCTGTGGTCCACGGACCTCGTGACAATGCAGTGAATAATTAAAGATTGAAGTTGTATGGATCAGAAGGCAAAAACGTATTTCTCGGAATGCGATGAGAATAGGTGTGAGAATACTGGAAAAAAAACTTTCATGTCTGCCCATTTTGAAATTAAACTACGAGTTACATTATAGGAATAATGACATTTGCCAGAACAATTCATGTTTCTCAGCACCTTTCGGTGCTACGTTGCCAAGATTGCAGCTCCGGCGGGCATGTGGGCTGTGTACGCACGGCGGCGGTGGACCCGCCTGGTCCGGCTGGCCGGCCGGCGACCTTGGCAAGGTCACGGCGGCCGGTCACTGCCGCGGGGGGTGCTCGCCGGCTGGAAGTCGGTCGGGCCACGTGGGCGCCGACCGGCACTGGACGCACCGGGCTCGATCGGCGGCCCAGCAAAATGGCGCGTATTTCCCCAGCAACCGAATGGCTGCGGGGTATTACACTCAAAGCCACTCAAAGCCACTCAAGCCATTCCTAGTGGAATTGGCTTGAGTGTGCGGAGTCGGAGTGTTCTGTATATTGGAGTACAGGGTCTTTTGTGTCGGTGTGGTCAATGGTGTGGATTTTTTTTAGTGGAGTTAAGCCGGGAATCATGTCAGTTTGAATAGAGGTAGAAGTAGTGTTGGCGCGACGTGTGGGTGGAGCAACGGTGGCAGCTTGGGCATAGGTTTTATTTGACGGGGAAGTGGCCTGGACTGACCGACGGGCCTGGGTCGAGTCAAAGCCACGACACCCCGGTCGTGGCCTTGGCTGCGCAGACCTCCTTCTCCTTGCGCCAAACTGGGCATATGGGTGATGTGGTCAGGTGGTCGGATGTATTACAGTTGAGGCAGTGGGCAGGTTTGGAGCAGGTGGATTCTGGATGGTGTATCGCCGCATTTAGGGCATCTGTCTGGCTGGCGACAAGTCTTACTGCCTGGCCGAAACGCTGGCAATTCAATCAGCGGATATGATTGGGGATAAAGACTCGGACTTGGCATCGGATGTACCCAGCGAGGAGGGTCTTGGGGAGAGTGGTAGAATTGAAGGTAATGACAAAGAGGCTCGTGTCACGTTTCTGATCATCTTTGAAGGAAGTGATGCGTCGGACGTGGGTCACTCCCCCCGGCCCGAACTCCGCCTGGATGTCTTCATCAGACATGAAGCGGAGCTCCGGCGCGAAAACGGTGTCCTTGGTGGTATTGTGGTGGTTGGAATGGAGAGCGATCGTGACGGATTTTTCACAAAATGTGCTGGTGCGGAGGAGGGCTTTAGTCTGGGCTCTGGATTGGGTTTTGATCACTAAGGTTCCGTTGGCAGGGGCTTCGATGTCGGGATTGGCTAGGGAGCAGATGGTAAATAGTTGTTTATCGGCCAAAAGACGTTGATACGGCGATAGGACACGGATTCCTCGACAGGCTTCACGACTACGAACGAGCCAGCACTGCTGAGGTAGGGTTGGATTGGTTCAGGTTGGAAGGGCGTGGTCTGGTTCGGGCGTGGGTCAGCGGTGTGGATCACGATGGTTTGGTCCGGAATGCGAGACGGATTCGTGGTCTGGGGGCGAGCAGGGATCGGCGAGGCGCAGAGGACTTCCATGGCGTTATCAAGGGGAATTGTTCGGCGTAGGCCATCAATGGTTTTGTCGAGAGGTTGGGCATCATGGGCCGGGTGAGATGTCACGCGATGGTCGTCAGGTGTGGTCAGAGGGGGAAATTCCGAGTCTGAGTCCGTTGGCGAGCATGTGTCCGTGTCCTTTTAACGCTTTTCCCATGGCAGGGAGAAGACCTACTTAACGGAAATGTAAATAAATGACACACAAACTCGGGGAACGAAAACGCGACGACGACTACGAAAATCGGGTGTGACTGGTTTCACCCAACTATAAAAATAAATGAGAAAGGGCGACTGGCGTCACCCACGAAAATGAAAAATAAAGAACTGTGGTAACGAACAGTGAGTTGCGCCAATAATATGGCACGACGGAGTGGTCAGCGAGCTTTGGCTATGTGCGACCAGATAGTACCGACACCCCATGGCCATGCCATGCCACGCCTTCTGGTTGGCTATTTGATAGCTCATAAATATCCAAACGACTAATCAATTCATCGCTTGCATTTTTTCCTTCATTCTTTCCAGAACCAACATTTTTATACATCACTTGTCCCCGCCATGCTGTCTACAAGTCCTATTTGTACCACATGCTCCTGCAGCAACGCTGACATGTCTTCAACCTCAAGAATGGTGAAACCGAGATACCCTTCATCACATTCCACACTATCGTGGGTTGGATGCAAATTTCACACCATAGTGTAGAAATGTGCTAAATGCCCGATCTTGGCGGTCATTAGGGCAGATTCGGCGGCGGAAATTCAGCGATGTGGGTAAATTGTTCATAAGAAAGTTCTTGCGGCCAGAGTTAATCCGCCAGCCCTGTTCAGATGTTTGTTCTTCTGCACATGTCTGTGAGGATATGTTTCTTCCCTCCGTCGCTAGATGGGGTAACAAACGATTGCAACAAGCGCTGCGATTCAACCAGATATTCCTAATTACCACAGGCTTCATGTGGGTTCTCGAAATGTGTGAGTGGAAGAAGAACTAAGACTGTGTTGCTATAATGGCATTAACAGTGTCTGGTAAATTGGAGATCTGGCCTTAATCTGGTGAGTTGATGATACAATCCTGGAATTTGCAGCATTCCTGTAACACATGCGTTCCATTGGAGATTTGGAGATGCTGCAAAATGTGTTGTAGGTTCAGCGATCATGAGTCAAGAGCTCCCATCTGTTCGGATACCGCAATATTAAGTCATCGCAAACGTTAATGCTTCACGTCGGAAATATAATGGTAGTGACCAGTCGTTGACTAGAGAATCGGACATATGGTTTCGTCCAATAATATGACAGCTACGCTCCACCTCTGTACTTAAAAGAAGCACCTGAAAGCGGGAATCGGACAGCCTTTCTATCAATGAAGAACATACAATCGCCACAACACCATAGAAAATTAACACTGCTTAGGTGGCTGAGTCAACATTGCTTAGATAGCGTCTCGTCAAGCCATTCCGAACACGCATCTCAAAAGCTCGAGTACGTGAAACCCCAGGCGACGCTGGCTCCCACAGGTGTATGCGCCAAGGGGAGAAGGGTATAAGGGCAGCAGCCTCCAAACTTTGGACGAGCGTAGCATTGATCCAATGCACGTTGCATGTGGAGAATCGATTGCAAGGATGGTCTTGCCTCTCAGCATTGTGCCAGTTCCTCCCCCACTGCCAGTTCGGATTTGCTTTGTGTAAAATTGCCACGAAATTCATTACTGAAGTTCAATGACGTCGCCAGCATGAGCATGCAGGTGGGATCCAACTACAGGAGGAAGGAACTATTTTCAAGCAGAGGGGTAAGACCGTGACTGCCTTTTACCCTCGTACTCGACCTCCTCCCCAACTCCCATTCAATTTGCGTGAGAAAAAAAAATTAACTCGCATTTCGGCAACTTCGTTTCCTCAGCCATGCAATATCGGCTTGTATGTTGACGGTCATAATTTCCAGTTCTGTTGCTCGAAAGCTTATCGTCTGCTTATTCCATGTTCATATACTCCTGACTAGAGCAAAGATAATATGCTGACCTCATCACCTCCTGTAAACAAAACAACCATTTTCCGCGGGTATAAAATATTAGGTTATTGCGCGTGCCTTATGCTTGTAGACCTTTACCAGCTAACCTTTCTGCCGTACCAATGGTTATTGCTATTGTTGGCTATTGGCATAGAGAAAGCATTTTATCCAGCAGCTGGCAATCAAAACCACAATGAAGACGATCGCTGCAGCACAATAATGCTGGAGCGATAATGCTGGAGCATATTCATTCCCCTACCTCATCACGAATGCTGTAGCATGGAAGAAGATAAAACTATTCATTGCTATACTGTAGTGCATAATGCTATAAAATAGCTGCGCAGCCCATTCAAGGTGTGTGTATGTGTAGGTGAGTTTGACCAGCCTGCCACCGTGTGGTGATATCGGCTGTTTAGGCGAGGCAGAGATGAGTTGAGCTGGTGGTCCGGACGGTGCCATAGGGGTTGTGTAGGGGGTATGGTCGGGTCATCGCCGTTCAGTGAACATTGCAAGAATCATATATGGTATCCTTTGGTTTGGATGTTTTTGTTTCGTTTTTTTTTCTTTCTTGTCCCTTTTCCTTTTTATATATATTTTTTCTCCATTACTACTTTCGTTTTGTTCTCTTTTGTTCTCTTTTTTTCTATGAGCACGTCATGGGCAGACTTAGGGAGAGATTGGGTAAATGAAGTTATGAGGATGTTGGCTAGTGTCGCGAGGATTTGGCGCGGGTGCTTTTGTTGTTGGTAGCGGTAGTGTTTGGTTTGTGGTTTGCTCTTGTTGTGGGTGCGTGGGTAATGACTGTGATTTTGAAGCTGTTGTCGTCGTCTGAGTCTGTGTATGTTTCGAATTGGAAGCGCAGGTTTTTGCGCAATACGAATGGTGTCAGTAATGGTTCTGGTGGTGCTGATGGTCCTGGGACTGGCGATGTGTTTCGTGATCCTCGTTGTAGCATTGGGGGTGGTTCCTGTGTTGAGTTGGTGGGTGAATTAAAAGCCTACCCTGACATAACAGCATAAGTTGTTTTGAAGAACAAAAGGAACATGAGGAACAAAGATCAATTCTTGGAACTAAAAAATTGACTAAACCTAACCTAACCCCTTCATTTCCTTACAGCAGGTAACATGTGTCTAAAACATGTCTTGTGAATATCGTAATGCCCAATAATACTATACATACCGGTTGTGTTAATAGGATAAAATATTAATGATGCCAAACACCAGTTTGGAATATTGTTCCCCTTGGTTTGCCATTCACAAAATCTGGAATGCCTCAGGCATTGGTGTTGAATGTGAATATCGGTAAATATGTTGTTCAAGGCTGTTGCAGAATATCAAGAAAAGTCTAAACAAATTACATTTATTACCATAATCAAAACGAGGTGACCACTCATTTTTGTCATGAATCCAATATTTGTAATTGACAATCCAAAGAATACAGAAAATTAAACTTTGTGTGTTGCAATATATGCTGAAAATTACAGTAAAATGTTATAAAAACCTATAAAGCAAACCTGCTGATCCTGGATCATGTGCTCCGTGCTGATGTTTGATTTCCTTCACCCTAATAATGTTGGATCCCTTGCTGCCTAATCGTAATTCATAGCATAAAGCCAACATCATTTCAAAGTTAAGGGTTCTTAACGGTTCAAATACAACTTCCACCACTTGAGTGCACTGGTGTACCCTTAGATCAGAGCTTCAGCTGCGCCACAGTTCGGAATGATTTTCTCGGACCACTCCGGTGGATTGAGCGAGGTGTCAACATTTAATTTACCCAACAATAACTGATTAAGCCACAACAGTTGGATACTCCCAAAGAGGCTCAGCGTCTGCATAAATACAAAGGCTGTGGAATTTCACCAACCTTCAAGTCGTGGCGGGGCGCTGAGCTTGTGAACGTTCCATTAATGAACAGCACACAAATGCCCCACTTTTTAGCAGTTGCATGGACTCTTAGTGACATCATGCATGGGTGTCGTGACGGACAATGGATGGGGTAGAGACGGCACGAGAGGGTTTTTTAAAGTTATTTTTTAGGCAAAGTAATTCTGCAAAATATTCGAGCATTGTTATATTGTTAAATTACATAAAGCTTCGAGCAACCAGGCCCCTAGGGCTCAAGTGTGCTGTTAGCTGGGATGGGTAGGCGTGCCCGCTTTCAGTCATTCAACACTCCCACTCTCAGAATTTATATTGGGTCGGAGTATGGTGGGCTTTGATGGTAAGCCTGCATACGTCAAACGACGTGACCTCTTAGTCAAAGTTCTCGACTAGGCCACGTCCACCAGAGGCAGAGGAACGCCTAAAAAAGTGTGCATATGTATGTGGAAGGGGGGGGGGCAAAACCCTTGAACCATGAACAGTGAGGGACCATACCACTCCTCCCCTGTCTCCACACCTATGATGTTTACTCGTCTTGCCGATGCCGGTGGATTCAGTAACGGTGGAAATGGCGATGGCAGTGGCATATCCAAGGGGGATGAAAGAAAAGAAAAACCATTGTTGGTTTAGGGTGTTTTATAATATCATGTTCAGGTCCTACGGTATCCAGATATGAGTATTATAATAATTGACATTAATTTGTATACCACTCGACCCGTCTTAACACTGTACCCACACTTCGCGGTGAAGGCGGCGACAAACATTTCCTTCGCATGTGGTGACTTTAACCAGTCCCGTCTCGAGGGGAGGGGGTCTTCAACCGCCCCCTCAGGTTTTTCACGGATAGCGGACGAACGGCACGTGGCAGCGCACCCAAATTTGGCATACCTTTTCCCACATCAATTTGACATGCTGATTCAAAATTTTTAGACCAGGTCGTCTAAGGTCAACGAGTCGTCAAGGTCAAGTGAGGTCACCTCCAAGAACATTCAACCAGTCGTCTCGTTTTAACGGATACAGATATTTTAAGGAAACTTTCAGCGTTTTTTATCTTTACGGATGCAATAAAACGTATTGGTTGAATTTTTATTTTTTCTTTTCGTTTTTGACTGCATATAAAGTTTGCGTACTTTCCAAATTACAGGATTCTGGCTAAAGTAAACATTTTTTATTGCAGAAAGTTGACTTCCAACAACGTTTCTCGGTCTGCTCTACCTATTGGAAAAGGAAAATTTCAGAAACGTTGAAAACTCAAAATTTTGAAAATTCTAAAAAATAGGATTTTTATTTTGTGGGGATCAAAAACAATTATAGCCCTTGTGGGTTTCGCAGTCCTTTTCTCATTCCAAATAAATTTTGTTTTCTCATATATCCACCAAAATGAACTCCCCAGAGTGAAAAACATAATGTAAGTCGTGAAAAGTCGTGAAAATCTAGTCCTCCTGGTGACTTTTTGGGGATTTTGTTTTGGAGGGTGGATCCGGGCCATACTCGTCGAGCGCTTTCTGATGACACCGCCTTCGTTTTCGTGCAATGCTTAGTTGGGATTTTAGAGGGGGTCTTCAAACGCCCCCCCCCCTCCCCCCGAGACGGGGTTTGACCGGAAAGACGGCGCAGGTTAACATTAACTTTAACTTTAACTTACTTTAACATCTATATAATGCTGCTTGGTAAATAATGCATTTAAGACAAGGTTTGTTTCATGTTAAAGAAGAAAAATAAGTAAAGTCCTGTACACCAGCACCCTTATCATCTGCAACAAATGGACCTTGTCCTCGCAGACATGGTTGCGATGTTATTTCATCTTTAATCAAATTTGACGATGTATAGCGGCAGTGCCAGTTGATCAGGAATACCTTCATTGAAATGAGCGATCAATTCTGAAGGCGTTCTAGGGGGGGAAATTTTTAGTTCCTACCATCCTTTGATCGAAATATTCAATTTCACATGCGACCACAACTTGCTTCCGGCGTTCCCCATGCTTAAGATATAGGGAAATCCGCTGACATGACAACCTTTAAGCAAAATTGACGATTACTACGACCAATATTATATTGGAGTCTAAGTGGTATCAGCTGATACAGAAATAATGAATGTATCCATCACATGTGGGGAAAAACGTCCAATTAGCATACATTCTTTGTTTTTGACAATTATCTTCAAGATTTTGCATTTAGCGGCCACGGCCGCCATGCGACCCAATGGCATGATTGCAGTTCGAACATCCGCCGCTAGGTGCAAATGAAGCGCTTCTAGTAGCGTGGCCGCGCACGTCCCCTATCGGAGGGGGTCAGATAGGAGCCAACTCGTCGGATCAGCTGCGGGCTACACTGTAAAGAATGATTAGCACCCGTTGGGTGCTACTTCAGCTGTAAAATTCCAGCACCACAGGCCTGCTTGAATTAAACACCTTTCTGGAGTTGGCATCACGTCGGAAAGTTCCAGATGTTAAATATAAGCATGGTGCTTATAGCTAGCACCTTTTCATTGGGCTATATTTAGCAACAGGGTGCTTGAAATGAGTATCCATGGGGTGCTTGCGATTTAGCACCCCAGGGTCCTAGGTTTTTCTCACGCCAAAGACCAGCACCGCTGGGGTACGGTTCGCCTATGGTGCTAGCACATTTAGCACCACTTGGGTGCTTGAATGCAATTTGGTCTCTTTGATAGTGACGCACAGGTGTTGGTGGCTTGCTGTGTTTATGAGGACAGATGAGTTCTCTTGCAAGTTGGCTTCTGGTACCGATTTTAAATATTATAGCGAGCAGGCGATGTTTACAGGCGATATAACCTTTTAATGCATTCGCATACAAGTAGCAATGCAAAGGAATACATATATATATATATAGTGTGCGTGTGTGTGTGTGTGTGCGTGCGTGCGTGCGTGCGTGCGGTACGCACGCACGCACGCACGCACGCACACACACACACACACACACACACACACACGCACGCACGCACGCACGCACACACACACACACACACACACACACACACACACACACACACACACACACACACACACACACACACACACACACACACACACACACACACACACACGCACGCACACACACACACTCACACACACAGATAAACACATTCGAGTGTTCACAGATTGATATGCCTACCTCCCGGAGATGCCCCGCTTGGCCCACACAGCCCAACTCTCGCTAGCTGTTTTGTATACTGAATCATGCATGTAGGTAAGGAGCATATGAAGGCTCCATACTTGATGGGTGGACAAGTACTATCAGTGACTCAACAGGAGGATTTAGGTGATATTTTAAACACAAAATTGGTCGCATCAGAACAGATCAAGGAAGCTAGAAAGAAGGCACTGAGAATGCTTGGGGCACTAAATATGAATGTATCATGCAGAAGTGAGGAATTCATCAGAAAGCTTTACTGTACATATGTTAGGCCTTATTTAGAATACTGCATCCAAGCTTAGTCTCCTAGCTATGAAAAAGATTGCTTCCTTTTAGAAAGAGTACAAAATAAGGCTACATACATGGTTAATGGAATAAACAACCTGGCATATGAGGAAAGATTGAAGAAATTGAATATTTTTTGTAACAGAGTTGCTAGACACGTACTGTTTTAATCGTATAATATCAACTGCGGGTAAGCTGAGGTCTCACCTGCGACGTCACAGCTGGCCGGGTTGTCACCCTGACCAGTGACCAACCGCGAGTGAGACACCACCTAGCGTTGGACGCGTGGGGCGGTCACCCACGTTCCAACGCCGCGAACCGGACTGAACGTTTGCAGGACGCCGACAACGTGAACATTGTGATTTGGCGCGCGAATAGTGATTCCGGACTTATAAGCGAAATCATTGCAATTAGTATCAGGTGTACTAACATGGACCAGGGCCATGGGTACACCTTAAAGACCCCTAGACTAACCCGCGTATGACCTTCAGTCGATCAAAGGAACACATTTGTAATTTGTTGCGGTATCATGTATGTTTCTTTATTCGTGTGTGATGTAAACGGCCGTGATTTGTCTAAGTGGAATTCAGAATTCATCTGTAAATTGACTTCGACCTTTTCGACCTCAGTGTTGTGCTGTAACAGAGTTGCTAGACACGTACTGTTTTAATCGTATAATATCTAGCTGTGGGTGTTGTAACCCCGTAAATCAGCCGACCTACCATGCCCCATACTTGTCACGCCCGTGCATTTCCGCCCGGCGCCGGCGACGCGGTCACCGGCCCTCGTCGGAACTGAGTCAGCGTTCTCGGGACAACGCCCGGCTACTGGGATGGTCGAGCCAGGGCGGTGGCCAGACCCCCGCTGTGAGATATGTCTGGACTGTCGAGCCGCGCGGACCTGTCGGTGTCGGTCGCGTCGCGTGCGTAAATTAACAACTGCATTTCGGCCTCCAAATTAAAGAACTGAAAGTGATTGCTCTCGGCTGTCGGCCTGGAACATTATTGCGCGTGTCTCTATATATTCACTATACTTTCTGCACAATATATCGTGCAGAGAACATTTCATTTTTACCTTCGGAGTTATTGCCGCGCGCTGGTCAAGACCCTAGACTATTCACGAGCCAAGAAAAAGGACCTTCACTACATTTTCACTTAGATATGAGAGGAGATCTCGTTGCTGAGGAGATCTCGTTGCTGAGGAGATCTCGTTGCTGAGGAGATCTCGTTGAGGTCTGAGAGGCTGAGAGGAGATCTCGTTGAGGTCTTTAAATTTGTCAATGGTCCGGAGAAGGGATATCTTGAGGAAATGTTTGAATTTAACAGAAATGATGCAATTAGAGGTCATCAATTCAGAATTCAAGTTAACTACAGCATTACAAGGTTAAGACAGTTTTTCTTCACAAACAGGGTAGTAGAACACTGGAACCAGCTGCCAAAAACCATTGTCAGTAGCAGCACATTGAACATCTTTAAAAACAGTATAGACAATTATTATAAGTATAAAGGGCTTGCTTTTCAGTATGCCAGGGATGGCTGACGACGGATTTGGTGGGCAACTCGATAAGTGTACAGAGTGCAACCAAGAAGGGCCCTTGTGGCTCATAGTTGCACTAATATTTTATGTCTTTATGTACTTATGTCTAGGTACACGATTTCGATTCCCTTGCACTAACTGACTACCTTCAATGATTCTTGGTAGTATCAAGTTTGTTCATTCCCCATAATCAATTGGCTGTCATTAATCGTGTTATTAAATACACAACATGTACACTATGCTCGTGCTTCTGTACTATTACAATAAACGATGAAATGCGCGTCACACTGTGACTTAGCCTTATGATGTAGCGTTAAATATAAAAAATAAGCAATAGTTACCTAGCAAGGGCGTTTACTTCTGAAAGTCGTTAGGGCATAATGCATGAAGGAAATGAGCGGGTCAAAATGCATTGGGAGCATTCATAAACACTGCATTGAAATAATAGATTCCAAGAATCCATCACAAAATTCAAGCACAAATTTAACCATCTGCGAATGACACCATTTTCATTCTGCTGCCAATATGACAGGAAAATGGATATGAGGATTGCCGTTCTTTAATAACGGCCACAGCAATCTGCCATTAACTAATACCACCTAATCCAAATTTATACTTGGAATTTAGTCAAGGTTTTTAGGTTAGGTTTTAGGTTAGGTTAGGCATTTAAATTGTGACTTTTATGTCTTTAGGTTGGAATTAGTCGAGGTTTGTTTAGGTCTGGTTATGTTTGATAAATTTGGAAAAGTTTGAGAAATATGTTTGGTGGATTTTCCACCAAGAGAACTATTTCATTACATGGGAGGTTAGGCTGGGTTAGCTTCGGTTCGGTTGTTTTTTTCTCTTCTTTAACATTCTTTTCATGCTATACTACCATAGCCAAGCAAATTTCTTTGTGGTATTCTGCCTGCCAGTTGAAAACTAAGCAATTGCAGAATACATTATTGGCCACATCATGTAAACAAAATTCCAACAGAATTGGAAAGGGCAAATGTAGTTCCTATTTTCAAGAAAGGAGAAAGAGGGAAAGTTGAAAACCATAGCCCAGTAAGTCTCACATCCCTAGTCTGCAAGGTTCTCGGATCAATTATCAAGGACAGAATAGTTAGTTACCTGGAAGAAAACATATTGATTCAAGAACTCAACATGGGCTTAGAAAAGGGAGATCATGTCTCACAAACCTCTTCGACTGCTTTAACTTGGCCGCAGAACAATTTGATCAGATAAATCAGGTCGATGTAGCAAATCTTGACTTTAGTAAAGCCTTTGAAAAGGTACCCCATAAATAGGTAATGACGCAGCTTCGGTCCATGGTATTGCAGGTAGCATCCTAAGATGGATATACTTGTGGCTTTCAGATAGACAGCAAAGAATGATGCTAAATGGTGCATAGTCAACATGGCAAAATGTTCTTAGTGGAGTCCCCCAAGGGTCAGTACTGGGACGACTACTGTTCATTATATTTGTAAATGACATTGAAAATGGCCTGACCAGTAAGGTTTTGAAATTTGCGGATGATTTGAAGAACTTTAGATCAATACAAGGTCAAAATGAGCATATCTCGCTGCAGAAAGACTTAGACGAACTTGTGAAATGGTCCGATGAATGTCAATCGAAATTTAATTTCAATTAGTGCGAATTCATGCATATAGGTAGGCAGCATATGAAGGCTCCATACTTGATGGGTGGCCAAGTACTATCGGTGACTCAACAGGAGAAAGATTTAGGTGTTATTCTAAAAACAAAATTGGGGCAAAAGAACAGACCAAGGAAGCCAGGAAGAAAGCACTGAGAATGCTTGGGGCAATAAATAGGAATGTATCATACAGAAGTGAGGAAGTCATCAGGAAGCTTTACTGTGCATATGTCAGGCCACATTTGGAATACTGCATACAAGCTTTGTCTCCTAGCTATGAAAAAAATATTTTTGGCTTTTGGAGAGATTACAAAAGAGAGCTACACAAATGATTAATGGTATATTAATGGTATAAGCAACTTGGCAATGAGGAAATATTGAAGAAATTGAATATGTTTTCACTCAGGCTGGTAGGAGATTTCATCAAGGTCTTTCCATTTGTCCATGGTCTAGAGAAGGGATATATCGGGGAAATATTTGAATTTCACAGAAATTATGCAATTAGACGCCATTAATTCAAAATTAAGGTTAACTACAGCAGGACAAGTTTAAGACAGTCTTTCTTCAACAACAGAGTAATAGAACACCGTAACCAGCTGCCAGAGACCATTGTCAGTAGGAGCACATTGAACATCTTTAAAAACAACATAGACAATCATAAGAATAGAGGGCTTGCTTTTCAGTATTCCAGGGAGGGCTGATCGACGTATTTGGTGGGCAACTGGTTGAGTGTCCAGAGTGCATCCAAGAAGGGCCCTTGTGGGTCATAGTTGTACTGATCCTTTGTCTTTATGCCTTAATGTTATACACCATTGCATTGAAAAAAGAAATGCCAATTATTCACATACTACCTGAGAACACAAGTTTGCCCGTTTCAGGTGGCAAGCACAATGACACCAAAATAATGGCCTTGAATGGGATAGCATATAAGGCCTCGATTTAGAGAATGTCATGAAAAATAACGTGAAACAAAATAACATAACATAGCAAAACATAGCTTACCTCCCTTTGAAGTAACCATATCCCCCACCCGAAACACAAGAAGTGCAAAAGAAGTCGAACATGATAATTGTTCTCAACTTTTTCCAACTAAAAATACTAAAACGTAACCTACCCTAACCTAACCTCATCTAACCCATGCTGCGCTCAAAATAGCAATACAAAATGTTTGGTTTCTTATTTAAGTCTCAAATTTTGCAACTAAAAAGCTTATGAACTAATGTAGCCTAACCCAGTTGTTTGCTTCATGGATGAAAATGTGTGTATAACTTTTCTCATGCACACCTTAAATGACAATAATGCGAAATAAAGCAACCCACCCTAACCTAGACAATGTCTTTCATTTGCTATGCAAGCTCTACCTTTATCCCAGTTCAGTCTTACATGGCACAGTGCCAGGCATATGAGGAAAGACTGAAGAAATTGAATATGTTTTCACTTAGATATAGAAGGCTGAGAGGAGATATTATGGAGGTCTTTATATTTGTCTATGGTCTGGAGAAGGGATATCTTGGGGAAATGTTTGAATTTAATAAAAATGATGCAATTTGTGGTCATCAATTCAAAATTTAAGTTAACCACAGCAGGACAATGCTAAGACTGTCTTTCTTCACGAACAGGGTATCAGAACACTAGAACCGGCTGCCAGTAACCATTGTCAGTAGCAGCGCATTGAACATCTTAAAAAACAGCATAGATAATTATTTTGAGAATAGAGGGCTTGCTTTTCAGCATTCCAGTTACGGCTGATCGACGGATTTGCTGGGCAACTGGCTCAGTGTACAGAGTGCAACCAGGAAGGGTCCTTGTGGCTCATAGTTGCACCAATATTTTATGTCTTTATGTCTTTATGTCATGAACACATGGTGATGTAAAGAGCTGATCCAATGGCTAAGTAATTTGAAATAAACCAATTAAATCCATAATAATGTCACGAAGCCATAACGTGTCAAAATGTATAAAAAGCCATGGTGGCCCATCTAGGGTAGGCCTATACAACTATCTGGTAGCATCAATAGGTGGTGATAATATAAGTTCTAAAGCTTTTCTTAGCTTATAAATTCGGTATTATTATGAGAAAAAGTGCATTTTGATTTTTAAAATTTTTCTTTTCAGAATACCATGGTTATGAAAGTGACTAAAATGATTGGACTATTTATTTATGGTACGAATGAGAACAAAAATTATTATGTTAAAAAAAACCTCCAAAAGAAAAACACATTTTAAGACAACTTTAGCATACATTTTGAGCGGCACAATACACCGCCCAAAACATCGTCTCGGAAATGAATTCTTAGCTCCACGAAATATGCTGCAACTGGCATAGCCCTCTAAATTTTTTAGCGTCCATAGCTGAATAATGATGCCATAAAATAATAATTAAGTTTGTCTGGGCAAGAGCAATACCACATATGCCTTGCTACAGTGTAAAATATGATTAGCACTTTTGCTGCTAATCGCATGCTAAATGTCTGCTTCCACCAGCGCTGTTAGCTGAGGATGCTAGTAACAAGCACCTTTCAAGCAATAACAATACCATATATACTATTCGGCTGGGAAGGGGCTAATTCTAACATACAGGTGCTAGACTGCAAGAATGATGATGCTTGATACTAGCAGCCATGGGTGTTATGTCGAGCAGTCCAGAATAATTGAACTGCTCATATCTAGCACTATTACAGTTCGATATTTTTGGCGCGAGTTTAAACGCTCTATGGCTGCTCACAGTTACCACCTGGGTAGTTAAAATGAGCAGCGTTGAAAAATGGCGGTAGCATTAGCACCTTAGCGCTGCTTAACGAAGCAACTGCGAAATTCCGGCCATTTTGGTTTGGGATACGATGGCGTGCGGATCGGTGCAGTTGTGCGGCAAGATTGCAGTGAAATAGAGAAGTATCTTTGGGATCAAGAGAACCTCTGAATCCAGTCACAAGCCAGTCATAGTCTGAACAAGGTGAGTATGTCTTCTTACCAAATGTATTTCCACATGGTGCCCATCTAATTATGTCAGCATCTTGCCAACCTCTCTGCATGCACCCCTGAAATACGGGCGCTCTATGACTTACGCAGTTGATGCACCCTCAAGCTACAATAACCAACATAACTGAGCTTGACAACATACCATACTTGACAGACTTATGAAGGCATATGTGGTATTGCTCTTGGACAAACAAACTTAATTATTATTTTATTGCATCATTATTCAGCTATGGACACTAACAACCTTCGTGGGCTATGCCAGTTGCAGATTGTTTTGTGGGAATAGGAATTCATTTCTGAGACAATGGTTTTAGGCGGAGTATTGCGTCGCTCAAAATTTCGAAAATTGCGAGCACTGGAGGGGGCGGATTCCGCCCCCGTAAATCTCGGCTCCTATAAAGACCAGAACAACAAAGTTCGCAGGCTGAATGGGCACGATAGTGAACTCTATTGTGTGCAAATTTCGTGACCTTAGGTCAATATCTTCAAGGTCAAATGAGGTAAAAATAACAAAATGTCCTGCTTTTGCGTGGCTTGGCTTGTCATTGTTATGAATCGCTGTGATTGTGTTTAAATGCTCCAAAATTGGGATTAATGATGCTTTAGACATTGCTAATGATGCAATACAGACACATGATCCGCCATTTGTCCTCAGGTCAACTATATTAGAGAACTTTATCAGGTCATTACCTGCTCCAGTTACCGGAACTGGGCTGCCCACCCGATATTTACTTGCAAGTACATCCACGCAGCTGGTGGCTATTATTACACAGGATGGATATGAATAAATAGGTCAGCTGAAGAGCTGAAATGACGTAGGGATTATGGGCGTTGCATTCTAGAGCACTACAGCCAGTCGGCGCCGGCTCAATAGACTGCAACGAGGACGTGGGTAGGTATCAGGTTAAGGAATGGAAGGGTGGTGATAAATCAATGACAAAGATCGTCCATATCAATTATAAAATAAAAAGGAATGTCGAATAGTGATGTCCTTGTTCGGATTCGTCCGTGCGTTGTCGTCTTGATTGCTGGTTCACTTTCTTCGTACCATAATGAATCCAACTTCCATTGCGCTGATTCATTTCTTGAGTGTAGGTTTTTTTTAGGTGGGGAAAATTGTTTTCGATGGCAACACAGTTTTCAGTTTTTCAGGTTGATTGCGGCTATAGATCACGAGGATCCAAAATTCGAGTGCTTGTTCGCCATGCTGCCTTTGCACTTATTTTTGCCATTGAAGTAAACCTTGCTCAAATATAAATTGTTATCCACACATGGCTCTCACCGGGAGCCATTGATGTCATCACAAATTGCATGTGTGTACAGCATGTACGTTGAAAAGCATGCACGCCAGATATAAATGCCCTGGCTGATTTCATTTTGCCAAAAAAGGAGTTTTTTTTTTCAAGAGCGAAAGATATGCGTCTTTCCCCAGCGACCTCCTAACCCCGACTGCTCCGTTGGGCGACTCGGCACAATCGGCTTCGCAAACAAAGGAGTTAAATGCATGAATAAAATATGGAAAAGTTTAGGCACACAGTGATAGCAGTATATTTCCGTATGTGTAGGGTTTAACATGGAAAGTGACATCAATCGAATGACAGTCATTTCCATTTATGACAACATTCCAGCTGACCAAGTTTGGTTCCATTACTCTGTCATGGACTTGATCTGACTTGACATCGGCGACCTAACATGACTTCTTAATTATATAGCATAACACTATGCATCAAACAAGTCGCTAGTGTTGTCAAGAACACTTCCCTTTTACTAATATACGGGAAGCGCATCAGCGACGGTCTGGCGCTGCGATTAAACAGAACATTAACTTGTAATATTGTCGGACGATTTTCTTTTTTTTTACTTTAAACAGTGCGCCGGTAATTTCTAAGCAGGTACGGGAAATATGGTGTATATCGGCCGGTACAATATGGGGTTATGTACGAGAAATCGGAGGGGTGCGCGGATTTCGCCCTCCACCCCTCCAGGGAAGGTGTTCACCTGTCATCAACTTCACCTGACTTGACTTCGGTGACCTGACATGACTTTGAAACAATGTAGCATAACAATATACATCAAACAAGTCGCTAGTGTTGCCAAGAACACTTCCTTTTTGCCAATATACCGGAAGCGCATCAGCGCCGATATTTGTGATCTGGCGCTGGTAATTTGTTTTGAATTTAACGACCCCTAACTCGAAAAATGTTCGGTAGATTTTCGTTTTTCCTTAAACAACGCGCCGGTCATTTCTAAGCAGATGCACAAACAATCGCGTTCATCGGCCGGTAAAATCTGGAGTTAGCTACTAAAAACCGGAGGGCTGGGCTGATTTCGCCCCTCTCTCAAGGGCGCGTGTTAAAAGAAAACAAATCGAAAGGAAATTCACACAATGTTTTATCATTTGTACCGAAAATAAACGGTCCCACCATCTTGGTCACCGTTATAGCCATGGTATTCTGAAATAAAAATCCAAAGATTAAAAAAACACTTTAAGAGAATAATACCCAATTAATTAGCTAAAGAAAGCTCTAGAACATATACTATCACCAGCTATTGTTGCTACTAGATAGTTGTAGAGGCCTACCCTAGATGCGTCACCATGGCTCTTCATAAATTTTACCACGTTATGGCTTGATGACATTACTATGGGTTTCATTGGTTTATTTAAAATTCCGTAGCCATTGCATGAACTCTTTACATCACCATTTGTTCATGACTGGCACTGTGCCATGAAAGACTGATCTGGGATAATTGTAGAGTTTGCATAGCAAATGAAAGATATTGTCCGGGAAAGAGTTTGCATAGCAAATGAAAGACATTGTCCACTCAAGGTCAAAAGTTTAAGTGTTATTGGTGTGTTGGTTTATTTGATATTATTGTCATTTAAGGTGTGCATGAGAAAATATTTACAAACATTTTCCTCCATGAAACAAACAAATGGGTTAGTCTACATCAGTCCACAGGCTTTTTTAGTTGCAAAATTTGAGATCTAAATTAAAAACTCAATATTTATGTTTATATTTTTAATGGAGGATGGGTTAGATGAGGTTACGATAGGGTAGGTCAGGTTTTAGTTTTTTAAGTTGAAAGTAGATGAGAACAATTATCTTGTTTGATTTGTTTGTACTTTTGTAAGGAGGCTTCCATTTTTCCTCTTGAACCTTTCACCCTTTTTCACACCCGAACAGGCCGCCAGACGTCTAGCCTAATCCCACCCACCCTTCCCTTACAATCATTTGCCCCGAGGAGTAAAAGCAAAAACGAGTGGCGCCGGCGCCTACATCAAAAGGGCGGCTCCGAAAACAACAACCCAGGTACCGGTTCGGCACCCGGAACAGCTGGCCACCGGAGGTGCAAACACCAGCTGTACCACCTCCGGAAGAAGGGTCATCGGCCCGTGAGGTCGGTGGCCCGGACGTGAAGACGTCGCCACCCAAGCCAAAAAAAAGAGTCATGAAGGTCCCAGGCGGCCAAAGCCAAAACCAATCAGGAGTGCGAACTCACTCCGAAGCCCTGGGAGTGGGTACATAAAAAAAGAAGGTGGGGCTAAAGAAAATTCAATAGGGCAGACCAGGACAGACGAGAAAAGAGAGACGCGGTGGGGGGACTGGAAGACGCGTGGCGGTGGACGCCGGACCGAGGCCTCAGTGGCGTCCAGCGGTGGCCAGATGGCTGAGTTTTCGGACGGAGGAGATGAAGTACTCAGCTGAGGCCACTCGCCACTCACCATCGGTCATGTGAGTGTTGTTCTTCTGACGTGTCATCCTCTTTCCCAAACCTTTCGGAACCAACCTAAGTTCTCTTCCGCATCTTCGGCCTTTTCACCAAATTCCTTGCTGGGAGCGACCCGTCTCATGGGGGGGGGGGGACCAAATAGGATAAGTTCAGAATGGGGAGGAAGTGGACAGAGATGTCGCAGATGGCGAGAATTGTATGAGCAGTGTGTGTGCGTACTGCGACGCGGGGTATGTAAAGGTAAATATATTAGATTAAGCATAAAAGTTCTCTGGTGGCATCAGCAAAGCCCGGTGGTACCATTTCCGCAGTGACGGACAGGAGTAGCGATAGAGCAAGGCTGGATAAAATAAGATAAGAGTGCAGCAATGGATGACGTGAGAACTACGACCCTCTTGAAACGGTGCCCGCGTAGTAAATACCTCAGCGACCAGGTGCGAGAAGGGGAGGATATTTACGTCCAGAATTGAACGGGCGGCCGTGCCGCGGGTGATGAGGGGTGCGCGCCGCGCTGTTCGCTCTGACCCGGTCATCAACAGCCGACCCATAGACGGAGATAGTACCGTGAGTACTTCCCGACAAGGTGGAATGATTCACACAATTATACTTGGATATGTGCATGATATCAATTTGTACTATAAATAAATTTATAAGCGATGCAGCCGACCTACAAGCTGCCCTCCTATGGACTGAACGTTTCCGAGTGGTGGTGGTGACTGTTGAAGCCAGTTAAATTGTCTAGATTATTATTGCTGTATATATATGACGTGCGTTCGGTTAATGCCTGATTGCGAGAGGGTGCGATGAACGGACACTTCGGGGGTATTAGTTCACCTGGTCTGGATCTTTGACCGCAAAATCACGCTGGCCTCTGCGATCCAGCGGTGCAGGTGAGGTGGCGAACATGGTATGCATGTGGGAGGGGCCGATAAAGTGGCCACCACATTGCGTTCGACGGAAGTCTGGCGCCGGACTATAGGGTATAGGCAAAACACTGCCCGGTTGTTTCTCCATCCCCGAACTCTGCACATGGGCACGGTTGGTGCAGACAGTTCGAGGGACACATGGACGGGTTTGGCATGCCATAAGCCTCGAGGCCAAAACTCATAGGGCCGGCTAGGTTATAACGACGACCGGATACGTGCCCAACGTGGTAGGAATCCGTGCCCGCCCGTGGGATACGTCAGACCTGGTCCCAAGTGTACGACGAATAAGGCCCGGCGCGGCATCGATCGAACTTAAGGCTAGGTACGTCGGTCAAAGACACCGGAGCACTTGTATCAGCCCTCGGAGTCAGTACGATGAGCCCCCTCGTTGCAGTTAAGACTTTGTCCAGGCGACAAACGCTGTCAATAATGGCTAGGCCAGCCATGGTTGGCAGTGAAAGGTTTACTTGTTCGGCACAGTAATACCAACACAATTAGAGCATTGGTCTGTCGATCTATGTGTTTGTGTACCGCTGAAAGGGGGTGGGGGGTCAGGAACCAAATTGGGGGACCAAGCAATTAATTAATTAATAAGGGGAGCATGAATGGGGCGAGCGAATGTGAAGTGAATGATGGGAATGAACGTGAGTAGGTAGATTTCAGGATCAGTGGAAGCCGCTTGGGGCTCAACACAGGCACCTATTTCGTGCGGAACATTGCACAAACTTATTCTATTATTGGCGTCCAAAAAGTTCCAACACCGACATATCATTCAAACCAATGACAAATTTAATTGTCATCAATTCTCTCATGCAACGTATTAATTATAATCTGGCTAAAGACTATTACTTACCTATATGGTGTTCCCAAAACATTGACTTCGCACTTAAATAAATTCGTGTTAGGGACGGCAACTCAAACCAACATCACGACGGCTGGGGTGTGGGGATGTGTGGTGGAATTGGCGGTGAAAAACAACATAATACACGACTGACATAGGCACAATGAACAAAGGAGTGAGTTAGGTCAAGCCCTCAGTAAGTCAGTTAGTTCAAGTAGTTCAATCAGTTTCAGTCGAGTTTAGGCTGAAGACCGCTGGAAGTACGAGTGTTAGGTATGCTGAAAAGCTGAGACCTAAGTCAGTCTCAGCTTTTCCTAAGTGAACTCTACATCATAGCCCCCTTACATACACACACACAGATAAACACATTCGAGTGTTAATAGATCAATATGCCTACCTGGCGGAGATGCCCCGCTTCGCCCACACAGCCCAACTCTCGCTAGCTGTTTTTTTATACTGAATACTTAACCAGGTACACGATTTCGATTGCCTTGCACTAACTGACTACCTTCAATGGTTCTTGGTAGCATCAAGTTTGTTTATTCGCCATAAGCAATGGGCTGCACTTGATAGTGTTATTAAATGCACAACGCGTGCACTATGCTCGTGGTTTTGTACTATAGCTGTAAACGATGAGATGCGCGACTCGCTGTGATTTAGCCTTATGATGTAGCGTTAAATATAACAAATCATCAGTATTTACCTAGCAAAGGCGTTTACTTCTGAAAGTCGTTAGGGCATAATGCATGAAGGAAATGAGCAGGCAAAAATGCGTTGGGGGTGGGGAGGTACAATCCTAGGGCTTCATGTTTAAAGTAGGAATTACTGTGGAATGCTATGCTTTATTATGCTATTTTACATAACTCAAAGGCCATTTTGGTACTATTTTGCGCATAAATTGAAAAGTAAGAATTTGTACCGAAAATGAGCGGCTTCCATCATCTTAGTAGCATTCATAGATTGCATTGGAATTCAACACTGCATTGGACAAATAGACTCAAAGAATCCAAAAAAACAATTAAAGCACAAACTTACCCATCTGCGAATGACATAATTTTCATTTTGCTACCAATATGACAGTAAAAATGGATATGATGGTAGCTGTATTTAATAGCGGTCACAGTAATCTGACAGTAACTCATGCAACCTAATCCAAATTTATTCTTGGAATGTAGGCAAGGTTTTTAGGTTAGGTTTTAGGTTAGGTTAGGAATTCAGATTATGACTTTTAGTTTTTTAGCTTGGAATTGATCGAGGTTTGTTTAGATCCGGTTAGGTTTTAGGAATTTACCCAAAAAAAATGAGAAATATGCCTTTGGGAATTTTCCACTAAAAAACCTATTTCAGTACATGGAATGTTAGGCTAGGTCAGCTTCGGTTCGGTTGTTATTTTTTCTTCTGTAACATTCCTTGTATGCTGTAGTAACATACCTAAGCAAATTTGTTTGTGTTACCTTGCATGCCAGTCGAAAAGTAAGCATTTGTAGAGTAAAGTGCTGGCCACATCATGTTAACAAAATCCCAACAGATTGGAAAACGACAAATGTAGTTCTTATTTTCAAGAAAGGACAAAGAGGGAAAGTTCAAAACAATAGGCCAGTAAGTCGCGCATCCCTAGTCTGCAAGGTACTCGAATCAATTATCAAGGATATAATAGTTATCTGAAAGGAAACAGATTGATTCAAGATACTCAACATGGGTTTAGAAAATGGCGATCGTGTCTCACAAATCTCTTAGAGAGTTTGAACTTTGCTAGGGAACAATTTGATGAGGAAAACAGGTTGATGAAGCAAATCTTGACTTTAGTAAGGCCTTTTACACTGTGCCCCATACACGGTTAATGATGTTTCGTCAGGTACATGGTATTGCAGGTAGCGTCCTAAAATGGATGAAGTTGTGGCTTTCAGATAGACAGCAAACAGTGATGCTAAATGGTGCAAAGTCATCATGGCAAAATGTTCTTAGTGTAATCCCCCAGGGGTCAGTACTTGGGCCACTACTGTTCCTTATATTTATAAATAACATTGAAAGTGGCTTCATCAGCAAAGTTTTGAAATTTGCGGATGATTTGAAGAACTTTAGATCAATACAAGGTCAAAATGAGCATATCTCGCTGCAGAAAGACTTAGACGAACTTGTGAAATGGTCCGATGAATGTCAATTGAAATTTAATTTCAATTAGTGCGAATTCATGCATATAGGTAGGCAGCATATGAAGGCTCCATACTTGATGGGTGGCCAAGTACTATCGGTGACTCAACAGGAGAAGGATTTAGATGTCATTCTAAACACAAAATTTGTGGCATCAGAATAGATAAAGGAAGCCAGGAAGAAGGCACTGGGAATGCTTGGGGCAATAAATAGGAATGTATCATACAGAAGTGAGGAAATCATCAGGAAGCTTTACTGTGCATATGTCAGGCCACATTTGGAATACTGCATCCAAGCTTGGTCTCCTAGCTATGGAAACAATTCTTGGCTTTTAGAGAGAGTACAAAAGAGGGCTACACAATTGGTTAATGGTATGAGCAACCTGGCTTATGAGGAAATATTGAAGAAATTGAATGATTTCACTTAGATATAGAAGACTGAAAGAAGATCTCATACAGGCCTTAAAATCTGTCCAAGGTCTGGAGAAGGGATATCTCGGGAACAGGTTTGAATTTAGCAGAAATGAGGCAATTAGAGGTCATGAATTCAAAATGAAATTTAACCACAGCAGGACAAGGGTAAGACAGTCTTTCTTCAACAACAGGGTTGCAAAACACTTTTTTCTTTTCCTTTTTAGCACTGGAACCAGCTTTCAGAAACTATTGCCAGTAGCAGCAAACTGAACATCCTTAAAAACATCATAGACAATCATAAGAATAGAGGGCTTGCTTTACAGTGTTCCAGGGAGGGCTGATCGACGGATTTGGTGGGCAACTGGTTGAGTATCCAGAGTGGAACCAAGATGGAGCCTTGTGGCTCATAGCTGCACTGATCAAAGGATCAGTGTATTTATGTCTTTATGACCTTATGTCATACACATTGCATTTAAAAAAGAAATGCCAATTATTCACAAACTACCTGAGAGCACAAATTTTCCCTCTTTAGGACGCAAGCACAATAACACTAAAATAATGGCCTTGAGAGGGATAGCATATGCGGCTTTGATTTTGATAATGTCATGAAAAATAGCATGCAACAGAAGAACATAACACGACAAAACATAGCTTAACCTCCCTTTGAAATAACCATATCCCCCACCCCAAACACAAAAAGTGTAGGGGTGGCGGCTCTGCCGTCGGTGGGGTGTCCGGGGTGGTGGCGGGTGTGGGTGTGCGTGGTGTAGTGGGGGTTTGGGTGTGCGGGGTGTGAGTGGGGTGGGTGTATGTGGGGTGAGTGGGGTGTGGGTGTATGAATCGGGTTTAGGGTGTTTAGACCAATCCTAACTTAACTGTAACTGGTATGGGTGTGTGAAGTGGGTGTGTACAATGTATTCCAGGCTGATACCCTTTTACTGGATTGGCATACAAATAGCAATGCAAAGGACATGCATATATATATATATATATATATATACGTATTCCTTTGCCTTGCTATTTGTACACGAATGCCTTAAAAGGTTATATCGCCTGTAAGCATCCTGTTCGCTATAATATTTAAAATCGGTATGGGAAGCTAACATGCAGCAAAAGAAGTCATCCGTCCGCATAAACACAGTAAGCCACCAGCACCTGTACGTTACTATCAAGGAGACCAAATTGGGTTCAAGCACCCAAGGGGTGCTAAATGTGCTAGCAGCGTAGGCGAACCGTACCCCAGAGGTGCTGGTTTTTGGCGTGAGAAAAAGCTAGAACCCTGGGGGTGCTAAATCGCAGGCACCCCATGAGTGCTCATTTCAAGCACCTTGCTACTGAATACAGCCCAATGAAAAGGTGCTAGTTATAAGCACCATGCTTATATTTAGCACCTGAAATTTTGCGATGTGATGCTAACTCCAGAAGGGTGCTTAATTCAAGCAGCCCTGTGGTGCTGGGATTTGACATCTGAAGTAGCACCCAAGAGGTGTTAATCATTTTTTAAAGCTTGCCAAGTATTTGATAGGAAGACACACCCACCTTGGTTAGACTATGACTGGCTTGTGACTGGATTCAGAGGTTCTCTTGATCCCAGAGAGATTTCACTGAAATCTTGACGCACAACTTCACCGATCCGCACGCCATCGTATCCCAAACCAAAATGGCCGAAGGTCCGCAGTTGTTTCGTTAAGCAGCGCTAAGGTACTAATTTTCCCGCCATTTTTCCACGCTGCTCATTTTAACTACCCAGGTGCTAATTGTGAGCAGCCATAGAGCGTTCAAGCTCGCGCCAAAGTAAGCGAACTTTAATAGTGTTAGATATAAGCAGTTTAATTATTCTGGATTGCTTGACATAACGCCCATGGTTGCTAAGATCAAGCATCCTCATTCTTGCAGTCTAACATCTGCAGGCTCGAGTTAGCCCTTCCCAGCCGAATAGTACATATGGTGCTTGTTATTGCTTGAATGATGCTTGTTACTAGCATCGTTAGCGAACAGCGTTGGTGGAAGCAGCCATTTAGCATGCGATTAGCAGCAAGTGATAATCATTTTTTTAGTGTATGGTGACACTGACCTCTACGGAGTCCCGCCTAGCTAACGCATGGCGGACCGTCGATCGAGTCCACCACCCGATTCAGACGTCGCCTGATGCAGCAACTGTGAAATGCGAGGAAGAGGCCGAATATACTCGAAGGTTATTAGCTGTCCAGGCGGGATCAGATCCTACCAATAAAACCAGGTGGGATCCGGACCCCAGAGACCCCAGCGGTGCGACCCACATGCTGATATGTATCATATAGGCCCTTTATTTGCTCTCCGGACTAACACAGAAGAATGGGTGTGATGCGGCGGTGTTTGGACGCCGCCGCACCATGCATCACACCTATTTGATTGTGCCTAGACGTCCTGTGCGCCAATACCGCTGATTTTAAAAAAAAGGCATCTCCAGCCACTACCCGTAGCACAACCCGGCGAGCCACGACCCAATCCCTACCGACAACTCAGCCCCTAGCCACAAACCAGCCCCTAGCTACAACCCAGCCCTTAGCCACAACCTAGCCCCTAGTCACAACCCAGCCCCTACCACAACCAAGCTGCTACCCACAAGCCAGCCCCTAAGCGCAGTCCAACCTAAAGCCGCGACTCCCTAATACATTTCGGAACTCTCAGTTAATGCTCACCAACATCACGACATTGTCCATTGTCGACCCACGTTCAGCACTATTTCAACAGCACTCCACGGGACCAAAGTGGAAAACTGTAGTTACAGCAATGAATACCAGAGGGCAGAAGAGGTGGCTGCGGGTTGCGATATGGGAAGCTTGTCCTTCAGGCTGGTGCTCTACCTGTTTCTCCCGTGACGTTATGCGCCTCTGTTCTTTCTCTCTAGCACACCATCACCGGCCAGATAGTATGTTCGAAATCGCATCGCTAAATTTCTGATAGCATATCTCGTGACCAGCAGATTTTGATAGCGTATGTCGTCTGTAGACGCGAAGGAATACATTCATAGCTAATGTTTTCCTTTTACAAAAGTCAACTTATCTATCTAAGTATGCTGTACATACGATGTAAACGATTTGTTACGAAAAAGAGCTGATGCGACCATAATTCAAGACAGCTCGATTTCCTTTGGTTATATATGCATATAATTTAAAAAAGGAACCACCTGCTACTCTTCAACTAATATATGTATACATATATATATATTAGGGTGGTCCGGTTTGCGTTTTTTCTCGAAAATGCACTGGGTCGCCCTCCTAGTTTATGCATTTTTGGGCGCTGAGCGAGATGCGCTCATCAAAGTTCCAAAGTTAGTAAAACTTTTGACCGCGAGGCCCGCTCAAAGGTTTCGGCGATTTCGCAAATTCGCCTTTTTCGGCTCATTATGCCGAAAATTGTGACAGGGAATGGGAAAAGCAGCATGGGAAGCTGAATCAGGACTATTTCTTAAGATATTCGAACAAACCAGCGGCTTTCACCCCATTTACATAACTACAAAAACACTGTATCCGTTCCAGTTCCAAATTTCACTGCCTAGTTCAGCACGCCACTCATAGACGGCGTTGGTGGCGATCCCGTGTGTTCGCTCGCACAGACATTGACAATGGAGTCCAGGGGCGAATTTAAGGGGGTACAGGAAGTCAGTGCCCCCCAAAGCCATTTGCCCCCCCCCAACGCCACGAAAATGGTCAATATGGCTATTTGCAGCTGTTTACCCCCTAAAAACTACCGTTTGCCCCCCAAACAACCGGCTAGATCTGCCAGTGATGGAGTGATGCTGATTTCAAGGAACAATCTCTTGAGAGTGCTGCAACTATTACACAATTTTAAATAGCACAATCACAATGCATTATAGATGATAATACATCAAATAATCGGCTCACTACAACCATCACCATTATAGGTTCATTGGGTCCGTTTGAAATTTCATGGCAGCTTATCACAGCTACGGTAGCTACCGATCAGTTAAACTGAGGAGAAATGTTAATTTGTGATTATTTTTCACGTTGAATCGTGGAAAATGAATTTTACCTCAGTAATTCTCTACCAAATTACGTTTTATGCTCAATATTAAATATATTTATCATCCAGTGCTATTTTGAATACTTACCTGCTGCATTATTGTTTAATAGAGGGAAGAATGGCTGTTAAGTGGTCCTGTGTTTTAGACATTGCGTGAAAAGAAAAAAACGACCTTCAATATACCAGGAGGTGCTGAGTTTACATCAAAAGTAACGTTAGGATTATGCTATGATACTCAACGTTTCATCCAGGGCCCATCGCAAGGAGTGGTATAAAAAATGTCAGGCTTAACAATTGAAAACACGCCGGAAAAAACGTGAAAAATGCACGTGCATCACAGAAAATCATCCTCAGTGGTGCAAACACTTCAAGAACCTCCAAACCAGAAACCAACTGGGTAAAAATAGAATCCTTTGAGGAAGCTCGAGCCAATGGTCCATATACATATCGACACATACATGCACGCACATATATAGACATATATCCAATTTGACGCGTAATACATAAATTATACTTTATGTTTATATAATTTTATGTGATATACCAAGACGTCGTTTGCGTGTTTAGTTGCGGCCGTAGATTACGTATGTGTAGAGATTCGAGGACCTTCAGATGAGCGTTGTGCCTGGCTGCTGCTATAATTTATACTTTGAAGTTTGTGTTAGTATCGCTGTGTTCCATGTTAGAATGTTTGTCGATCATGTGTTCGCCTAAAGGTGTGTATTCTCTCCGAAGTCTGGCATCTCCCAAGTGCTCATTGTACCTATCCCTGATGCTACGCTTGGTTTCTCCGACATAAAATATTCCAAGACAGCGGTTGCACATTATTTTATAAACTACGTTTTACCGCGTGCATCTACCTTTGAGCCCGTTGTGACAGGTGTGGCACGTTCGTCTACCAGCAGGGCATGACGTCAATTCCAGGCCTGAGCGGACCAGGTAAGATTTCAGCGTAGGTCCGCTAGTCCAGGCTACCCTAGCATGGCTTAGATGAGACGAACGGATGGCTGCATTTACCTGTCGACATAGTTGGTCATCGACAAAAGGAAGTCTCATGTAGACATAGCTGGGATTGCTACCCGCTCGATGCCGACGTTGCCCACTTATCCTACTCCTGTTGTGGGGTGAACAGCACGAGCGGCGGAGTGTACCCGATGTGCTGGTTATCCGTTTTCCAGGAAAAGAGTTGTCATCTTCGCAAGGCTCCGCTCGCACGAAATAGTATCGGAGGAGACTCGTGCTGCTCTCCTCATTTGGGATGTTAAAACGGCCCTTTTAGTGGCCATCGGGTGGGCCGAATTATAGTGCAAGGTGATGGGCGCTGCTATTGGTTTAAAGTACAGTTCGGTGGTGTGGTTACCATCAGCCTGATCTACAAACAATGTATCAAGGAAAGGAATCGAAGTACTATGACCAGTGTGTTCTAAGGTGAACTTAATGCTGGAGTGTTGTTGTTTAATTTCTGCAAAGAAGTCGAGCAGAGAGGCCAAGCCATGTGTCCAAACACCAAAAATATCGTCTATATACCTCATGTAGAGAGCTGGCTTTAAATCATACGAAGCCAAAAAGATCGACTCAAGGCGGTGCATCAAAGCAATCGCTAAAGGAGGTATATATCGGTTATCCATAGCCACTCCCTTTGTTTACTTGTACATGGAGTTACCGAAACGTATGAGGTTATTGCTGAAAATATGTGTTAGTAATTTCACAGTCCAGTATCCCAATCCCGAGAAGACAGATATCATCCAGATTGTCCTCGATTAGGCGAAGTACAGCATCTATTCCCTCCTTCATCGGAATACTGCCACATAAATTAGTGACGTCCATGGTGAAAACAATACTGCCCTCCGGATGTTTGGTAGGAAACGTTTCTTTCACCCTCTGTAGGTACGACTCCGTGTTTGTCAGATGGGCGGGAACCAACGCTAGTATCTGGACAAGAATCTTCCTCAAGAACCAACATAGCTTGTCTAGGGGGTCACCACTCGCCGACACTATGGGGCGGAGTGGAATCACTAGTTTGTGTTTTTTTTGGAGCCCGTATTATTCCGCTATGTGGCTGGAATGAGGGAGGAGAGATAAAATTGTGTCTTTATGCAACTTCTCGGATAAAGTTTCTTTGATAATAGTACATGTTTCGATTTTGAGACGTTTGGTAGGGTTTGGTTGGGAAAGAATGCTCTGATAATCGTCCGTTATTGTACTGGCCTTTTCAATGTAATCCGTTTTGTTTAGCACGACGAATCCTTTGCATTTATCGGACGGCTTCACCATTACATTATCGTTGTTTTTCATTTCCCGCAGTACTTGCCTCTGTTTCACATAATTGTTCGACCTTTTGTTCGATGCTTTGTTGTGATATTTATATGTTTTTAGAACTTTTGTTTTTAAATCCTTCAACTCAGATTCTAATTGAGTTGTGGCTCTCGGTGGTTGGTATGCAAGAGTGTCTGGAAACATGGAACGAAGCTTTGAATGACCTGTGCTAGAGGTGCTTTGTGATAAGCCTGCCTGCGGTACCTGAGGTACAGTTTGCTGTTTTTTCTCCCTCACATTCCTCCGCCGCAAACCATAGATCGCCCTTTCTACGCCTGATTCTGCCTTTTCCAAGCAGCTACGATCTACTTTTTGAGGTAACGCAAAATTTGGGCCTTTGTCAAGCTATCCCAATATATCTGAGTCTAGAGGTAACTTACTTAGATTAGATGTGCGACTGGTACTGTATTGTTCAGTGCCATCGCCGTTGGTGTCCGTACCGTGGGTGCCTGAAGTACTGCAACTACCCGAGCTCTCTCCACTAGTAGCCGCGTGGTGAACTAAATTGTTTGTATCCGGGAGTGGCGTAGGTGGTTGGTACCATGAATGTGTACCTAGGCGAAGTTCGTCCTCTTGTGGTGGCTGAGGGCGGCTGCTGGCCTCACACCGCAGTTTCTGACTCCAGAAACAACGCTGGAGATCGTGAAACACAGACACCACCCGCGCACCAGACCCTGTCCGCACAGCAGCGAAAACCGACAACACTACGTGGTGAAGCACCAACATCACTACAAACATCTGTTTCCACTGGATCGCAGAGTTTGTCCTCCTCTGACTTTTGAGGAAAGAGATAACTTGTTTCTAGGGGTAGTGAAGTGGAGTCCCTAGAGCACTGACTGGGCCGAGGCATCGAACTGGAGACTTCTTCTTCCGTTGCTGCAACACTTGAGGAAACTGGAGACTCTATCTTCTGGGCATTTTCAGGCAGGTGACTCGGACACGGTACCTGCAGGAGGGTACTCAGAGGTGAATAAAACCGGCTACTCGGCCACGAGCGTGGGTGAAAATGATGAATATCTCCGGTTGTGGTAACAATCTACGGTACCGTATTATCATTGCGTATGGATTGTGTTTATCATCAGGCCGCTTTTCTTCTTAACATACCCAGTCAATTTGTATTTATTTATTTTTTAATTTATTTATTTTTCTGATTTTTTTTTATTTCTGATACATGTACTTCTGATACAGTACATGTATCAGAAGCGTACAGAAACAATTTTGTAGCTATGGTCGAGGGGACGGGGGGGGCTGAAAAAACTATACCACTCGTGGTAAAGTCCATAGGTTTTAACATTGCCGTGGGAAGCCTGTCACCTACGAACTGTCCCGTCGCCGTCCAGAGATTGAGCACGACGCAATAGTTTCGTTTTCCAGCGCAGTTTGTGGTGTGTGGCACGGCTCACATCACAGGTAACGAGATATGGCTGACATCACGTGAAAGCTCCAAATGTTGGCTATCCGCCTGGCACAATGTCGTTGCGGTCGGGTCAACGCGTTGCGCGTGCAAGTCACTGAGGTCTTGAGAGAACGGGTGTCCGGTGAATGACCGGTCGCCCATAGAAATGGCATGTAAAACTGAGATTTTGCGTTCGGAAAATCACCAATTTTAGCGCTCCCCATCGACCCGATTCAAACCGCAATATCCCGACAACCAATGGACCGACTGACACCAAACCAACACCTCAGTATTGCCACGACAATTGTCAACATCGTCGTGGCAACCGTTTTCGAGTCACGTGCCACGCGCACGCGAGGGACGGGGGGGCGTGAGAAAAACGGAAGCAACGTTTTTGTGCGTATTTCACGATTTGGTCTGGTTCTCGGAAACAGCTAAACTTACCGACTTGCCGTCACCTTCACACCATGGCCCCATGTACCGGCTATAATTTTCAAATTGACGGTCAGTGACTGCAGAGTGTGCGGGCGCAGTCATCGTGACACGGGCTGCACGTGTTTCAGTCCGTGAAAAAGGCTCCGCTTTCCATTGTCTCCACACCACTGTCGAATGTCAATTCGTGGAGAAAGTTGTACGTGCGGATAACCCCACTCTTTGTGATGCTCACAAGTCCTTCGGATTTTATCCATCACCAATACCTTTATTGCAATCGTCGATGCCCGGAACAGTATCCTGTCACCTTCCAGAGACTGAATCCGACGCATCAGTTCCGTTTTCCGGCGCAGTTTGTTTTCAAAGCTGGTTTCAGTGTGCACGTATCTACCTAATACGTACCAAGGCGCTGTTGAAGCTGAACTTGTGTATGTTTGCGTAGGTGGTGTTTCGTCTCTGAGAGACGAGTCATGACAAGTATTGTAAACATGGTCATGTCTTTGATGTTGGCCGCGAAAAAATATTATTATATCTCCAGTAAGTCTTCCACTCCATTTGTCCAAAAGAGGAATTGAGTCTGACAATGACTGCGATCTCATTGGTGTTTGGTCATGATCATGGGAGCATTAAACACGGAGCATGACCGTGAATAGTGCGAAAATAGTTTTTTTTTATTACAGAAACAAATCACATCATTCTCCAACTTGGAATGCAACACAATTCTCCTCTCATAATCCAGGATTCAGATCAGAAAAGAGTCCTCAAAGTCCTCTGCTCTATGCCAACCTGTAATGCCACATAATTGTCCTCTCAAATTCCAGAATTCCAAGACATAAACCCAACCTTGGTCATACCTCACTGAAGTGACACTTTTCTCGTTTCTCAGTCTGACATATTATTTCAGCCATTTTCCCACACTGCAAACCTCTGTAATTTTCATCATGACAACAAATGTTTTGGTTCTTCCAATATGAGCCTTTATTTTAATAATTTCATGTGGTCACTTCCACGGGTTGTATTTATTTGTGTCAGTGCCCATGTTTTGCCATAAGCAGAACCTGCCGCATTGACCAAGAGGTTTAAAATATAAATTACTTGAAACTAATGCAAAATATGACCTGTGACACTATGTCCTTGATATTGGTGCTATATTGACTTCCTTATTGTACAAGGGAATTCAATTAATAAAAAAAATTAATCAATAAATTTGATCCGAGTTGTTGCTGGGGTGGCTTGAGGAGCCAGGGTTCTATTGCTAAGCAGAGCTTGTTGCGTGAACCCTGGCCCCACCACCCGATCCATGAGCTCCAGTTCAACGGCAGAATTTAGACCGAAAGTTTAACGTGCCGCCAATGCACCGACACGGCCGCCCGGTAGCTCGTCCCCGGCCTTATCGTGCCAGCTGCCAACTGACACTCCCGGCCGGGGGCTAAATGCGAGCGCGCGAAGCGACTCGAACCCTGTGTTGCCAATACAGGGGGGACCGGTGCAGGCCAGCGCTCTAACCAACTGAGCTACCAGGGCGGCTACTAATATGTATTGGTGAATTTCATTTTCAATGAGTCATTCGATTTGGAGAACAGCATATATTGTAATACCATGTGTATTGGCATGATTAGGGTGATGTGACCATTGACTCCCCTCGGATATGCTTATTTTTTGTTAGAAAACAAAATAGCATACTCTTATTGTTTAATATCTAATATAGTCTGGCCTGGTTCACCATACCTCCTTTTACATTGTTTCTTCAAGATTGGCACAATTTTTGTGTTCAATTATACAAATGTTAAAATATATAACCTGGTCTGATCTTTTTTTTAAAATATTTTTGTCTCACATATATTATGCATATTTTCACAATAAAAGCTAGCTTAGCCTGTGGTTTTGCTTTGCTAAGTAAAATGTGTGCACAACACATTGTGAGCACATTAAACCACAATAATACGCACCATAGATGGATATTGATGGATACGCAGCAAGATTAACAAGATTAGCTTATGGTGTGTGTTGTAATTTGACATATTAATTACTAATTGAAGATCGTATATAAATTAACAAATTGGAGATCATATATGGACTAGTGTTCTTCTTTGTTCCATTTCACCAGCATGGTCCATATTTCGCGCTCACACACATGCATGCGGGTCTTAATGTGAACTATCAACATGTGACAGCCTGGTGGTGTTCGATATTATGTAGGTGACAGGCTGGACACTTTTTTTCACCTCTGAGGGTACTTCCCGGAAGACAAGTGCTTGGGTGTCCCGTGCCCTGGTGCAAGCCCACGGCATGAGCCCCTGCTGTCTACTAGATTCTGCTTCCGAAGCGAATCAAGTTTCTTGACTAACCTTTGTCTGCAAGCGCTTCTTTCATGCTCAATAACCATTGGTTCTTGAGCAAGATTCTTGTCCACATACTAGCTTTGGTTCCCGTCCATCTGGAGTCGTACCTACAGAGGGTGAAAGAAACGTTTCCTACCAAACTTCCGGAGGGCAGTATTGTTTTCACCATGGAAGTCACAAATTTATATGGCAGTATTCCGATAAATGAGGGAATAGATGCCGTCATTCCCCTAATCGAGGACAATCTGGATGATATCTGTCTTTTCGGGATTGGGGTACTGGACTGTGTGAAATTACTAACACATATTTTCAGCAATAACCTCATACGTTTCGATAACTCCATGTACAAGCTAACGAGAAGAGTGGCTATGTGTAACCGATGTGCACCTCCTTTAGCGATTGCTTTGATGCACCGCCTCGAGTCGATCTTCTTAGCTTCGCATGATTTGAAGCCAGCTCTCTACATGAGGTATATAGACGATATTTTTGGTGTTTGGACGCATGGCTTGGCCTCTCTGCTCGACTTTTTTGCAGAAATTAAACAACAACACTCCAGCATCAAGTTCACCTTAAAACACACTGGTCATAACACTTCGATTCCTTTCCTTGATACGTTGTTTGTAGTTCAGGCTGATGGTAGCTACACCACCGAACTGTACTTTAAACTAATGGCACCCCCATCATCTTGCATTATGATTCGGCCCACCCGATGGCCACTAAAAGGGCCGTTTTAACATCCCAAATGAGTAGAGCAGAACGAGTCTCCTCCGATACTATTTCGTGCGAGCGGAGCCTTGCGAAGATGACAACTCTTTTCCTGGAAAACGGATACCCAGCACATCGGGTACACTACGCCGCTCGTGCTGTTCACCCTCACAACAGGAGTAGGATAAGTGGGCAACGTCGGCATCGAGCGGGTAGCAATCCCAGCTATGTCTACATGAGACTTCCTTTTGTCGATGACCAACTATGTCGACAGGTAAATGCAGCCATCCGTTCGTCTCATCTAAGCCATGCTAGGGTAGCCTGGACTAACGGACCTACGCTGAAATCTTACCTGGTCCGCTCAGGCCTGGAATTGACGTCATGCCCTGCTGGTAGACGAACGTGCCACACCTGTCACAACGGGCTCAAAGGTAGATGCACGCGGTAAAACGTAGTTTATAAAATAATGTGCAACCGCTGTCTTGGAATATTTTATGTCGGAGAAACCAAGCGTAGCATCAGGGATAGGTACAATGAGCACTTGGGAGATGCCAGACTTCGGAGAGAATACACACCTTTAGGCGAATACATGATCGACAAACATTCTAACATGGAACACAGCGATACCAACACAGACTTCAAAGTAGAAATTATAGCAGCAGCCAGGCACAACGCTCATCTGAAGGTCCTCGACTCTCTACACATACGTAATCTACGGCCACAACTAAACACGCAAACGACGTCTTGATATATCACATCAAATTACATAAACATAAAGTATACTTTATGTATTACGCGTTAACTTGGATATATGTCTATATATGTGCGTGCATGTATGTGTAGATATGTATGTGGACCATGGATTCTATTTTGACACCAGAGGATTCTATTTTTACTTAGGTGGTTTCTGGTTTGGAGTTTCTTGAAGTGTCTGCACGATTGAGGATGGTTTTCTGTGATTCACGTGTATTTTTGCACGCTTTTTTTCCGGCGTTTATATTTCAATTGTTAAGCCTGACTTTCTTTTATATCACTCCTGATGATGTCCCAAGGCCGAAACGTTGAGTAATATAACATAATCCCTAACGCTACTTTTGGTGTAAGCTCAGCACCTCCTGGTGTATTGAAGGTCTTTTTTTTATTTTCACGCAATGCTGCATTATTGTTTGTTTTAGTGATCGTGACCTTAACCAGTCGAAAATCTCACTATCTGTATCGGCACGTCTTCATTCCGGTTTAAATCGTCTCCGAAAGGCGTTGGCAACGATGGAAGGACAAGCATTTAGAAAGAAAATGAAGGAACCTCATCCTCAGTTTAAGATAACGCCTCGTCGCTTGCCTGGAAGCCAGTTCCCACCATGGCCGACGTCATCGGCCGCTTGATGATTGCCAGATTGGAGAAGATGGAGGAGAGGTCCACATATGAAAAGCACGTGCCAATGAAAGAGTGCATACAGCAAGTAACAGATTAGATATTGCTACTCTGGGACAGGGCTTCACTACCGAAAAGGCCGAGACCACGTGTTCTGGAATCGGTGAAGCAGCTGTGGGAAAGAAAAGAGGGCGTCCGAAAAACGTCGAAAAAACAGCATTCTGCTCCTACAGCAAACCAACTGATGCTCCCTAGCCCACCTCAGGTCGCCTCTCCTGCGCCGCCGCCGCTGCCGCTAATGGGCCATCAGCGGCTCCTCGCGCGACCCGCACGCCCATCGCCGTCGCTGCTGAGCCCTCGGCGGCTGGCTCATCCCCCGAGCCGTACAGCAGCTTCGACATCTCGTGCCGCCGCCGTTGAAGGCGCGCCTCTTCCCGTCTCCGTATCCGCACCTGCCGGCACCTCAGGTCCGTGAAAGACTGTGAAAGACTGCATTGCATGCACCCTATATTTAATGCCTCGTGAAGAAATATGTTGTTGGAACGATATCCAATATCGTAAACACCCCTTGCTCCCTGCCTCAGGTCACCCACCCTGTCCAATGTTGCAAGCACCCCTTGCTCGATGCCTCAGGTCACCCACTCTGTGACGCTGCCGTCGCCGCTGCCGGAGCTTCAGGCGGTTTTCCTTCGGTTTGTGTGGCAGCTGTCACACTTCAGCCGGGACCTACCACGCCGCCGCCGCTGCTGCCGGCTTCTCGGCGGCTCCTCGCCCGTCCGGCGCGGTCGCTGCCGCACCAGCTGGGTCTGGGTCGTCCTGCGCCGCCACTGAAAGCGCTCGTCTTCCCGTTCCCGCATCCGCAGCTGCCGGCACCTTGGGTAGGTGGCACCAGATTCCCTGTTGGCATGCCTGAGAAATAAATGTATTGCCTGGAAACATACATAATCACTTATCATTCCAACTGTACAAATGCAATGGGGAACGTTTTCTGTAACTGATTAGCTGTCCTAGGTGACAGTTTCTTCTCCTCGCCTTGCTGGTAAACCCTACTCACTCCTTGTCTCAGATCATTCTTCCTGTACCGCTTCCGTCGTCGTTGATACCTCCAGCGATGTTAATTCTGGTGCTTCCGCCTCCTGCATCGCCGTCACTCACACTGCCTCAGCCTCTACTAGTCTACCAGACTGTAGTGATTCTGAGAGCAGGAGTGAGAGCGGCAGTGAAAGCGACCCGCCTTTGTTCTCCCGCGCTGGCACAAGAAAAGGAGGGCAGAGACATCTTTATCGTTAATGTCTGAGGCTGCCGATGCCTGTGATATGGGATCACGGAAAGTATCCAAAATCGTTTCGGCCTATGCTGTAGCAGGGGGGGGGGGAGCGCACAGATTCCGAGGTCAGAAGTGCAGAGAGCTTTAGAGAAGAGCAGGCGGGAGAAGGTGCGGGAGATAAGTGGTAGCGCATCATACTGTACTGCAATGTTCTGCGATGGCAGAACTGATCTGAGCGCAGCCAGAGGCCCGGGGCTCCGCTGAAGATGCACAACATCTCTGTCAACATGCATCCCGGCGATGTCTTTGTCGGCCACTTCAGCTGCAGTGGCCGACACACAGGTCAGGCGCTGGCGGACGAGGTCGCCAGCTTCCTCGGGGAGCGGGGCATCGACCTGGCCAGGGTGCACATTGTGGGAGGGGATGGGACCAACTCGGTAGTGGGGTACAGCGGCGGCTGCATGGCCAAGTTGGAGGCACTCCTGGGCCAGCCACTCACCAGAGTGGTATGCCTCTGCCACCAGGCCGAGTTGCCGTACCGGGCCCTGTTCCGCGCCCTGGATGGCCGCACTACTTGCAAAAGTACGTTCGAAGGGCCAATCGGCCAGATGGTGGCGGGCGCGGTGCATGAGCTGCCATTGGTGGAGTTCCAGCCACTGGCATCCGCCGAGCTACCGCTCCTGCCAGCTGATGTACAGCAGTCGCTGAGCTCGGATCTACGGCTGCTTTACCAGTGTACAAAATCCACGGCGTCCAGCGATGACAGCCTAGTGGCGCACCGGATCCACGGCCAGCTCAACTTGGAACTTGGTACGGTGGTACACGACGCAGAGCCGGCTGGTGCGGGTATATATGTCCCAGCAGAGCCCCGGTGACCAGCTAACGACCCTGGCCCTGTACATCGTTGCCGTGTACGTCGCCACAGTCATGGCCATCAAGTCCAGGCCGGACCTGGTGGAAGCGCCCCGCCACCTGTTTGATCAGCTGCAACGGCAGCAGCGGCACTTGAGCGGCGCCGACCTGGAAACCGTGTACGAACGCCTTTGCGGAAATTCCCTGATGACCCACCCAGAGAGCGTGGTGCTGTCGATGCTGGGTGACGAGCGCCCGGAGCTCAGGGCGAGGGCCGTGCAGATGGCGCGCGAGGCCCGAGAGCGCCGGCAGCCCAGACCAGTCCGCCAGTTCCGGGTGCAAGGCTCAACGATCAACGCGACTGCACGCTAGTACACGGAGCTGGTGAACATCAACCAGTATGCTCGGCAGACCGACATCGAGCTACCATGTGTCCGTCCTTTCACGGATGACCAGCTAGGCCGGCTCTTGGACGAGCCGCTCCGGACGGGGGTGCCCTGTCACACCCAGTCCACCGAACGCGTCGTCAAGCTGACGACCGAGGCCGCAGCGGCCGTCGTTGGCGCAGAGAGACAAGACGGTCACAGCCTAAATAAGGTGGCCTTCCGGCGCCGCTTCAGGGGCCAGCAGACCAGCTCGAAGACCAGACGAAGCAGGGCTAGAGCGTCTGTGCCAAGGTCGGTGGCTTGAGACTGATGAATGTGGCGAGTCTGATGAGATGGCGTCATTTCGGTAGTGGTTGGGTTTTGTTCGATTGACTTGTGTGTTTGTAATTAGCAATGGACCTCAGATCTGTGGTAATGATTGTTTGTTGATTAATTAATTATAAATATGTAGTATAAACACTGGAATTGTTCTATCAGGTGCAGATCCAGGGGAGGGGCAACGGCGGAGGGGAGCTGTCCCACCTCACACCCACCCCGATGAAAAGTGGCGACCTTCTGGGGAGGCATCCTCCAGCGATGAAACACACGCGATCGCCACCAACACCATCTATGGGTGGCGTTCTGAAGTAGGTCGTGAAATTGGGAAATAGTACGGACCCAGTGTTTTTGCATAATGTAAATTGAGTGAAAGCCGCTGGTTTGTGCGAATATCTTAAGAAATATGCCTGGTTCAGCTTGTCCATATAATGCCCTGGTTCAGCTTGTCCGGAATAATGAGCCGAAAAAGGCGAAGTTGCAAAATCGCCGAAACCTTTGAGCGGGCGTCGCGGTCAAAAGTTATTCGAAATTTGGGATTTTGATGAGCGCATCGGGCTTAGCGCCCAAAAATGCATAAACTACGGGGGCGACCTAGTGCATTTTCGGGAAAAGAAGGCAAACAGGACCAACCTAATATATGCATATAGATATATATATATATATATATATATATATATATATATATATATATATATATATATATATATATATATATATATATATATATATATATATATATATGTGTATATATACGCATATATACTTGCATACCTAAATAGATACCCAAAAAGAATTGGGATGGAGAAATCCATGCCTACCTTGACAAACCGACGCTTCAGGTTCAGGATCACGTGCTCGTGATTTGACCGCTCAATATGTAACTGGCCGATGCGCCGCACCAAGACGATGGCCAGGCGGAAGCTCTGGCCTTGCCCGGGACACTGCCGCCGGCCCATCACACGACCACCGGCCCATAACTGTTCCGTCGCAGCATTGCCGGCCGGCTATCGTGCTGACGACCGGTGCGGCCCTAATGACAACGACATACCGACAGATGATTTATTGGAGAACGCTGGTGGGCTGGAGCTGCGCCGCCTGGAGAAGTTAGGGAGGCAGAACGCCGCCTGGAGAAGTTGGCGGGGCAGAACGCCGCCTGGAGAAGTTAGCGGGGCAGAGCGCCGCCTGGAGAAGTTGGCGGGGCAGAGCGCCGCCTGGAGAAGTTGGCGGGGCAGAGCGCCGCCTGGAGAAGTTGGCGAGGCAGATCGCCGCCTGGAGAAGTTGGCGGGGCAGAGCGCCGTCTGGAGAAGTTGGCGGGGCAGAGCGCCGCCTGGAGAAGTTGGCGGGGCAGAGCGCCGTCTGGAGAAGTTGGCGGGGCAGAGCCCAGTCTGGAGCAGCTGACGGGACGGAGTGACGCCAGGAGCAGCTGACGGGACGGAGTGACGCCAGGAGCAGCTGACGGGACGGAGCGACGCCTGGAGCAGCTGGTGGGCAGAGCCTCACCCGGAGCAGCTGGTGGGCAGAGAGTCACCTGGAGCAGCTGGTGGGCAGAGTCATCCGAAGCAGCTGGTGGGCATATAGTCACCTGGAGCAGCTGGTGGGCAGAGAGTCACCTGGAGCAGCTGGTGGGCAGAGAGTCACTTGGAGCAGTTGGTGGGCAGAGAGTCACCTGGAGCAGCTGGTGGGCAGTCACCTGGGGCAGTTGGAGTGGCAGAGAGCCACCTGGAGCAGTTGGTGGGCAGAGCGCCACCTGGAGCAGTTGGTGGGCAGAGCGCCACCTGGAGCAGTTGGAGTGGCAGATAGTCACCTGGAGCAGTTGGTGGGCAGAGCGCCACCTGGAGGAGTTGGAGTGGCAGAGAGTCACCTGGAGCAGTTGGTGGACAGCGGCGTAGATACGAAATTGACTTCGGGGGACAAGCAGACTGTTGGGTCGAATCTTCCCAGGCAACGTTCTTGGCGGAACATCTTGACTACATGTGGGAAAGGCATCCCTCGTCCGCCCCCGCCCTTGGCGACGCCCATGCCGGTCAGGCAGAATCACCGGTGGCCTCTGGTGTTACAGAACCGTTCCAGTAGCAGCTTGATTAATAAATGAATTGAAAACACTCACGTGGTACACGTGGAGTTAGGGTAAACTTATGCACAACAGTTTCAGCGTCGGTAATTAATCCGAGTCTGTAGTTGTGCACTCCGACTGGAGGGATGACCGTTTCGCTTCTAAATGCATTACCATACCATTTGCGTGGGGAATGCTCCACCTAGAGGACGATCAACGGCTTGAATGCTTTTCAGGCTCAATGTCGGGTGAAATATGATGTTCGTTTCTGCTTAGACCATGGATTCGTCTCGCTGCGCCTAGCCGGTGAACCGCACGTGATTCGAAGTGATATGCTGAGATCTGATTCAGTGGAATTAATTCCAGTCAGATTTCCACGATACCGATTTCTCAGCACCGCCCACCAGCCTCTGAGTTCCATTGGCATGAGAGCATCAAATCACGTTGCGACGTAATGACAAGGAAACATGAACAGTTCGCAAGAGATGCACATTGCGCATTGCAAAACGTTCTAAACATTGAATTCAGTGAAACCGATTGCTGTACAAACGTGCCTTTCAGAGATATTTCCCAGCGTATCTGTCATGCTCTTAATCCATCAATATCCGTGCACATTTTCATCTGTCGTTTGAATTGTCACTGATCAGCCTGCTAGGATGTCGTCTGTCCTCCCCTCCATCCATCCGTCCATCCGTCCGTCTGTCCAGTCCTTCCGTCGTCTGAACAAATGACTTCTGAGAGCCTTCTTCCTGTGATGCTTGTATATGCAACGCATTTCTGCGCAAATAGAATATTAAACTTTCATGGTATTTAAAAATAACCACAGATGGTCATAGCACGCACGCAATTTTCCGAATATCTCCACGGATCTGTGTTCCACTCCCAAATTACTACGCAGAGGGATGCATTCATTGCTGCGTTAATTAATAGACTACACACACAGCCACATAAACTCAGCTTAAAGTTTGTTAGCTAATCTCAAGGGAGTGGTTTTGTGTTGATGTGTGGATGCTGGGCGCCAACAATGCTTCAGTTGGATGCCGACGCACAGTCGGACGCTGAACTATTGGTGATCAATGTAACTAACCTCAACTGGGTGTTGTCGGGGCATCACAGCCCGTGGAGTGAGTGGCCGCCTCAATGCGCTTAAAAGGCTTGAATAAGACCTGAAGAACCAACACACACCTCTGTTGACCAAGAAATGAGCTGCTCACCAAAGAACTTCTTTTTCCTGATTTGCGATTTGATTTCTGCAGAAGAGCGAGCATTCCGTATTGTTCCTACTCACGGAGGTGAGCACGAACGCTAAGTCTACACACATGTTGTACACCCGAGTGGACAGCGCCCTGTTCGCACAATGTTGCCGAAATGTCTGAGTTCTGGCCGCTCCCATACCTAGCGTCACTTGATTTGCATAAACATCACCGCTGTGGCGGGGATGGTCGAGTGGTTAAGGTGTCGGGCTGTGGGTACCAAAGGTCCAAAGGTTTGACACTAGCGCTGCTTAGAACATTTCCCAATCTCGCGGCCCACCGGCGAAACAGTGTGGTTGGCGCCATTAGCCGTGTATGTGCATAAAGTGTGTCGTGAACCACCTAATAAACAAACAAATGCCACCGCCTTGACCCCTTTCACTACATCAAATCCAGTATGACGCCACACTTGCAATGTGTTTTTCCCCAGCTCCAAAAGCATCGTGCACCCCATGGCGATCGGCTGTCGGTGGGTAAGGGCAAGTCAGCTACGCACACACACTCAAAGTGCCGCACACCCCAAGGTGGACGGTCAGTGGACGGTCAGCGTCAGCGGATAAGTCAGCGTCACGTTAGACGGAGAGTACACCCCCCCCCCACCCCACTCCACTCCCTCAGCCATAACTCAATCTGCGCGGAATGTGACTGTCGGTGGCGGAGCCACCCTCAGCCGAGCGTCCTCTCGGCTGACCGTCCTCTCGGCTGACCGTCCTCTCGTGTTGCGCAATGACGCCCCTCGCACAGCTGGTGGTCCATCAGAACGATAAGCTGCCTTTTCGACGACCAGGCGGACATGCCAGTCACCGCCACGTGTTATTGGCCATGCTGTGTTACGTTATTGGGCGCAGCGCCATGGCAAAGCACCCGCAGCATATTTGGCGCCGGCAGCTGTCAGCGCATGGCCACGCAGCTGTCAGGCGACCTTTAACGGGGGATGCTCTACCGCGGTCTGGATGCAGGAGGCGGCCATGGTCGGTGAGCCACATCTTACACAAGTCTGGCCGTCCTTAGCAACTCAACTTAGCAACAGCTAGCGTCTGTTTGTGTTTCTTGATAGCTTTCCTAAGGATACGTACGGGAAGTTAAATCGCCGCCTTCCAGTAGACGCAGTTTCCAATTTCCGATTCCAAACGTTACGCAATATTTTTCACATGCATCAAGGATATTGGTTCCCACCAAGTTCAGATTGAAATTATTTTCTGTTGATTGATTTTCTCTCTGTATATGACATTGATCGTCAATGCGGAGCGTCAAGATTCAGTGAAGTGTTTCCTGGATGACTGACTACCACAATTACAAGAATAAGACCATCAACATACCATCGAACTCATTCATGTTCGGTGCTTACGTTACACAGTACAACTTTGGCGACCCATGATTTTTTGGTAGTGCCGCAAAAAGGTAATTAAGCTAATGCCAACTCAAATACCGTCAAAATCCTAAAAACCCATTTGAGCACACATATTTTCAACGAACATACCCGACCACATTACGGACTTTTTTTACGGACTTTTCATTACGTGGATTTTTCGGATTTTGCGGCCACAAACGCGAAGGCGTAAGCTGAATATTGAACAGCCGGGGTATATCGACCATGACACGCAAGAAAGCATCTTTGTTGGAGCACTGTTATAAGTGATGTTTCTTTGTTTCGCACGGTAACTGGCTTCGTATTGGTATTTTAAGTTTATTGGAAACATGTGTCAAGTAAATCAACTGTTTAAAGTATAAGTCAGCCATGCATGGGAGTACACCTTCTTTGTGGTCAATGTTCCGCAGAGCGATCCAGAACCAGAGCCATGAATTGGCATCAAAGGGATGCAAGTTGTTTATACTTAAGTAAATGCATACTCTCCACCCCTAGCTGCACTGCCATGCTTGTGTGGTTTCGTTAAGTCCCAGTGCCACTAGCCTATGTGATGCGAGTGTTTTATACGCTTTAATTGCGAATAAAGTATGCTAATGATCTTCATTTGTGCATCATTCACGTCAACTTCAGACTCACTCAGAATACCGACCACCTAAGCTATCGCGGCAAACCTCATTGGGAATCGGGAATCCAGTTTGATCCGATACGACTTGCAACGTTTGGCTAGCGTGCAGCCCTCACATGACTCACGCATGCAAATCGCTATTGCATACATCAGTTTGACTTGATCCATTGGATGCTGGCATACAGATGGGTTCTAAAGCAAATGATAGCGTTCCGAGCATGCTCACAACTCACTTCGGATGTCTAGCTGACAATCGCCATGAGCGTCTGCGGACGGACCAGAGGAACGCACCGTCCGCATGGCAACTGCAAGCTGCAGTCACGGAACGCGTCGTCCGCATGGAACCTGCAGGCTGCAGTCGCGGAGCGCATCGTCCGCATGGCAACTGCGCGCTGAGTCATGCCTGCATCGGCGGAGTTGTCGGGCCAATATGTCGGGCCGATATGTCGAGCCCGTCCACAGGCTGTCGGCCAGCCGCGAGTACACGGGAGCTGCGACAGCTGCTGGCGGCCGAATGTCAGACGGGCTGACGAGCAGCTGAGCTAGACATTAACCGCACTGCAGCCGTCAGCGGGCATGCCTCGTGGCTCACATCTTTGTCGCCGGACGGCTTTACGACATGGTGCCAAGTCTGAACGGCTGGTGACTATAAAGCCCAGGACAGTTCTGGAGGTGAGGAGCTCTGGCCTACGCATGCATGAGCTTGGTGTGCTGGGTTGTTTGGCGGGTTGGGATATATACCAAGCCGTTATGTATATACCTTTGTTACCCTTCATAGAGATTCCATCACGAAATAAGCTTTCTTGGCTGGTCGGTACCAATTGTGTGAGGCAGCTTTTGCGGCTATTACAAAACAGAATATGGTAGCCTACTTTCATCTTGAAGCATGAATATTTGAAGCGATGAAATTTTCTCAACTGAGCGGGCAAGGTCAAACGGTCCAAAATATAAGTATCTGGCCTTCCTGATTCCAGTGATACATGGTTTGTATGCCTGATCTGCATTCACAAATGTGACGTTACCACCCTTTTTTCCGGAACATTTGGCATGCCATCAACTTTTGGATGACCTAATAAATTCGGAAAGCTGTGCTATCCTCCCTTAGTAACAAGTTGTGATAAAAAAACACCCGAGAAACAAGTCCCACAAATAGAAACTAGCCGCATACAGTCACGGTGAATTTGATGTCAGACAGAGTTATTGTTTGATGAGCGAAGTGCGCCACCTTCTTCGCTGGTACTTGCATCGCTAACTTCCGATGTTGCTCAATACTTATCAAGCCGGAGACGCAGTAGCGTGTATGTATGTTCTGTTTTTGTGCCTGTTTATGGGGAAATTGTTGCAGTAATGTTTGTAATGATGATGACAACAATTTGTCCAGGAATCGTCTAAGCTCGTGCAATACAATACAAACTAACCAGGCCGATCACAACAAAGCGACTTCTTTGAAATCCCACCAAACTAAGCACACTTTCAGACGACAATGTTGTTGGAATCCCCGTCACAGGCATGGGGTATTCAGTCTCCAGCATTATATTCCTAGACGCAGGGCATCATAGCCACAAATTTGATAGTTTTCAGGTACCTGGGGCTATGTTATTCCTACCAACTTAATTTTTCCTCCTTCGAAGCCAAGCCTCAGGATCAGCCACTGCACTCTCGAGCATTTACTGTACAGTGCGGTGAATAATGGCATACAAGACCTCGGCGGAAACATTCAAACCTGCTACCAAATCTGACGGCTGCTATTCAATGTCAAACCTGCTATTCAATCTCACCGCGGAGTAGCCAAGGTACCTCGTTTTTTCAATGGGTTGATGTTATCATTGTTCTTGCCTCTGGTAACGTTGTTGTAATCGATAGGTGTGTTTTCGGACAAAGATGGGATTTGAAAATTGCATCAGGGATACTTTGTCTTAGTTTCTTAACGCACGGAAAAAAAGACAAAGAGCTCCGTTTTTCAGCATCACATGCCAGGTATTGAATATGTATGTGATTTATTGTTGTTGTCCAATGCCCCTAAGCTAAGAAGCTGAAGTTACAAATAATACACTTCAAACTATTGGATATCAGGCACCATTTCATCGCTCAGCAAATGACGGCGTATTTGAGTATGTCCGCTGGATGCTTTCCACAAGGAGAATGGATAATATCTGGTGACACAAATCGACGGCTGGCGACATTTGTGGGTGACGGTTTGTGTATTTACCACATTACCGGTGTGACAACCAGACGGAGGATTGTGTTGTGCAGTCCTGCCTCATCTAAGCATCACAGCGCGGCCTTCAGCAGCCACCTGGCCGATTTGGTAGGGAAGGAAGCTGACTGGCTTCAAAGAGTTTTGCTTATCAAACGGGGAGCGCATTCGTGTTTTGGTGCTTGGTGTATGTACATACGAACAGCCTACCAATTTCCAGCTCTGGACAACTAACTTAACTATATTTAGCTCGTCATTACGGCCAAAGTATTATCATTTTCAGGTTTCTTGTAGACACCAATGCTGTTTGGCGCACGCCAACCCTGCAGCAGCAGCACCCCCCCCCCTCCGTTCGCGCAACTGTCCTTTGCGGTTCTCTGGGACAATGTACATACACTGGTAGGTATAGGTATAGACAATGTACACAACATAGGTATTCGCTGGCTGTCCTCAGGGCGGCCACGGACTCGATGTGCACCGCCAAAGAAGGGACACTGCGCCCCCGATATCTAGCACGCACCGCGCGAGTCCAGGACACATCCGACTGGAACCCGTGGCGCATCTCGTAGTCCCCGCTTGCAGCAGGTGTTCGTCGCGCTCCTCACGCCTGGGGAAGGGCGGTCTGGAGAAACGGTGTCCGAATTGCATATTATGTGCGACAACACTATCTTCTGACAGTGATCTTCATACAGATGTACGACACTATTTTCTGACAGTGATATTAATGCCTGGGCATGGGCTGATGCTGAATATTCCCATGAACATTTATGAAGCACCCAAACCGCCAAGTTCGCTACGCCGAGAAGTGCTGAATTGTCCCCATTGTTTGACTTGAACTCAAGCCTATCAAGTCGATAGGAGCAAGTCCATCAGGTCCATCAGCATGGGGTCTGATAGATAGCTGTTCGAGCAATTAAAATAACTTATCTCCTAGCCTAAATGCCCCTAGTGGACATTATATTTACACAATACATGCAGGCATGATCATGGATTCCTTAGTGAAGTCTGTTACAGACACCTTGCTGCAATCTGCTTCAATCATCGCCTTGGCTCCAGTAAAAACAAGCGGCGGGAATTTGGTACATCTTGGCGGAAAAAAACTTGGTTGTTTGGACGTTTTCGAATCGTTCATGGTGATATTTATCCTCAGCCTGGACATGCCGTTGGTGCACTCGTTTTTTTTTCCCACACTATAACCGGATTATGTCCGCTGTTGAGAACGGACACATTCGATCAGTGGTCCGGCGTATGTGAGCCGCGAACGGTGATCGGTGCGGCAACGGTGCACGTCGGTAAGGTACGTGTCGTCGCCGGCGAGCACACAGCCGCACCGTATCGATTCCATTGACGGCTGCACAACGCTCATGGCCGTGACGGGACGCAACTGCACCCGGGTCCGGCGTCGGCCCGCGTCCCGACCACTCGGCGGAGTGCACGAGCGCGGCGCGACGCCCTCGCCTCCGGCGCCGTCCCGTCCTTCACTGCCAACTAGTGAAGAACACCGCGCGGCCCGAAGTGGGTCGTCACGCGATTGAGCGGCCACGGTCGACCGCAGCCGACCGAGTACAGTATGCTGGTCGCTACGTTACCACTGCTCCGCGCGAGTCGCAGACCTGGTACGCATCATGAGGAGGTGAGATGCCTGCGGCAACACATCTGTACAAGAAGAAAAAACCGCACGCATCCTTGCTATAATTGTAATACTCAAACATCATGCGGAGCAAGAAATACATGCTATGACATGGCCACAACAAGAATTGAACAAGAATAGCACGAAAATAGTACTTCGCTTCACCTTGGCAAGGCATGAATGGCAATGCGAATATATCACCACAGTGGCCTCGTATGATCCTTGGACATTGTGAGCTTCGGACGTTATGGTCTTTGGTAGTGAATAAACCTTGAATGCTATGACATGGCCAGATGTTAACGAGGGAACCGTGGTCATATATTTACATTGGCATCAATTCCTTGCCAAGGTGAAGCAAATTAATAGATTCTAGAGGCCATATCATACCATACAAGGTTCGTTTTCCCCCAAAATTCATAACGTGCAAAACTCACTAGGTACAAGGCTCATAGCGTACAAAATTTCGAAATAGCGTCGAGTCATTTATCAACAACTTCCGTCCGCGGGATTTTATAAAGACTATGTGAGTGGGCGATTCACAAATTTTTACTACATCAACGAAGCATCCAAGCTCGAAAAGCATACAGGAACCACGCACACTCCCCCCCCCCACATATATATATATATAAATATATATATGAACCATATAACCATATACCATATAACCATAACCATAACCATATATAACCATATAACCATAACCATATAACCATATATATAACGATAGAAACTCAAAGTCTGCAAATAGGGACAGCAGCAGTTCAAGTTCATCTAGTGATAAAAGAACTCAGTATGAAAAAGCCAAAGGTGGTTATGGAGCATTTGTTAAGTGTATGATGTTTAATGCTCAGAGTATCCGTTCCAAATTTGATGAGTTCCAGTGTTATGTTGCTGAGGAGGAACCAGATTTTGTTTGCATTACGGAGGCATGGGTCAGTGAAGGGTATTTTGGAGATAACTTACAGGACTATGAGATCCAGGGATACAATATGTTTTTGTGCAATAGGGGTCCAGCAATGAAAGGGGGTGGTGTAATGCTCTAGGTGAATAGCTTATTCAGTTCTCAAAAAGTAGCAGGTGGGGATAAAAATGTGACTGTGGAGTCCATTTGGCTTGATGTCACTGTGGGAAAAGGCAACAGCAATACTCTTAGGATAGGAGCTTTCTACCGATCAGGAACCCTGCCACATTCGCAGCAACTGGAGCTTGACAAGGTGATTTGTGAGGAAATCAGTAGAAACTTTAAGAGGAAGTGCCCTATTCTTGGTGACTTCAATCTAAAAGGTTATGAAAATGCTGGTGTTGGCTCCCCATCATGCAAAACGTTTAGGAAATGCCTTGAAGAGGACCTGTTCTTACACCAGTTTGTATCGGAACCTACCAGGCATGGTTCATTCTAGGACCTTGTATTCTCGGATTTAAGTGACTTGGTTCAAGACTTGACTGTAGGCGAAACTCTGGGAAGAAGTGACCATAACAGTTAGATTCAAGGCACATGTAGGGGAAATTATCAAGGATAATTTGGTATAGGTTCCAAATTTCAACAGAGCAGACTTTGACTGCATGAGAGCGGCTTTAAGTGCAATCAGATGGCAAGAAGAATTCTCCAATTTAAATGCCTGTGAAATGTGGGAAAAGTTCAGATCTTACTTGAAGGAAATTCAGATTAGACATGTCCCCTAAAAGCAAAGACGCAAAAGAAGGGTAGGAAAGCCAGCATGGCTTACGCCAGACTTGATAAAAGCAATTAAGGCTAAGAAAACTGCATTTAGAGTCTTTAAAGAAGCCTCAAATGTCATTAATCCAAAGGCGTATCGGAAAGCTAGAGACACTGTGAAGCAAAAAGCCAGAGCAGCAAAGCGAGCAAAAGAACTGGATTTAGCTAGAAACTGTAATGGGGACAGTAAAGAGTTCTTTAGTTTCTACAAGGTGAGTAAAGTTTCTAGCACAATTGGTCCACTGGAAGTAAACGGGACTACACTGGGTGAGGATAGTGAGATGGTTGAGGAGCTGAGCAAGCAGTTTAAATCAGTATTTACATTGGAAGATATGACCAATCTGCGGACCGTACACCATAGTTCAGTGACATGGGATCTGACAAATGATGGTGAATTCATTGATAGTGATGTTGTTTACAATCATATCAGGAAAATAAAGCCAAACAAGGCAGCAGTACCTGATGATATTTACGCTAGGGTGTTGCGGGAAACTGAAAAGGAACTGGCATTTTCACTTAGTATAATATTTTGTAGATCAGTTTCACGAAATTAAATTCCAACAGATTGGAAAAGGGCAAATGTAGTTCCTATTTTCAAGAAAGGAGAAAGAGGGAAAGTTGAAAACCATAGGCCAGTAAGTCTCACATCCCTAGTCTGCAAGGTACTCGAATCAATTATCAAGGATCGAATAGTTAGTTATCTGGAAGGTAGCAGATTGATTCAAGATACTCAACATGGGTTTAGAAAAGGACGATCGTGTCTCACAAACCTCTTGGACTTTTTGAACTTCGCCACAGAACAATTTGATCAGGGAAATCAGGTTGATGTGGCATATCTTGACTTTAGTAAGGCCTTTGACAAGGTACCCCATAATCGGTTAATGACACAGCTTCAGTCCCATGGTATTGCAGGTAGCATCTTAAAATGGATAGAGTTGTGGCTTTCAGATAGACAGCAAAGAGTGATGCTAGATGGTACAAAGTCATCATGGCAAAATGTTCTTAGTGGAGTCCTCCAGGGGTCAGTACTTGGGCCACTACTGTTCATTATATTTGTAGATAACATTGAAAGTGGCATAAGCAGTAAAGTTTTGAAATTTGCGGATGATTTGAAGGTCTTTAGGGCAATAACAGGTCAAGATGAGCATATCGCGCTGCAAAAAGACAGACGAACTTGGGAAGTGGTCCGAAGAATGGAAATGAAATTTAATTTTGATAAGTGCAAAATCATGCATGTAGGTAAGCAGCATATGAAGGCTCCATACTTCATGGGTGGCCAAGTGCTATCGGTGACCAAACAGGAGAAAGAAGGATTTAGGTGTTATTTAAATACAAAACTGGGGGCATCAGAACAGACCAAGGAAACCGGGAAGGAGGCACTGAGAATGCTAGGGGCAATAAATAGGAATGTATCATACAGAAGTGAAGAAGTGATCAGGAAGCTTTACCGCGCATACGTCAGGCCAAATTTGGAATACTGCATCCAAGCTTGGTCTCCTAGCTATGAAAAAGATTGTTGGCTTTTAGAGAGAGTACAAAAGAGGGCTACAGAAATGGTTAATGGCATAAGCAACCTGGCATATGAGGAAAGATTGAAGAAATTTAATATGTTTTCACTTAGATATAGAAAGCTGAGAGGAGATCTCATCGAGGTCTTTAAATTTGTCCATGGTCTGGAGAGGGATACCTTGGGGAAATGTTTGAATTGAACAGAAATGATGCAATTAGAGGTCATAAATTCAAAATTAAAGTAAACCACAGCAGAACAAGGTTAAGGCAAACTTTCTTCACCAACAGGGTAGTAGAACACTGGAACCAGCTGCCAGATAACATTGTCAGTAGCAGCACATTGAACATCTTTAAGAACAGCATAGACAATCATTATAAGAATAGAGGGCTTGCTTTTCAGTATTACAGGGAGGGCTTATTGACAGATTTGGTGGACAACTGGTTCAGTGTACAAGAGCCCTTGTGGCTCATAGGTGCACTAATATTTTATGTCTTTATGTCTTTATGTCTTTATATATATATATATACCATTATCACGGTAGTCGACGTTTGCGTTTTGTCGTTGTCTCGCTCTCATGCCTTTACGGTGCTTCAGCCGCATATGAAACAGCACCGGCCAGCCTCTCCAACTACGACAGAATAGGTTCTGGTCACCCTCTTCAACGAGTGTTCCACAGCCTGTGTGTGGACGAGATATGGCTCCACCTGCAACGGCTGGCCGACCACGCGCCTGCTCTCGTCCTCTGTCAGGTCTCTGGTCAGTGGCGGTCACGGGCCCGCCGCTGACTAGGGGATCGCCGAGTGTCCTGTCGCTCCCATTCGATGACACTCTGTCAGTTATCGACCCGAAGGTTAACGGGAGCGGCAGCCGGAACTGACTGGTCTACTCTGCTGGAGTGCCGGTCGGGTTCTCGGCATGCGTCAGACAGCTCACTCACGAACTACAAGCTCGCCGTCGGCTACCATTTCCGGAAGAATATCCTCTGGGTGGCGTCAGCTGGTATTTATTTGGATCACATGCCGCACCACATGCTGCGGATGGCTCGGAAGCTGACACAATTGTTCCAGACCGGCGTGTCTGCGTCAGCTTCCACTGACTAACAAGTGGCTGTGTGACTGCCAGCTTTGAGTGGTTTGGAGTCCTTCTGCCGCTCGCCTTTTCTCTGCCGATGTCGGGATCTCTGTATAGTTTGGTTTAGGTCGACTCTACCGATGACCATCTGTTGAGCGCCACGCTGAAAAGAAAGGAATTTCTTTAGACGACACTTTGTCAACGTTCAAGTACTGACGCTCGTTCAAAACCTTCCATCTGGAATCCGCAATATCAAGAAGTTGATGAATCATTTTTACTGATTTCGGAGCTCTGGGAATTTCTACCAGCAGGTGGACAGGTGGATCAATCGAGAGGTGGTGGTCGGTCTTGAAGATGTGGCACTAGGTGAATCAACTTTTATGCATCTGGCATGGCAGATTTTCATCTTGCGTTTAGCTCTCTTCAACAGGTTGGTTTTCGATTGCCCACACATCGCTGACCACTGTGACAGGAAGTTTGATGACAAGCTGATGGCTGTGCGACTGTGTTCCTCGCTTCACACTCCCTCAGCACACATTAGTCCAGGTCAGCCACGACCTGGAGTGTGCTTACATAGGACCGGGGGGACGAGACACATGCGAAAGTATACGAAACAGCGTCAGCGATTATCAGTGCGCTATGGGCTCTGACGCTCCCAGGGCACCGTAGTTCAAGCAATGGCATCCATGCTGGCTAGAAGAGCACGAGAGAGAGTGTGTGAGTGAGAGAGAGAGAGAGAGAGAGTGAGACAGAGAAAGAGAGAAAAAGAGATGGAGGGAGAGAGTTTATCGCGTAATTCACTGTATTATGAAAGTATAAGGAAATTCTCCTTCCGGTCGCCGATTGTACGATTAAGAACTTCTAAATAGATTGCTACTTCTGAAAGCAAAGTCTTAAATACAAAAATCATTACATCAATCAACCATTCTTACTGCGGCCACCTTGCAACCAAAACCCTCATCGGAGCGACGAGTTCGCCATTTCCAGTTTGCACATCCGCATGGGATGTACAGCTCAAGCTTATTTATTGTTTCTTATGTTCGTATGGTTTCTTAGTAATTAACATTCGTTTTCTGCACCACTTGATTGAACAGTCTTACTAGCAATACGGTTTGATTTTTCAAAGCAGAGCATCCGCATAGCTCCTGCAAAGGCATCGTACACAACGTATGCGGCACAATGTCGTGAACGTATTTTACGGTGGTTTGTTTGAGTCTTGGGAGTTGTTCGTCTCGTTGATGCATTGCTATCTTACAGTTGCCGCCTGTTGAATCTGACCGAGTAGTTTGCATCAGGCGTCTATATATGGTGGATTTCCTTGCAACACAGAAATCCAGCTGAACGCATTAAGCGGAACTTCAGCCCCCCCCCCCACACACAGACACACCCCAGTGGGGGGGATTCAATGCAGCCGCTCCACCCCGCAGTGACGTCATCACTGCTAGCAAAAGCGGTGCAGCAAAGGAGCATGCCTACCGTCACTGTCAGTCTCCCCTGCTGACCTCTGGATGGCGACTGACGCCATCGAGCAATACCACGGATGACGCAGCGACCTTAGTCTCTCAGACGATTGTAAATATCCCAGACGTGTCACGACGTCTCTGACACCGACACCATGCTTCACGAGATCATAGATGGATTTAGGGTTGTGTAGGGAGCGCCAACAACTTCGGTTATTTACTGGCCATCCCACTCTCCCCTCGCCGGCCCCCGGAAACCACGTTTTCCGTATGAGCAGAACGGTACGTGTCTATGTGATGGCCACTGCAGCACGACGAGGCCTCCTTCGACCTCCGCTTCGGCAGTGTCGTGTGTTCGATGATCCGATGAAACATTCGCCAGTGTTGGCACGTGCGGAGCAGAGGAGACTATGTGGCGGCTTCTCTCAGCATATCGGCGCGCGTCAGGGGGAAGAAGCAGCCGTGGTGTTCTGGGCACCTGGTTGTGCTGGCACGTCGAACATAAAAGTTTCCACAATGAAGCCGTCCAATTCCACCAATCCCACACTGAAGGAAGTGTTACATTTCCTCAGTTTGCATGGGCATCCGACAACACATTCGAAGCTGGATGGGATCAATCGAAGCGCTCAGCTACATTCGTCCGGGGCGTTTACACAGGATTGTCCATTTTGGGATCGTATTATCCATTTAAGGACATGGGAGCAAAATTTGAACGCATGGGAGCATTTCGCCAAATGCGGCGCACGTCAGACAGGATGAAAATAATTATGATTTTTCTGTACGACAGGCAGCACCAAGCGAAGGGTTACGCTTAAAACGAACAACATGTGGCTGGTCCTGTTTTGCTGCGATGTTTTTTAAGTGCTGCACAGGGAAATCCTAGGCAGCTTATACAAACGTATTATTGGGACGGAGTCTGGCCAGCCTATTGTATGCAATAATATTTAGGTCGGGTAGGTTTCAAAACACACAGAAAAAATGCATTGTACATTGCACATGGTCTTACCCAAAGCCACCTTCGTTGGTCGTATTGTGCTCCCCAACTTAAAAGCAAGAATTTGCGATGGAAATGAGTGCTCACATCATCCTAATCACACTCATCAGCAGGCCATTTGAAAATGTTGATGACAATATGGTGATATTTTGAGAAAACTTTTTGGATTTAAAAATGTTGTGACAAAAATGACTCAGCATGTGAATTTACCAACCAGGGCAGGCTATAATTATTTTATTCTACTATTCCAATTATTCTTTGTCATAGATTACACCACCAAAAGCTGATTTTCCGTATTATTACATTTTGCACATGCACAGCATGAGCAAACGGCAATGGCGGCCGTTGTTCGCCAACTGTAATGTAAATATTTTCAGTGAAGATGTGTGATGACATGGTCTTAGCCACATCGATAAACGTGGTTTATATACACCGGTTTTCTTAAAACGGTGTATGTACTGAAGAATAATACCGAATTGTGTGCAAATATGTAACCCAGCCTACCCTAAACTAATCGAACCTAGACTACCCTAACCTAACCAAACTTTACCTTCCTGGTAAATTCACATTATAGGTCCTTTACTATATTTTAAGAAAATCGTTGAGGCCGTTTTTCTCCCCGTTTTTCTTGAAATATAGTAAACGACCTATAATGTGAATTTACCAGGAAAGTAAAGTTTGGTTAGGTTAGGTTAGGCTAGGTTCGATTAGCTTAGGGTAGGTTGGGTTACATATTTGTAAACAAGTCGGTGTGATTCTTCACTTTATATGAACATACCCATCGCTGCTTTTTCGGTAGTATTGAATTTTTCAGGCACGATACGATCCAAGAAGATTGGAAGCCATTGTTCGTCAACCGCAATGTAAGCATTTACAGTGGAAATGAGTGGCCGCATCATCTTAATCACCATAATAACACTGTATGTGTAAGGAGGCTTACATTTTTTCGGCACCAAAATTTGTATATATTTTCCCATCCGAACGGGCCGCCATACTTCCAGCCAGCTCCCGGCCACCTTACCCGTCCCTTTAAAATATTTGCCCGGAAAGCACATGCGAGTGGCGCCTGCGCCCAAGATCAAACGGGCGGTGCGACAATAACAGGCGGCGAACGCGAGTAACAGCTTGGCACCGCGAACAGCTGGCCACCGGAGGTGCAAATACCAGCTGGACCACCTCCGGAAGAAGGGTCATCGGCCCGTGAGGTCGGTGGCCCGGACGTAAAGACGTCGCCACCCAAGCCATAAAAAAAAGCATGAAGGCCCCAGGCGGCAAAAGCCCAAACCAATCAGGAGCGCGAACTCTCCCCGAAACCCTGGGAGTGGGTACATCAGAAAAAGAAGACGGGGCTAAATAAAATTCAGGAGAGCAGAACAGGACAGATGGGGAGAGAGGAGAGACGCGAAGATGGGTTTGGAACACGCGCGGCGGTGGACGCCGGACCGACGCCTGAGGGCCGTCCAGCGGTGGCCAGATGGCTGAGTTTTCGGATGGGGGAGAGGAACTACTCAGCCAAGGCCACTCGCCACTCACCATCGGGCATGCGAGTGCTAAACTTCTGACATGTCATCCTCTCCCCCAAACCTTTCCGAACCAACCTAAATTCTCTTCCGCGGCTTCTATCTTCTCACCAAATTCATTGCTGGAAACGACCTGTCTCATGGGGGGGGGGGGAGGACCAAATAGGATAAGTTCAGGATGGCGAGGAGGTGGACGGAGATGTCGGAGATGGCGAGAAGTATATGAGCAGTGTGTGCGTACTACGATGCGGTGTATGTAAAGGTAAATGTATTAGATTAAGCATATACATTCTCTGGTGGCATCAGCAAAGACCGGTGGTAGCATTTCGGCAGTGACGGAGAGGAGGAGCGGTAGAGCAGGGCCTGATAACATAAGATAGAGTGCAGCAATGGACGAGGTGAGAACTACGACCCTCTTGAAACGGTGCCCGCGTAGTAAATACCTCAACGACCAGGTGCGAGGAGGGGAGGATATTTACGTCCAGAATTGAACTGGCGGCCGTGCCGCGGGTGATGAGGGGTGCCCGCCGCGCTTTTCGCTCTGACCGGGTCATCAACACCCGACCCGTACACTGAGATAGTACCATGAGTACTTCCCGACAAGGTGGAAGGATTCACACAATTATGCTTGGATCGTGCCTGACATTAATTTATACTATAAAGTAAATTGATAAGCGAGGCAGCCGACCTGCGAGCCGTCCTCCTATGGACGGAACGTTTCCGGGTGATGGTGGTGACTGTTGAAGCCAGGTAAATTGTCTAGAATATTATGGCTGTTGTATATATGACGTGCGTTTGGTTAATGCCTGATTGCGAGAGGGTGCTATGAACGGACACTTCGGGGGTATTAGTTCACCTGCTCTGGATCTTTGACCGCAAAATCACGCTGGCCTCTGCGATCCAGCGGTGCAGGTGAGGTGGCGAACATGGTATGCATGTGGGAGGGGCCGATAAAGTGGCCACCACATTGCGTTCGACGGAAGTCTGGCGCCGGACTATAGGGTATAGGCAAAACATTGCCCGTTAGTTTGTCCACCCCCGAACTCTGCACGTGGGCACGGTTGGTGCAGACAGTTCGAGGGATACATGGACGGGTTTGGTGTGCCATAAGCCCCGAGGCCAAAACTCATAAGGCCGGTTAGGTTATAACGACGACCGGGTACGTGCCCAACGTGGTAGGGATCCGTGCCCGCCCGTGGGATACGTCAGACCTGGTCGCAAGTGTACGACGAATAAGGCCCGGCGCGGCCTCGATCGAACTTAAGGCTAGGTATGTCGGTCAAAGACACCAGAGCACTTGTATCAGCCCTCGGAGTCAGTACGATGAGCCCCTGGTTGCAGTTAGACTTTGCCCAGGTGAGAAACGCTGCCAATAATGGCTAGGCCGGGGGGAGGGGGTCGGGAGCTAAATTTTGAGACCAAGAAATTAATTAATTATTAAGAAGAGCATGAATGGGGCGAGCGAGTGTGAAGTGAATGGGGGGAATGAATGAATGTGTAGGTAGATTTAAGGATCAGCGGAAGCCGCTTGGGGCTCAACACAGGCACCTATTTTCGTTCGGTACATTGCACAAAATTATACTACTACTAGCGTCCAAAAAGTCCCAACACGGACATGTCATTTAAACCAATGGTAAATATCATTATCATCAATTCTCTAATGCAACGTATTAACTATAATCTGGCTAAAGACTCTCACTTACCTATATGGTGTTCCCAAAACTTTGACCTCGCACATATATAAATTCGTGTCCGGGACGGCAACTCAAACCAACATCACGACGGCTGGGGTTTGGGGATGTGTGATGGAATTGGCGGTGAAATACAGCACAATACACCACAGACATAGACACAACGAACACAGGAGGCAGGCAACGAACAAAGTGAGTTAGGTCAAGCCCTCAATAAGTTCAGCAGTTCAAGTAGTTCAATCAGTTTCAGTTTAGTTTAGGCAATATCTAAAATACATTTCACACACCCATACCAGTCAGATCCAGTCGAAGTTAGGTTGGATCTAAAATACACTAAACACATTTCACACACACACCCCACTCACACCTCACACACCCACACCACTTACACCCACACCCCACGCACCCACCCACCCCACTCACACCCCGCACACTCACACCCCCACTACACACCCCGCACCCACACCCGCCACCACCCGCGACAGCCCACCGACGGCAGAGCCGCCACTCCTACATATGCAATAATTTCTGTTCTTAAAACATGATTCACAACACATAATTATAAGTTGCCGAATAGAATGTTAGGTTTCAATTCGGATGCAATTCAAATGATTTTCCGTCCTTGCCCAAAGCTGATTTTCGGAAGTATTGACACATGCACGGCATGGTTAAACAGCAACGGAGGGAATTGTTTGGCAACTGTAAAATAAGCACTTGCAGTGAACAAACGTGGTGCTGAAACATTTTTCATTCAATTCCTGTGAATGACTTAAAATGCAAATTTGCAGATTATCTACCATGGTACCACTAAAAAACATGTGGCAGTCAAATCCTACCTGATTCGAAACCAGTCATAAACACACTGTGTTGTAGGCAAACACGAGTGGTTGATCAAAATATATTTTAACTTCCAGGTATGGTACATACGAATTAAACAATTTGTGATGAAAATATATGTGGCCTTTCACATCAGGAACCTAAAAAACAAGATTTATCTTGAATACGAGATTATGAGCTTCCAACACAGTGTTCCGAAACAATCACCAATTGTTCGATTGTTCACGACTTGCTTCCTATTGCTTTATGTCTGACGAATAGGATGACTTTCAAAATTTACATAGTTAAGTATTTCTTTACTTCTGGCTATGGGACGCCTTTCAAACCTTAACCCATGCTAGAACATGGGTTTCTCAATCAGATGTACAATTTAAGCAATTCAAATGTATAATATCCCGTCTCTCCTGTCAGATCCTCGCACCCCGTCTCGGGGGGGGGGGGGTCGATGGAGGGCCCTCTAATCTCCAAACTAAGCTTCGCACGAAAACGAAATAGGTGTCATCGGAAAGCGCTCTACGAGTATGGCTAGACACTACACCCCCCCCCCCCCAAGAAAAAGTTCACCAAAAAATTGACACGCCACTAGGGGTACTAGAGTTTCACGACATACATTATGTTTGTGGCTCTGGGGATTTGAAAATACAACATCTTTAGAAGGGTTTGAAAGTACAAAAATTATTTGGAATCTGAAAAGGAAAGCGAAATCGGCCAGGACCATACATTTTTCGGCCACCCAAAAATAAATTGCTTTAATTTCAAAATTTTGAGTTTTCATGTTTTCTTTAATTTTCCTTTTATAATGGGTAGAGTGGACCGAAATATATTGTTCGATTGCTCGAAGTCAACTTGCTGCAATAAAAAATGCTGACCTTAGCCAGAATGTTGTATTTTAACTTGAAGGGCAAATATACGGAACTAATAAGTAATCAAAAACGAAAAAACAAAACAATTCCTCTTGTGCATTTTGTTGCATCTCTAAAGATAAGCAAGCGCTGAAAGTTTCATTGAGATATTTTTATCTGTTAAAGCGTGACGATGGGATTAACTTTTTTGGATGTGAACTCACTTGACCTTGACTATCTCGTTGACCATAGACGACCTGACTTCAACATCTTGACACGACATGTCAAATTGATGTGGAAAAAGGTATGCCAAATTTCGGCGCGCTACCTTGCGCCAATCTTTCGGTATACGCGGAAAACTTAGGGGGGTCGTCAACGACCCCCTCGAGATGGCGCGGGTTAAGATCCGAATAGTTTGACCTCAGCTCTCCGCACAAACTGACGCGTGCATTGCAATACCTCTTGCCACCGAGCGGTACGAAATAATTGAAAGATCTGGTACCAGTTCCAGGATCACTCGAACATCACCTTCGCTCCAGTTATTCTCCTTTGCCCTGTTCATGCGGGAGAAGATAATAACAAAGGCAAAACAAAGCACAAAACAGACAAGGAGGCGTGTCCAGCTTTTATTTTCGGCGCAAATACAACCTAAATCCGTTCATATTACCATAACCCTTCTTGAGAAAGCATTTTGGCGCGCGCTACATTGAAATTTACTTATTGTTTGACAAATGTTTTCATGGGACGGACGATGCGACGCTGCACTGTTTGAGATTCAAATTGGAATTACTGCAGCCCATGTTAGCTGGTTAGCTATGGCACTGTCTTAGACACAACGGAGTAGCCACGCCACTGGGAAGGGCTTTAAAACAAAGCGACCAGGACATAGAGGCTTTCAGCTTGGATCAGCTTTCGGTCTGATTTGGCATGCTCTGAACGGCGGCGTTGAGGTTGAGCTGAATTCATTTCTAACACATATTATAAATTACATGGGCGCATTTTCTTGCGATATGCCTGTTGTTACACTGCGCGGATTCCATTTCACTTTTGTATTCAGTTTCGCCGCCAATAAAATGCATCTACTCACGACATGGAAATTGATCGTAAAGTTGAAGGTCAGTGTCACCACATCGATGGTGCCCAGCTGCACTTAAGCACTACTCGGGCGAATTACGTGCAGCCTGCTGACGCGATGAGAGGACCTTTTCCTTTGGTCGACTGTTGACTGGTAAGCTAGATGCAGCGTGCATCTTGCAAACAATCATCGCGGAGATGACGTGGTGGCTGCACGTGGCAGCATCCACGACCGCGCACATTTACCGCCATGGAAGTCGTCGGCCAGCCGTCAATTTTCATCACGACTGTCGGTATCATGTAGGGCAGTCGCCGTCGGCTCGCTCGTATGGCTGCAGAGTCGCATTACGCCGACCTGGATAGCCGCCGGCCAGGCTCGACTCTGCAGGCACACTGTGCCACGTGCGACCGTAAATTGATCTCGTGCATGACGCGGCAAAACACGAGCTGGTGTGTCGTGGCAGACGAGGCCGATCCACCGATCGCGCGCAACGCTGGGCGGCACTCAGCGGTGCGACACATACCGGCGAGTGCCCCGGGTATTTCCCTATTCCTTGGAACAAATCCATTGGCAAAATGCGAAGCTTAGCACTTCTTTCGATACTGCGTAATGACAAAGTGTACATGCCATCTAGATCTGTAGCCTGTGGCTAATATCAGCGTGACATTTATGTCTGTCATGCAAATGGTAAGTTGTATAGAGTTAAAAACTGAAAACCAATAATTTGGTTCGGGATTCACACTTCATGCTGGCATCATATATGGTGAAAGTGTTATCGTTTAACCATACGTGCATGTACATAGTGTTATTAAACATTCCACTTGACATGATGCATCAGGCAATGTTGTGCAATGCTCGAGTTGGGCCGGTTACTATTGACGATTAGCCCGTGTCCCATGCAACCCTTTTAAATAATGTCGTACAAATTTCCACCGTATGATTTCAACTCTGCCTGGACCATATTTCCAGAGCAGAGGCACAACCCATTAATCGCTCAGCATGTGGCAATCGTTTGTCGATAGGAATTGGCTGGTCACTGACGGGTGACAGTCCCCAATGTGTGGCAGTCTGTCATCAATAGATGACAGTCTGTCATTCGTAGGTGGCAATTTGTCATCAGCAGGCAGCAGTCGGTTAGCGATCGGTGACCAATCGCACTATGAGGTGCGATTGGTCATCATCAGGTAGCGATCGGTCACTATCAGGTATCGGTCAGTTACTATCACATCAGTCGGTGTCTATCACTATCACAACGTCGGTCACTCTCAGATTAAAGTCCGTCACCGTCAGACCGCGATCGGTCGCCGTCAGGCGGTGGTCAGTTAGAAACTGATGACTATCGGTCATCGGAAGCTGACATTCCTGGTGTTATGTCCAGCGTGAGCAATCACAGCTTGTTTGTGACATCTATCTCATAATACAACTACAATGTATGCTTCCGGATTTCAGCTCATGTTTGTGAAATTCCCGCATGCACACGTCACGTGCGGACAGAGTTGTGAATCTGACATCACCTGCCATGCTATTGGTTCCACGCTGGGAAAGCCCGTCGCTGCAGTGATATACAGCACTGCTATCCAGCCCCCGCCACCGCCTCATCCGAGACCTTGGCTTCATGCAGTCACTACTTGCAATGAGTTGTGCGACCGCTAAATCCGACGCTGGAACCGAAGCCCAATTGCGGTCCGCCTGCACAGACTGTGCCGGCAGAGAAGCAGCGGCGGGAGGACTCGGACGGCCAAGCCTGCCAGGCCTCCGGCCGTACGCCAGTACGCGAGTCACGGGCGTGCTCGGTGTCGACCAGGCACGCCGCGTCAGACTCTCATTGTTGGCGTCCTTGACACATGGTCCAACTATGACGTCCGACTGTGGTGGGCCACCGCCTCTCTGCCCGCCGACGGACGGCTCTTCTCTCGGCACGCGATGCCGCGCGCCTTAGCCACCGCTCTCACGGCGGCAAACGAACTACAGGAACCGTCTGCCGCCAGCTCGGATCTGACGCGTGCTCCGGCGATTTTGTCCCAAACTGAGAGAGCGGTCAAGCGCGTGTTTAGATGTGCGCTGTTGTAATGCGCGGAGTCCTGCCGGACATCGGAAAGGAGTAATGAGGAGGCTCTTGCCTACTGCGTAGTATCCTTGTTTCAGGCAAGGGTCGGAAGATGCCTGGCTGTTGCCGCATCACAACACGGCTGCACTGGGCCAGTGTGACCAGCTATTCTCACTGCCGGCGCTTCAGTACGAGCAAGTGTAGCGACTCGAATCCTGTCTGACCAGAACAGGGGATGCCAATGCGCGGAGGTGGTCTAACAAACTGACGCATCGGGAAATTGGTGTCCCAACGCAGAGCATCAAAGTCTCATGCTCTGCTACGAATCATTCGACTGCTTGGTCATGAGTGTCGTCAACCTGTCACGACGATTGGTCGCTCGGCAGATTCGGTAATCCCACGGGTGCTGGGAATTGAACCCATGATCTTATGGGCAAGAGTCCTGCCGACTAAGCTACCACGACTCGCCGCGTAATACAGGTGATGCGGATTACGTAAGGACGCTTACTTTTTTTCAGCACACACTTTTTGAAAATATTTTCCCACCCGAACAGGCCTTCTCCTTCCATTCCCATTATTTGCTCTGAACCATAGGCAAACTCGAGTGGCGCCGGGGCTGAGAACACAAAGGGCGACTCCGGGAACAACGCCTACGGGCAAACCCGAGTAATGGCCTGGCACCCCGTCAGCTGGCAAACAGAGGTGTGAACACCAGATGAACCAGATCCAACAGAAGGGTCATCGGCCCGTGAGGACGGCGGCCCGGGTCTGGAACATCGTCACCCTATCCAACAAAACGCCATGAAGGCACCAGGTGGCAAAGGCAAAGGCGAAGGCACACTCCACCAATCAAGAGCGGGAGCTCACTCCGAAGCCCTGGGCACTCCCAGGGCTTCGGACTATAGAAAAAAAGGAGATTGGGCCACAGCGAACTGAAGAAAACTGGCGGACAGACAGAAAACGCTCAAACTCTCTGAACCTCACACTCTCGGAAGCTCTCGGACGCTCACTCACTCTCGGGAGCCCCCCCTCTCTCTCTCTCTCTCTCTCTCTCTCTCTCCCTCGGAGATGGAGTAGCTCGGGCAGAGTCCGGACGACCGAAGAGGCCAGACGACCAAAATGTGAGTACCGTCGGGCTGCCATTCATTCTTCCTTCTTCCAAACTGGCCTCACTTTTATCACAATCTCCGGGGAACAAGAATCTCCGAGGAAGTCGAGAAGAGAGGGACGACGCACCTAAACCACCGGCAAAATGTGAGTGTCGTCGACCGACGCCTTCCCTCCATCTTCTGGCTACCCCATGGACCCTACTCAGCGAAACCGTACAGGCTCTCCCCGCCCGGCGCCGTCACCCCAACCCACGAGGGTACCACCCGGTCGTAGATGGGGTGATTCTATTATATGCGATTTGGCGTAGGTGAAGTCAAGTTAAAAACCCGAACGGCGAGGCGACGGACCGCACGACTGGGCGGTCGTGTAAACACGAGAGGTGAGGGTGCCTTATCTCGAGGGGAGCTCACGGGAAGGAAGGATGCCGGACCGCGCAGTTTCAGGGGGGGGGGGAACCGTCCCTTCAGAGGCCATAGGGCCACTTTAATTTCTGACGTCATTCGTCAGAAATTTCTTGCGCATTTACTACGCCAGAGTACAGCTGTCCTTTCAAATCTCTGGTGGTGGTGCGGCGGCTACGTACGTCTTTGATTAGGCTCTCGTAGTAATGGGATACTGCTCTGTGGCTAAGTGTGCTTCATCATTCAGGAACAATCATGACATCTCGTATTTTAATTTTCCGAAAGATACTAAAAGGAGAGCAGAGTGGTTGTGCCTGTGTGCGAGACAGCGCCGGATGAACTTGAATACGGCTCGGATCTGTTCGAACCATTTTGTGGAAGGTGACTTTGACCCATCATGCCTACTGGAATGGTCTATGGGCTTCAAGGGCAAGCTGTTCCTGCGCAAAAACTCTATTCGTCTGTGAACATTCCACCAAGGTATATGTAGCCATCTGTTCATTTTCAGCACTTTTAATTCAAGTTACGTGACTTGCGTTGGCAACCAGTCCCAGGCTATTTGTAGAAATGCTAAACATTTCAAGTGGGTAATTCTAATTGAATATTTATTGTAAATAAATATTGATAAATAAATACTAAATATGAATATTCATTTATACAATATTTCTACCTGCAAATAACTGCCTGTATTTTTTGTACATGCCTGCCTTAGCATGCAGACTGAGGTTCTCTCACCAGGTTGGCTCTCTCACCTGGTTCTCTCACCTGGTTGGCTCCTCAAATTCTCGAGCATCACTCACCCAGAGATGAGTTCCGTGACCGATGAAGGGGAGCCCGTATCTGCAGGTACGCCAGTCCCCTAGACTAAAGAAAAGTATGGTTATCAGATAGACAGGGCAAGACACAGGAACTGGAAAGTGTACCCTAAGCAGAAATTGTATGCTTAGAGTAGCCACATCTCCTAATATGTTGTAGTCCGAAAATATTTATCATGGAAGCTAAGAAAGTTGAAGTATAGAGAAGAAAAGCTACTGTACAAGTAGTTATATTAGTATATTACCATAGTTGGTCCTATTCAATATATTCGTACGACAATGTGCAGATATTTGCATGCGGTGCTGCTTTGAATGTCCCTATGTCTGTTAAGATTACCACATCTTCAGGCAGGGAATTCTAGGTGGCACAGCATCTGAGGCTAAAATCTTTCTTCCTGCAATCTACTGATGCTCGCCCGTGTGCCAATTTCAGAGAGTGGCCACGTGTGTTCACTGAAGGTGCCAGCACAAATATGTCAGTGATCTTAATGGAAGAATGGCCAAGAAAAATCTTCGAGCATTTGATCATGTCTGCTCGAATTAATCTACCTTTAACTGAGTACAAATCTAGTTTCCGTAATCGAGCTCCATAATCCAGACCATTCATGCCCTCTATGTTTCTTGCCCACAATCTCTGTAGCGAGTCTAAATGCTTTAAATCCCCAATGTAACCGGTGTTCCAAACACATGATGAAAACAATTTTCAATGAAGAATGAAGTGTGACTATTGTCATCAAGTTTCATTTCCACGGGAAAATGTTCGAGAGCCAATCCGTTACTCAATTTACATCCGTGAATATTTGCCAAACTCCATCCAATCCATCGCGTTCTTCATACCAAACGAATTTCCGAACGCAGGGGAGCTGTTTTGTATATTTTTGAAGAGGCGAGGGCTACTCTTCCAAATCCATTTGGGCCAGTCCCTTACCTTCATTCATGTATTCCATCCCTCCCCCTCTCCCGCCACGATAATTTTCAGAAATCAACACCGGTGTCCGTACGAACATCAAATCCTTCTTATGATCGACAAGCAATTACAAGGAAATCGAAAGATGGCACACCCAAAGAACATTACAAAAGAGCAGCGGAGTGGTCCGTGTGTGTGTGTGTGTATGCACTTGTAAGGCGTGAAAAACGAGGACCAAATTTGAGTACACCCGGACAACCGATTACCGGAGGTGAAAACCTAGTACCACTTCCGGTCCTCGCTATTTTTCACAAGTTAGAGGCGATTCTTATCGTCGTCTAAGTCACGTGACGAAGTTTCATGATGGTCCTACATTTTCGCGAAACATGTGATTGTGTGTGAGAGGAGTGCAAAAGTGTGTTTGCGAAGCGACGCGCCTAACCGTGTGTGAAAAAAAACCCGATGGAACCTCCGGCACTTGCTGAATAGTGGTGGATGGTTTACTTTACATATGTGTGGTGATACTGCTGTGGAAAGGTATCAAATTGATTGCATGGAGAAATCTTACTTGTATTATATGTCTATTTTCGCTATTTATTATTATAAAACATCTTACTTTACATTTGGTAGAGCATACATTCATACGTATCTTTCAGCATTATCAACAGCTGATGAAACATTTGGAACTGCATTGTGGGTGGGTCTGTTTTGCTGTCGTAGGTGGTGCTGAGTGATTAATGCTGGTAATGTATGCTGATAATGCTGAGTGTTTGGAGGTGCTTTTCTCAAAGATTGTCTTCTATTCCCTAAATTCTACATATAAAAAGAGTAGTAAGACTATTGCAAGTTTGAGATCCATGCTTCCAAAATTACGCGAGTCAAGTTAGCTTCGCCGGTGCAAATTATAGGACCTACTCATAGAATGTCAGATGCATTTATGTTCGATGGAATTGGAACCACTAATGATTCTTAAGTTTAGCATGCGACCAATGACAGTGCATTGCAAGAATCGGCTTCAAAGCAGATCATATTTAAGATGAATTAACCAGGGGCGTGGGTGGGAAACTCCCCTACTTCCAGCCCCGGGAGCCGGTCATGTGCGTGCTTTGCATACAGCTGGGGAGGGCGCCTGTTAGAGCTGACGTGCCCCATAATGCTACCATTTAGCATGGAACCCCATCGGGTGGACCCACAGCCGATGTGAGTTCTCCAATTTCCTTCATGTATTCTGTCCTTAACACGCGCCCTGGAGGGGGGGAGGCGAAATCCGCCCACCCCTCCTGTTTTTGGTAGATAACTCCAGATTTCACCGGCCGATATACGTTATTGTTTGCGTACCTGCCAATATATGACCGGCACGCTGCTTAAAGTAAGAAAAACGAAAATCGACCGAAAATTTTTCGAGTTATAGGTCGGTAAACCCAAAACGTTTTCTCAGCGCCAGACCACAAATATCGGCGCTGATGCGCTTCCCGCATATCGGCAAAAAGGAAGTGTTCTTGGCAACACTAGCGACTTGTTTGATGTATATTGTTATGCTACATTGTTCCAAAGTCATGTCAGGTCACCGAGGTCAGGTCAGGTCAAGTTTATGACAGGTTAACACACGCCCTGGTGTGGTAGATGGCGAAATCCGCCCACCCCTCCGATTTTTCGTACACAACTCCATATTGTTCCGGCCGATATGCGCCATTTTTCCGTACCTGCTTAGAAATAACCGGCGCATTGCTTAAATCAAGACAAATTGAAATCGACCGAAAGGTTTTTACGTTATGGGCCGTGAAATGTTTTTAAAAAATCGCAGCGGCAGACCACAAAAATCTGAGCTGATGCGCTTCCCGCAAAAGGGAAGTGCTCTTGACAACACAAGCGGCTTGTTTGATGCATATTGTTATGCTATATCATTTAAAAGTCATCTTAGGTCGCCGAGGTCATCATGACAGGCTAATGGAACCAAGCATGGTCAACTGGAATGTTATCATAAATGGAAATGACTGTCATGCGATTTACGTCACTTTGCACGTTACTCCCTCCACATCCTACTGTTTGTCATTGTGTGCTTAAGTGTTTCTATACTTTATTCAAGTATTTCACTCCTTTATTTGCGAAGCCGATTGTGCCGAGCCGCCAAACGGAGCAGTCAGGTGGGCAGCGCGGTTCCGGTAACTGGAGCAGGTAATGACCTGATAAAGTGCTTCTATATGGGTGACCTGAGGTCAAATAGCAGATCTGGCACATGCATTACATCATTAGTAATGTTCAAAACATCATTAATGCCAATTTTGGAACATTTAAACACAATCACAGCGATCCATACCAATGACAAGCCAAGCCACGCAAAACCAGAAAATGTTGCTATTATGACCTCATTTGACCTTGAAGATATTGACCTAAGGTCACGACATTCGCACACAATAGAGATTTCTATCGTGCCCATCCACCCTGCGAATTTCGTTGCTCTAGCCTTAATGGGAGCCGAGATCTTAGGAGGGGGCGGAATCCGCCCCCCCCCCTCCAGTGCGCGTAATTTTCAGAGGCCGTCCAGGGCGCATGTTAAGTTCATCAGTAGTAATAATTGTCACGTTTTGTCCCTCAGGTCAGCACCATGAAATGTTCTCTCACTGGCAATAATGGAAAATTAACCTATGGTTGCCTATGGAACCTATGGAAAATTAACCTAATCTTTCCACCAACTATAGTTGGTGGAAACCGACTTTGGGCTTCATCAGCCCGTGGGATCGATTTCGGGTAATTCATGTTAATTTTTACGTATCGTAAAATACTCCGAGATATGGTGGACCTGTGGGACCGACCACGTCACCATGTCCAACGTAACCCCCCGCCTAACCATTTTCTACTGATGCGACTGTGGTTCTTTCCCCTGAACAATGTCCTTTCGATGCTTGTTTACGCCAGCCATAATATTGGAGGAATTTTAAGATTTAAAAAATGATTTCTCAGAAGTCAGCCCTCTAAGCCGACTGGCTGGATCCACAAGTGCTTCGAGAAAATACCTGTATACTTCAGGAATTCATAGAGCATCCGGAACCCATCCATCCTGGCGCTTCCACACAATAGTGAGGACCGACGACAGAAGAGCATAAGGAACAACTGCGTTTCATTTAGGTCCACAAATATTGCTTTCCAAATTAAAAACTATGTATCAATAAGAGGACCACAGTTGCCATATTAAATGGAGCATCCTTCTAAGTTGTGTGGCAACAGTAATTACAGAAATGCACATTTCCCCCTTGATCCAGCCCATGTTGCGATAAGAAGGCATAATGTATCATTTTGGGTGGTGAAGCAAGGGCAGTGCCTTATGGTTTTGGATATTTTACATCCCAGTGACCCCTAGATCTGTCAACGCACTTCACAGGGTCTGCTTAACCCGCGCCGTCTCCGATCATATACTGACGCCCCGTATCGGGGGGGGAATAGTAAACCCCACCTAAAATCCAAACTAAGCGTCGCACGAAAACGAAGGAGGTGTCATCGGATAGCGCTCGACACGTATGGCCCGGATCCACCCCCCAAACAATTTCCACAAAAGATAACGTCACTAGGCGAGCTACATTTTCACGACTTTTCACGACTTACATTATGTTTTTGGCTCTGGGGAGTTCATTTTGTGAGATATTTGATAAAACAATATTTGGAATCAGAAAAGGACAGCGAAATCGACCCGGACCATACATTTTTTGGCCCCCAAACAAAAATTTCTTTTTTAATTTCAACATTTTGAGATCAAGTTTTCTTTACTTTTCCTTTTCTAATAGGTAGAGCAGACCGAGAAACGTTGTTGGAATTCAACGTTTCTCGGTCTGCTCTACACATTATAGTCTCTAATAAGAATGCTTACTTTAGACAGAATCTTCGATTTGAACTGTAATTGGCAAATATGCAACATTAATATGTAATCAAAAACGGAAAAAATAAAATTTCCTCTCGTACGGTTTGTTGAATCCGTAAAGATAGGCAAATGCTGAAGGTGTCATTAAAATATCTGTATCCGTTAAAGTGTGATGACCGGTTTAACTTTTTTGGTGTGACCTCTTTTTTATTGGTTGGTTCACGACACACTTTATGCACAATTACGGCTAACGGCGCCGCCCACACTGTTTCGCCGGTGGGCCGCGGGATTGGGAAATGTCCTGAGTGGCGCATCGTATAATATATATTTGGTATACGTTACTCGTACAACACGATATGTGATCGCTATTCATGTTGAGATTAATTGAATGTCGGTGGGACAGGAAACAAATGCCGAGCGTTTCGAGCCAGCCAACTTCATGACAGGGCAAAAGATCATCGCTAATATGTGCCAAACTTAGTAGGGGACGAGCTTAATTAATGCAGCGATTAGCCTGCCAACGCTAATGGATCCTATCTCCATGGTGATTGAGGTTTCGTCTCAAGACGGGAAAAATATGTATAAATATACTGCACGCACGTGTTCCGCGATCGAACGGTATCCAAGTACGATGCCAGTTCGTGTCTACATCAGGCTTTGGTCGGTTAGATTTGCATGGTATACTATCAAGGTGCGCTCAAGGCTCCGATCAGTCTGTAACCAAGGGAATATTCATCAATTGCATTGTGCAGATTTCGTATTTTTCTTCCCCGCCCCTACAGAATCGGAGAGAAGGGTAAATTCATGAAATATTTGTAGAGAATAATATCTGGGGAAACAGAAACATGTACACTTCGGCTTCCTCTAACATTACACTGTTAATTTAGTGCAGTGCCCTATGCTATAGCCCTGATTCCACTTAAAAAAGAACACTTTGAACACCAGGTTTTTAAAGTGTGGTATGCGAGTAATTATTTCCTTTCAATTTTGAGCAAGAAATGTGCAAAGATAGGTGCTATCTAAAGTAACCTAAAACGTACTTCCTAGCGGTATAATGTAGTATGGCAAAGTATACTCCTAGAGAGAAAGCGTCACGTGTTTAATTCTCTGAACTGTCACGACTGGGAGCAATATAATATGTCGGGAAATGATGCACCATAACGTGAAGAAATGACATTATTTTATATGGCGCTGACTACATATTGTGTGGTGGAAAACAACTTTACAACTTCTGCTATGATCTTGAACACATACACTGCCCATGCAATAATGTATTTATTTGTTAATATTATTACATGCACATCTACAACTTGAACACCAACTGAATCCAGAGAGAAGAGAGGTGGAGAAAGAGAAAGAGAGAGAGTTTATGCGCAGGGCAAACGTCGACCTACTGGTTCGAGGGTCCTCTGGGGCATCCTGAGTTCTGAGAAGTGATATTGACCTTCTCGACGTTCTTGAGTGAGCTGTGTCGGCGCATTTCTGTTTTGACCGGCCGGCTGAGAGCGTGGCTGGTGACATCACAGCGTGGCCAAGTGTGAAACAAATGGGCCGTTGCTGTGTTGGTCAACACCCGATGAGTGACTTTATCCTTGATCCTACTTCTTGTTGCGCATCAAAGGGCCAATGATGCGCATGGTGAGATCGTGGATGACTCAGCTAGCTTAGATAAGCAGGTCATATACCTTTCCATCATGGTGTGTGTGGCCAGGGAAGTTGGTCATGGAAGCAGTATATATGTAGTGCACTTCGCCTTTGGCAGTGCTTTTGATGAAGTTTCGCACAAGCAGCTAGCTCATCAGCTGGAACAGCACGAGATCGGTTCGAAGCTTCTGGGCTGGATTGAAGTGTGGTTGAGGAAAAGGGAACAAAGTGTAGCATTTAATGAGTGTACATGTGAATGATAGGATGTACTAAGTAGGGTGCCACGGGGTCCGTTATATTTCTACTTCTCCGCATCATCTGTGTAAGCAACACTGAGATAGAGCTGAGAAATAGAGAGCTGAGATTTGCTGACCTCAACTTAGTAAAAATGGCTAACAATAGTAGCGAATCTAGCTATGTTCGGCTAGACTTAGATGATCTAAATATATTGGTTCACAAATGGTACAAGGGCTGAGGTGATACACGCGTCTCACTGGAGTACAACAGAATCTTCCCCTAATTTAAATCTCCCCGGATTTCGGTTACTACATTTTGGCATTCCTCCCTCCAATCCTTCCAGTGAGAAGGGGATGTTTTATTGAAAAAAACGAACATTTCGTCTGATGGGGATCCAAATCCCTCATAATCAGAAAGCTTTTAATTTCACCCTCAGTTTTCCGTAACCACGAACTAGCAAAAGACAAAATAAAAAAAAACCCACGAAGCGTAACTATTTCGTTCTCCTACAGTGTCAATGTCAGCTACAACTTGGGAATACCTCGGTAGCTGACCAGCATCAATGTTCAACATAAGCACAAAGCAGAAAGTGCAGTAGATGGTGTGTATAATAAATCATGATCGTATGGTTCAGCTTGCACGTCATGGCCATATTTAAACACTCAACTACAAGTGCTTGTCGACCGCAATCCGAGAGGTACTGTGACGATCGCTCGACTGGCCACACCGGACACATGCACATTTCACATGATTTGGAAGGCCAATCAGAGCAGACATTGAAAATGTTGAAGCAACTCCAAAAGTTGAAGCATGCAGCTACGCAATGTCGCTTATCGTGTCTCTCAATCTGGCTTTGAACGACATTAACATAACGGGGAAGGGGGGCAGGGTTATCCCCGTCGGGCGCTGCGAGGTATAGGCAATTCTGCCGCACTGCGAGGTTAATCAAGGTCAATCGTACCCTTGGCCCTCACTCCAGTGGGAGTGACAACTAGTGTGTGACGTACTCGTGCTTTTTGTCAGGGGGAAAATGTCAGGGTGGGGTTTTACGGGGGCGATGATAAAAAAGCGATTTGTAGCAAAAAAAGATTTCAAAGCGACTTGGAGCTTGCCCTCACGCCCTGAAGGTTCCCTCATTCACTTACTATGGCACACTAGCGCCATCTATGCACACGTTTTTTTGGTATCTCATCTTGTAGCGGACGTACAAAGACGAGACAAGTACCACCGTATTGATCATGCTGAAAGCTTTCCATTCATACCAATTTTTATGACCCGGGGTCACTAGGTCGTCGTCGAAGGTCAGGTAACATATCTCGCTCAACACTGGAAAAGAGAGACCACAAACATGTATCGCAGAACTAAGTCACTGAACACTGTTCACTTGGACTTATTGCGATGTTGTGGACTCTTAGGTGGTACAGTGTTGTATATTTAACCACCGTGACCTGCAAAAGGTAAAAGGTCAGATACCCAAGGTAGTGGAGAATTACCACTTACTTACCCAGCTGAGATGTAATTCTACACTACCTTGGGTATCTGACCTTTTACCTTTTGCAAGTCACGGTGGTTAAATATTCCTCACTGTTCCCCCTAGAAGTCCACAACATCACAATAAGACCAAGTGAACAGTGTTCAGTGACTTAGTTCTGCGATACATGTTTATGGCCTCTCAACCCGTTCCGGTGTTGAGTGAGATATGTGACCGGACCTTCAACGGCGACCTAGTGACCCCAGATCATCAAAATTGGGATCAATCGAAAGCTCTCATCATGAGCAATATGATTTTTTTGTCTCGTCTTTGTACGCCGACTAGAAGCTGGGATCCCTAAAGCACGTGCATAGATGGCGCGGAGACGTATCATAACCTCCACAGGTCGTAACCCCCACAGGTCACAACCTCCACAAATTCAACACATCGCAGCGGTCGTAACCTCCACAGGTCATAACCTCCACAGGTCACAACCTCCACAAGTCCGCAGTGGTCATAACCTCCACAGGTCGTAACCTCCACAAGTCCGCAGCGGTCATAACCTCCACAGGTCGTAACCTCCACAACTCCGAAGCGGTCATAACCTCCACAGGTCATAACCTCCACAGGTCATAATCCCCACAGGTTGCAACCTCCACATGTACGGAGCGGTCATAACCTCCACGGGTCATAACCTCCACAACTCCGAAGCGGTCATAACCTCCACAGATTGAAGAACTACATAATTTTATAGAAGCATCATTTCGGATAGCTATCGCTAGGTAGCAGCACGGTCTAGGTATGTTAGCAACGGATATTGAAGAAATGTCATGCGATTGAACGTTGAAGTATAGATAACAATATTTCTCACTAGATGGCAGGATGTGTCATTGAATACGCTTTTTCTGTGTGCGCACATTGTTAACCATTCAGACTCCGTGGGAAACTGATATGCGGCGCAGTGGCGGATGCAGAGTACGAACACCCTGCTCAGACCTGTTTGTATCAGATTTGATGGCTACCTAAAATGTTGAATACATTGTGATTCTCGCGCAATATTTGCATTGTCCGCCCTGAATATGCCGACTAGTTGTACCCTGGTGACGCCATTGATCAGCTGTGTTGGGAAGGAACGGAGAAAGCGCAGCGTTTGTGGCGCGAAAGTGGACGGTTCGCGTCGCGAACCAGTCACGGTGACGCTGATGAAAAGTTAGGGAAGCCTAAGTGGGTGATTAGGAGTTGACTTGGCGCTTTTTCCCGGAGTGGGTGATTCGGAGTTTGGTTTGGAAAATCTCTGACCGATTTTTTTGGGGCGAATATGGGATCAGCGGTCGTCGGCTACATAGGAATTCTCATAGTTTTGGGACTTTTTTCCCCATTTTTTTCTTCCAAAAATTGTTATTTCTGCTGAGTCGGTGAAGTAGGGTGATTTGACGGTATTTTCTTACCTTCTGAGTGGTTGCGATGCCCATTATAATACCACAAGCATGTAATCCAAGCCGGTGATTCGGAGTTCGCGTCTCGGAAACAACATTTTGTCATAGGAAATAATGATATTAATATCCAAATATGCAAAAATACCGGCGGAGCAACTTTTGAAACTTTTTGTTGAAAACTTTTCTTTCAGATTAACAATTATATTCAAATAAAAATAACGTAGGTAATTGTGGAGTGTACTGGACGAATGTAGATCACTCAAAAGTACATATTTTCTTCATTTTTAATTATGCGATGCACAGCTCCCGTGGCAACACGGAAACTTGGAAAAATTCCAACACCGGAAATTTGGTCTCAATGGAAACTTCATCTTGAGTACCAACATATCCGCTGTAGTGTTTCCGCTATAATTGTAAGTTTCTGTGGGTCTTTTGCTTTAAAATCCGCTGGCAGCCGAATGTTTGTTGGACCAGAATTCCCTCCGATAAAGCATTTTTTTATTTCGATTAAAATCCGATGATTGTTCGCATCGCGAAACCGTCAAGGTGTCACTGATGAAAATGTTCATTAACCTGCGAGAACGGGTTACCCATAGTTCATTATAGCCTCCTGCCTCTTGTGCACTCGAGTTGCATTACGAGTTGGCTCTCTTTTACTTGCACGGTGTTGGAATTTTTTATGTCTCGATAGGGCTTGCTGGACGAAGCAGCTGCTTTTTATAGGGCTGCTGCTTTTGCTGCTGCTTTAAGCGACCACCAGGCTAGACCACCGTTCCAAGCCCTCAAGGAAAGAATTACTCATGTATTACTCATCATGTACGATTGTATTTGCGTACATCTAAAGCATCTCGGCTTAATCAGTCAAACAGTGGTAAAGTTCTACAGAATGCACCGACACTGTATATCTTGTTAAACTTTATGCGATGAAGTGAAAAGCTCCGGGCTATTTTTGTATAGCATCATTTGATTTTGCGGTTGGAAATTGCAGCTGAATTTAAGATTTTTTCCGGTCTTAATCCTGTCATGTAGTTATGTTATCGGAACATATTTGTGTGATTCGGTAACAATTTGGCTAATTCCTTCTGTGTTTTCTAGCTCTTCGAAACAGCTCCTGTTCCGTTAAGAAGCAGAATGGAAGATTCCAACCATCACATAATTGGTCGGTATGCGTTGTATCGCAAAGTGTGTGCAAGTTTTGTAGCAGCTGGCATGTGGTCGCAGACTTTATTTTGTTTCAACCGACCTCTGGCGATTCTATTCCCATTCAAGAAATAAACCATCACAGCGTCCTATGCGTAGTCAATTATGCGAAAAATGCAGACTTCCTAAATCTGTTACTTCGAATTTGTGTCCATCAATTCCAACGACTTCCGAATGGCCATAGAATACTCCCGAATGTAATGATAAGAAAATACATATTCATTAAATCATTGAAATAGATCTCAATCCCCCCAAAAACATGACGGTGTGCATAATCGTGATATGCCATACCATTGGTTAACATGACCTCCCAGCATGCTATGAACTGTCTAGGCCCAATGCGCCCTCATGTAGTATCCATCCCCGGCGTATGACATATAAATTGTCCGCTAAGCTTTAGATTGTGATATCTTGCAAACGTAATAGAATCGGGCCCCCTGGATCGGCCAATCGAGTTAAAAACTCCATGACGTGCAAAAGTGCATGACCAGATTCTCATTTTTGGAAAGCTGAATGTTTTCAGCTTCATGTTTTCACACCCAGGAACAGAGATCACGGACCCAGCAGACAGCATTCATTTCCAACCTTCCCACGACTCCTGGGATCTCCGGCAGTGCACTGAACTGCACATTGTATACTGATGAATGTACGGAACACTCGGGAGACGGGGCAAGAACAGGAGAAAGCTACTCTGTAGACGTCTCTGGGTTCAGCAATAGAGGTGGGATAATATCGACTACTTTAGCAGTTATATGCTAACGCCACTGTCATAGAACGTCTTTCATTCGAGGGATTCGAAAACTGTTTGCTGGGCGCGAGATAGGCTGTGTTATGCAAGCCATGGTTTTATGTTGTTAACTGTAAAGAACATGCCTAGGAAATATATCGTCCCTCTTCTCCCAAAACAGCCTTCGACTTCCCAATCATAGACAGGCCTAGGAAAAGGAAAAGATGAGACATTCGCCACCCACCCTCAGGTTGTGAGGGCCAATAAAGCGTCATATTATGAAGGTGGCAGGCCGATATCATGTGTATGGTGCAGGAATGATTGTGTCTGACCCCGTATTGGTAGGGACTTGTCACCTCTTCCCTGCTGAGTGTTTGTTTTTGTTGTTGTTTCGACACTCATGTTCCCAAGCACCTAGTGTTGTACATGCACTGAGAATCACCTGATGATCCCGGAAAGTGCGCCCGGCCGAATCAGTTTGTGTGAATGCGCTGTATTTCATTGGCTTTGCGTACTTTGACGTATACGCATGCCAATTGTGCGCACACTCAAGTCTACGTAAGCACGAAAGCACACATGCGCAAATGTAAGTCAGCGCAAATGTATGGAGGCCAAAATTGCGTATATGAATATAGGTCAGCGCAAATGTTCGTGAATATGCGGAAATGTATATACACAGATGCAAGGGAACTTACCCATGTTTGCATGCACAAGCGTACTTCGGAGTAGCTGCACGTAAGCAACCGCACGTTAGAGCACAGGCGTGCTCAGAATATTGTTAAAATGTAGTTGTATTAAGAAGACCAGAGGTGTCTGTGGATTCATTACATTTACTCAAGTGGGGCTCGTTTAGGCCTGAATCTATGGGGTGGATCCCCCATCTATCCCCTCCATTTCGAAATATATTGGACACATATCGAAACTGGACAGCTCAGGTTCGTCTAATATACACTTTAAGAATGTCGAAATGTCAACCTTCCCAGTGGAGAGCTCAGGAGGTAAAACGATTGGTGGATTGATAAAGGCTATTTGGGCTTGCGTTTAAATTTAACGTGGACAAAATTGTCATAGCTCGGAACAAATGATTTTTAATGGTGTAAAGCACTAAATGTCCATACATGCACATGCAAAACATCCAATGGTGCAGCCAGAAGCCTGAGGAAGGGAAGGTATCATTCGTTCCTTTCTGCTGATCTTCGCAGTCAGTGCCACAAACTTGGACGTAGCTAAGAGGGTGACTGGATCGGTCACCCCATTCTTGGGATTCTACGGGTCCATGACACGACCCGAGGGCCATGATAGTGGCCCATTCGCACTCCTCTACGCTTATTGTCTTGGAGGAGACAGAAAGTTCAACATAAATTTTTTAGGTGTTGTTTGGAGCCTAAGAACTCCTCCAAGCCCTTGCAAATACTAACGGGCCCTTTGAGATGTCTACGATGTACACAAGTGGTGGGGAAGGAGGTAGATTGGGACGCTGGAATCCCTCCCACACATCTATGATTATCTACAATTAGTTGTGGGAACATGAATAGGGAACAATTATTGAATCAGCAACACATCCCTGACATCGAAACTATTCCTTTTATAAGCAACTGTATTCGTGATCCATGCTTCTGCAACAGTATTTTGGCCAGTTGGCCAACAGTTGGACTTCTCATACTCGCACAAAAAAACAATGAAATCAAAACATAAATAAACCCAAATGTAAACCTAGACGAGATCATTGTTTTCGAACAAAGTCTCTTGTCGAAACCCAGCGTATTCAGATACAATCGCTTCAGTCATTATGTAAGATGGCTCATAAAATGGCCATACAAGAGATATCGAACGTGAGCTATGCGGGGAGCAGCAGCATCGTGGAGGCGGCTGACAGTTTCAGTGTGTTCTGACATTCGGTTGTGAACACATAGCAAATATTCATCAGCAAATATACATGGCTTTGTATTATCGGTGATCGATATGGCATGTCCATCATGGCACCAACCCCGCCGGTCGGGTTCAGTGTGACCAGGCGAAGTAGCTGATGACTAGCGATTGCAATATAATTCCACAACTTTTGGTCGACCACAAGTCGGTAAAGTCACGGCACCAGCCTACCCCAAGGCTCCGTGCCGTCTGGCGCGAGCCGTTCCGTGGCGGCGGCACCTAGTTGTAGACGTGGTCAGCCAATACACTGACACGCACATGACGGCGCACACGTGGCCGGCTGGCTTTAGCTGCCGACGTGGTCAGCCAACACACTGACAGACACACGTGGCCGGCTGGACCTAGTTGTCGACGTGGTTAGCCAACACACTGACACGCACATGACGGCGTACACGTGGCCGGCTGGACCTAGCTGCCGACGTGGTCAGCCGACATTCATACACGCACATGACGGCACACACGTGGCCGGGTGGACATAACAAAACTTTGGATTTCAGCCACTTCCTTTTCAATGCCATTTTCAGACACTTCAATTTATTTCAATTCCAGTGTATTTCAATTTTTCAGGTTTACCATTGCTAAAAATGATATTTTGGCGACTAATGTTGCACGAAAATTAGCAAGTTTCACTACTTATCTCTAACTATGAACGTCTAGTTTTATGTCGTATGTGTTGGACCTGATTCACTATCACCATAGTGAATCAGGTCCAACAATGTTAGAGCAATGTTTTAAGTATGTTTAACGTTGCCCTCTTGTAGCATGAAAAACATAAATTATCGGACGATGGTTTTATGGTAGCAAAGATGAACATGCAATTTCATTTCCCATGCTATCCTGTTTTATGGGGACACATTCCCCCAGGCCGGGAAATGCGTCCATCTGAAAAGGTTCCAGTGTTCCCGCTCGCATTTTTGAGCTTGAGGCGCCTCTATTAAATAAAAAGGCTCCTCTGGGAAGGAAATGCGGCCCTTGGGGAAGAGCCGAGTGCAACCCGCCCCTTCTAATTTGGCAGCGAGAGGCGCCACTTCAGGCGCTTTCACAGTGGAGTCGATCCAAATAAATGGCGCCTCTCCAGACAGGTGCCCACATGATAATTCCTGGGTTCTACACCTGATTACAACATTGCTCTCCCGCGGTTATGGACTCGGGCTAGTTATAAAATTGTGCGCATTCACGTGTGGCTTCTCTTGCAAATTTGACAACTACAGTTGAGTCATTAAGTGGAAAGCGGTCAAGCTGAAAAGAAAGTTATATGTTTTGTATGTCCGTAACAGCAATGTGGCAGCGTAAATTAAAAACCAGCGATGAGAGCACCGTCCGAACAGGTTACGACGGGTTTCTTGGGGAGCCCCTAGTCATATAGGATACGAGTGACTGCTATCACAAAGGCTGCAAACAAACATAGATCTGACCGTCCTATTCCTACTACACTCAATAATTGTAACCACGCCGGACCTTCGACATTTTTGAAATTACTTCGATATCTCAACATTCTGATACCGTACGGCAAGCCACGTCAAGTGATACCCACATGATGCACATTGAAGCCATAGCCACGAAACGCAAGGACTCTGAAAATTAACACACGCCCTGGAGGGGGGGCGGGGTGGCGAAATCCGCCTACCCCTTCCGTTTTTCGTACATCACTCCAGATAGTCACTGGTAGATAAACACCATTGCTTGCGTACCTGCTTAGAATTGACACGCGCGTTGCTTAAAGCATGAAAAACGGAAATCTGCCAACAAATTTCGAGTTAGGAGCCGTTAACACGCGCCCTGGAGGGGGGGGGGCGAAATTCGCCCACCCCTCCGGTTTTTCGTAGATTACTCCAGATTTTACCGGCTGATATACGCCAGTTTTTGTGTACCTGCCAATAAGTGAACGGCGCGTTGTTTGAAGTAAGAAAAATTAAAATCGACGGAAAATTTTTTCGAGTTAAGGGTCGCTAAAGTCAAAACAATTTCCCAGCGCCAGATCGCAAATATCATCGCTGATGCGCTTCCGGTATACTAGCAAAAAGGAAGTGTTCTTGGCAAAACTAGCGACTTGTTTGATGTACATTGTCATGCTACATCGTTCCAGAGTCATGTCAAGTCACCGAGGTCAAGTCAGGTCAAGTTCATAAAAGGTTAACACACGCTCTAGAGGGGGTATGGCGAAATCCGCCAATCCTTCCGATTTGTCGTACATTACTCCATATTGTACCAGCCGATATACGCCAAATTCATCGTGTTCCAGCTTATAAATGAACGGCGCATTGTTTAAAGCAAGAAAAGTGTAAATCGGCCGAGAAGTTTTCAGGTTATTGGCCGTTAAAGTAAAAACAATTCACAGCGCCAGACCACAAAAATCGGCGCTGATGCGCTTCCCGTATATTGGCAATAGGGAAGTGTTCTTGACAACACTAGCGACTTGTTTGATGCATATTGTTATGCTATATAATTGAAAAGTCATGTTAGGTCGCCGGGGTCAAGTCAGGTCAAGTTCATGACAGGCTAATGGAGGGAAACTTGGTCAACTGGAATGTGTCATAAATGCAAATGACTGTCATGCGATTGATGTCACTTTACATGTTACTCCCTATGCATCCAGAAATATACTGTTTGTCATTGTGTGGCTAAGCATTTCCATCCTTTATTCTTGCATTTCACTCCTTTATTTGCGAAGCCGATTGTGCCGAGCCGCCCAACGGAGCAGTCGGGATGGGAGCCCGGTTCCGGTAACTGGAGCAGGTAAAGACCTAATAAAGTGCTCCTATATAGGTGACCTGAGGTCAAATGGCGGATCTGACATCTGTATTGCATTATTGGTAATGTCTAAAACATCATTAATGCCAATTTTGGAGCATTTAAACACAACCACAGTGATCCATAACAATGACAAGTCAAGCCACGCGAAACCAGAAAATTTTGCAATTTTGACCTCCTTTGACCTTGAAGATATTGACCTAAGGTCATGCACTTTCCACACAATAGAGTTCTCTATCGTGCCCATCCACCCTGTGAATTTCGTTGATCTAGCCTTCATAGGAGCTGAGATCTCAGGGGGGGGGGACGGAATCCGCCCCCCTCTCCAGGGCGCGTTATTTTCAGAGGCCCTCCAGGGCGCGTGTTAAAGTCCAAAAATCTCGCAGCGCCAATCCACAAAAATCGGCGCTGATGCGCTTCCCATAGATTGGCAAAAGTTTCATATAGTTTGCTATAGTTTTCATATAGTTAGTTCTCATATAGTTCATATAGTTCATATATAGTTTCATATAGTTTCATATGCCATATAGTTTCAAAGTTATGTTAGGTCACCGAGGTCAAGTTAGGTCTAGTTCATGACAGGTTAATGGAACCAAACTTGGTCAACTGGGATGCTGTCATAAATGCAAATGACTGTCATGCGGTTGATGTCACTTTGTGTGTTATTCCTTACACATCTTGAAAACTACTGTTTGTCATTGTGTACCTACGCGCTTCCATACTTTTTTCATGTACTTCACTCCATTCTTTGCGAAGCCGATTGCGACGAGCCGCCCAATGGAGATGTCAGGGGGCGGCCCGGTTACAGTAACCGCAGCAGGTAATGGCCTGATAAATTGCTGCTATATAGATGACCTGAGGTCAAATGTCGGGTCTAGCATCTGTACTGCATCAATAGTAATGTCCAAAACACATTGATGCCCATTTTGGAGCGTTCAAACACAATCACAGCGATCCCTAACAATGACAAGCCAAGCCACGCAAAACCAGAACATTTTGACATATTTTGACCTAATATGTCTTTGAAGATATTGGCCATGAAATTTCCACACAATAGAGTTCACTATCGTACCCATCTACCCTGCGAATTTCGTTTCACCAGCTTTAATAGGAGCCGTGAACTTAGGGGCGGAATCCGCCCCCTCCAGTGCGTGTAATTTTCAGACGCTCTCCAGGGCGAATGTTAAACTAATCTTTGACCTTGGGGTTTCATCTGACATGCCCCAGATTGAAATGTCACTCCAGAGTTTCCCACGGGCTATCTCTTGATACGAAGCATGGGTAGCTTTTGGGGAAAACGAAGGAACGTTGGGCGACAGAAGAAATGAGTTCGACCTTTGACTTTGAAAATTAAAGTGATTTCTGAACAGTTTGATGGAGTACGACACGACACGTTGGGTCACTCTACTGGCTGAGAATTGAAGACATAGCGACGAGGCGCGAGGACTTCGAACCATTTAAACTAACCTTCGGTCTTGTGCTTTGACATTGACATTGATCCGGTTTGAAATGTTGCCTGAGGTGCACCACGGGCTATTGGTTGGTATCAGATGCGAGTAGGTTAGGGCGAAGAAGAAAATGCGAGGCGACTAAGGAAATCGGTTTGACCTTTGACCTTATAAATTAGTTATATTTCGTAGCATTATGATACGGCACAAGCCACGTCGAGTGACACCCACCTGGTGCAAATTGAACCCATAGCGACGAATTGCGAGGACTTGGACAAATTAAAACTAGCCTTTGAGCTTTAGGATTGCTCTTGCCACATCCTGGTTTACAAATGTTACTCGAGGGTTCACCATGGGCTGTCGATTGATAGTGGATCAGGGTAGGCTTGGGCGAAAACCACAAAAAAAATATGAGGGAACCGAAGAAATCAGCTTTAATTTTGATCCGTCAAGACTATTTCTAAATTTAAACTTTCCGATAATGCACAACAAGACAACACGAGTGACACAATACGAATGACATCCATTTCCTGCAAATTGAAGCAATAGCGACGAAACGCGAGGACATCGAAGAACTGAATGAAACCTTTGAGCTTGACCTGTCCCGGTTTGAAATGTTACTCGAGTGTTCACCACTGATTATTGCCTGATGTCAGATTTCGATAGGTTTGAGAGAAAAAGAAGGAAATAGGCGATCGAAGGATCAGCTTGGCCTTTTCTCTTGAAAAAATAGATTGCGTAGCTTTCTGATACTGCATAGCAAGCCACATTGAATGATTCTCATCTAATGCAAATTGATGCGAATGCAACCGATTCTCCCGTTCGGTCAATATGACTTCAATGTCACCATCTAATATATCAAGCTAACATTTGACCTAGAAGTTTGACCTTGACATGTGCCGATTTGAAATGTTGCACGACGGTTCACCACAGGCTATTGCTTGATACCAGATGTGGGCAGGTGTGGGTGAAACAAAAATTGGAGACGACCGAAGAAATGGGTTTGCGTTGAACCTTGACCGTTGAAGTTGTATTGTGAGACCTATGTAGTTCCTTCCGGCGTGTTCAGTACAGGCAGAAGCATTCGTGTCAAATTATTGGAACGATCTTAAAACCGTCGCGGAATGCCGATGCCATTAGAAATACGCCTCTGGCGAACTCGTCACTGAATACGAATACGAATACGACATTAACTAGACATACGTGCTTACGGCGCCCATGACTTCCCTCAATAGTCTCGAAGGTACCCAAGAACACCTAGAGTCACATTTATTCAAGATATATCAATATATGAGCAGGTGAATGCAACCTAAGACGGATAAAGCCCTGCGATAATACAAATTTGTTGCCTAGCAGAGCACAATTTTCTACCCAAGTGAAAACAGAAGATGGTCAAGGTTCATGTTCTTCAAGAATTGGCTGGAAGGAAAAAACGTTTCCTGATTTATAATTCGGATATTTTGCAACTACAGATAGCCTGTGAAGCTCGTTGATTGCCTAGGTCGGCTTTTAGTATTGTTGGTGATTCTCTGACATACATATTTTAACTTCATAAATGACTAAGTAGAATTTTGCAGAGATGATACTCAGATAGCTGAGGCTGGGGGAAACGACAGAATTGAGGGGGCAAATCGTCACTTCTCAGAAATTGAGGGACATGTCCCCTCTCCAGCCCCCCTCAATGGTTACACCCATGCAGCACACCAATAGGTAATCCCTGATTCAGAAGCAGGGGGGGGGGGAATTAGAAACCAAATGTCATCATAGATAAGGAATCAAATTGTGAGGCACTTGTGTGCAATTGCAAAAATGCAATTGTGTAAACACTTAGTACAATCTAAGCATACATTGGAGGAATATACAACTTGCAATGTTTTCATAGCCATGAAAAGGTTCTTAAAACGAATGACTATTATTTCAAGAAATTGCCAACGTTTCGGATTTGATACTCAGTTGCTGATATATGGTGATCAAATCTGAGGCACAAAACGTCGGTAATGTAGTGAAACAACGCAACTGTTGAATGTACTGTCCCAAAAGATTGAGGGCGAGGGGGACATTAATACATTGCGGGACGATAGTACGTGTCATCCCTTTCTCAAAATATGCATCACACGACTGCTAATCGACAAGAACGTAGTTTATAAACGTCTATGAAACCTAAAGTGATCTGCCCTAAACTTTACTTCAATGACTCCTAGTTCCTCAGTTGAACACGGGTTATGTTTGCGTTGGTAGACGCACACCAGCAGATGTTACGCCACACGTTCAGCAATGAAACCAAAACTGGAGGGCCCTGAGCCTTAAGCCCTCAGTCGGCGCGATTTTTGGTCAAGTGCATCGATTTGTACGCTTTAATGCAAGTTGTTTTAAACTCTATTTGACATTTTGAAGGTCCCTTGTTTTTTATGTAAACTGAACCATTCCGGAACCATGTGGAAACTTTCAGTCCACCGTGCACTTTTTCAAGATCCATCGCGATTTTTTTTCTCGGGAGGATGGAGTCCAACGATTTGGTGGACTCTGATACCATTTTCTTAGGCCGCGGCGCGATTGGTATGGAGCCCAGCAAGGTTTGTTTGAGCACTATCGCCGTTGTAGTGTCTGGCGATATTTTTTAGAGTTATACCCAGCGGCTTTCTTTTGAGATGAATGGCTCACTCAATCTAACTACAAGATACCGTCCCAGTCTCCGTAACACTCAGCCCTACACCCAGGCGGTTTTATCTTTTATCACAATATTTTGCAATGTCCTCTCTGCAGCGTTTTGGGAGCAAATATGATGCCTATGATTATGTAAGCCCTGATGTCAGAGGATCCAAATGCCACAGTCCAAGTAACAGCTTGCGAGGTTGCCATGCAAACACATTAAATGGCCGTGAAAAATAGGAGTATGGAGACCGGGTCTAGTTGATACACGGGATGGTTAATACAACAGCATTTTCTCCAAAAGCATGAAGCCGGTTGCCATGGCTACTGTTGCACATGTTGCTACTGACACCCTCTTCTCACGGACAAATCAAGCCTAAGTACGTTTGACCCGAGACTACAGAATGGTAAATATGTGACACATTTTTGGACCGAAAGTGCCTTTGCTTTGCCCTAAATTTCTAATCTGTCGCCCACTTGCTAACTTTTTAAGTGTCAGCTCATTACCATGTTCTCTCAACTTTGCGACTGTGAAATGTGTTTAAATTCGTGCTTAACTTACAGCCTGTTCCAACGTTTTATGGATTGGAAATGGAACATAATAACCATACAATTGCCTACTTTTATTAAGGCGTCTGCTAAATCTGTATCAAGATATCTATGGAATCAACGTTTGAGCATTCCATAAATGGCATAAACCATTAGCTATGGTCAGTCAAGACTCACACCAGTGTTGTTACTGTAAGCGTGAAATATGAACCTTTCAAAAGGAGCAAACTATTACCATCTATATTCATAACATAGTTTTCTTAACCTACATAATATCAACTTAACCCATCATCAGCAACAATTTAACCCTATTGCGGGGTAAGTTGATGAACCGATAGTTGCGCCATGATTTTATCTCTGGTGGAAAGCCCAGGGGACGCCACGAAAACAACATATCGTGATGATACCAGGTTTAGGCTCGGCGTAGGTGCAGCAATCTCCTCGCTACCCCTCCAAAGTGATGAGTTATATTGAGTTTCGTGAAAATTGTATGAACTAGGCCAGGTTTCCCCTGTCCAATGATTGCAACAATGACGTCATTAAGGTTTGCTTCACCTCAGGCCCATCCATTGTTATGAAGACTGTAGCGAGACAGAGGAACATGAGCTTATCAGACGAAATCACCAGATAAGCACAGTAGGCGTTATGCCAAAGTACGCCCACACATTAAAAAAAATCAGCGAGACTTCGGCCGCTTTGTTGTAGACATCGGGTATGTTTGAAACATTTTTACCAAACTGTAAAAATGAAGCATGTATTTGGAAGTTGATGGACCCCTGCCATCCCAACTTTCAAGTTGGAGAGGCAGTTTCCCACACTGGTATCACAGTGTCTACAATGATGATGTCCTTCACCTCATTAAACTTAAAAATGCAATAAGTAGTACTGATACTATATTACATCCTAAGCGATCACTACAGCTTGAAGGCATTCATTCTTGCTATATTTGTGGTTAATAAGATGGAATTCAATGTTTAAATATACCTAATTGTTCTAGTTTTTTTCTGATTATGGGGGAGCTATTCAAATTGTCATCCTCGAACAACTTCGAATTACGCTCTCAATACGAACTAACGTGTGCATTGCTATGCCTGTTGCCCACGGTAGCACGAAATAATTGGTGATTTCGCACCAGCCCCAGCATCACTTGAACCTCACCTTCCCTCGAAGCATTTTCATTGCCCACGGGGAAGTAGATTAAAATACTTTTTTTTTGTCTAACGCGACACGGATATGAGTCACGTTTCTGTTTTCACCGTAAATCTAACCTAAATCCGTTCCCATTGCTAGTCGGTTGGTCATTGGTTTTTACGACACATCGACCGTTGAGTCATGTAACGTCGCCAATCTCTCACGCCGATTGGTCGCGGGCGAAGAGTAGCGACAGGTGAGACTCGAACCTACAACCTGTCGATTGTGAGACGAGCAACTTACCCCTAAGCTGCTCGTCCCCGTGTTCCCATTGCTAAAATCCTCTGGTGGGGGTGGGGAGGGGGGGCAGGATAGCCCGCGCTGAATTCGAAGTCATTAACGTATGACAAACGTTTCCATGGGACAACAAATGCGACTCTGCGCTGTTTAAGGTAGACATTCGAATTATCCCGGCCCATGCAAACTGAGTAACTGATTTTATTAGCTTACATGTTCTCTCTTACATTTTATTGGCTTACATGTTCTCGTAGCTGGGTCGATGGTCGGCCCATGACCAGCCTAGACCCTTGGGAGGTGGAAACTGAGGTCACCCGTCGGACACAAGCTCCCCTACACGCACGCCATCTAAAATATGTGGAGATCTTGATCCAGGCCTGCGACACCACGAACGCACACATCTTAGAGCAGATCACACACCTCTTAAACACACAGGTCACCATAACACCAGACGCACACCGCAACACATCTCAGGGGACAATACACGCATGGGAGTTGGAATGGATGCCTGAGGAGAGACTGGCTCGCAGGTTTGCGAGCCAGGGGATCTCCTCGGTGTACCGGCCCCCTCCCCCCACAAACAAACCAAACACTCACATTCTCATCCTGACTTCCACATCCAAACAACAACCCACACATGTCACAGCTGGTTACATCACATACAAAGTAACACCACGTGCACCCCTCCCTCGTCGCTGTTCCTTTTGTGAAGGATATGGCCACACGAGGGGGCTGCAAACACACAAACCCCACATGTGGCCTCTGTGCCGAACCACACTACACTATCGAGTGCACTAATGAGGTTAGGAAATGCGTGGGCTGCGGCGGGAACCATTCCTCCTGGGACGGGGCTTGCCCTCGGTGGAGGAAGGAGAAGGTCATCCTCCGACTCATCCACATCGAGGGCGTGGCCCCGTCGCGAGCACGGGAATGGGGTGACGAGCAGTACCCGATGCTCACCGCCCGGCCCACGCAGACACACACTCACCCTACAGCCGCCTCTCAGGAAACCCAGACGGACCCTACAATTGTCATTCGGCCAGAACCCACAACAAAACTTACGCCAGAAGCACAGGCACCTCCCCTCCTACCACACCGCGAAGCATACAAACCACCACGCCTATCACTCCCCCCAGACCCACCCCAAGCACGCAAGGGGGAGATTTTCAGACTCCCCCTTCACCACAGACCACCCACAGACTCACAGGAAGAAGACGTTAACTCAGAGAGCGCAGGAACCACTCTACAAACCACCCATCCACCGACAACACGAGCAACCAACAAACCAAGCACTACATCCTCGAACAAACCAACCACAACACCCATGAAAACCAGAACACGTAATAAACCTACTCGACACTAGACAGCATAGGAACAAACATCCGAACAACTCCTCAACCCAGTCTCTCCCAAATCTGCCCATGACATGTGTTTATATTTTAAAAAATCGAAGGAAGCTGGTGCCAGACCGACATCAGAACCTCAAACAAACGTAAAAAGGAATTGGAAAAAAACAGAAAAAACAAAACAAAACAAAACAAAAACAAAAACAAAAACAAACAAACAAAAAGAAAGGTACAAAAAAGTACAAAAGAACCGAAAAAAAAACAACAACAAAGAACTAGATAAAAGACAAAAAAACGAATGTAAAAGACAACTAACAGTGTATGACCATGTATGTTTGCAATGTTAATACCAAAGGCCATGACCCCCAACCCCCTCCACCAACTACTACGAGGCACCGTCCGGACCACCACCTCCAACCGACTTCAAAGTCGTACACAGCCGAAATCACCACACGGTGGCAGGCTGTTATAATTCACTTACACACACACACTCCTAGCCGGATGCTGCATGCGAGTAGAATGATTTCAAGGTTAAAAAGCCATACATTTGACATATCGTTCAACACCACGCACTATGCATATGTGCATTGACCTTAAACCAGTCAACCACGTCGGCCATTGAATAAGCCAGACCGTCCGCTGGTGTCAGTTCCCAGTATCCCAGTCCCAAGCCTGCGTTGGAAGACCACGCATCAACTACCCCTCCCCTCCCCCCAAACGAACGCACGATATAGTGCCTCACCCTCGCCGTATCCAGTGACATGTGCACGTTGCCAGTGGCGTCTTCAGCTTGATCTCCAAGGATACCTCCATATGACTGACAGGGAAAAGATGATGCGCCAACAGCACAACAGCATATAGATCTGAAGATACTGTACATGTTGACAAAATGATGAATAGTTAAACAACTGTGTCCGCCACTGCAGTCGTCAGATTCCCAGCCTGCGTGGCTGGGCGCTCGACGCCGCAGCCCGGCTCGGATTTCCCCGGAGAGGCGAGCTGGCCGCGATCTGAACGGCCAGCCTGCTTCTAAAGCAGAGCTGATCTAGAAACGGCTAACTAATGGGGATCTTGCAATTTCTAATGGAGCACTGAATCGGTACAAAGTAAATGAGAGTACTCCATATCGGCTCACAATTACTTCTGGTATTCTCTTCCTCAATCAACAAACATAGAGATATGCCATTTGTGAAGGTATTACTGAAGAAAAAAAACACTAGGTGGTCATGAATATTGTGGAGGATCGAGGAGGAACGCTCTGACTTATTTATGTCTCCTGGTAGATCTAGAGAACCAGGGGATAAGCAGCATATTTTGTGCCGTCGCAACAGACTAGATGACAGCCTGCCCCAGCTCTGCTGTTAACGGACCAATAGGTGACTGAGCCACAGCCGAGCTATGCACCTAGTAATATGCAGCGTGAGTGTAAATGTGTGTGTGTATGTGTGTGTATAGGTATGTGTGTATGTATGTGTTTGTGTATATTTGTGTGTATGTATGTGTGTGTCTATTTGTGTGTGTGTGCATTTTTGTGTTTGTGGCAGGAGGTGGCTTGATCACTAGAAGTCACTATGATCACTAGCTATCCGCTCTTCGGCGAGGGGTGACGTCGCGAAACACGAGTCTCTGGGATGGCTGCCGGGCGTCCAGCGCTGAAACAAACGCTTGCGAATCCTGCAAAACTATCGTGAATTTAACGTCGGCGAACACAAGGCACAAGAACAACTGAAGGCGCGACATATACCTAATCTATATATCTATATCTAAATACAGGTCCATGTCTTGATCTGCGGTTAGTTAGTTAGTTATTTGGGTCTGAGGGTGCATGTCTCCATCTACAGATATATATATATATATATATATATATATATATATATATATATATATATATATATATATATATATATAGATATATATATGCATACATACATTGATATCTGTATCCATATATTCCTCTTCCTCTCTCCCTTCTCCATCACTCTTTTCATCTCTTGATCTTTGTATCTCTTGATCTCTATATCTATTGATCTCTGTATCTCTTGATCCCTGTATCACTTGATCTCTGTATCCCTTGATCTATGTATCTCTTGATCTCTGCACATCTGTATCTCTGCATCTCTGCATCTCTGTATCTCTCTCTCTCTCTCTCTCTCTCTCTCTCTCTCTCTCTCTCTCTCTCTCTCTCTCTCTCTCTCTCTCTCTCTCTCTCTCTCTCTCTCTCTCTCTCTCTCTCTCTCTCTCTCTCTCTCTCTCTCTCTCTCTCTCTCTCTCTCTCTCTCTCTCTCTCTCTCTCTCTCTCTCTCTCTCTCTCTCTCTCTCTCTCTCTCTCTCTCTCTCTCTCTCTCTCTCTCTCTCTCTCTCTCTCTCTCTCTCTCTCTCTCTCTCTCTCTCTCTCTCTCTCTCTCTCTCTCTCTCTCTCTCTCTCTCTCTCTCTCTCTCTCTCTCTCTCTCTCTCTCTCTCTCTCTCTCTCTCTCTCTCTCTCTCTCTCTCTCTCTCTCTCTCTCTCTCTCTCTCTCTCTCTCTCTCTCTCTCTCTCTCTCTCTCTCTCTCTCTCTCTCTCTCTCTCTCTCTCTCTCTCTCTCTCTCTCTCTCTCTCTCTCTCTCTCTCTCTCTCTCTCTCTCTCTCTCTCTCTCTCTCTCTCTCTCTCTCTCTCTCTCTCTCTCTCTCTCTCTCTCTCTCTCTCTCTCTCTCTCTCTCTCTCTCTCTCTCTCTCTCTCTCTCTCTCTCTCTCTCTCTCTCTCTCTCTCTCTCTCTCTCTCTCTCTCTCTCTCTCTCTCTCTCTCTCTCTCTCTCTCTCTTTCTGCATTTTCGAAGTGGTGTCCTTCGGACATGGCTGCCGTGTGACAATGTCTGGGTCTGCACCTGGCCAAAATAGAATGCAATTCTTAAAAAGTTAATTTCATACTATGCACTATTTCATTCAATGATTCAATCTTGCTATCCGAGGCAGAATCGTGACTAGAGACTGTCTAAAGTAGAAGAGCGGGCATCTGAAGTCGAAGAAGTGGTAGTTTATAGAGGGTTCATCTAAAGTCAGAGTGACGACCTAGCGGTGACATCGGACGTAAATGAGCAGACTTCATTTGAACACGGTCACCCAGAAGTACCATCGAACGAACTATGAAACATCATGCGAACCTCAACACGTCTCCGCATTATATTACCCCGAAGCCAACAGACGGCACGCTACTAAGTATGACCAACCTTGGGTGTAGCCCATACAATACTTATTTCCATAATGTATTATGGTAGCATATGTACAATAATGAAGTCTACACCTTACTACATCAACTTCAAGTGCGGGAATGCCACAAAAATTGCGTCAAAGACACCAAACAGATGTCGGGTCCCGGAAGGGAGTGCGTTGCAGCACGGAAAAAAATGCACCAGGAGCCCGAAGAATCGCACCTGGGCTCACAAATATCGCGCAGGAGGCTTACAAAAATAGAAGTCGACCCCAATAAATCACAAAGTGATTCTATCGAGTTCACCCGAGCACCGGACAATTCAGAATAGGTCACGAAAGGAAATTATCCTGAGGGCCTTTCTACTCTGAATGGTGCCATCCGCTGGAAAAAAAAGAAACTCGTTGAGCAGCCGCAGTGGCATACTAAAGAGGAAAATCTCCCTCCGTCCCAGCAAGGCGGGCTCCGAGAAGAACCCGAGAATCGCGCCGGGGCCCACAAAAAAAGGTTCTAGGGCAGGATACATTCGCGTCGGGGCCCCATAATTAGGGGTTTTTAATAAATAAAGCGGACACCAAAAAAAAACTTGCTTCGGGCTCTAAAATTTGCGCCGGGGAACGCTAAAATTAGTATGGGCCTGGGGTCGGATTAGTACAACGCGACCTGTGAACTGGCGCCAACACCCCCACCCCCAAATGTCGCGCATGGGACCCAAAACTCCCGTCGGTAGTCGCGTAAGTTCTGGCCGAGGCACCAATAATTCCCTCGGGGCTCACAAACATTGGTGTTGATGTCCCAAAATAAGCACAGCGTGGTCCCAAAGTCGCAACGCAACTCCACAAGAATCAATCCAGAACCCTAAACAATAAAGGGAGGTATCGAGAAATAAATGTTCCGACCAGAAAAATAACCCCTTAGTCCAAACATACTACGAGATGCCTTAACAAATCGCATACAACACCGAAAAACATTCCGGAGCTGGACAAATCCCGGCGGGACATAAAAATACAGAAATGTCGCCGAGGGCCTGAAAAATAAGACCTTGGTTGGGACTTTACATAATTCAGAATCAGTCACTAAAAACTGTCAAGCCCACAAAACTGACGTCGGATTCTCCCGGAACCACGCAACTGGGCCAGAAACGTCGAGACCGGATCCAAAGAAATTATACCGGGCCCCTAATATTGTGCTGAAGTCCCACAAACATGAGGAAAAACACAGCGGGACTAAAAGAGCATAACTGGAGGACGAAAATGCACCGAGCACTTCAAAGCATTCCTAGTCTGGAAAAAAGTGGCATTGCCTTAAGACATTCTGCTGCTCTAAGTATACACACCGGAGCTAAAAATCAAGACACAACGGTCCCTCAAAGCACAGCGGGGTTTGATACAGCATGGGGCCTAAAAAACAGGCCAGGTCCCTAAAAAATCGACATGGTCCTAGAAAAGGAATGAAAAGACAGTGCACTAAATGAACACTGCGGGGCCTACGAAAACGCACCGATGCTTACAAATTATCGTCGGTACACAAAAGTAAGTAGCAAAACTTTACTTTTGTTTAAAAAGCCGGTATTGCAAACACGTGTCGAGCCCCAAGCAAAAAATTGCTGGTGCCTTAAAACACATTCGAAGACAAAGAAGATCGGAAAGGTTAAAAAGAACACCTAACTGGAGTCTCAGTTCGGTACCCAATCTGGAAGCGTTGTTATTTAATCAGAAATGAGGTGCGTCAAAGCTAAGCGGTTATCCGGATTTCTTAGCCACTAGAAAACGTGGGAAGGAGAGAGCTAGTCATCGAAGTGAATTTAGGATGGGCCCTTGCGGCTCTAAGTCTGAACACGTTATGACTTTATGAGGTGTCGTGTGTTGTCACCTATCAGCTATTTTGCACTGCTTTGTTAGTCCTCAACATATGCGCTTTCATTCCGTTTCAGCCGGGTGTTACGTGATGCAGTTGTAGCATTTCCTTCCAAGTGGCAAATATTATAAAGTGCACGATGTGCACTACACAAATGTTTCAGGTGACTGATGAGGCCCTGAGGACGAACACAATAACATATGTTATTATTTATAGCGCTTTTCTTTTCCCCATTCTGTCAGCTTGCCAATCATGGCCTCCCACAAACCGGATCAAAGCATCTTCAACCAGCTATCACCCGTCTTTCCCTTTCTCATCCTCTCCAACAATAATCATGATAATTTCTTCATCGGCCAGCAAGTAGGCTTCGTTCTTACTAGCAACCAGTGCAAACTTGTAAGGTGAACACTGCCTTAGAAACGTCTGTGGGCCAATAAGTACTAAGTATGGCTACATCTGGCAATCTTAATAGAATCAAACCCTTTCTCACCTTCACATTCAAGTAACTTGCCATGAAAATATGAACGTGTGAAGAATGTCTAAGGGGAAAAACTCAACTCAATGAACAACAATCTGAATTGTGCAAAAACATAGATCGGTGAACTCATAATGACCCCCTGCAGCTTTTGGCCATTTCAAAATGTTCGTTTACGGGATAATTTGGACTGGCGTTCTATTCTTTCTCCCCATGAACATCGGTGAACAACGGATGTTCTTTAGCGGTCCCCATCTTAGTGGTAAAAGCTGTGTGTTTACAATAAAAATTATCGGGTTATCAACCAAAAAGTGCTCAACCATGGTACTTTGCGAAATTCCTTGATGCGCCCCTGCTGTTCACCCTGGCCCACTCACTTTTGGGGACGTTCCTACGCGTGACCAAGCCATGAAAAGGCATCATTGCATTTCATGGCCTGGTCATTGTATGGCATATTGCAGATGGATTACATGCAAATGTCTTGCCATCATCCGCCACTGCTTGCCGCATTATTTTCCCACGCGTCGACGCATTGCAGGCGAAAATCGTGTGAATGTTATACGATCATCGGCCACTGCGCAACGCATTACTTTCCCACGCGTCGATGCGCGGGCTACCGAGCTCTCGAACAATAGGACAGCTGCACGCAGAGCACGTACTCAATTGTATCATCCTGCCATCTGGCGAGAAATATTGTTACCTATGATTCAGCATTCAATTTCATTAGTGTAATACGTAGACTGTGCTGCTACCTAGCGATAGCTATCTGAAGTGATGCTTCTAAAAAATTAAAAAAATGTTCTTGAATCTGTGGAGGTTGCAACCTGTGGAGGTTATGACCGCTGTTGAGTTGTGGAGGTTATGACCGCTTCGTACTTGTGGAGGTTGCAACCTGTGGGGATTACGAGTTGTGGAGGTTATGACCTGTGGAGGTTATGACCGCTTCGGAGTTGTGGAGGTTACGACCTGTGGAGGTTATGACCTCTGCGGACTTGTGGCGGTTACGATCTGTGGAGGTTATGACCGCTGCGGACATGTGGAGGTTGTGACCTGTGGAGGTTATGACCTGTGGAGGTTACGACCGCTGCGATGTGTTGAATTTGTGGCGGTTGTGACCTGTGGAGGTTATTAACTGTGGAGGTTATGATACGCTGTCGATGGCGCTAGTGTGCCATAGTAAGTGGATGGGGAACCTTCCAGGCGTGACGGCAAGCTCCAAGTCGCTTTGAAATCGTTTTTTTTTTTGCAGCATATCATTTTTATCATCGCTCCCGTAAAACCCTACCCTGGCATTTTTGATCTGCAATCGACGACACACCCTAGCGACCACGTCATTAGTGCGTAAGTAAGCTGCCATACCAATATGGTCCATGGGTATGCACAACCGATCTATTTTTCGGCTTATACGAGGACAAATTAAGATTCAATGCGAAACGTGGAGAAGATTTATGCACTGCAGGTAAACATGTTTTCGGCACCTTCGTACTTTAGTTCAATAGCAAAGCATTGTCATTCTTGGTGGAGGATCGCACCGGAAGTGACCGCGAACGAATTGTAGACTTCGTTGCATGAAGAAATGACTGTGTGTGGCTTGTTTTTAGCTCGCATTTGGTCCTCCATCATTTTCCACTTCAGCCGTGACATTGAATGGAATCCAATTTCCATATAAGCACAGAGAACTTGGAGTTGCACACACTTCGAGCGACTATTTGCCCCTTGATCTTAGGCTATTGACCTTGTGACTTAGCCCAAAATAAATTCTTGGACACAGAGCGTGTGCTGCCTTCATATGCGTAAAACGGAGTGATCTGTCTTTAAGTATGTGCAGACATTGATGAATGGGTGCATTTATGGTATTGAACAATATAAATGTGATTTTTGGGTTGGAGTGGAAGTAACTGTTCGAGGATCAAATTATCACAGTAAAGATCTACTCGCACTATAAATGTGGCTCAATATCAAGCGCTGAATTGGATGTTGAATCTGGTGAGTATCGTATTATTAAAGAAGTTGTTAAATAAGTTGCTCAGTTGCTTGATCATCGTAGGCCACTGTATCACACGCATGGATAACTGTATCACTCGCGTGGGTGGCTGCATGACGCGCGTGGGCGAATGCATCACGCACGTGAACGACTGTATCACGTGGGGGTAGTATCTCACGCACAGGCGACTGTATCACGCACGTTGACGGCTGTATCAAAAGCGTTGGTGATTGTATCACGCACGTGACCGACTGTATCAAGCGCACTCGGCGGGCAACTATGATCACTGACAGCATACATGCAGCCAACTAAGGACCCGCCTGCAGACTGGAGCGATAGAACGTGCAAACTGTGCATAATGACCGAGCATAACTCCGACATGGTGGAGGTACTTAATGTATATTCATCAGCAGATATATTTCATAATTTATCTTTCATTGCACTATATTTCATGTGTCAAAAGCTTGATAGAAGCGTGAGTGCTACGACGTAGTGGTTGACGGCGTACCCGAGGTCCACATCTGACGCCTCTGGAGTCGGGCATTGATGCCCCAGCTCGTAATGCAAGCAACAGTGCAGTGCAGAGTCCATTTGATCTGACCACGGCCATTTTTTGGCCTCCCAGTTGCGCACTGGCAGTGCACAGTGAGCAAATGAAGTGGCCATTGGTGATGGATAGAGAGTCCTCGACAAGCTCCTGTGAATGTATGCTTGTCCGCAGATGGTGTTGGTGATCTAGTGGCAGCTGGAGCTATTTGATATGGAGCTGCTAATGACAATGCGTGGGAACATATGTTCACCGAGGAGTCTTTGCAGATGCGTCATGATTTTGCGGAAATACCAAGTGGTGGAACACTGAAGCAATGTCTGTGGTTCCAAGATGCAGCGTAGATGTTTATGTTCATGCCGACTCCCGATCTATAATGACATTCTTTCAGAGGTGGTTGGCCACCCTCATAAACACATACTATTGTCACAGCCACGATGACTGGAATTCATCGATTAATTCAAGCCTATTCAAGTCAAGACGTAAATACATTCAAAATGGAATGCACGAGGGCTGTGTTCGTTTAGGGTTGTGTGCGATAAGGATGCTTTCAAAATCAGTAAGTCAAAACAGGTAGAATATTTGAAAGTGATATTCATAAGTAAATCCAAACAAGTACATGGGAATGTGAATACCTTTGGAATTGAATGTGCTTTAGCTTGACTATCTTTGGTATGCAATGTGCTTGCCAAGGTCAAGGTGGGATAGGTCAAGGTGGGGCAGATCAAGGTGAGGAAATTCAAGCTGAGGAGCAGTCATACACGCAATCTTCCCCGTTGTTTTCGGACAACTGGAAAGGAAATCAAATGTGGTTTCGTGGTCATATATCGATGAAATGCAAGGTGAACACTGAGTCCAGCACCATGTCACGTAAGAGGGTCGATGTCGTCGATCAGGCTAGCATCTAATACCACGAAATATGGAATGATATTTTCACGCCGACCATCTTCGAAGCATGTTTTGCTCAGTAAAATGCAATGAGTGTCCCAACGCCCAACGCTAAATGTTTTTCGTTAAAAAAAAACAGAAACAGTACATTTTTTAATCAAAATGTTCTAGAGGTTTTGTGTAATTCCAATTCATTAGACTACATCTTGTAACGTAATCACATCAGGAGCGAAATCAGCGTGCAAAATTACCCCTGTAAATTCTGCTTAGGCCATTTGTGTTTTGTTATAGTCTGCATTTTATCCCCCCGAAATCGTGCGGTAAACGTACCCCTGGGGCGCTTCACGTCAAATTTTAGTTGCAAACCTGATATCAACTGCATACCTGGAACGCTATAAGCCGACATAATGTACCATTACACCGATGTGGTTTTTCAAAACAATTAATGAGTGACAGCATTATGATTACTACACTTGACCAGCTTAATTGTTTCCGTTTTGACGTGGTGACTAATGTTTAAATTTATATGTTTTTCGTGGATCATTAGCACACGTACATTTATATTACGATTTAACTAGGTCTTGGATGGTTTGACTATGTCTTGGACGGCGTTCATGAAAAATGTTTCAGAGTGCGCCTAAAACCGTTCTTAGACGAGGTATTGATTCCATTGAGATGATAACATACATGATAAAGAAGAATCCCGCGTGTGAGCGACAATCCACCAAAAACAAAACATGTCACGGGACATCGATACCTTCTTGCCCTGAACCCCGACCAAGCATCACACCGGCCGCTGCTTTCAAACACATGTTCGTCTGCTGTTTCAGAAACTACACAAGTCCTTCCTCCACTGGCACACCTTGCCACTGCCGCATTCCCCTTGAATTATTCACCCCGACGCTATGATTAACACTCGCACGTTCGGCGGTCCGAGCCAACTTCGCATGTCCGGGGGGGCAGATGTTTGCCCCCCCTAAGATCTCTGGAACTCTGCTAGTTAGCGACAAACGGAAAACGGCGTTGGATAGCTGGTGACAGGCTATATCGAAAGTGTTTCGGTATTTGTTTCGCTCAGGTCAACATTTAGGTCACTGGGCCATCATAGGTAAAATTCGACCAGATCAGGTGGGACTCAGATATTGACACATATCTCAGGACCTGTAACAAATAGAAACAAATGGCGAACGCTATTCGACAGTCCTTCAAATGCGCTACGGTCAATAGGCGGTGTAATTTAAGGTCAGGTCAACTGAAACTCAGGTCAAGGTCATGAAGTCATGAACTCAGGTCAAGGCCTAGGGAGATCATGTAAGGTATCAATCGACACGTCTTGACGATACAAGCACAATGACGGTAATGTCAGCCCTCTAGCTCAATGCAGTGTGATGTAATGCGCATAAATGTGTAGTGATCTCAGGTGACCTCAGAGACCTTGGTGAGGTCACTGAGCAAAAATGTCAGCGGTAGCTTTGAGCATAGCTTCCATCTACATGACACAATCGTTGTGAGATCATTCCGAGCGCAAATATGGAACTAGGAAACATTTGTATATTTTGCCATAGTCCTATAATGGGGAAGCCATGGCAGCGACCTGATCTAAGGTCAATGCTACAAGAAATCGATATACATGTTATGGTCCCTGATGAGATCATGACATGCTATAAGTTTGAAATCAATCGCCCAATTATTGTGTAAGTTATGCCACCTAGAACTCCGAGTGTAGTTGGGTCACTTCGCCTGACCTGGTGACCTGACCTGAGATGATCCAGGATTAAGAATGTATGAGGATAAGCGGGAAAGACCACGGAACAGCTATGCGAGGTTTAGCCTTGCTAACTCTATTAGTTTAGCGGCAAATAAGGAAAATCTGGAGGGGGCAGATATCTGCCCCCCGGACGTGCGCGGGTTAAGCTCCCTGTTGTTGCACGCTAATCTGCGACCCGGCCATTCGGCGACGGCGGTGGAGATACCTGGCGGCGGAGGGAGGTGGGGAGGGGGGGGGGGGGCGGGGTGGAAGTGGTCCCCTCTCTGGCAGCGGTGGCAGCGCCCGGCCGAGTCACTAGTGAGCGGCCAGACGGCTGCTACCGATGCCAGTGGTGATCGCGGCGCGCCCCCGCCACCACACGGCTGCCACAGCGCGGCGCAGGCGACCGTGCCACCGGACGGTCTGTCACCGGCGCCGCGAGTGACGTGGCTGCACCGTCCGAGCGTCGGCGGTGTTCGTGGTGTTGTGCTGAGCTGTGCGTGACGGGACACGTGTGTGCCGACGTTCTCAGCGCAGTGATTTTCCACTCTGGCAGTCTCATAAAACGCGTGCTGTTTGAAAGTCTACTACTTGAATTGTTGCGGTGGTCGTTCTTCAAAGAGCGACGGACGGGGTGGCGTCGTCGCGCCTTCCGTCGCGCTTGCACCATCACACCAGACGACTCGCCGGGCCCGCGTCGCCGTGTCTCCCGGCCGTTGAGAGCCGTCGCTGAGCGTCCTCGTGACGACGACTGCCGTCGGAAGTCGTCCTCGACGCCGCTCCGGCCGGACGCGCGAGGCGCGCTCACAAGGCTCACTGTCCACTGTCCACTGTCCACTGATCACCGCCAGAGCGAGAGCGGGACCGAGCAGGCCGCGCACGCGATGGCGGCTCTCTGGCGTGGCGTGCCGGTGCTGCTGCTGACCTGTGCCCTGACACAGGTCAGGTCACAAGTGTTCGTGACGGAGCGGCGGCAGAAGGGTGAGTGGCGCGGCTCTGGCTCTGGCTAACGACGGAGCCGGCCGACCTTTGCTGGCCGACACGGCTGACTGCCAAATGACCGGCGCACTTCCGTGTGATAGCATGTCATTAGCTGATGTGGCCAAGGACGGAGCAGGAGGCCAGTGGGAAATAGTTTGCAAATGGGCACCTGAGGGTATATAAATTCAGATGTTTAACTTTTAAGACCTCCGAAGTCTAACACTCACCAAAGCCCGCCTCGTACACATACTATATAATTATAAGTGCAGCGGGCTTTTGATCCGGTTATCTACCCCACAAATACTCACACAAATCGACACGCACGACACCCTGGGCATTCAATTTCATGATTCCAAACTTTTTCGTAGGTATTCATGGCTGAAGATGAAGAAAGATCAGATTCAGAAATCGGAACTAATACGGACGAGCAGACACCATGTGCCTGCTTCATGTCTGAATATTTCGATTTGCCTGCTGCATGTGTGCAGATCTCAATGTGACTGCTGCATGTCTGGAGATCTCTATATGCCAGCTGCATGTCTGCAGACCTCGATGTGCCTGCTGGATGTCTGCAGGTCTCGATGTGCCTGCTGCATGTATGCAGATATGGATGCGCTCAACTTCCTCACCGTCCAGACAGGTTGAAGCGTCAGCTCCGAACACCTACTAAATGTGTTGCTTGCTGATCTCCATTGATGTGTAGACAATTTGCAACCTGTCGTCGACTGACGTGCTGTTTTTGTTGGCGTCGATCACAAGACTGACTGCCTCGGCGGCCTCGGTCAGCAAGAGTACCAAAGCTTACTCCCACGATAATGATGCGATTCAGTTCCAGCCCGACGCGTGCATCCTGCTAGTTAGGCATATTGTGGTTGCTCACGTGCGTCACGCGAGACTGTACCAGGGTGGGTCGGTCGGTCGGGCAGTCGGTCCATCACCCGACAGCTGATGAGCCTGTGTTGTCTCGTTGAATAATTTCCTCAGTACAAATGTGAGTCCATAATTATGCAGCGTCACCCCATCCATTGTGTAACTTTACAGAATTACCTACTTCCATTGGGGCCGACTCTAGCCATCGTCTATCAAGCATGCATCGGTCGTATCCTGGGAAGTTACATGCATGTGCATGTTTCGTTCCTGGTTGAATAGTTTTCGGGCAGTAGTGTTGGTCTGCAAGATGAAGGACAAGCCGACGCAGCTGCATGATGGCATCCTGTCACGTGGCCACGGCATGGCGGCATCATGCCCTGGGGCGCCAAGGATCATCTGGTCGGAACAAAGGAGTTGTGTCGGCGCCGCGAAGACGATGTGAAACCTCTGTCCGAACCCACCTGCCCGGGCGGGCAATGGCTCGCGTATGCTCCCTCTTGATCTGCCCCAGGTTCTACATGGAGATCGCAGACCAACTACAGGTTTATTGTTCAAGGCATCATTCGTTCGTCTACCTTCGCATAAAAACCAGTGCGTCACATTTGCAGAAAATTCGATGTCAACGTCTTCCAATGCACAACACGAGCAATAAACGTGTCATGGCTTCGAAGCTGTACCGATAATGACACCCTGGTTAACGTACTCTGATGGCGCGATATATTTGAACGCCCACTAATGTCTGTTCCGGATAACAGCATCTTACCTACTTCAGGGGAGACTACTCCCATCAGGGAAACTGAAACTCTTCTGAAGGCTTCAGAAAACGTCAAGGTTGATTTTTCAAAAGTATGTCGCCCGCGTTAATTAGAAACCACGCCTCTTGGGACACGCAACATCGTGCAGAACCATTTCAGCTTTCGACACCTCCCTTGATTAAGTCCTGCCTAAACCTCATGTCATAGCAAATGATAACCTTATGCTTGATTTCTAACAGAGTACGGCCTCCAAGTACGGTTCATTGAATACGAGTTGGATTTTTTTTTTTTAAACATCATATGCAACATATATAATCACCAAAATGTAGGCGAAATATAATCATGTAAATATGCTTAACTTCGAATCAATCCGCTAGTCCTTTAACACGCGCCCTGGAGGGGGGGGCGAAATCCGCCCACCCCTCCGGTTTTTCGTAGATAACTCCAGATTTTACAGGCCGATATGTGCCATTGTTTGTGTACCTGCCAATGAATGACCGGCGCGTTGTTTGAAGTAAGAAAAATTGAAATCGACCGAAAATGTTTTCGAGTTAGGGGTCGCCAAAGTAAAAAGAAATTCCCAGCGTCAGATCACAAATATCGTCGCTGATGCGCTTCCCGTATATTAGCAAAAAGGAAGTGTTCTTGGCAAAACTAGCGACTTGTTGGATGCACATTGTCATGCTACATTGTTCCAGAGTCATGTCAAGTCACCGAGGTCAAGTCAGGTCAAGTTCATAACAGGTTAACACACGCCCTAGAGGGGGTATGGCGAAATCCGCCAATCCTTCCGACTTTTCGTACATAACTCCATATTGTACCGGCCGATATATGCCACATTTTTCACGTGCCTGCTTAGAAATGACCGGCGCATTGCTTAAAGCAAGAAAAGTGGAAATCGGCCAAGAAGGTTTCAAGTTAGGGGCCGTTAAAGTAAAAACAATTCACAGCGCCAGACCACAAAAATCGGCGCTGATGCGCTTCCCGTATATTGGCAATAGGGAAGTGTTCTTGACAACACTAGCGACTTATTTGATGCATATTGTTATGCTATATAATTTAAAAGTCATCTTAGGTCGCCGAGGTCAAGTCAGGTCAAGTTCATGATAGGCTAATGGAACCAAACTTGGTCAACTGGAATGTGTCATAAACGCAAATGACTGTCATGCGATTGATGTCACTTCACATGTTACTCCCTAAACATCCCGAAATCTACTGTTTGTCATTGTGTGCCTAAGCATTTCCATACTTTATTCATGTATTTCACTCCTTTATTTGCGAAGACCTGATAAAGTGCTCCTATATAGGTGACCTGAGATCAAATATCGGATCTCGCACATGTATTGCATCATTAGTAATATCCAAAGCATCATTAAAGCCAATCTTGGAGCATTTAAACACAATCACAGCAATCCATACCAATGACAAGCCAAGCCACGCAAAACCAGAAAATTTTGTTATTTTGACCTCACTTGATCTTGAAGATATTGACCTAAGGTCAAGACATTTGCACACAATAGAGTTAACTATCGTGCCCATCCACCCTCGAATTTCGTTGCTCTAGCCTTAATGGGAGCCGAGATCTTAGGGGGGGCGGAATCCGCCCCTCTCCAGTGCTGGTAATTTTCAGAGGCCCTCCAGGGCGCGTGTTAGGCGGCTGACGGCTGTAGTTAGTGCACCTCAGACTGAACAGTCCCTGCCACAACGTCTTCGCTGTTAAAGCCTGTATGGCCTTGCCGAGCTTAGGTTCTTAAACACCAGGGGGTCGCTCACGCCACACCTCTAGTGCTGGCAGAAAACGTCAGTGCTGTAGTTCAGTGCTGTAGTAACACCCAATGATTAAGACTAACCAACAACTTTTACAATCGATATCAGTCTCTGGAAACACCAAGGATCTCCGCACAAAGATTAGTAACAACGGGAATTGTTGATGGTTCCGTTGATGGTTCTGCCCGCATGAAGCATAAATGCTCTGACTGCCATCATCACCTTCAAATATTAGCGCCTTCCGTGGATACTCATAAACTGGGCAACATCGGGAGCCAAATGCTTTGATTGGGTGAGACGAGATCCTCACCTCAGTATGACACGTCACCCGGGTCGTCAATGCCGATCAGAGTGGCCACTGACGTTCTTCTGTCTGGGCTCTGATACAAAAACATCCAGCAACAGGATGCTTCAGAACGCAATAACACACTCCCTGCAAAATCTCATGCTTTACCGCTGACAATGCTTGTGGCAAGTTGGTCGAGAGTGCACCGTGCATTTGCGCTGTTATAGCTTGTATGCCTCAAACTCATGCATTTATGCATGAACGTGGATCCGTCTGGCCGAGTTTGCCGCACAACTGCCGACCACTATTAAAACTGAGACGAGGGCGGACTGAAGCGGCGGCTGGCGCCAGCTGCAGCGTCTGAGACAGGGGAGCCCCTGTCTCAGGTAGCTGCAGTGCCTGCTACAGGGGGACCCTTGTCTCAGGCAGCTGCAGCGTCTGATACAGGGGAGCCCCTGTCTCAGGTAGCTGCAGTGCCTGCTACAGGCGGACCCTTTTCTCAGGCAGCTGCAGCGTCTGATACAGGGGAGCCCCTGTCTCAGGTAGCTGCAGTGCCTGCTACAGGCGGACCCTTGTTTCAGGCAGCTGCAGCGTCTGATACAGGCGAACCCTTGTCTCAGGTAGCTGCAGTGCCTGTTACAGGCGGACCCCTGTCTCAGGCAGCTGCATCGTCTGATACAGGCGGACCCTTGTCTCAGGCAGCTGCATCGTCTGATACAGGCAAACAGGTAGCATCAGGTAGCTAGCTCAACCGCATCATTCTCCGATATCGGAGTGGTATTTTCACGGTGTGATCGGTATATTCTTCCCATGTGGGAAAGGGCAAAGTTTTCCCGGATATCCGTGGCGACAGATAGGTAATCGTCGTCTCGCGGGCTCCTCTGTGGATCTGAGCTCGCCCTCGAGCTGGTAACCTTCCCTAGCAGCCGGGTACGCGGTCTGGACTCGCACTCCTGGCAGGTTAGCTACGTACAAGAAGTGTACCCAAAGCGGTACTGTCACTGCATATTGGCTTGATGCTTCCAAAGAGCGCAAATACCGGCTGAGATGTCGCTCAGACTAGTGTTTGAAGCCAATTTACCGCCGGGATATCACCAAATTACTTGGCGATCCGTAGAGTTATATATCGCATAAGTATCACAGTTCTGTGCATGGAGTATTCAATATTATATGCGCCAAATACCGAGAGCCACTGATCACTCCGCCCTGCCAGCATTGGTGCGACTGACTGCAGACTACTGCAGTTTATTTTTCATTTTCGTGGGTGACACCCGCCACCCCGCTCATCTTTTATTTTCGCCCTATTTGAGTTCCGTGAGTTTCTGTGAGTTTTTCGTGTTTGTGTAGATTTCATTAGGAAGGTTTTTCCCCGTGATGGAGAAAAGCGAGAGGATACCGACCCCAGCTCGCCACAGGACTCCGATTCTGAGTTTCTCCCGTTGACCACGCCAGCTGACCATCGCGCGACTCCGGACTCAGCCCCTGATGCCAAACCCCTCGGCACAACTATTGATGACCCGATGACCTTCCGCACTGGTGCACAGAAGAGGAAAAATGAGGTATTATACAGGGTGTAACACGAGTTTATCAAAATAATGATAACGGAGAAATAATGTGTTATTCTAAGTAGAAAATGTTCTATTCACATATCCAAATGGATAAGGCCTTGTTTAGCGCTAAGATCAAAGGCAAAATTAATGCGGACAGGGCATGCCCGATGACGCGTTCGGGGCGACGGAGCTAGGCTAGCGATCAGTTAATTGTCACCATATCCTAATACTCCTCATTATTTGAAGCATACGACATTGTTTGCAGTTTTTATCTCAAAGTGATACAAAATAAGTAACAAATGTGCATTTCATGATCTAAATACGCCCAGTTACCTTAGCAGAAAAGACTGAGCGACTGACACCAGCTGATCGCTAAACTCGCAACACCTCTCCTCCCGATACCCACCCACCTAAACAAAGCCTCAAAATGGATATGTGTATAGAGCATTTTCTACTTAGAATGGCATGCTCTTTCTCCTGCTGCCGTGGGATAAGGATGGGGCCAGTTTTGCGAACACTAACAATGTTTCATTCATTCAGTTTTCAGTGAGTTCTGAAACGACGTGATGGCTTTGGCAACACAATCTAAAACAGCAGTCTATCTCCGTGGACCACATCATCACAGGAAGCATGCTGCCTATGGGAAAGCAGGCGCTTCAGTACTTTTCCACCTTCACCTTGACGTCCAGAAGCCGATCAAGAAGGCAGCCGCTGAGACAGTGACCGCAATCAAGGAATTCTGGCAGCTGTCCCGTATTCCTACGCAGAAAGACCAACGCGCAAGGGACAAGGTCCTCCGAATGTACGAGAAGTGACGAGCTCTGAACAAGAACTCGGAACAGCGCACTGCGACCAACTCGTCAGGCGAACGGATTCCACGGACGGATTCCAGCCGCACTCGTCAGGCGAAGCGGCTGGAATCCGTCGACTCACCACGACAACGACTTCGCGGAGCACGGGGTGGCGTTGATGCAGTCTTTCAACCTGGCCCTTACCAGGAGAAAAGACCAAAGGCCTCTTACAAGTGGTAGAGAAGTACCGCTGTGACTTCCCAACCTCCCACAAATCCACCGTGACCTCTGCGAAGTAGGCAACAATGAGTGGGAGATGGGCGCCCATGATACCACCCCCCTCCCTTTGAGGGGCTAATACTCGAGTTGAAGGGGAGTTGAAAGTATGAAGTTCAGTTGTATGTTTTAGGTCAAGATTAGTAGCTTAAACAAACTGGAAGTGATTTTTTTTTGCTTAGCACGCGCACTGGAGGGCCTCTGAAAATAACGCCCACTGGAGGGGGGGGGGCGGATTCCGCCCCCCCTAAGATCTCAGCTCCTATGAAGGCTAGAGTAACGAATTTCACAGGGTGGATGGGCACGATAGTGAACTCTATTGTGTGCAAAGTTCATGACCGTAGGTCAATATCTTCAAGGTCAAATGAGGTCAGAATAACAAATAAATTATGGTTTTGCGTGGCTTGGCTTGTCATTGTTATGGATCGCTGTGGTTGTGTTTACATGCGCCAAAATTGGCATTAATGATGTTTTGGACATTACTAATGATGCAATACAGATGTCAGATCCGCCATTTGACCCCAGGTCACCTATATAGGAGCACTTTATTAGGTCATTGCCTGCTCCAGTTACCGGAACCGGTTTCCCATACCGACTGCTCCGTTGGGCGGCTCGGCACAATCGGCTTCGCAAAGAAAGGAGTGAAATACATGAATAAAGTATGGAAACGCTTAGGCACACAATGACAAACAGTATATTTCGGGATGTATAGGGAGTAACATGTAAAGTGACATCAATCGCATGACAGTCATTTGCATTTATGACACATTTCAGTTGACCAAGTTTGGTTCAATTAGCCTATCATGAACTTGACCTGACTTGACCCCGGCGACCTAACATGACTTTTAAATTATATAGCATAACAATATGCATCGAACAAGTCGCTAGTGTTGCCAAGACCACTTCCCTATTGCCAATATACGGGAAGCGCATCAGCGCCGATTTTTGTGGTCTGGCGCTGCGAATTGTTTTTATTTAATGGCCCCTAACTTGAAAACATCTCGGCAGATTTTCCTTTTTCTTGCTTTAAACAATGCGCCGGTCATTTCTAAGCAGGTACGCGAAAAACTTGGGGTATATCGGCCGGTACAATATGCAGTTATGTACGAAAAATCGGAAGGATTGGCGGATTTTGCTATACCCCCTCTAGGGCGTGTGTTAACCTGTTACGACCTCGACCTGACTTGACCTCAGTGACTTGACATGACTCTGGAACAATGTAGTATGACAATGTACATCAAACAATTCGCTAGTTTTGCCAAGATCACTTCCTTTTTGCTAATATACCGGAAGCGCATCAGCGCCGATATTTGTGATCTGGCACTGAGAAATTGTTTTGACTTTAGCGACCCCTAACTCGAAAAACTTTCGGTCGATTTTCATTTTTCTTACTTAAAACAACGCGCCGCTCATTTTTTTGGCAGGTACACAAACAATGGCGTATATCGACCGTAAAATCTGGAGTTATCTACGAAAAACCGGAGGGGTGGGCGGATTTCGCCCCCCCCCCCACCTCCAGTGCGCGTGTTAAGGTATAGAACATCATGTTCTAAAATTCCTACATTTCGAAAAATGTACTGACTGACCGTATTGAGGCAGTTCTAAATATTGATTTATTTCAGAAACATTTTATACACGATATTTTTTGACGGAGTGGAACCAGAAACGCCCCCGTCCAGATAAAAGTAAAACTTTCGAAATTAGGTGTCACCCTAGTACACACCCAGACATTCGCGGACGCAATATTCAACACATTTTACACCGACACAATTTAGTAATACACTGGAGAGCCAACATTTGTTTTCACTTCGGACACAACACAGAAACTGCAATAGATTTGACAATTTGCTCTCCGACTCTGGCCAACGATTTTGATTGCACAATAGACACAGACATCCATGACAGCGATTGCTATCCCATCAAATTAATACCCACTTTTTGAACTGCGACTGATGTCACACCACATTTTATCCCACGTTGGAAAATTTCAAAAGCCGATTGGACAACATTCCAGGAACTTTCTTATCTTTTATAAAACCCCAGCATTTCTTCCGTCTAAAACATCAACTCAATTACAGACACACTTTTTGAAGCAGCATCCACTACAATTCCACTCACGGAACATTTTACAAAACGAAAACCAGTACCTTGGTGGTGTCCAGAAATGTCACAGGAAATTGCAGTTAGAAAAAGAGCAGTTAGGAATTATTTACACCATCCCGATCAAGAAAATTTAACCGCCCGTAACCGTGAACGTGCGAGGACCCGCCGCATCAATCGCGATGCTAAGCGCCGTTCATGGTCCTCATATTTACAGCAGCTCACTTTTCAAACACCTTTAAGTAACATATGGCAATTAATCCGCCGTTCATCCGGACGCTCCCCATTTAAATCTCTACTGGCCCTCAAAATACACAATCTCACCACTACAGGCTCACATGCCATAGTAAATACCATAGCTGATGCAATAGCCCATAATAGCTCCAATGAGAACTACCGACCTTGCTCTACACACTTCACACTAACCTCAACATCTTTAATTCCGACAATACTGAGTACTATAATGCTTCTTTTCATCTTTCTGAACTGGCAAATGTCATTTCCTCCGCCGGAAGCACTTCAGTAGGGCCTGACAAATTATATTATTCCTCCTTTCGACATGTACCCGACCACACCAAACAATGGATCTTAGACACATTTAATTCATTATGGTCAAATCACATCTTTCCTGAAACAGAAGAAAAGTTATCTTCATCCCCATTCCGAAGCCCGGTAGAGACCATAGTCAACGAAATAATGTTCGACCCATTACATGCACCAGTTGTTTAAGAAAACGTTTCTAACTCGAAATCAAAAGGCTTATCTGGTACCTGGAAACAAATTATCCTCTATCTCCATTTGAATGTGGTTTTCGGCGAGGACGCAGCACAATGGATCATCTCATTGGGCTAGAAACTGAAATCCGCCTAGGTTACAAAAAAACATGAACACACAGTTGCAGTATTTTTAGACATAACCAAGGCTTACGACATGGTTTTCAAACGCGCATTACTATTTAAAATTCAACAACTCGGTATAAAAGGACATTTAGTACATTATTTAGTGGGTTTTTAACTGGTTTTCATCAATTCAACACCAGGTGCCAGTCAACCATTTCCGATCCACATTTTCTGCATAATGACATACCACAGGAAAGTTGTCTTTCACCAACATTAGTCAATAGTGTCATTAATGCTCTTTCCGATGACATGCCTGCAAATATATCGTGTTCACTACTTGCAGAAGATAGCGCAATTTGGTACTGCCTGCAAAAATTATGAACATTGTTACTCAGATTACAAAACGCACTTGAACGAATACACAAATGGTCCCTGCAATGTAATTCGACAACCTGCCCAAACTCAGACACCCCGCTTCACCTCGGGAACAACCGCATACCTTTTGTAAATTCATTAAAAATTGGTGTTTTTACCACGGACTTTCAATGCAGAAACAATTCACACATCCAGAACAAATGTTTTAACCGACTCAGTTTATTTCGATGCATGACTTCGTCATTACCTGGAGCCGGTAGCCATACACTTCTACTACTCTAGAAATATTTAGTTCTACCCGTAATAGAATATGGATCCGTAGTGTGTGCCGCTGCAAGCACATCATCCTTAAAACTTATAGACACCACTAAAAACAAATTTATCCGTATCGCATTAGGTGCAATGACTACTTCACCCATCAATTTCTTAGAAATCGAAGCAGGAATCCCTCCATTAGCTCTTAGACGAATGCAGCAAACACTTAGGTATGCGTCAAAAATGAAATGTGACGAAAACCACCCCCCACACACACATCCTTAGAACTGGCCTCACTAAAGGTTTTCAAATGAAAACATTTTCTACACAACTTCATTACAATGCTCCACACATTACTGCTATTACTCCACCAACTACACCACCGTGGCAGGCGGTTGAACGGCACATATCTTGCCTAACTAACACAGCAAATTCACAACTTTGTCCAGAATATACCAAACAAAAATCACACCAGCTTCGGTCTCGATATCCCCAGGTTCCCTTCATCTTTACTGACGGATCTAAGGATGCCACCAACACAGGAAACGCCATTGTGTCAGGAACTCACACAGCACAACATCGCCTGTCAAACATAACTTTCATTTTCATCGCCGAATTACACGCCGTTTTGATTGCCCTTCGTTATATTCGTAATCGTTTCCTTTGTCACACCATACGCAGGGTCGTTATTTGTTCAGACTAAAAATATGTTCTACAATCACTTTCTTCACTTTCTCTTTCACACCATTGCCATATTTCCACCTACGACACCCTTCCAACACTTGACATGATTGGCGTGAAGGTCAGTTTCCTGTGGGTGCCCAGCCACTGCAGCATCCCAGGAAACGAAAAGGCCGACAACTTAGCAAAATAATCATTATAACTTTCGAACATTACAGAAATTCCACCACATTTTGACGCCACTAAATCGTTAATACAACAGAAAATTCGACATTTTTTTACCCAAAACTTGACACGAAACACAAACCATACACAATTACGACTTATCAAACCTACTGTGGAACCGTGGCCATCATCTTTCCAAAAAACCCGACACGAAGAAAAAGTCCCATCATGTTTACCCATCGGGCATACTTCTCTCATCCATCGATATATTTATACGGCTGCTCCTCGACCTTCATGCCCATTGTGTGACACCCATCTTACAGACACATATCCTCCTACGCTGTCATAAGTGCCATAGCCATAGAAGGACACTTACCAAATACTGTCGGACACACAACATTGCCTTTTCTTTTCCCATACTACTCGGAGATCAACACCCTTTTCTAATCAAATCACTTTCCATCTTTCTCAGACAAACAAACTTGCTACAGGAACTATAATATGAATTTTACAGCATAGCATTTTCCTTTCGGGGCACGAAATGACCTGAATAGGCCGAAGTGCCTATTTTAATTAAACTCAAACTCAAACTCAAACACTGTTATGTGATGATCCTTATCCTTGGTGCTGTCATAGCCGAGCTGATAGCCTTACTTAGCTGGCAGCTGGTAGCTGGCAGCTGGAGGCAGCTGTCACATCTCACTGCAGACGTACCGGCTTCCACCACAGGGCAGCTCAGACCTGGACACTGGCAACTCAGACTCGGTATGAGTCACACCAGCTCGTCATACAGCGCTCCACCTGCCCGCACCCCAGCTCGCAGGCTGCTGACACCGTCCGCACGTCGGTCGGCCACGGCGGAGGTACACGGCCAGCTGTAGCCCGTCGGCTTTCTGTCGAGCCCCTGCAGTGGAGGCTCTGGCCGACGGCGCCGGCCGAAGCGCAGTCGCAGCGAAAGCTGCGACTGCGAAGCGCGACAGCTTTCGCTGACGCACTTCGTCAGCGAAAGCTGTCCACGGAACAACCAGATTCAACGAATAGATAACTTTCGACATCCACCTTCTATGGTGGAAAGCTCCTGGCTGCTTGAACGTAAAGCGCGGCACCATTCCACCAAGGAAGATAACCACGAGCTCCAAGTACTCCCGGTAGTCGTCGCGGAACATTCTGACGGACACCTTGGGGGGGGCAAAGTCGAGCAGTTCCTTCCTTTTACCGTCGAGGAGAGGACGGAGCTCTTGGATATTCCATTCTGTCTGGAAGTCCCCTCTGTCCAGATCATTTAACTGCTTCTGGAACCGACGGAACAGACATCCGGACCAGACGTACGTCTCGCCAGCGTCTCAAAGACAGCTTCCAACTTGAGCTCGTTCACATAGTGTCGACAGGCCAAGTTTAGGAGGGTACGCCCGAGCTTCTGCTCCAACAAGTAGGTAGCTCCCGACAAGCGGCCAGAGTTGAATGTCGTGGTGTCGAAGGAGAGACTCGCAACCTTCTATGTAGGGTTCCATTCATCCAGTAGCGCATGCACAGCAGTGACTTGGTTCTCTCCGGATCGGGAAGCCAGATGTCGCACCCCAAGGAGCTGCGTTTCGCCACTGGTAAGGGCCGTAACCAGGACGGGCAGTCGCTCTGAATTTTGTCGTTGAGTTTTGAAGAGCGAACGTGAGATTGCCATCCCAATGCACGACGCAGGTTCCCCCATCTTCCTTAAACGCGTTCTTGAACGCCGTCCACTCCTGACACCGGTTCTGATCTCGATGCCACTTCACGCTGGAACGGCTGCTGTTCATCTCAACCGGGTCATGTCTTAAGGTCTTGGCCGTCACCGCCACGCAGAAAACAGCATCCCGGTCCGAACTTCGGGTGCAGTCGAGATCGGAAGTTAATTCAGGAGTCCACACTTTCTTGGGCCTCGAACGTTTCGGTGGGCTGACTTCAGGGACTCCTTCAACAGCGACCAGTAGTTCATCCCGGGCGCTCTCCTCGGAATTGGAGCAGGCCATTGAGGCAGAGGAAGACGAGGACAACTCCACTCTGCTCGACGATGCCTCAGCTTGGTCCTTTTTCTTCTCCTTTTGTTTCAGACCCGCTTCCTTCCTCTTCAGTGATCGGACCTCCTTCTTAACCAGGCTTTCGTCTGCGGAACCCATGGTGTCTCGCCGTCCCGGCTCGCGTTGCGCAAAGGGGAAGTTCCTGTCTTCCTGAATCGGGATCATGCAGAGGGCATCGACGTGAGCAACGTCGAAAATATCTTTCATCTCGATGGAGAACCTCTGCTTGTTCTGCTTCATCGAACGCCGCCCATCGCTCTTCTTCAGCCTTCGCCAGTGGAACTTGGCATTCCGCTAACCCTATAAATGGCACTACAAGCATATTCACAGGAATAATACATGAATGCATTCCGAAGCAAAACAGCCGAAACCTCAATTGGGTTGCGACACCCCTAAATGTTGTCAAGTTTTTATTAAATTTTGCTGGGAGTGTTTCCTCCCGGAACGACACCAGAAAAAGTCCGGGGAGCAAAAAGAATCAAAAGTTAATTTTTGTGGATCACCCTAATATATATATATATATATATATATATATATATATATATATATATATATATATATATATATATATATATATATATATATATATATATATATATATATATATATAAATATATAAATATATATATATATATATATTTATATATATATATATATATATATATATATATATATATATATATATATATATATATATCTATATTTCTCCATCTCACCCTCTTCTGTTCCTTTGTCGTGTTTTTACACCACTATCCATCCCCACTGGGCACAGATCGCTGCTTGTATGGTCGCGATTCGGAGCAGCTCGCCACGCCCATCGGGCTGACGGTGCGGGCCGGGGCAGACTCAGCGATGCAATCTGACACCCTCCCCCCACACGCACAGAGTTCCAAGCGTGCCGGCTCGACGACGCCTTGCTCACGACTAGGCCAACCCCTTATGATAATTGGCCCAGCGCGAGATTGCCATTTGGTGTGCCGCTGCGAGTGAGAACTCGCGCTGTGAGACACGTGAGGTAGCAGCGTGCAGCAGCGGGTGCTGTGGCCTGGTCATGTATTCTCTCTCTCTCTCTCTCTCTCTCTCTCTCTCTCTCTCTCTCTCTCTCTCTCTCTCTCTCTCTCTCTCTCTCTCTCTCTCTCTCTCTCTCTCTCTCTCTCTCTCTCTCTCTCTCTCTCTCTCTCTCTCTCTCTCTCTCTCTCTCTCTCTCTCTCTCTCTCTCTCTCTCTCTCTCTCTCTCTCTCTCTCTCTCTCTCTCTCTCTCTCTCTCTCTCTCTCTCTCTCTCTCTCTCTCTCTCTCTCTCTCTCTCTCTCTCTCTCTCTCTCTCTCTCTCTCTCTCTCTCTCTCTCTCTCTCTCTCTCTCTCTCTCTCTCTTTCTCTCTCTTTCTCTCTCTCTCTCTGCACCGCTTGCAGAGTGGGGATGTAGAAAACAGAAAGAGGGAGAGAGAAAGGAGGGGCGACAAGCAAGAGACCAACATGAGAAGGCTCCAATTGGTATGCTTTCATAAAGGTGCTTATGAACAATTTCACATGGAAGACTCGGCCTTTCCCAATAGTCAACGTGATCACCCGAATACCTTCTTCTGTATTCGAGCGAATTCTACACCTTTCATTCATTATTCACCCATCTATTTGAGTTTGGTTTTGGCTAGCTTTCATCATAATGTTTCCCCTGAAGCACTCACATTATTTGTTCAAAGAAAGGGTCGGTGGTGGCACTTATGCGTGTAGTCACTGGACGCTTCTGGCACCTATAGTGACTGCATTGCATTGTGCATGGTAACATGTTCATCCATGAATGATTACGCAGTTTTTTCAAGACATTTCGTAATACGGCCGTTCGAAAAGCGATCTCCGTGCTTGTCCAACAACGCTGGACGAATAGTGCTTGTGTGTTATCACATTAACATAATAGCAAAGCGCGTTTTGCGTTATCAATTTGCACATACATAGGTACGATCGCACCCTATCTCAGTACACCTGTCCTAAGCCCCATGCTTCGTATATTCGCGGATCAACGCACTAAATCAGCGAACGGTGGTGCCACCCAGTGCGGTATCGGGAAGGCTATTCCAAAATGGTGCGGCTTGGTATGGGAAGGAAAGTTGTGTGACGGTCAGCCGAACCCAGGGCAGGTGGAGCCGCGCCGTCTCTGTCAGGCGGGTGTCTCGCGCAGCTAGATCGGATCGCAGCATAGACATGGATCGCGTACGTTCTGGGGCATTGGTGTCGTTCAAAGCGCTACATACCTTGGTAAAATCACGTTCCAATACCAGGGACCCTGTCCCTCCCCCCGATGAGTCACCACCTTTTCGTGGTGGGGGGATTGAGTTCACAAAGACCGGCGACCATTATACCGGGGAGGGGTGAGACCAAGAGTGCCTCACTCGTCCTTCCATCCATACGCTCCCATTCCAATTCCAATTTCATCCCAACATCCATGTCCTTCATCTGGCCCTGCAACACCAACTATCCCTACCTTGAGCAGGCAGGGCAACCTCCCCGGTCCAACCCAAAAGCTCAGTTTTATTGGGGTAGCAGCGCCCCCTTGGCTCGTCCCCCGGGGTTGACGGAGTCCTGGAGGTTGAGGTCCCCCGTCGCACGGCGCTGGTTGTGACGGGGGACCAACACACCTCTTTGGTCCCGATATCCCGGAGGGGCGGGCGGGCCCGTGGGGTCTCACGCGGGCCAAGTGGCTAGCGGCTTCGGGCCGGGGACCTGGGATCCTTCCCAGTGTCTGCCGGCTCGGCCGGCTGAGGTCAAGGGGTGGGCGGTGCTGGATTCCGGTCGGGGTGGTGAGCATCTCTCTCCCGGTCGGGCGAAGGCGCCGCCTGCCCCGTATAGCTCCTCGGGCGCCTGGCGACCTCACGTCCGCGGGACCCAGGCGTCCCCCCAGTAGGGCCCCTCTGCGGTAGGGCGCCCGAGGGGCAGAAAGCAATGCATGCTTATGGATACATCTAACAAACAACCATCCCCTGGCCCCTCACACGAGGACCAGACTCCTCGTCCCTCTGCCCGAAGACCAGGTCCGAACGTAACCCTGTCGCGTAGTGCTTATGAGGACAATGAGCGCACAAAAAAATGCACACTTTGAGCACGCGAGCACCGGCTCGCCATCAAACACCTCGAATCCGCGTATCTTGGTTTTCAAATCAACGAACCCAGAAAAGAAATTATCAACGCTCTCTCCCTTTCAGCGTAAGCGAGGATGCGACCGTTTTGGATGTATACTGCGATGCGACAAGTTGCGTGATGGGGGCATCGAGGTCGAGTTTCGTAAGGGAGAGGATACGAGGAGAGCCCTGGAGCTAGATAAATTCACATACAGCATACGCACACCGAACGGGACAAGAGACATTACAAAACCGGTGAAAGTTGAACCTCATAATACTAAAAATGTATCCAAAGGAGTTATTAACTGTTTCGATCTGAGGGACGTGTATGAGGCTGAGATTGTTGATGGATTGGCTGAGTATGGTGTTGACGCGCGGAAGATGAAAGTAAGAAAGGAAAAGGAGCCACATCCGGCAAATAACATTACTCTAACGTTCAGTAGCACTTATCTACCAGCCACAGTATCAGTAGGCTATATCCGAATAAAAGTCCGCGTTTTCATTCCCAACCCAATGCGGTACTACAGATGTCAGCGTTACGGCCACACAACCCAGTACTGTTGAGGACGCCCTGCGTGTGGCCGATGTGGGTCGGAAGGCCACACTGTTCACAAGTGTGACTCACAGGAGTCATGGTGTGTGAATTGTGGTCAGGGTCAGGTGCCCCACAAAACCTCTGACAGGTCATGCCCGGCCTACTTGAAAGAGAAAGAGATTTTGTCACTAAAATGTACCAAAAATATGACTTTTCAACAAGTCCGAGAGGCATATGAAGAGAGTCACCCCAGAGTATCATACGCAGGAAAGGCTAAAAGTACCCTAACGAGTTATACTTATCAACAGGCCACCAGCGCTACACAGTTGCTTACACAACTCGGCGCCTTAATGCGCTCCTTTGGTTTTACCTGCACACCCTTCGCGAGCGCGGAGACAGCGCCGTCCACGTTTCGACCATCCAGGTCAGAGCAGGCGACAGAAACGCCACCCATAGCATCCCCACAGCCCTCCGAGGAATTATCGGGGACGGAAACAGAACAGGAAGGAGGAAAGTGGACCTTGGTACAGCGGTCAAAAAGACTCGCCAAGCCCCCCTACACCTCATCCACCACCCTTTCTACTTCCACATCCAAAGTATCCTATCCTACCCCCACATCACCACCAATTCCTGCTCCTCCCCCCTCCCCCTCCTCCACCCCCACCTTCATCGCTCCACGGAGCACCGTCGCGACAGATACCTGTCACACCCGCGTCAGTGCTACGCATCCAGACCACCAGCGTTCGCCATGGAGCCCCGAACCTGGGATCGGTGTGACGTGCCGGCTATAGTTCGTCTCCGAACGTGCGGCCGAGAGCCCCAACCACCCAGGTACCATTGGTACTTGGAGGCTCCGCATTTCCAGCTGAGACCCTTCATATCCCACCACCCATCACCACGTGGAGACGATGCTTTGGCACACCTGTCACCCCCTAAAGGCAGGAAGCGAGCTCCACCCTGGCAAGTGTCTTCGGCCGATGGAGGAAAGGGCGAGGCCAAGATCCTCTTCGGGGCCCTCCACGCAGCAGTGACTATTGAGTTAGTCGCTTTATCGCTTGAACACGTTTTAGATTGCTCTTCTGGCGACCATTTTACAATGGAACTGCCGGGGCCTAAAAACCTCGATTCTTGACCTGATGATCTTTTTAAATCGGCGTAGTCCGCTAGCCATTTGCCTTCAGGAAACTAAGCTCACGCCAAAGGACACCGTCAAGATGAAAAACTACACTGTGTTCCGCAACGATGTTCGCCTTGAAAATAACGCGCACGGAGGGGTCTTGCTTGCTGTCCACCACAGCGTACCAGCAGGTCAGTTGCCTCTTCGAAACACTTCAGGCAATCGCAGCGCATGTAACTTCGCGGCACCCACATTAGTCTTTGCTTCCTATATCTACCTCCTGGAGTCACGATTCCAGCCGTGGATCTGAAACATCTACTTGCTGAGCTTCCACCACCATTGTTACTAGTGGGTGATTTCAACGCTCACCACACCGCCTGGGGATGCTCAGGCATCAACACACGGGGCCGAATACTGGGGGATTTAATTATACATCAGCCGTTATGTGATTTAAACACAGGTGCACATACCCATCTTACTCTGCCATCGGGCCAGACGTCAGCGCTAGACCTGAGCCTAGCCAGCCCCCAACTGATCCATCATATCGAATGGTCAGTCGACGATGATTACCTTGGAAGCGACCACTATCCGGTGTGGCTAACGTTTCGTAGGGGCGTGGTTTTTGGAACACGGCCGCCACGCTGGAATTTAAAGAAGGCAGACTGGGCTCGTTTCGAATCTGAGATGCGTACAGCTTTTGCACATGACATTGAACATAATTGTGGTAGCGTCGATGATTTTGCATCACGGATTATCCAGTGCGCTGAGTTATGCATTCCCCGTACCTCTGGTATCCCCGCTCGCAAACGAGCCCTTAAAGAATTCAGTAATCATGGCACGATGACCAACATGCTAGACTTCCAACAGGCCCGATCATTGGCTCGACGTACCATGCGCGCGGCGAAACGAACATCCTGGCGAGCATATGTAGGTGGATTAATTCGAACTACGTCCGCATCGGAAGTGTAGTCCCGAATTAAAAGGATATCGGGGAAGTTCTCCTCGATCCCATTGCCGGTTCTTAGCATTGGAGGAAACACAATAACGGATCCGGGAGAAGTAGCCAATAGAATGGCCCATGCCATAGCAAAGCGCAGTGAACCTCCTGACCCGGCTTTCCTGCAACACCGTGCCCAGTGTCAGAGGACAGGGATTAGTTGTATTACATCAGAACAATTTGTGTACAATTTGCCGTTTACTCAAGCCGAACTAAACTCAGCAATTAACGGATTGAAGAGCGTGTCCGAAGGACCAGACTATATACACAACGAAATGTTGAAACATTTACAGACGTACGCAAATTATACACTTCTCACGATTTTCAATTTAATTTGGAACGGTGGATACTTTCCACCCACCTGGAGAAAGGCAGTTATAATACCACTGTTGAAGCCCGGTAAAAATAGCGATGACCACATTGATTACCGCCCAATTTCACGGACGCCATCATTGAGTAAGTTAATGGAGAAAATGGTTAGCCTCCGACTGACGTGGTTCTTAGATAACCAGAACGTCTAATCCAATGACCAGTACGGCTTTCGAAAAAAAACCGTAGTACGATTGACCATGTTTTAAGGCTTGACACAGAAGTTCGGATAGTATTTGCGAAACACAGACACCTAGGAGCCGTGCTTTTCGACATCGAGAGTGCTTGTGATACTGCTTGGAGACATGGCATCCTGCAGAAGATTCATGGCTGCGGAATCCGCGGATCCCTGAGCACGTGTGTAAAAAACTTCCTTGAAAGTCGATAGTTTTGTGGTCGCGTCGGCAACCAGTTTTCAGGTTGGCTACGCCAAGTTTAGGGAGTTCCACAGGGCTGCGTCTTGACCACATCCCTATTTTCTCTTATAATAAAGGACATCGGCAACTCACTATCCCCATCAATCGGGCGTTCTCTTTTCGCTGACGATTTTGTCATCTGGTCGTGCAGCTCGTCAACCCCTCTCATGGAGCGACAGCTGCAACTTGCGATTTCACACCTCGAAAAGTGGAGACACCTGAATGGTTTCAGATTTTCCATTGCAAAAACCACAGCAGTTCATTTCTGCCGCCGTCGTCGTAACTGCCCGGACATGAAGCTAAAACTTTACGGACAAGACGTTCCATGTGTACCAACGCCTCGCTTTCTTGGTGTGCAATTCGACAATCGTCTTTCATACCGAGCACATATAAAAACGCTGCGAGACAAGCGCTTTAAAACCATGAATATATTGAAGTGTGTCTCTCGAACGTCATACGGGGCTGATAGAAGGACTCTGCACATGCTTTACCGCAGTCTGATTCGTTCCAAACTGGATTATGCATGTTCTATATACGACGGTGCGTGTGCTAGCACGAAACGTATTTTAGACCCAACACACCACGCTGCGTTGCGAATAATTACTGGGGAATTTCGCACCTCTCCCATGGCCAGGATATTGGCAGATGCCCATGAACCACCATTAAGCATGAGACGACAAATGGTGAGACTTCGCTAAGCGCTACGCATGCAAGATACATCAGTTCCCGACACACCCATCATATCACTTTTCTAGGGATATGCATGCAGTCCTTCGCGGCCAAGTGAGGAGGGGAACAGCTTACTGTGTGAGAATGAAGACGCTCTTGAGACAAATGAGACTTCGAATTCAGTGAATTAGGCAGTATGAGCAAATGACTACCCCCGTGGGAACTGGTCTCCCCCTTCATCGACATCGCCCTCTCTACAGAGAAAAAACAGAACATGACAAAAGAGGAGCTACTATCACGTACGCTCGAACACATTTCTTCAACATATCATGGTTACACAGTCACTTACACAGATGGTTCAAAGACTGACACCGGCGTTGGTAATGCTTTTGTAAGAGGATCCACCACAGGATCTTTCACCCTGTCGCCACAGCCACGGTCTTCACTGCAGAGATGATGGCCATCAGCAAAATCCTTTCATACATCGAGGTTGACGACGAAATTTTACACGTTATTCTCACTGATTCTCTGAGCAGTCTTGTGGCGTTGCGCAGTTTTAACCAGCAACATGACATCGCACGAGACGTTTTGTTGCACCTCACTTCGCTGCATGACATGGAAAAACATGGAACATTGTGCTGGATTCCAGCACATGTTGGAATTCGTGGCAACGAGCTGGCCAACCGAGCTGCAAGGCGTGCAGCACAAGCGCCAAGGAGTCGCGTTCTCCCACTTCCTGCCAGTGACTACTACCCAGTTATCTCATCATCTATTCTTAGACAATGGCAGGACAGATGGGGCCAAGAGGAGTTCAACAAATTAAAGCAAGTGAAACCATTCTGAGCTCCGTGGGCCTCGTCCTTCAGCAAAACTAGAAGGGACGAGGTAGCCATCTGTCGTCTCAGAATTGGTCACACTCTAGCAACACATAGGTACTTGTTGTGCGGAGACGACAGGCTGTTAGGTGCACATAGGTACTTGCTGTTGCGGAGACCAGAAATATGTTAGGTGTAATGCCGCTCTGACTGTGCACCATGTGCTGGTGGTGTGCCCAGCGTACACAGAAGAACGTAGGCGACACTTCGGATATGTTGCGAATGCTCTGAAGCTGAAGGACTTGCTGGGAGGTGATTCCCGATTCATACATAATAAAGCAGTTCTATGCTTCCTTGCGGAGATAGGATTTGACGTAATTGATGCCCCTACCTAACTAAATTTGTTTCCCCAGATCTTATATCAAGCGGCTCAATGGCCACCAATGTGCTATATACTTATGTGACAGACTGACGTGCGCTTAGGCAGCCTTGTTATGGGTGCAATATAACCCAATGGGGTAGACGCACCCGAAAACCCCAATAATCAATAAATCAATCAGCCAGTGATCCTGTCACTTTTGCACTGAAATCCAGAATTTGTGTCACAAATTGTCCCATTGTATTCCTTTAAATTGTATATCAGATGTTCTACATTGCCGAAATAACTTACAATGGTTTCAAATGTACCGGCATAAAAACAACTACTTTTAGATGCCATACCCCACTATATTTATAGATGTCCAGCCCTGTCATTTTTGCACCAAATTCCAGGATTTTTGTCTCCAATTATCACATTGTATTCCTTTAAATTGTACGTCCGTTGTCTTACATTCGCGAATTAATTTCCAATGTTCCAATTGCAACAATCCGACATAAAATCATCTGCCTTCTGATGTATACTCGAGTACTTTTATAGATATCTAACCCTGTTATTTTGTGCACTCAATTCCAGATTTCTGTATCGAATTATCACATTATACCTGTTTTAATTGTTTCCAGATGTTCTACACTAATGAGTTAAATTCCAATGGTCCAACATTGCTGACATAGAATCAGCTACCTGTCGATACCACACTCAACCACTTTTATGGATAACTAACCCTGATATTGTTTTACCTTTTGACATGAAGCATTCCGGCATTATTGAGGTTCTGACGTGGTTCGATGCACATCGAGCGCCAACGGTTGCTGCCAAGAGGATTCGTAGGGCAGCTGATCAGTGGCACGACAAAAAGTAATTTTCCACCCTCCAACAATACTAAGCAACATCGTCTTTGGCACGCGAAAATGATGTAGAAATGCATAGTTGTAGATGCATTCTTCAACCATTTAACGCCCATACGCGTAATGTTCTGAACCTACGCGGTCTCGGGGGGTCGTTACACCCGCCTCTTAACACGCGCCCTGGAGGGCCTCTGAAAATAACGCGCCCTGGAGGGGGGGGGGCGGATTCCGCCCCCCCCCCCTAAGATCTCAGCTCCTATGAAGGCTAGAGCAACGAAACTCACAGGGTCGATGGGCACGATAGTGATCTCTATTGTGTGCAAAGTTCATGACCTTGGCAAAATTGGCATTACTGATGTTTTGGACATTACTAATGATGCAATACAGATGTCAGATCCGACATTTGACCTCAGGTCACCTGTATAGGAGCACTTTATTGGGTCATTACCTGCTCCAGTTACCGGAACCGGGCTCCCATCCCGACTGCTCCGTTGGGCGGCTCGGCACAATAGGCTTCGCAAATAAAGGAGTGAAATACATGAATAAAGTATGGAAATACTTAGGCACACAATGACAAACAGTAGATTTCGGGATGTATAGGGAGTAACATGTAAAGTGACATCAATCGCATGACAGTCATTTGCATTTGTGACACATTCCAGTTGACCAAGTTTGGCTCCATTAGCCTGTCATGAACTTGACCTGACTTGACCTCGGCGACCTAACATGACTTTTAAATTATATAGCATAACAATATGCATCAAACAAGTCGCTAGTGTTGTCAAGAACACTTCCCTATTGCCAATATACGGGAAGCGCATCAGCGCCGATTTTTGTGGTCTGGCGCTGTGAATTGTTTTTACTTTCACGGCCCCTAACTTGAAAACTTCTCGGCCGATTTCCACTTTTCTTGCTTTAAACAATGCGCCGGTCATGTCTAAGTAGGTACGCGATAAATTGGGCGTAGATCGGCCGGTACAATATGGAGTTATGTACGAGAAATCGAAAGGATTGGCGGATTTCGCCATACACCCTCTAGGGCGTGTGTTAACCTGTTATGAACTTGACCTGACTTGACCTCGGTGACTTGACATGACTCTGGAACAATGTAGCATGACAATGTACATCAAACAAGTCGCTAGTTTTGCCAAGAACACTTCCTTTTTGCTAATAAACCGGAAGCGCATCAGCGACGATATTTGTGATCTGGCGCTGGGAATTTATTTTTTAATTTAGCGACCTCTAACTCGAAAAATGTCCGGTCGATTTTCATTTGTCTTACTTCAAACAACGCGCCATTCATTTATTGGCAGGTAGACAAACAATGGCGCATATCGGCCGGTAACATCTGGAGTTATCTACGAAAAACCGGATGGGTGAGCGGATTTCGCCCCCCCCCCCCCACCTCCAGGGCGCGTGTTAAGGTTTTCTGCGGATTGTGGAAGAACGGCGCTGGGTAGCGCGCCGAAATTTTCTTATGCCTTTTTCCACATTAATATGGCATGTTGTGTCAACATTTTGAAGTCAGGTCATCTATGGTCAATGAGTTAGTCAAGGTCAAGTGAGGTCACCTCCAAAAAAAGTTTAACCAGTCGTCACGCTTTAACGGATAATGATGTTTTAAGGAAACTTCAGTGTGCTTATCTTGAGGGACGCAATAAAACGCGCCATGAGACTTTTCCTCGTTTTTGAATACTTATTGGTTTATCGTATTTGCCCATTGGAGTTAATATGGAAGAATTTTGCTAAAATAAGCATTCTTTATTGTGCAAGTTGACTTCGAACAACATTTTTCGGTCCGCTCTACCCAGTAGAAAAAGGAAAGTTAGACAAAACGTGAAAACTATTGTTTTAATTACAAAAATACTTGAAAAGTTTTGAGTGGCCAAAAATTGTATGGGCCTGGTTGATTTCTATTTCCTTTTCTGATTCTAATTTTTTTTCTGTTCAAATCTCCAGAATGAACTCCCCAGAGCCAAAAACATGATGTAAGTCGTGAATGCCTAGGCCCCCTAGTGACGTCACTTTGAGGGGGGGAATTTGTGATGATATTTGGCCCTACTCGTCGATCGCTTTCCAATGACACCACTTTCATTTTTGTGCGACGCTTAGTTTGGAGATTACAAGGTCCCTATCAACTCCTCCCCCGAGACGGGGTGTGAGGATAGAACCGGAAAGACGGGGAGGGTTGAATATTTTTTTAAGAAAAAAAACCTGTCGGCCTCAGCTCCAATAGCAAGGCACATCGATTAAAATCTGAAAATCTGTCTATAACTTTGGCGTTGGGGCCCATTAACCCGCACCGTACCGGTGGTATTCAACTGCCCCCTCAGGTTTTTTCGCGGAGAGTGAACGAACGGCTCGCTGTCGCGCGCCGAAATTTGGCATGCCTTTTCTCACATCAATTTCGCATATAATGTGAAGCTTTTGAAGTCAGGTCATCTAGGGTCAACGAGTTAATTTAGGTAAAGTGAGGTCACCTCGAAAAACGTTCAACTAGTCGACACGCTTTTTAACGGACGCAGATATTTTATTGAAACTATCAGCGTGTGCTTATCTTTAGGGATGGAACAAAACGTACGAGATAAATTCTTCTCTTTTTCCCGTTTTTGACAACATTAGCTTCGCATACTTGACTGTTATAGTTCAAATAGAAGATTCTGGCTAAAGTAAGCATTTTTGCATTAGGGCAAGTTGACTTCCAGCAACGTTTCTCGGTCTACAAGAGGAAAATTAAAGAAAACTTGAAAACACAAAATTGTTAAGCTATTTTTGGGGGGAGGGGGAGGAACTTGTATGGCCCTGGTCGATTCCGTTGCCCTTTTCTGATTCCAAATAATTTACGTTTTCCAAATGTCCCCCAAAATGAACTCCCCAGAGCCAAAAGCATAATGTAATACGTGAAAAGTCGTGAAAATCTAGCCCGCCTAGTGACGTCACATTTGGATAAAATTGTTATGTGGGGTGAACCTACTCATCGAGCGCTTTCCGATGACACCTCTTTCGACGCTTAGTTTTTATTTTGGAGGGGTACTATTCGCCCCCCCCACCCCCTCAGCGACGGGGTGTGTGGATCTGACCGGAGAGACGGGGGCGGGCTACACGTTCAGGGAATGCTTCCGCGTCCTGCCATATTATGAATGGCGGGCGGCACCGCCGGCGCCCCCTCCCGTCTAGGGTAGAAAATAGTTGCAGAAGCAATACATAAGGGAACAATATGCACAATATATCATGTACGTGGCAATGAAATTGACGTCTGGATGCAAGCTAACTTTCATAAATGCACTTCGCATCATATTTCATGGAGACAGATTCTCATAAATTGCACTATGCAGATGTGAACAGTCGAGAAGTTGAAAGCTATCTGTGTAGCAAAGCAGTCGACCGTGCAGAAGAAGCCGGCAATCTCGACAGCCGCAAGGCTGAATAAAATGGGCCCAATTATGGATCCTTGTGGGACTCCACATCTCATCGTGTCCGTCTACGACCCGCCGCGTGTCATCAGCGTACGGTCTCGCGGATGTCTACTAAGCTAGTGGGGTACAGCTTAGCGTCATGCAGTTATCACAGGAGGACGTCGTGGTCTACACTCTTTTAACCGCCCTACTTAAATCGACATGTCGTTACCGATTCGAGCTTGCCATTTATCCATGACACAGCAACGAGCCCAGCGGCGTCCGAAGAATGCCGTGACTGATGTGCGTACCGGAAGTCGCTGAGAATGTGGTTCTCGGCTAAATACGTCGTCAATGGGTGCACACGACACGCTGGGTGACGTGTGGCGTAATCGATAGCAATTCAGCTTGCCTATAGTTGCTAACCTTGCCACGGTCCCAGGATTTGTGCAGCGGGATGAAATGAGCCGTTTTCCAAGTTATCGAAACTCACCGCCGTCGCCTGAGGCATTGGTAACGTACAGCAATATGAGTGCAATTATATATATATATATATATGTATATATATGAAATTGGATACAATATAATCGAAGCATTGGCGCTCCTAGTGAACCGATCGATCGGCTCCAACAGCGAGTGCATAGCTCATGGGGCGTACCCCTGCTGATAGATCAGGGAGGGTCGCTAGCTTCGAGCTTAAAGCTGGTGGCGCACACAATGTGAGGCCGGATTTGCGCCCACATACCCAGTTCTAGTTCAACGACGATGCCGGCATCGATGCCAGCAAAATACCAGCTAAACTCATCAGCCTGCGCAGCACTGAACTCTATGCTCGGCGTGTCATAAGATATAAAGTATTATGTGCCTGCATCAGAAAAGCTGCATGAGATCGGGGAGCATTCATGACATCCGAGTTTTGTGTATTATTGAAGTTCATAACGCCCAAAGCTCACAACGTCCAAGGGTCGCAGCGTCCAACAAGCGAAATATAATACAAAATGTCTTGAATACAGTGCCTTCCCAATGTTGAACGTTCATAACATCCGACTATCACAACCCAAAACTGATTTCATATGGAGCGTCCATAATCTCAAAAGTTAATATACATCGAAGGATCATGAAGTCCAAAAGCGTTTTCCCAATACTTCGCCAGGGAAGCCGGTAGAACACCTGGCAGTAAAATGTTGTAGCTAGGTAAGGTTGGGCTGTGTTATGCTAGGTTAAGCAAGGCTAGGTATATTTCACTACCAGGGCTTTTGCCGATTCCTCTAGCGGGATTTTAGGAAATATTTGTGGACTTTGTGATCTTTGGACGCAACTTAACTTTGGAGATTATTAGCGCTCCGTTCCAGGACAATTTCGTAGGTTGTTGGACGTTGTGAACTTTGGACACTGTGAACGCACTCTATCCAAGACATTTTTACTTTGCATCCCTTTTTGGACGTTGTGATCCTCGAACGTTGTGAGCTTTGAACGTTATGGACTTTGGCAGTAAATGAACCTTGGATATTATGACATGGCCTCGTCTGCTCCATCTTTCCTCCGCTCGTTCAATCCCTCTCCTTCACCCCGCTCCAATGATAGCTTATACTGTTGGTTGGATTTTGCAATAGACAGAATGGCAAGATACTCAGATCTAAATCCGTTCAAGTAGCACATGCAGAGAACAGCAGACCTTGAACACGCGTCGTTCCATGAGTTGGACATCAGCCAGGTGTGGCGTCCACTTCAGGCAACACCCAGCTGCCTAAGAAAGCAATAAAGCATAGCAAGACAGGCACATTCTGAACCACTTAACCATGTTCAAGTGACAGTGTTTCTCTTCATATGCATATCCCTTCTTCATATGGAGGGGCGTAGCCCCAGACTGTCCCTTAATACCAAAAATTACGCTGGATCAAATGATGCATATTTGTATTTTCACAACGCAAAACCCCATATTTTCAGCTCGCTGCGCGAGCTGAAGGCTTTCTTTGCTTCGTAGCATTTTTCTGCCTCAGTGTCCACATGCACATAAAGTAAACATCACGATGAGCACCCACCTGTACACACTATGTAATGTGAATACCAGAAGTTAAATATTTGAATGCTGACAGATTGTGTCCAGCGATACAATGATAAGGTTCTATGAGATGCAAAAGCAGTTACTGAATTAAAGTCATGTGAACCAATGTTTGAAGTATGTTGACTTACTTCCTATTCAGTAATATAAGAAAAACAAATGCATTGTAATTTTTGCCTCATTATCGCTGAGCATTAAATTCCCACCACGTTTCCATCCAGTGTACCAATCGACATCAAACAACGCATTAACATACCTGTGATACAATTATCCACACTAACCGCATTCGTTGATATCGCTGGACATATCATCAAGCAAGACTTGACTTGAACAGAGGATGTCCTGTGACGTGAACCCTTAAATCGTCAATCAGCATTGAGCGGAAATCGTTAGCTTTCCTGGCTCTACGTCATTGACATTCAGGCAATGGTTCAGCGCCCTCCATATCATGAATGGTGGTCTGTCAGGGACGAGCCGCAGGCCTCGGGAGTCGCCGCCGCGCCGGCGTGGCTGCCCACCGAAAGTAGCTCCAGAAGACAATACGCAAAGTATCAATATGCCGAATGCACCACTGTAATTGGCAACGAAATTGACGTCTGAAGACAAACTAACTTACACATATTTACAAAAATGCACCCCACATCATATTTTATGGAGACAAAGTCTCATAAATTGTAACTATATTCTTCGCGTGAGCACTAGTGAGCATCCGGGCACGCTTGTCACTGGCGCATAATTCAGAGTTCTTGAATGGCATCAAGAACCTACCTGTTTTCTTTCTTTACTGGAGATGCCCCCGATGCCCGCATTGACATTGCGTTTGACGCATAACAGTGACAATAACGTCCAGGGCAAGTGGTGTTCTTTTCCACGCTCTCCCAGTCTTTTATATCTTCCTCTATTCTTTCTTCTTATATCTTCGCGCACTGAACATGGATACATTATCGCTATGGACAGCTTTTTAAAATCAACTTGCCTATCGCCTGGTCTTCAAAGGCACGGTGAGTCCATGATGCAACAACAACACAAACAAGAACAACACCAACACAATCTCTCTCTCTCTCTCCATGATCGATTCAAGTATATTTTTGCGAGGCGTATTCGGTAGCTGGGTGGATCATGCTAATTAATTCTGCACTCCGGTGATGAACGATAAATAAACACCAGGGTGCCGCCGTCGCTAGTGGCCAGCCACCCTTCCGACGTCGGAATTTCACCGCTGGGCATGCATTTCCCGGAATCATTTGCTGGTGACACGCTGCGAGTGCGAATGGCAGCAGGCAGCGGCAGCGGCGAGCCTGCGGACATCACGAACGGCCGGCGTGCCGGGCCGCTCAGCGGCGCCTAGTGTCCGGCACGCTAACGCGTCGTTCCGGTGAGCTACGATCGGGTCAGCTTATTGCAGCCGGGCG